>CM060974.1:5640443-6240443 GCA_030765045.1 Tenodera sinensis
TATTGCTACTGCAACACCATGAAAACTGACACACATCTAATGGAGAAGATTTTCATGCTATCATTTTGAGCGATAGTCAAATCTTTTAAAGCTTTCAAATTCCGTTCTCTTTGCACGGCTAACTATAAAAAATGAATAGTGATGTTCCATTTGAGAGAAGTATAAGTTCTCTGAAACTGACACAAATAACAAGGAATATCTCAGAAATGGTTCACCCAACAAAAACTTTATTTAGACGTAAATTGTGTATTTTAGCAAGATCTACATTTTTTGTATAGTAAGATTTGGTCTATCTCGTACGGATTACCAGTTATACTAAAGTAAACAGGACTACATAGTCTATAGCCGGAAAATTCAAAATATACATTTCATTTGTCATACAAATACCTCAAACTTATGGCATTTAAATCAATATCGTTAGACCCATTTTCAAGAAGATCAAAATTTTCGAAACATTTTCCATGTATGGGGTAGTGTAGAAGGTAGGAATTTTCTTCAAAATTTTCGTGTCGTATCCTTGAAGGACATTAAATTTAAATACCAAATTTGGTTTTTATCTAAAACTATTTTTTAATCAGGGGGCCTCAAAACATATTTGCGGCGAAATCTCGATATCGAATTTTTTGGCAGAATACAATATTTCCTCCACTTTACTATACGTAGTAGAGAAAGTAAAAAGGTTCAAAATTTAGAAGCTGAATTAAAAAATAAACAATTAAAAACCATTTAAACCAAATATAATAGGTTCATGTACAGGAGATAGTTCATATAAACCTTGGTGTTGCTATAACTTTTCATTTCACAGTAAATTACGTTTTTTGCCCCTTAATTAATGGATGCAACATCTTGTACAACGATATGCATTAAATAGAAAACATTAAAGTTTATACAGTAATTAGATAGTTATGATGATAATAAGCACAGAAAATTTCAAACCCAGAGATATGATTTTTTTGTGTCAACTGAGGAAAACTTCATGTTGCAAGTTAAACCTTGCAAGTAGGTAAATACTACGTTTAATTTTGTTTGGCTCGGTTTTCTTGGCAGTTGTTTCTCTGGCTGGTGAAAGAAGGTGTTTTCCGTTAATTGTACGGTGTAAGTGGAGCCATCAAGGTGAGGATCAACACAAGCGTAATTATACCACCCCACGTTACCACCATCTCCGAAACAATTGGGTACACAAGGTTCACTCCCAAAAACATCATTTATTCTTTAACGAGATATACGACAGAATTTTTTAAACTTCAAACTTAAAATAATACCTTTTTACTTTCTCTACTGGTGAATAGAGGAAGTACTGTATTCCACCCAAAAATTCGATGTCGAGATTTCACTGGAAATATATGTTTTGAGACCCCCTGAATAAAAAAGTACCTTAGAAAAAGGTCCGTGTGTGTGTTTGTGTGTGTGTGTGTGTGTGTCTGTCTGTCAGTCTGTGGACAGCGTAACTCAAAAGCGAAAAATAGGTTAAAAACCAAAGTTTATATTTAAGTTTAATGTCTTTCAAGGATGCGACACGAAAATTTTGAAGAAAATAGCCCAAACCTAAACTACCCTTTACATGGAAAATTTTGATTTTCTTGAAAATGGCTCTATTTTTATTAAAATGGTATATGTTTAAGATATTTGTATGACAAATGAAATGTATATTTTGAATTTTCTAGCTATAGCCTATGTAGTCCTGTTTACTCTGGATGACTTTTGAATAACTCGTAAACCCTAAGAGATAGAGAAAATGTTACTATACAGAAAATGTAGATCTCTATAAAGCATACAATTTATGTCCAAATCAATTCTTTTGTGGAGTGCACCATTTCGGAGATATGCCTTGCAATACTTAAGCTTTTCTCAAATGCAAGGTCGTTATTCACTTTTTCATACCTTGGCCGTGCATATAGAACGAAATTTCAAAGCTTTAAATCATTTGGCTATCACTTAAAGCCTACTGTATTCCCATATTCCCCTTGTACCTACAGGAAAATTAGAAATAAAGTAATTTCTGCAAATGTTTCTTTCGACTAACACAAAGGAGGAGAAGGAATAAGTGTTTGTAAGAATAGTTGGTGCAAAAGTGGAGAAAGTCATGTGAATGTAACACACCAGATTATTTAAATTCTATTCGATTTTCTGAATGTATAATTTCGACATCACTGGTTATTCGAAGTGATTACACAGCAGTTTGATTTACGTTAAATAAATGTTTGTGTGTGTGTGTCTGTGTGTGTGTGTCTGTGTAAGGTGTCTGTGTGTGTGTGTGTGTGTGTGTGTGTGTGTGTGTGTGTGTGTGTGTGTGTGTGTGTGTGTGTGTGTGTGTGTGTGTGTGTAAGGTGTGTGTGTCTGTCTGTGTAAGGTGTGTGTGTAAGGTGTTGAGACGATCGATACTGAAGTTCGGTCATGGTCTAGCCAATTAATCTGGATGTTTGTATGGTGAGTACCTTACGGCACAAGTGAAAGTACCTATACTTGATTATGCAAGAGAGGTAGCAAACTATTTGGGAAATTAGCTGCCCCTGCTGCCTGGCCCTCCGTAATACACACACGCTACTTCTGAAACTCTCTGCGTTCTATGCAATCCTCGGCACACATCGTGGGAAATTAACCTATTTCTGGCATCAATGTCCGAAAATGAATGACGTAATTATCATGGCAACAAAACAACAATGACGGCATCGTCGCCACAACATAATTTCCTCCTAAGTGCTTGTAAGAAAACCTGAAACGCTAACTTAAAAAATAACACATCTTTCGTTTCTCATCCACAAACCTTTTCATATTCTTTTCCGTAAACATCTTTTTATTTTTGAAATTAATAAACTCTAAGCGCTTCGTTCAAAATGGCATACAATCCGTATTTTCAATAGTTTTATCACTACCGTCCACTTTCCTCGAAAAGTGTTGTGGCAAGTGAAACGATAATCATATCACACGATACATGTCTGTGATCTCTGATACATTATAATTTTTCATCTTGTAAAACAACCCCGTATTTCACTCGCTTTGCCATAAAAATTTGTAGAAAAACTTAGTTTCGTAATAGTCTGACGCTAGCCGCTGGTGCACGCCTCGAAGTCTCAAGATCCTCACACCACTTGGCGGTCGTGTGCGTCAAAAAGAGCTAAGGTCAAGGTACCTCCCAGCACTCTGCGGTCTTTGCGTCAAAAGGAGCTGAGATCAATATGCCCCACACCACTCGCGCAGAGTAAGCATTTAACGATGAGCGCAGTAAAACAAAGAGTTTCGAGAACGTTCGCGAGGCTTTCTGTTGTCAGCTTGTTTATGAAAAGTGTCGCGAAAAGGTGAATTTTCAGAAAACTCCATGCTACGTCATTCACGCCTATAAAAGGTTACGGGACGGCAGGCTGTTGGCTGTTTGTGATACAAAAGGAAGTTAGATGAGATGGAATAGTGAGTGTTGAACGAGACAGCTGTTAGCAGTGAGTGTGTGTGTACAGTCGCTCTGAGAGAGCTGCATGTGTAGACAGAGACAGTTCGGGACATTGATACGTCCCGTCAGAATTAGTCTTAAAGTGAAGCAGTTATAGTGAGGTGTTTGTTAGATAGAGAGAACTGAAGGACAGAAAAGTGTGTGTCAAGATTACAAGAAGACAAAACAGCCGTGTGCTGTAAGATCATGAAGCACTGTAGAATGTGTTAAAGATAAAACACAGCTGTATTTTGGGCTTCAATTTTAGAAGAAAAATAAAATGGCAAAAAAAAAAATAACTGTACTTTGTCATTTTGTCACGCTGGTGTCAAGAGCGGGATTTGTTACAATAGATAACCAGATCTCTCTCGTTCATGTCTCTTATTGGTCATTCAATAGCCCATCTTTGGACATCAGGTTTTGATCATTGTTTGCAAATGTGTTCTTCAGATTCCCTATTTTCTCATTTATAGGCAAAATCACAATTCCGATCTGATTTATTTATTTTATCCCATTATTATTTTTACTTCCACGTATCCAAAAATTCGATACCGATATATCACTAGCATTAGTGATAATCCTCGGAATATTAAAAAGAAATACCAAAGTGGGTACATATTTAAGCCCAGCGTCTTTCAAGGAGGCGACAGAAAATTGTAAGTATCTCAAAAACGGCTCTAATAATTTGTATTAAAATACCATAAGTTTAAGATGCTTTCGTGGCAAATGAAATGTATATCTTGAATTTTCTGTGAACAGTCAATGAATTCCTCTTCGTTCTGAAGGGCTTTGGCGTAGTTGGTAAACTCTAAAGAGACACAAAATCTTAGTACACAAAAATGCATATTTCGTAGAAAAACAAACTTTACCTATGAGTGTATGAGAGACAGAGCAAGTGAAGAAAGACAGTGAAAGGACTGAGTCAAGGTTATGAGAAGTAAACAGTTGTGAGCTGTAATATCATGAAAGACTGTAGACTGTGTTAACATCAGTAAAAGAGAACTGTGTATTTGTGTACTTAGTGTATGAGAGACAGAGAAAGTGAAGAAAGACAGTGAAAGGACTGAGTCAAGGTTATGAGAAGTAAACAGTTGTGAGTTGTAATATCATGAAAGACTGTAGACTGTGTTAACATCAGTAACAGAGAACTGTGTATTTGTGTAATGAGTGTATGAGAGACAGAGAAAGTGAAGAAAGACAGTGAAAGGAGTGAGTCAAGGTTATGAGAAGTAAACAGTTGTGAGTTGTAATATCATGAAAGACTGTAGACTGTGTTAACATCAGTAAAAGAGAACTGTGTATTTGTGTAATTAGTGTATGAGAGACAGGGAAAGTGAAGAAAGACAGTGAAAGGAGTGAGTCAAGGTTATGAGAAGTAAACAGTTGTGAGTTGTAATATCATGAAAGACTGTAGACTGTGTTAACATCAGTAAAAAAGAACTGTGTATTTGTGTAATTAGTGTATAAGAGACAGGGAAAGTGAAGAAAGACAGTGAAAAGAGTGAGTCAAGGTTATGAGAAGTAAACAGTTGTGAGTTGTAATATCATGAATGAAAGACTGTAGACTATGTTAACATCAGTAAAATAGAACTGTGTATTTGTGTAATTAGTTTATGAGAGACAGGGAAAGTAAAGAAAGACAGTGAAAGGAGTGAGTCAAGGTTATGAGAAGTAAACAGTTGTGAGTTGTAATATCATGAAAGACTGTAGAATGTGTTAACATCAGTAAAAGAGAACTGTGTATTTGTGTAATTAGTGTATGAGAGAGAGACAGAGAAAGTGAAGAAAGACAGTGAAAGGAGTGAGTCAAGGTTATGGGAAGAAAGCAGTTGTGAGTTGTAATATCATGAAAGACTGTAGACTGTGTTAACATCAGTAAAAGAGAACTGTGTATTTGTGTAATTAGTGTATGAGAGACAGAGAAAGTGAAGAAAGACAGTGAAAGGAGTGAGTCAAGGTTATGAGAAGTAAACAGTGTGAGTAGTAATATCATGAAAGACTGTAGACTGTGTTAACATCAGTAAAAGAGAACTGTGTATTTGTGTAATTAGTGTATGAGAGACAGGGAAAGTGAAGAAAGACAGTGAAAGGAGTGAGTCAAGGTTATGAGAAGTAAACAGTTGTGAGTTGTAATATCATGAAAGACTGTAGACTGTGTTAACATCAGTAAAAGAGAACTGTGTATTTGTGTAATTAGTGTATCAGAGACAGAGAAGGTGAAGAAAGACAGTGAAAGGAGTGAGTCAAGGTTATGAGAAGTAAACAGTTGTGAGTTGTAATATCATGAAAGACTGTAGACTGTGTTAATATCAGTAAAAGAGAACTGCGTATTTGTGTAGTTAGTGTATGAGAGACAGAGAAAGTGAAGAAAGACAATGAAAGGAGTGAGTCAAGGTTATGAGAAGTAAACAGTTGTGAGTTGTAATATCATGAAAGACTGTAGACTGTGTTAACATCAGTAAAAGAGAACTGTGTATTTGTGTAATTAGTGTATGAGAGACAGAGAAAGTGAAGAAAGACAGTGAAAGGAGTGAGTCAAGGTTATGAGAAGTAAACAGTTGTGAGTTGTAATATCATGAAAGACTATAGACTGTGTTAACATCAGTAAAAGAGAACTGTGTATTTGTGTAATTAGTGTATGAGAGACAGAGAAAGTGAAGAAAGACAGTGAAAGGAGTGAGTCAAGGTTATGAGAAGTAAACAGTTGTGAGTTGTAATATCAAGAAAGAGTGTAGACTGTGTTAACATCAGTAAAAGAGAACTGTGTATTTGTGTAATTAGTGTATGAGAGACAGAGAAAGTGAAGAAAGACAGTGAAAGGAGTGAGTTAAGGTTATGAGAAGTAAACAGTTGTGAGATGTAATATCACGAAAGACCTTAGACTGTATTAATGTCAGTAGAAGAGAACTGTGTATTTGTGTAATTAGTGTATGAGAGACAGAGAAAGTGAGGAAAGACAGTGAAAGGAGTGAGTCAAGGTTATGAGAAGTAAACAGTTGTGAGTTGTAATATCATGAAAGACTGTAGACTGTGTTAATGTCAGTAGAAGAGAACTGTGTATTTGTGTAATTAGTGTATGAGAGACAGAGAAAGTGAGGAAAGACAGTGAAAGGAGTGAGTCAAGGTTATGAGAAGTAAACAGTTGTGAGTTGTAATATCACGAAAGAGTGTAGACTGTGTTAACATCAGTAAAAGAGAACTGTGTATTTGTGTAATTAGTGTATGAGAGACAGAGAAAGTGAAGAAAGACAGTGAAAGGAGTGAGTCAAGGTTATGAGAAGTAAACAGTTGTGAGTTGTAATATCACGAAAGACCTTAGACTGTATTAATGTCAGTAGAAGAGAACTATGTTGTAATAAAATTTTGGAGAAGAAATAAAGTGAGAAAAAGATACCTAACTGTCCTGACGATGGTGTCAGAAGTGGGATTCGTCAAATTGCCGTTTGTTACAATTAAGTAGAAGTAAAAGAGAAACGAAATAGTTTGATTTATATTATTCGTTACTTTTGAAACACCCAATACAATGTTTCTACCGATATAACAAATAGCTACAGTACAAGGATTATGCGGAAACCATACTTTAAGAAAAATGCATTTTAGTTTTTGTATTTTCCTATCGTGTTTTCCATATGCGAAGGATAAAAACCTATATAAATCAATGTAGAATGGCTCCTTTATTCTTTTGCTTAGAAAGGCTTTCTCTTGTAAGGAAGTAGTTGTAGGCTGTGTCAAGGCTTCTCTGTGTTCCCGCTGGATCTTCTTTCAGATCAGACCAGAATGAGCAGTGTTATTTACATCCGGGCGAGAAGAAAGAACTTTCCATCTCGCTTGGCACCGACAACATCAAACCCAAGTGCTATGGAAATTCTCTCAACTGTGCACAAAGCGATGCACTCGGGTACTTCTATGGCAAATAAAATTAACGTCACCTGGTTTATGTATAGCTGCTGAAATTAGAAAGACAGAAAGTTCGAGTCTGTAATACGGATCGACCTCGATACCTCGATACTTTGAGATAAACCTACGACACTTTTTCGATACCTAAATTTTTTATTTTCTATACCACGCTTAGTAAATAGGCCGAGTATCGTATTCGACTCAAAAAATTAAGTGTCGAAATTTCACAGAAAATGTTTTGAGGTCCCCTGAATAAAAAAGGTATTTTTAGAAAAAGGTGTGTGTGTGTGTGTGTGTGTGTGTGTGTGTTTGTGTGTGTGTCAGTCTGTGGACAGCATAAATAAAAACAAAGGTCAGTAAAAAACCAAAGTTAGTATTTAAGTTTAATGTCTTTCAAGGATGCGACACGAAGATTTTGAAGAAAATAGTCCCACACTAAACTATCCTTTACATGGAAAATTTTTCGAAAACTTTTATTTTCTTGAGAATGGCTCTAACGATTTTGATTAAAATGTCGTATGTTTGAGATATTTGTATGACAAATTAAATGTATATCTTGAATTTTCTGGCTATAGTCTATTAGTCCTGTTTGCTCTGAATGACTTTTGAATAATTCTAAACCGTAAGAGATAGGCCAAATCTTACTGTACAAAAACTGTAGATCTCACTAAACCACAATTTTTGTCTGAATAACTTTTTTTTGTAGAGTACACCATTTCGGAGATATTCCTTGTTATTTGTGTCAGTTTCGGAAAACTTAAAACTTTCGTGAAATGGAACATCGTTGTTCATTTTCGATATGTTAAGTGTGCAAAGAGAAGGGGATCTCAAAGTTTTAAAAAGATTTGAGAATGAAATAAGCAATAAGATAATTTGTACAGATGTTTATTTGAACTAGCACAAAAAAGATATAGGAATAAGAGTTTGTAAGGGTGGTTTGTACAAGAGTAGAGAAAGTCATGTGAGTGCAACACATCAGATTTTGTTATATCTTGTCCGTGTAAAGAGAACGAAAATTTCAAGTGGTCACATAGTGACCTGGTTTTGAACCATTTGACCATCAGTTAAAGCGTATCATTATAGGCTGGTATGATCACGCTCTGAAGATGGAAGGCGCACGTTCCGCTGTATCGCAAATCGATAATACGTTAGGTAGGTCGCATACGTGCATTCCAGAGTGATCATTTTTTGTCCAGCACTAATTACAAACTCGGTGCTGTTGTTGCTTAAATCATACACAGAACCAATTTTAATAACAGCTCCCAGAAACATGGGCTGTGTTATGCAGCTTTAAAATTAAAAACAGGATTCATGCACTGCGTCAGAATCAGCATATCATGAAAGATACATGCAACGTTCAAAAGAAATCTAAGTGTAAAAATCGGATGTGTCGCAAAACAAGGAATATCTCCGAAATGGTGCACTCCACAGAAAAATGCATTTTCACATAAATTGTTGTTTTTAACGAGATGTGCATCTTTGTATAGTAAGATTTGGTCTATCGCTTACGCTTTAGCAGTCATGAGGAGCAAACGGGACTACGTAGGCTATAGCCAGAAAATTAAAATATGCATTTCATTTGTCATAAAATTGTCTTAAGCATATGGCATTTTAATCAAAATTGTTAGCTATTTTTGAGAATCAAAATTTTCGAAAAATTTTCCATGTAAAAGATAGTTTAGGGTGGAGCAATTTTCTTCAAAATGGTCATGTCGCATCCTTGAAAGACATTAAACTCAAATACCAACTTTGGTTTTAACAAACTTTTCGTTTTTGAGTTATGCTGTCCAGAGACAGACAGACAGACAGACAGACAGACACACACACACACACACACACACACACACACACACACACACACACACACACACACACGGACCTTTTTCTAAAAATGCTTTTTTGGACTCAGGGGGCCTCAAAACATATTTCCGGTGAAATCTCGACATTAAGTTTTAGGGTGGAATACAATACTTCCTCTACTTTATGTAGTAGAGAAAGTAGAAAAAGCTAGCTTATTAGTTAAATGTCAAATTTTCAGTCATACGTATCCTTAAATCGGGAATTCAATTTTCTAAAGTTTTTTGTTGTTTTAGCTGAAAATGTTCTCTCTAATCTTATATAAACATTATATGGATTTAAAGTTCAGCATGATAGCTCTTTTAGTTCCGGAGCTACTAAATTTCAATTGTGAACTATCATCCTGTGCCAAGTACAACCGTTTTTAAAAATTCCACCTTTACTTGCTTATGACACACTAACTTGTCATATAATTTTGTTTTGCTAGCCTTAGTCCATAATAATATAATTTTTAAATTCTGTCATTTAAAATTTCTAGGTTGTTTTACATAGGTTTAAAAATTAGTTTCGCACTTTCGCATAAACCGTTCAAAACAAAACAGAATTATACAACAAATTTATTTGCTTTTACTTTAGGAGTTTAACCTGTTTAACCTCAGGTTTCGAAACGAAAAACGTTTTATTGTGGATTTTTAACCTACATTATATACATGCATATGTATTTCGAATATGCAAAGTCAAAACATATTTAATTTATTGCTGCTAGTTATTTTTAAGGTCATGGAATACAGATGTGAGTATCACTCAAAGGTACTTACTGTATTGCCATCTTCCCCTTGAATCTACAAGATAATTAGTAATAAGATAATTTGTACAAATGCTTATGTGTATTAACATTAAGTAACGAGAGGAATAAGAATGGTTTTAGAAGAGTGAGTAGAGGGGTCGTGTGAATGCACACTCCAGCATTTTTCCCCCGAGTTTTTCAGCGCCGCCTTGACACAAACATTTGACCTTGCACCGTCTTTTCTTCCTGGAATGCACAATGACGTGCAGTTTCGTGTTTCAACTATTTTCTGAACGCCACTCGACCTTCAGCTGTTTCGCATTCGTTGTTTGTTCGTGACGCCATTAGCAAGAATAAGATATTAATACATTTTAAAGTGAAACAGACGATTATTTTTATTGTTTAACGACGCTATCAATAATTAACCATTGCCAGGATTATGTCAGCGTCGCCGGTGTGAAACACGATGTAAAATAGTTAAGTGATATTTAAAGTAATCATTTGTCAGTGTAGAAGAATCTGACGAAACAGCTCCTCGTGTTGGGAAACCAGTGTTTGTAAAAGGTGAGTTGAAATAGCTAAATATTATCTTGTAGTTAATACAGAGGAGAGGTAAAAGAAACAAATACATTATTAATGTGGTGTTGGGTAACGTTTACTTTCTAATAGCTTCAATCTTGCTTGTAATAGATTCACGTGTATTCTGTATGGGGTTAATGGAGGTTATCCTGTAAAATAGCGGCCTCGGCTCATGTATTGCACGGCCTAGCTCCTTCTGTTACCTGCAGTTGTTTGATGCTTCGTATTTACCGAAACATTTCAAATCGATTTTAGTGCAGCTTCAACACTATACGCTGTTTTATTGCACAAATATTTGGAAAAAAATGTACACACATGTGTGGAGTTTACACACATTTAGACAAATAATATTATGCGTGTCATTTACTGTTCCTAAAATACTTGTGCAACAAAACAGTGCAATATACTGTTAAAAGTAGACGAAAATCCATTTGCTGACATAGTGGCCTGCTGTTCATACGTTGGTAATATTACCTTCCCCTACTTCGCTTTTGCCCCTTCTCCATGCCTTCTGTGTATAGCGTCTGCTGAGGTTCGAACACAGGTTATTTGTTGTTCTTAAGAGGTTCAGGAGGCAATATTATTATCATAAAACAATGTGTTGACGTCATTTATCAAGGTAGCAAAGATGCTCTAACCTAAGTAGTTATGATGAAGATTGGGTTTTGGCATATATGAAACATTATCCGAGGTATTTTATAAAACTGTTCATGAACTATTTGGAGTTTCTTAAGCTGGATGTACCAGTTAAAAATTTAAAACACAATTTCCATTTGAACGAGCTTGAAGTTTTATTACAGTATGGTAATATCTGCAATACAATCTGCCTAAAATAGATCGTTCTTTTTCCAGCTCTTTTTGTCCTTTTGACAGGTTCCCGTTTTACAAAGATTCACATTTTAATAACAGAAACTGGCACAAATCTAATATTTTACACTCATATGACCTTCTCACTCTTGTATAACTTATCCTTACAAACACTGTGCCCGCCTCGGTAGCGTGACGTCTGCCTCACGTTCAAGAGGTCGCGAGTTCGAATCTCGCTTAGGGTAGGTTATCCGGGTAAGGTTTTTTTCCGAGGTTTTCCCTACCCTGAGAATACGAATGTTGGGTAACTTAAAGCTCCATGGACCTCGGGTTCATTTGAGCATCATTTCACCCATTTCATTTCATTCATTCGTCCGATATGACACAATGTTGGAGGACGTTTGTGTTCTATCTCATGTTAATAGAGATAAACAATTCATAGAAATTGTGTTATTACTAATTTGGGTAAGTATGTAGAAAATGCGCCGCTAGAGTAAATGAAAGAAATACAGTGCAATGGATAGATTTCTTATTCCTGGTTACGATTTTGAAAGTTTTATTTAGCGATCAAGCTCCGGTTTTAATTTATAAATAAATTTCATACATGTGCTGCAACGGTTTTATTTCGCTTAGTACTTATATACGACTATTATATACGCTAAAATGTTTTATGAATGTATTTAGGTTGAATAGCTAAACACGGCTAAATGTCGATGATACAGCACCCAGTGTTCCCGGTCATAACCTAACCTAACTTAACGCGGGGCAAATTTGGCTGCAGAATTATGCTTGCGTGTAAATCACGACGCCATGTGGTCTTCTCCAAATGACATTCTTGCACTATAACAGCTTTAGCGCCTTCCGCTATCCACGAAACCAAATTTGTTCTTTAGAAACAGAATTGTTGCTGTAATTTCATCGTAAATTGATGTTGGTACGTATGCCACACCTGGTCATCGATCATCATCAAAATTTGTACATCTAAGTGCTTTTGCATGGAGAAGGGTCTTATTCTATCCAGTTCACTATTACATTCACATGATTTTCTCTACTCGCTTTTCGCTTACGAAACACAATCATACTTCTGTCTGTACACACGTTTCATCAAATTTTCCGTTTGATATAAAAATGCAACGTGTTACAATCACAGGGTTTTCTATACTCACTTTTCTTTTACGAAACAATCACACTTCTTTCTCTACTCCCTCTTCTACACACGATTCATAAACTGTTCCCTGTTTGGTATACAAATGCAATGTGTTACAATCATAGGGTTTTCTCTATTCACTTTTCTTCTACTAAATACAAATCACAATTATTTCTCTACTCGGTCTTCCACAGACAATTCATATAATTTACTGTATGATTGATATAACAATGCAACATGGCTTTCTCTACTCACTTTTTTTTTACGAAACACACGCTTTTTATCTACTTACTGTGGGGCTCTAATGACCTAGCTGTCCACGGGCCCTTAAACCCTAATTACTCACTCACTCACTCACTCTACTTACTATTGTACAAAGAAGTAATACAGTTTTCTATATGATTAGAGTTGCGAACTATTACATTCACACGATTTTTTCTACCCGCTGTTCTTCTTGTACTCTTTGTGGTTGTTGAACAGTACTTTTGCATAGTGTCTTCCTGGTGTTATTTATTCATTCTTTGTTCTTTATGCTATCCTTAAAATTTTAATAAACTCTGCTCAAGTGATATATTTTAAATGACTAAGGAAACAAGACTATTGGACAAATGCAACCTAAGTCTAAATGTCGTCAAACCATGGACAACATCGCGTATTTCAGCTAGTAACAAAGAAGATATTTTTTCAACGCATTAGTGTTGTGGTGGAAAATAGAGGATTACATTTTCTTCCAGTATATAATTTTCACTGATAATGTGTTTGGCCGTTGAATGGTTGAGCCATTTCACTAATAAAGCATCTCTTTGTGAGACTACAATGGCTGCATCATCTTTGTCCCAAATCACTGTTTGGAATTATCGACAGAGGGCGGTGCATTTAGGGTTTAATTCCGAAACGCGCGTTTATTAAAAAGGGGATGTAAATGCTGTGCATTATATACACAGAATAACTAGGTTAGCGAAATCTGATTGACACTTCCGTCCTTTTAAACTATTTGCAACACACAGACACACACACACACACACACACACACACACACACACACACACACACACACACACACACACACACACACACACATGCTGTAATATACGATTCTGAATTTCCTCGCTCTATCATCAAAGGGACCAAATGAAACTGCACACAGAGCTGAACTGTTGACATTTCTACGGTGCCATTTTGCTCTTCTTCGTCCTATTTACTTTCATCTAACACAAAAAATGAAAGTGAGACTTAAAATAGCTTATTCCTCTGCTTCGTGTTAAACATTGTATCAATAATTATCTTATAACTAATTTTCTTGTAGGTAGAAGGGGAATATGGGAATACAGTGGACTTTAAATGATAGTCAAATCTTTTAAGCGTTGGCCCCTATTTTCCGCTCTCTCAACACGGCCAAGAGATAAACATGTGAATAACGACCTTCCATTTGAGAAAAAATTAGGTATTGCAAAACTCACCCAAATAACAAGGAATATCTCCGAAATGTTTCACTCTACAAAAAATGCATTTGGACATAACTTGTGTATTATAACGAGATCTACATTTTTTGTACAGTAAGATTTGGTCTACCTCTTACGGTTTACCAGTTATGCAAAAGTCCTCATGAGTAAACAGGACTATGTGGGCCATAGCTAGGAAATTCAATATATACATTTCCCATAAAAATATATTGAAAATGGCATTTTAATCAAAATCGTTGGAGTCATTTTTCAGAAAGTAAAAAGTTTTCAAAGATTTTCCAGGCTGTAGAGTTCTTCAAAATCTTCGTGTCGCATCCCTGAAGGGTGTTGATCTTAAATACCAACTTGCGTATTTAACCGTATTTTGGTTTTAGTTATGCTGTTCAGACAGACGCATACACACAGGTACACAATACACACAACACAGATGATACAGACACACACAGACACAAACCAGCACACACAGACACACACACCAGCACACACAGACACACACCAGCACACACAAACACACACAGACACACACACCAGCACACACAGACACACACACCAGCACACACAGACACACACACCAGCACACACACACCAGCACACACAGACACACACACCAGCACACACAGACACACACACCAGCACACACCAGCACACACAGACACACACCAGCACACACTAACACACACAAGCACACATACAGGCGCACACACCAGCACACACACCAGCACACACACCAGCACATACACACCAGCACACACCAGCACATACACACCAGCACACACCAGCACATACACACCAGCACACACACACCAGCACACACAGGTACACAACACACACAGACACAGATGATACAGATACACACACCAGCACACACAGACACACACCAGCACACACAGACACAGCACACACCAACACACACAAGCACACACACAGGCGCACACACCAGCACACACAGACACACACAAGCACACACAGACACACACACACCAGCACACACAGACACACGAGTACACACCAGCACACACTAACACACACAAGCACACACACAGACACACACACCAGCACACACACCAGCACATACACACCAGCACACACCAGCACATACACACCAGCACACACACACCAGCACACACAGGTACACAACACACACAGACACAGATGATACAGATACACACACCAGCACACACAGACACACACCAGCACACACAGACACAGCACACACCAACACACACACAGGCGCACACACCAGCACACACAGACACACACAAGCACACACAGACACACACACACCAGCACACACAGACACACGAGTACACACCAGCACACACTAACACACACAAGCACACATACAGGTGCACACACCAGCACACACAGACACACACAAGCACACACAGACACACACAAGCACACACAGACACACACAAGCACACACACACACACCAGCACACACAGACACACACACACCAGCACACACAGACACACACACAGCAGCACACACAGACACACACACCAGCACACACAGACATACACACCAGCACACACATACACGCACACCAGCACACACAGACACACACACACCAGCACACACAGACACACACACCAGCACACACATACACGCACACCAGCACACACAGACACACACACACCAGCACACACAGACATACAGACACACACACCAGCACACACAGACACACACACACACCAGCACACACAGACACACACACACACACCAGCACACACAGACACACACACACACACCAGCACACACAGACACACACACCAGCACACACAGACACACACACACCAGCACACACAGACACACACACCAGCACACACAGACACACAGACACCAGCACACACAGACACACACACCAGCACATACAGACACACACACCAGCACACACAGACACACACACGAGTACACACAAGTACACACCAGCACACACCAACACACACAGACACACTCACACAGACTTGACCTTTAGTTGTTTTGCTATAGTATAAACCTTGGTGTTTACTTTTCCAATACCTTCATCACTTGACAAAGCACTTAATGTTTGTATGTGATGGGACTTGCACGTGTAGCAGGAGTTAATGTTGCACGTAATGGCCTTAAGAAGCGTATCTTGTGAGAAGCCGTGCTGGTCTCGTAAAGCGATGATTAATACTCTATCTATCTATCGGACTTAAAGAGCTGTTAGAATTAATGGGGCATTATAAACCATGTCATTTCATCAACACATCGATAGTCTAGGCACGTTTCTCCAGCAATGCAGTCCCTTCATCGCGCTCCTAAGTGCCCCACATTTATAAAAAAGTTATTCCTTCACAGAACGTTCTAGCAGCATACCTACACATGACTTTCACTCCTCTGTCTACTTCATCTTAATACAGGTAAACATGTGTACGAGGGGAACATGGCAATAGAGTAGGCTTTAAGTGATGGTCAAACAAAATGAACCCTGGATGTTTGTGTGTCAAACACACACAAACATCCAGGGAGCCTTTCTTTCGACCAAAATTTCCATGTCGAGATTTCACCAGAAATGTTTTGAGGATCTCTAGTCAAAACAGTATTTTTTTGAACAAATATCTGTGGGAGAAAGAGAGAGAGCCTCTTCCGGTGAGTAGAGAAAAGTGGGTAAAAAGCAGAATTTGGTATTTAAGTTCAGCATGTTCAAGAAGTGACACAAAATGCTACCTTTTACATAGAACATATTTTAAAAAACACGATTTTTCTCAGAAATGCGTTACAGTTATTATTAAAATACCATATGTTTGATATTTTCATAAGAAACGAAATGAATATATTGAATTTTCTGTGAATATTCTCGGAAGTGCTCTTCATTGTGAATGATTTTTGTATAACTGGTAAACTGTAAGAGTTACACAAAATAATACTATACCAAAAATGTGGATCTCGTTAAAAACAATTTATAACTTTTTGTACAGTGAATCATTTCCGAGATATTCTTTATTTTCCAGCTTTTTTAATATTTATACTTTCCCCAAATAGAAGTCGTTATTTGTCTCTCTCTCTCTCTCTCTCGACCATGCAAAGGAACCATAACTTAAAACATTTGACTGTCACTTAATGTCTAGTGTATTCCCTTGTACCTACAAGAAAATTAACAATGAACTGGTAAGGTTTTCCAGAGACTTTGAGAAAGATCTGGCTACATCATCACCTGCGCTTTGTTTGCAAGTCGAAAAAGGTCCATGTAGCGTTATCCTCTCCATATAAGGAGGCGAGGAAACATGAGAGAGCGATATTTACAGTTACAGACATTAGTCGATTAGTGTGTCAGTGAGTACGAGACAGCTGTGCGTGTGTCGTCGCATAGGGAAGTTTTAATGAGCGTTCAGTGGCTGTATTGTCGGAGTTAGTGTATGAGAGACAGGGAGAGAAAGGGAAGAAAGACAGTGAAAGGAGTGAGTCAAGGTTACGAGAAGAAAACAGTTGTGAGTTGTAATATCATGAAAGACTGTAGACTGTGTATTTGTGCAAAGTTTAGACGAGAAATAAAGTAATAGAAATGTAATTGGACTGGATTTGTCACTTTGTTACATAGGTGTCAGAAGTGGGATTCGTTGAATCGGCGTTTTGTTACATAAATAGTGTTTGTAAGAATATTTTGTGATTACTTCAAACGATAAATCTATATATATAATTATTGGGTGAAACACCAAATTGTTAAATAGTTTTGCATCTTAAACAACGATAACCCAAAACGTAAGAGAAGATTGAATTGCTATGACTCATAAAAACAAACTGGTGCTAAGTAATGCATAAATGATAATGTTGAAGGAGTAATTGGATCTTCGTGTGTGTGTGTGTGTGTGTGTGTGTGTGTGTGTGTGTGTGTGTGTGTGTGTGTGTGTGTTAATTGGTTGGAAGGCGTGTCCTGAATATGATTTATATGCTAATAGCCCATATTCGATTATGCTGCAACCAGTATCGCTAGCCTAAGGGGATAGATAGACACCAAGATTGCACTGAAATTAACTCCTCTTGCATTTAATACCGCAATTACTGAAGATGGCTCATCTTGACTACGTCGTGGAATTGATTTCACCAGCAAACAATCTCTAACGTGCATCAGTATTCCTGCAGAATCAATTGGCAACCTCTAACGTCTTAACATAGGTAATGTCACAAGTGATTGTCAATTTATCTAGAGAATTTGACTACCATGAGTTGCACCATTCACTAGTTAAAGGGTAATATAGTCTATGAAACGTTACTTAAATACTGTATTGTAATTACTAACCTCTTGAAAAATCTCATGTGTTGCTCTCACATGACTTTCTCTACTCACTCTCATACAAAGTATTCTTATATGGGAATATACTAGACTTTGAGCGATAGCCAAGTGCTTTAAGAGGTGGTCCTTATGTGATGACTTTGAAATTCGGTTTTCTTTGCAAGGCGAAGACAAAAAATCAATAATGAGCTCATTTGAAAAAGGTATGAATATTGCCGAATTCAAATAAAAGGGAATATCTCCAAAACAATTCACTCCGCAATAAAAATGTATTTGACATAAATTGTGTGTTTTTACATTTTTTACATTTTTTGCACTGTAAGATTTGGTCTACCTCTTATGGTTTACCAGTCATACGAAAGTCACCAAGAGCAAAGAGGACTACATGGGCTATAGCCAGAAAATTCACAATATACATTTCGTTTGCCATAAAAATATCTTAAACATGTTACTTTAATCAAAATCGTTAGCCATTTTTGACAAAATAATTTTTTTAAATCTTCCATATAAAGGTAGTTCAGGTTGCAGGAAGTTTCTTCAAAATATTGGTGTTGTATCCTTGAAAGTATTAAACTTAAATACTAACTTTAGTTCTTAACCGACTTTTCGTTTTTTAAGTTCTGCTGTTCATAGGCACACACAAGGACTTTTTTCTAAAACTGCATTTTTTTGTTGGATTCAGGGGGTCTCAAAACATGTTTCTGGTGAAATCCCGATATCGAATAGTTTGGTTCAACACAATACTTCCCCTAGCAGAGAGTATAGTTAACCTAGTTGTATTATCTTGACGCAAGTAGTTACACCAGTTTGAAACGGAACGCTTTTTCTCTGGTGGTATATAAGCCCCTGCGCAAGTGTGTGCATTTTCCGATAACAGCTAATTTGTAAGAGGCTTACCGTAGCCACGTCAGGTCAAATGAAAGGTATCACGTCCAGACCAGACCAGACCAGACCAGGACGGCTATTGTTTGTATAGGGATAACCAACTCTGGTTAACTCACCACTGCCCTCTAGATTAAATTTGTTTCAATTCTGATTTAAGGCTGGCAACTTGGCTGTCTCAAAAGAGATTACGTACAGTTCAGTTAGCAAGTTACTCCAACTGTTCCTCTAGGGTGTATCTTTGTTGATACCAAATATTCCATAGAAGACATAAAATCAGTAAATCAGGCTTTTTAGAGCACTTATGCTGAGTTAGAAGACAACATTGAAACTAGAAATATTGTTCCATGCAATTGCAAATTCCTAAAGCGTTTCGAATTTGATTCGAACCCTCAGAGTGTCAATAATAGGTATTGGAGTCGCATAAACCAGGGATTTTAAACGTCCCAACACAAAGAAATTCATTGGACTCAAATCAGGAGGTCGAAGAGGCCATGCAATGAATCGGCCTGCACCAATCCATCTATGCGGAAACTTGTCATTCAAGAAATTATGAAGTATCCGACTGAAATGATCTGGCGCACCATTGTATAAAACCCACATTTATTGGATGTTACCAGAGGCACATCTGCAGTTATCTAGGGGTAACATGCTGGTCTCTAATTCCCGTGGTCGCGGGTTCAAAATTGGCCCAGACCGGTGGTTTTTAAGTGTGCTTAAAAACGACAGCTCCATGTCAACAGAGTTACTGGCACGTAAAACAACTCCTGAGGGACAAAATTCCTGAACACCGGTGACGTTTATGTGATCCTGGCAATATTGACAGCGTCGTTAAACAATAAAATAATTATAGACTGAAACACAGGACATTTTTCTAAAAGTGCTTTTTTGGATTCAGAGGGCCTCAAAGCATGTATTTTCGATGAAATATCCTCGTGGAATACAATACATGCCCTACATACGTAGTGATGGTGTATTTATGACATGTTGATTCAAAGTGCCACTAATAGCACTGGAAGAGGATGCCATTGTGGTCACAGCTAATGCCCTATGACATATGTATTAGAGAACTGATAAGGCTAACACTCAGCCCTAATGTACATCGGGAGCTAATCTAAGGGAAGCGCTTCAATTATCTTACTATTGCTTTGTGGTATGCCGCATTTCGATTTCGATACAGCGTGTTTCAAAAGCAGTGCAGCGCTGTCCAAGCATTTGAGTGAGCATGGAAAATTAAATTGTTTCGAATCTTACTACGAGAAATAGTAACTACTATCTAACATCAATTAACTCACCTTCCGTAGAAGACGAGAAGCATAAGTTGCCGTGGGTCACTGAAATGTTGACCGGCAGATCCCCTTGCAGCTGCCGCCAAGTATGTACTGACCCGGTGCTACAAACTGCTGGCTTTCGATCAGCTGGTGTTCTGTAATATGAAGCATTGTAAAAATGTAAGTAAAAATCTGATGTGTTCCACTCACATGACTTTCTCTACTCATTCTTACAAACTCTTATTCCTATATCTTCTTCGTGTTAGTTGAGATAAACATTTGCAGCAATTATCTTATTGCTTATTTCCTTATAGGTACAAGAGGAATACAGTAGGCTTTGAATGATAGTCAAATCTTTTAAATTCCCTTCTTTCAAGTTCCGTTCCCTCACGGCTAACATAAAAATTAATAACGGTGTTCCATTTGACAGATGTATGAGTTGTCCAAAACACATAAATAACAGGCAATATCTCCGAAATGCTTCACTCTACAAAAAATTTATTTAAACATAAATTGTGTTTTAGCAAGAAATACATTTGTTGTATAGTAAGATTTGGTCTATTTCTTACGGTTTACTAGTCATCAAGAGTAAATAGGTCTATATGTACTACAGCCAGAAAATTCAAGATATGCATTTCATTTGTCATAAGAATATCTTAAAGATACGGCATTTTAATTAAAATCGTTAGTAATTTTCAAGAAAAATAAAAATGTCCGACAAATTTTCCAGGGTAGTTTAGGGTGGAGCAATTTTCTTCAAAATCTGGGTCGCATCCTTGAAAGACATTAAACTTAAATACCAACTTTGGTTTTTAACCGACTTTTCGTTCTTGACTTATGCTGTCCACAGACGCACACACACACATACCTACGGAGCTTTTTCCCAAAATGCCCTTGTTGGATTCAGGGGGTCTCAAAACATATTTCCGGTGAAATCTCGACTTCGAATTTTTGGGTGGAATACAATATGTACTTCCTGTATTACACGTAGTAGAGAGAGTGAAACTAAGCCCTTAAGTCCCGCGTACATCTTCAGTATTATACCAAAGTTTCCTATATTTATGCCTTCTTAAATTACAATTACGTCACAAGTAATTTGGTGTCTATTTTTTTGTTTTGAACGGTTTTTCAATTATTACTTTTTGAGCCTATATAACCGTAACCTCGCTGCACAGCAGCCCATCCGGAAGATGGCTGGCTTACCGCCCGACCGCGGCGTCCCCCGCCTCTATCCATCACAGACATCATGAGGGCGTGTATTACTGGAGGGGGGACGTGATCAGCTGCCCGGTCCCTTCCGACCTATCTGCTGTCTTCTCAAACTGGGGCCGCTATTTCTCAATTGTCCCCTCAGGGATCTAACGAGTCTGAGTGCACCCTGAACCAGGTCTCCCAGTAGGAGAAAATCCTCACATTGGTACTGGGAATCGAACCCTTTAAGCATATATAAAACTTAAAAAAGGACATTTCAAATGACAGAATTTAAACATTATTTTCTGTTAAATGTGTCAACATTTGTGTATAGAGGGATAAATGTCCCAGGCGGCAGATGAGATGCAAGAGAACATCAGTACGAAGCAAATGTGGAGGCCAGCCCGTCTCTTGCAACCTCTTTAGAAATGTAAACGAACGTGCCGCAATACCCAAACCCTGGATTATATCAGTCCGTGCGTGCCCTGTCTAAAATCCATCATTTCTTCTGCGCACACCAATTTCCAGAATTAATCTTCACCACTAAATAGCTCTAGCAAATCAAACACCACGTGACGGAAAATATAGCGAAACATTTTCTGGGGCGACACCTGCATATGAGTTTCTCTACTGCGTGTAGTAAGTAGGGGAAGTATTGTATTCAACCCAAAAATTAAATGTCAAGACCACCTGAATGTGTGTGTGTGTGTGTGTGCACAGTGTAGCTCGAAAGCTAAAACGCGGTTAAATACCAAAGTTGGTATTTAAGTTCAGCATCTTCAAAGGATACAACACGGAGATTTTCAACAAAATACCTTCCAGTGAACAGGGTAGACTAATGGACATGAACCGTGACCGTAGTTGTTAACATTCACTGTCAAAATTATATTTTACTGTCGCTACTCGGTTTGAATACAACGGGGCCTGAAGGCCAAAGCATATAGTGGGTTTGACCACCCCCCCCCCAAAAAAAAAAAAAAAAAAAAAAAGAAAATAGTATATTGTGCGGGAAAGCAAATTGATGGGTTTTCAACCCGTCTGGAAATGCAGGTTTGGAAGTTTGAGAACCAATGGTTGTGACAATTTATTAACATTCGTTTTGGTATTTTGATGTGGAAGGTATGCCTCAATAGTTGGCTATCTAACGACATGAGCATAACATTCCTGCGCATGCGCTAAATTCCTCCATAGAGTCCTTGGTACGCATCATACATACTGCGTTACTAGTGTAGTTTCCAGTAGAGTAAAGTTTTAACAGCAGTGCGACGTGTACCAGTACACCGCTGTGGAAATGACCGACATGAACTCCAGAACACTTTGATGTAAATGTGCGGAGTCACCTCAACATCGCATATCCAAATCGATGCGTTCATAGAGGTGTACCAGTTCCATGGCCAGATCTGACACCTCTCGACTATTTTCTGTAGAGTTGTATGACCTTATGGCCCTTTGGGGGGGGGGGAGTCACACAATATATATCCCTAACAGTAATTATTTGGAGCAACACGAGATAGTCTGTATTCCTATACCTCTTCAGAAATGAACCTCGTTAGTTTGGTGTGGGATATTATTCTCTTACCGATACACTTTCCCTTAAATTTGTGAGTAACCTAAATGTGGGACGAAATGGGTGAATATGCTGCTATCTTCTGGTGGAAATGATCGCTGTGTAGAATTGTAGATGGCAGCACTATGTTTGTCAGATTTATGAAAATAAATATAGCCAAATAGGAAAGCTACAGAAAAATAAAACTGTATATTGTATAAATAACTGAATAGAAATTGATAATTAATTTATTAAACCTTGTCGTGTTTTTGAATGATAAGCAAAAGCAGAAACACGTTGCTTCTTAAGGTCTATAATATCAGGTATAAATCATATAGTGCCAGGCTATTGAATTATATTTACAAGTGCATTTACTGTTGCTTTGAACTTAAGAATTACAATTATGTTAACCTAGGTTAAACAAAAGTTGTTAAATGTATAATTCATCGAACATCACACACTCAGAAGCGGTATGTCACAATTCCATAAGGTTACTTCGAAACTGTCGACATCCTGACGTCATGGGTAGACTAAAGACCAAATAAATCTGTAGTCCCGGTATATATGTATGTACATCTAAGCTTACAATGAACCAGTTTCAGTTCCTTAATATCCGGTAATGCGCTTTATAATTAACTGAATGTCTAACACGTAAGTTATACAAAAATTACTCATTTTAAGTGCCTTCTAATTAAGAAGCATAGCTCTCATAAGAATCTTTTATGAGCTATAAATTATTAAGGTTTTGTTTGGGGCTGTGATTAAGAAACAGTGATGCTATCTAAACAGCTATTTCTGCTGCGTTAATGCCTAAGTGATTTACTGTAATGCCGTTGTTTGGAAATTCCGAACAACGCCTTGTATTTAAAATAGAACACATTAATTATTTGTAGCAAACACCTAACAGAATAGTTACTTGCGTAACTGTTGACTGATTGTAACACGAGGATATGTTCAGTGTGTGACTGAAAGTGTCACAATGAAAATATTACACATGCAGCGTTTAATGTAATTAAAATACGTAAAAGTAAGTAATAAATGTGATAAATGTAAAACTAGAATGTATCAGATTGCATATGTATGAAGTAATATGGTTGTTTCAACACTTTAGAGGAAAATGGTAACGATAAAACTAATCAAAATATGTTTACGAAAATGGGGCAGTTCTTGTGTTTGAATATTGCTGCACTTGCGAGTGAGGATTTCAGGTTTTCTCACAGGCACATTGGAGAAAATTGTGTTGTGGATGTCTTGTTGCCATAGTAGTTACGTCATTCATTTTCTGACACTGGTGACCGAAACGAGTAATTTCGAGGATTCGTGCCATCATAATAAGCCGTTTTAATGTTAGGATTGCATAAATAACATTTTTTTGTAACCAGAAGCATTTTTAAGGTTTTATCTGTTATAATTTGATTATTTTTGTTATTAGTGGTTATTATTTATTACTGTGATATTAACCTTAGTATTGCCTGAGAAAGTTTGTAGTGCCGACATTCTTTTCGTAACATCAATAGTGGCATTGTTTTGTGTAGTTATAAAATAATAGCCTTAACACAAAAATACTTGTCGTCCCCCATGGGATAGGAGCAACATTCTAGCCTCTAGTTCGCCAGATCGCGGGTTCAAACCGCCGGATGCCGATGGACTTTTTTTTTCGGCGTAAAAATCCTAGTAATGTGTTCCTTCGGAAGTGAAGTAAAGCCGGTGGTCCCGTGTCGTACATTTACGGCACGTAAAAGGTCCTCAGGTGTGATAAAGAGGCCTTTGAGTAACATTAAACGTTTTTCACGCCTAATATGCTCAGTCCTAACATAAATACATCAACATTTCCTATTATCCTTCTCAACTAATGCAACTGCACAGCGACTCATCTGTCAGCATCCTTCCTAGAAATATTTACCCGTTGTACTTCCAGTATTGCTGTTTGTTTCATAACCATTAGCTGTCATAGCATTACACAATGCAACAAGGGCGATTTTCAATTTGTGAAAAGTGCTCGGAATCTGACTCAGATTTGTTTATTTAGAGCATTAAAACATTTATCCATCTTTCTAGTGTTGGCGATAAAGCAAGATCTCGCTGGCCGTGGTGTTAGAACCTCGGATGTGATTAAGAAAGTTCGGGAAGGAAACAAAAAATAGTGCCGCAAGCTTCAGATGGGACTGGGCTAATAGGTCACGACCTAGGACTTCAGGCTTACCGCCGATGCACATACATCCGTCTGAAGAAGATCAGACTGGAAATTGAGAAGAAATTCAACAGGTAGAATGGCAGTGTATGCTCAGAACTGTGAAGAGTCTCGGATTCTTCGTAGCCATCAGTGATGTTTTGGTTGGGAGTGTCAAACCAAGGGGATAAAAACCAACGCAGAGCAAGTCCTGGAAAAAGCTGTGAAATCTCTTAACCAGAACAGGATAACGCCCAGGCCTGAATTCTCTGGATTACAAACTGTGCGATATTTTGGAGAGCAACATCAGCTCTTCAAGAGACAGTAATCTTGAAAGACAGAAAGAAGCCTGACAGGGAGATGCCCTATGATGCCTTTTAATTAACATTGTTGTTGTGCGATACACGAGATACGAGCAATAGTCCAAAACTCCATTCAACGGCTCACTTACGCAGGTGATGTGGACTTAATATGAGTTCTGAAAAGTTCGTGTATGAAGCACTTGATAAACTGTAAACTGCTGCTCAAAAATGGGACTAATGTTCAACCAGGAAAAGACCAAATACATGGAAGTGAAAAATAGTTAATGAAGATTTTATTAAAGCTAGACACTATAAATTTGAATGTGTGCAATAGTTTAAATATCTTGGCACCATAATCACCAATGACAACAATGTAACAGCAGAAATAAATACAAGAATGTGCATTGCAAATAAGTCATGATGGTCTAAAAAACTTTAGTCTCATCTCCTCAGCAAAAACACAAAATGAAATGTGTATGAAACAATAAGGCCGGTGCTCATTTATGGAGCAGTAAGCTGCAAGATTTGTGATTTTTGAAAGGTCGTTAGACCCGCGCGTATTTGGTGAATACGATATAATACAGAAATGTACAATCTGTATAAAGAGCCAGATGTAATTAAAGTCATCAAAGCTAGCTGATTACGACGGTTAGGAGAGCAGACAGTAATATCGCCAAAAAGACAACATTTAATGATCCGCTATACGCTACAAGCAAGATAGGAAGACCGGCAAACAGAATGTCAATGTGAACCAATGGAAAAAGAGGAAACAATGAGAGAGGGTCTTGGTCAGATTAAGGTTGTAGCGACATTTAGTTTCTCAAGTTGCGACAGAAATGATTATAAGACTAGGTAAACTGGGATGCCGAGAACCATAGCATCTATAAATAAAATCACAATTTAAATTAATTTAAGAGGGATAATTTTGAGACAAGACTAGACATGACCACCGCACCTGGTGACGTTTTACCATCTGCTTCAACATAAAAAGTTGTTGTTTTAATTGCAGGATGTAAGAGCTACAGGTGGGTGTTATTAAGTAAAACAGGACGAAAGTTCTGGAGAAACACATTCCATAAACTTGTGGTAACGCTGTGAGCCAAAGGAAACTCGAAGAATTATCGCTTTATTCCCGGAATTAAAACTCAGTCCGCGCCGTTTTAACGTTCTCTACTCCGCACTCACAGTAAGTAGAGGCTCTGAGATTAAACACGTAAGCAAATTACACGAGAATTCGGTTCCTCTTCTCTGGGATCACATACCCTACTCACTCTCGTACAAACATACCTATATTCCTCTATCTACCTAATGTTAATATAAACACTTGCGCAAAGTATCTTATTGCCAATTTTCTTATAGGTAGAAGGAGAATATGGGAATTAAACTCATCCTATGCTTTTGCTTCCATCCTGTATATCAAACAAATATTACATAACGATCGTTATGTGAAGACTGAAACAAGTGAATTACACATGAACAAATTACTACAAGTAATGAAATTTAGAACTGACATTTAATTATTGCCGAAAGCTTAATAAAGCAGCTCTCAGGAAAGCTAGATCGGACAAACGGGCACATACACTAATATCACACTTTCCCACAAGCTGCGACTCAGTCAGACACTGCAGCCAATCTCCCGTAAAACTAACCAAAATTCCACAAAGATAAAGATAGCACGTAGTTTCCCTTTATAAAACATTCCCATATTGCCCTTACACCTATAAGGAAATATCGTAATAATAAAACAGTATCTAGCTCGGAATTTGTGAATTTCATATTTCAGAGAGAATTAACTCAATATTCTAACTGACCCCCTTAAAATCAAATTCCATTTCGGTGTGATACTCTGCTATAAGAGTTAAAAGGAGGCACATAGCCAGTGCATAGCGAACCCTTTAATTGTTTTGATAATAAATTTGTGCTGCATTGCATTGCGGTGTCCATTCAAACAAGCAACATATAAAAAGTAATGTTCGTTTTTATACGTACGCTTTCAGCAGTAACATCAAAAGTTGCAATTTGCAGGGAGATTAGAAGAAACAACATGCAACTAGTATAATGGTCAATTAGCTCCACCAATTGAATTTCTGCACCGTGTACCTGCCAACTATGTAGAAGCATTTCACTGGAAATACATACATATGTACCCTGGATGCAATAACAACTTTTTCTAAACAAATGAAAGGGCATTTTTCAGGGATGCGACACGAAGATTCTCAATAAAATCCGCCACCCCAAACTACCCTGTACATGAAAAATTTTCCAATATTACTTTTCTCAAAAATGACTGAAGATTTTAATTCAAATACTATATGTTTAAGATATTTTCATCACAAATGAAACGTATATTTTGAATTTTCTGTGTATATTCTCTGAAGTTCTGCTCATTCTGAGTAAATTTTGTATAACTGATAAAATGTAAAAGATAAAATACAAAAATATACGTCAAAGTGCACAGTTTAAGAGAAGATATATATATATATTTGGGTGGGAAGTCGTTATATAGCGACCTGCTTTAAAACATATAAAGTCTACTGCATTCTCATATTCCACTTGTACCTACAAGGAAATAAGCAATAAGATAATTTGTACAAATGTTTCTCAACTAACACGAAGAACATAGAGGAGTAAGGGTTTGTAAGAATAGTTTCCATAAGGCTGAGCAGAGAAAGTAATATAAGCGCAATAGATACATTTTGTAAAAAGATTTGTCTGTGAGTGTTTGAACAACAAAAGCCAAAAGTCGCATATCCTAAAATTGGTATTTAAGTGCAGTATTTTGCAAAGATGGGACACGACCAGCTTTAAGAAAATCTTCGTGTCATATATTTCCATTCACATAGAAACATTTTCGAAAGCTTCTATTCTCTGAACAATGTCTTTATCCATTTATGGACTTCGACTGAAATAGCGTATAACTATTTAAGGTACGAATAACCTTGAGAGCGACAATATCTTGAGTATCTCAATCTTGTACAATAATTTTGAGAACGATGGGTAGATGGGAGGAAGGACGGACGGATCCATCCATCAATCGATCGATGGATGAATGGATCGACGGACGAATGGATCGATAAATGGGGATGGATAGAGACAGAGAGAGAGAGACAGATACAGTAATTTGTTGGCTTCTTATCGTCTTACGGAATCTTGTAAGGAGTGGAACATAACTGCTGACCAATAAACTGCTCACAGTTGCAATGTGGGGCTAGAGGCGTGGCACTGCAATGAGGACAAGCAAAGATCTCGTAAAAAGAGGTTTTAATTTTCTTTAGATTTATCTCCAAATTCTTAATGCCTATTATGGAAAAGCAGCATTTATTGGGTTAAACGAT
This sequence comes from Tenodera sinensis, assembly GCA_030765045.1. Lineage (NCBI taxonomy): Eukaryota > Metazoa > Arthropoda > Insecta > Mantodea > Mantidae > Tenodera > Tenodera sinensis. Next base: position 5,669,301 of record CM060974.1, read on the forward strand.
TGTGTAATGTAAGGAAATGTAACTTTTTCTATAACCGCTAACAGGTAAAGCTTTACAGTGAACATAATGCAATATTATATTGAAAAATATAAAAGCGTTTAATCCTTCTACAGATTTTCCCCACATTTATACTGCAATTAAATTCGTATCGAAATAGCTCTGAATATGTTTCGTTACAATATAGTTTGTACTTTCGAATGAATCCAATACCTATACAATAAACCACCTTTTTTGGGTGGCATTAAAATGTAATTACGTTTGTATGAATTTGTACAATTCCTGAAATTTGTCCAACTGTGTTACCAGCTTGTCATAGATCACGTGTACAACATGCTGTGGGAATCAACAGTTGAGTAACGATTTAGTGAAGCGTCAGAAATAATCAATACTTTCGTGCCGTTGTGTCATTGGTTATAAGTATAACTATGTCCAGCCAGTAGCAAGCATGAATACTGCTGTCGCTGGAGAGGGGTGAAGAAAGGAATGATACTCTTGCATCTTACCGAAGTTTCATCGCAGTGGGGTGTGTAGGGCCCCATATGGGACAAAGAAAGAACATCATTTTATATTAACAGGAACAAATGTTGCCCTTGGTTGGTGCTGGTATATCGACATTCCTTTCATATTCGTGGACGAAGCAATGTACTACAAATTACTCAAGTTCTGTATCACGCGTGTTTTATATTTCTGCAGATGAAGCGGCACTTGGGAATTGCAGCTATAGAAATGCGGGCTTCCGTATCGCGAGATGATTGAGTTTGGTATTGAAGTCTTTTGAAACATATCTCATTGATACGTAGGTACAAGCTATTTATTCATGACATCTGAAAGATGCCTCGCATTCAGAGCAAGTGTTCCACGCCATACGGTGCTGCCAAGCAAGCTCATACCAGTCGGCGTTAAAGATACCACCTATGATGTTCTCAGGTTCATGTTGGAGAAATTTTAATGTAGTAATAAGGGTAGGTAAATATGTGCACCGAATTTTGTATATATTCCCACATAAGTTCCACAGATTTTAATTTTCACTGCAATTTAAATAAAACAAGCCTTTTTATAAAAATGTCGTATGTCTTTGTATACTTCATCTTCTAAGGATGCTACACAAAGATTTTCAACAAAATCCCTCACCCTAAACTACCTTTTGCATGGAAAAAGTTTGCTCTAGCAATTTTCATCAAAATACCGCATTTTTAACATTTTATCTATAATGCAAACATTACAGGTTTCCCCAATTATAATATTCACTTAAAATTTACACGAACAGTTTTATTACATAATTAAGTGGAACAAATAAATACAAAATAAGTAATTAAAACATCACAAAATTAATTACAAAATAAATCATAGCAAAACATAAGTACAAAATAGAAAGTTGATAACAGTGATTCACATCTACGGATAGTGGCAATACATAATCAGAGGAAATGGCAAAATTGGCGATATTCATATGAAATATAAATGTTTAAAGGATGTAATTTACTGTATAGTGGTTGAATTCTAAGTATAGGCAAATACTTATGTGTATCAGTATTAGCCCCCTGAGGTAAAAAAATATTACAAACTCTATTTGGAGCAATTTTTGGAGCATAAAAACGTATTTTCTTAGGTTAGGACCGTCTATTCTATTATGTAGTGATTTGTAAACGAAAAGTAACCACTGACAGTTTCTTCTATGTGATAGACGTTTAAACTCAAATAAGTGAATCAATGATAATACGGTATAAAATTAGGAAAATAATGAAAATGTTTGAAACACATACCTTAGGAATTATATTGGATAACTTAAATAAGTTTATTTTTGACGCCATGAGGACTCCATAGAACTGAAGCATATTTGAGTCTGGATCTCACAAATGAGTTACATAATGTAAACAAAAGTCTTACATTGTTGAAGTAGGATGAATTACGAATGATAAATCCCAAATTTCTGTATGCTGCACTGACTACTGTATTTATGTTTTGTGAATCATAAGTAGTTATTAAAGATAACTCCTAGCCCATTTTTTGTAGCTACAGTTTGTAAATTAATTTCGTGTATTCTGTAATTAAAAACGTCATGTATGAGTCTAGAAAAGGTCATCACTTGGCATTTTGATGTATTAAAGGGAACGTTCATGCCTTTGCTCATTCATTTAAGGCATTCAAGGCCAAAATTTAAGGTACGTATTTTTGGCAAATTATAAAATGTACATACGTCTTGTATTTTCGGCGAAGTGAAGTCCTAGATAACTTTTGTATGATGAATTGTGTACCTTTGGCATGTATAAATGCCTTATTTCATAAAATTAAACTTAAAAAGTTGTTTTCCCTTGATGTTCATAAAATTTCAGTCATAACATGAAGTAGGAAACGCCGTATAAATGTCACATGAGTTTTTTCGTACCTTATACATATTTGGTTTTGTTTCCATTTTCATCGCAATTTCTTCTCTAACTGTAGTTCTGCTGTAGATACAGAATGTTATGTGTTGTGTTTACTTGTTTCTGAATTGCTTATCGCTCCGCTTCGGAGATTTTATGACTAAAGTACCAAATAAGCCAGGCTATTTATGGTATTTTTATTTGAGGAACATTTGAAGTTTATGGCATTTCTATCGTGAAACTGCAGTCGGGAAATTAAACGAATGAAGGGGTGTAATCAAAGGATAGACGGAGTGGGCAAGGGGAGGCGGAGTGAGGTGGGGCGGGGCGGGGAGTGATGAGTGGGCCGTGCAGACTGATAAACCCAGCCAACTTGAGTTTGAAATAATTGATTCGGTACCTATATACCTACCTGGCTACCTTTCACTCGAAACCCAGCCAGGGTCGTTCAGCTAAACAAACACAACTCCTTTTAATGTAACAGAATCAATTGGTCGACTAGAGAAGAACAGTCCTGTTTACTTGTTTATCGCACTGAAATACAGGGAGTATCATAAGAACGCTCGGGAGTAGACCAAAACAGGGATGTCCAACCTTCTCTCTTTGGAGAATCTTACGTTATGAGCGGCTGTACCCACTCCCCTCCTTTAGTCGGTCAGTATCCACTGACGGACACAAACAAGCGATTCCACGGCCGTTTCTAGGTCATACCTTGAATTTTCTGGTGATGTCCTCAGAAGACCTTCATTCTGCATAATTGTTACATAAATGGTGAACAGTAAGAGACAGACAAAAACATACTAAATAGAAAACGTGCATCTCGTTAAAACACACAATTTATGTAAAATGTTTTTTTTTCCCTTTTTTGTTTCTTTTGAGTGAGCCATTTCTGTGATATTCTTTCTTATTTGTTTGAATTTGCAAACACTTTTTTCAGATAGGAACTTCTTATTCCTTTTTTAGCTCTCGCCTTGAAAATAGAACGGAATTTGAAAGGCATCGCATAGCAACCAGCTCTTAAAACGTATCGCTAGCGCGTAGAGCTGACTGTATTCCCGTATTCCCCTTGCACGTATAAGAAAATTAGCAATAAGTTACTTTCTGAAAATGCTTATGTCGATTGCAAAGTAGTAAATAGAGAAATATTTGCAAGAATAATGTGTATTTGAAAGAACTAGAAGTATTAAACAAATAAGAGAAAATATCTCGGAAATGATGCACTCAAAAGAAGGAGTATTTGACACAAATGTCTTGTTTGTTTAACGAGGCGTTAGTCGCGGGTGTAACTGGCAGTTGGCAATATTCTGTAATGTGTTTCCAACGCATTGCGTACAGTTTTAAGTAGCAGGTATGTATTCATAGCTTGAAGTTGATCAAAAACACAAAAAAAGAATAATTACAGCAGCGCAGTTTCCCAATACTGATAATTCACATTGATGAGATTGCATTTCTCAGAAAACAGCAAAATACAAGGGTCAAAGTTACATACCTTTCATCGAGATTGAACTTTTTGCAGCTCATCTATACACCGATGTTTTATTTCGGAATTTAAATCTACGAGTACAAATACAGGGTGTTAAGCCTATTAGCGTGCAGATTTTCCTTGATGTTATGTAGATTCAAATATGACAAACAGTCCAACAAATTCACGCATGGTGAAAGATAAAGTAGATAATTAAATCTGAGTAGGACTGAATGTTAATACGACTACTGTATGTGTTTACATCTACGTACAAACTGTCTGTACCAGCTACTGCAATTAACGAGGGGAGGGCGGTATTCTTTCAGAGCAGTATTCACATGTCAACATTCCTGACCTTCCACTTTGTGCTTGTCAAACATATTTCACAACTGGACACGCTGGAATAGTTATTTAAATCGCTCAGAAACCACAGTTGGTATTTAAGTTTAATAGCTTTAAAGGATGTAACCCTAACATTTTAGAGATGACTCTTCCACCCTTTACATGGAAAATGTTTCGAAAATTCTGATTTTCACAAAAATGGCTTTAACCATTTTGTTTAAAATGACATGTATAAGATATTTTTATGGCAAATAAAATGTGTATTTTGAATTTTCTTGCTATAGCCTATGTGGTCCTTTTTACTCTGGATGACTTTAGTATAACTGCTAAACTAAACTGTAAGAGATCGAAAAAATCTTACTGTAAGAAATGTAGATCTTCTTAAAACACACTTTTTTATGTCTTGGTCAAGCAAAGAGAATGGAATTTCAAAGCTATCACATAGTAACTAGCTTTAAAATATGACTCGCATAAAGTGTACTTTATTTTCACATTCCCCTTGTACCTACAAGAAAGTTAATAATAAGATAATTTGTACAATGTTTATCTCTATTGACATGAAGATAGAGGAATAAGTGTTCGTAAGAATAGTTGGTACAAGAGTAGAGAAAGTCATGTGAGTGCAACACAGCAGATTTTTATGATGTTGGTGTGAAGTGAATGGAAGATTATTGTGTTAAAAAAACTAATTTTAGTTACGTTTAAAATACACAGGTAAGGATTTTTAGGAAACTGGAGCTGTAGGTATTTAGCAGTTTGATGTAGCTATCAGAATGAACAATCAGATGCAGGAAGTGAAGCATGGTTGTGCGGCTTGCCACGGCGAACAGTCGATTACACCGCTGGCATTCCCTCTATCCATCTAGTTCTCTGTCGTCGACGTCTGCATACTCAAAAGTTATGTGTGTGTGTATGCCTTTGAGGAGTGCGTTCCAAAACCTGGTTCCCTCATGCGTGTACCAGTCCACTTCTTGAACACGCAATTGACATGAAATTCCTGCTACGTAAAACGTTTACTGCAATAAATGTAGAGAAGGTACTGCGTTCTACTACACATTCCATATGTATATTTCATAGGAAATACACGTTCTGAGGTCCCATGGATAACACTTAGTCTAAAAGTGTAACTCAAAAACGAAAAGTAGCTTAAATACGAAACCGGATATTTAAGTTCGATATCTCCTAAAGATGCAAGAAAACCCCCATCCTAAACTACCCTTTAATAGAACATTTTCCCAAACTTTGTATCTTCTTAAAAATAGCTCTAACGAGTTTGATTGAAATGCTGTAACAAAACGGCAGTTCGACGAATCCCACTCCTGACCCAATTTAACAAAAAGACAAATCCAATCCAGTTTATTTATTGTCTTCTAAAATGTTATCACAAATGCACAGTTTTATTCTCGTCGTTAACACAGTCTACAGTCTTTCATGATACTACAACTCAACTTTTACTCCTCGTAACCTTGCATCAGTCCTTTCAATGCCGTTCTTCACTTTCGCTGTCTCTCATACTCTAACTACGACGTCCTCGTCACTCGCCAATCTTCTTACGTCGCACGCGACGACACACGCGCACAGCTGACACATTAACCGGCTTATGACTGTAGCTGAAATTCTAAAACTCACTGACCCTGCTGCTTTCTCATGTTCTTTTATACTGGGGATGACGTGACGCTGACCTTTCTCGATTCCACACACACACACACACACACACACACACACACACACACACACACACACACACACACACACACACACCGGGAGTGACTCAGAAGTTTGAGAACGTTGTCGTTCCATTTCGTTTGTGCCACTTCATTGTTAGTCGCGTACATACAACAAGCACGCGTGGCAGCCTCAGCCTTAACATCGCCGGGCCCAACGTCACAATACCATATGTTTAAGATATTTTCATGACTAAATCCCCATAAATCACACAATTGACGTGGATTCTTTCTTTGTGCGTGCGTGTGTGAGTGAGTGCAGTTAGCCATTTATGTGATAATAGCTGTCATTGGACAGACAGAGACTGGGGACCCAGTTTCGATCCTCGATACCTGCATGAAAGTTTTCCCTGTTGCGAGGCTTGGTTGTGGTGCGCTCATCCTTGTTAGGTCTCTGAAGCATCAATTGAGCAGTTACTTAATAAGTAGGTTCCCCTGGTCGGAAGGAACTGGGACGCTGACCACCTCCCGCCTGTGCTAGGCAGAGGTGGGGGACGCAGCGGTCGAGCGGTAGGCCTGTTGTGCCATGGGGATTACATACTTTTCTCAAATAGCAAGTCGTTATTCCTTTTTATGTCTCTCTTGGCTATGTAAGGAGAATGGAATTTGAAAGCCATCACATAACGACCATATCTTAAAACATTTTACTGTGGTTCTAAACACTATTTTCATTGCAGTCAGACTGTCAACTCAACTTCAGTCTACTGCCTCTGTGCCCGAAACCGACGCCTGCCAATTATCAATTACCAGCATTGGTTGAATTGTTTTTTAAATTATCACACATATACAGAACTTTTTTCTCTTCTAAATATTGGTATAAATAACCTTTTTTGTGGTGTCCGTATTTTTGTACTGGTTTAGTTTTTCAATGTTTTGTTACGTTTATCTTGATTAAAATGCAGTACATAGAAATATAAAGTTCCAAAAGAACAGATAAAGGATAATTGGTAGAGAAATGTAACACATTTTCAGATTTTTATGGGAACTTGAGCACGATTTATTGGTTCGCCATTGCAATGCGTCACTTTTAATACGAGAGACTGGAGATTCCAAAGAGATATAAAGCTGGTGTGCGAGCCACATAAAGAATGAACCTTCAATAATTGCCCTGCTAACGTCCGTTCGCCTCGATCCCCTCTGCACACAAAAACTCAATTTACTTTCTCCACAGTTATTCACGTAACCACTGTATAATATGACACAACTATATGTTTAATGTGTGATAATCACAATGAAAATATTATAAACACAGCTTTTATATAATTTTAGTATTAAGGGACACTGGGAGTGAAATTTTGGTCAAAATTGTCAAAAAGTCGAAAATTGTTTTTTTACCTTAAAATGTTCCTGGAACACCTGTGCATTTGGATCAGCTAACATTTTTCATATCCCCCACTCCATGTGGCCATTACGGCGCTTTCAAATAGCGTTCTTCCCTTAACGTACACAGGATGTTCCTATATAAAAGCCTGTTTTTCTCAAAACTACATTTCTACACATTCCAAAAGAAGGTCGCGCCTGAGTTTTGCTTCAAATTCAATGAAAAGTTCCAAAAGTATTCATAAATAGCAGCTAAACAAAACTATGCTTCAATATTGATGTTATCATTAACATGAATTCCAAAAACATTTTTTGTATGAAAAAATCAATAATTTTTAAGATTAAATGTTCTTTGTTATTAAAAGAGTATGTACAGCATAATCAACAAACGTATTTGAAATATTTCTTCATACAATTGTTATCCATGTTTTAGAGTATCAGTTCTGCCAATATAAATGAATTTTGAAAAGTCAATAGACGCGAGCTACATTTTGAAAATGTGCCTATTAAATTCATAAAATAATTTATATATCCTAAACGAATTATCCAATTTTAATGAAATTTGGTGTACCTCCTATTCTCATATAAATACAAACACAGCAAAAATTTCAGAAAATCTATAAAAGAATGTGTAACTTTCAAATTTCACTCCCAGTGTCCCTTAAATACGTAAAAATAATTAATTTGTTAATTGTAAAATTATAATGTACCTATCAGAGGTCACAGATGTATGATGTAAATATGGTTGTTGTCTCAAGACTCAGAGAGAAAAATGGAAGGTAATGATGAAACTATTGGAAATATGGATGTTCAAATTTTGAACAAAGTGCTGACAGTTTCTTAATTCCAAAAACGTGAAAAACGTTAACGGAAAAGGATATGCAAATTTTTGTGGATGGAGAAACGAAAAAAAATGATTTCAGGTTTTCTTACAGGCACATTGGAGAACATTATGTAGTGCTGCTGATGACGTAATTATTACTTTGTTGTCATGGTAATTACGTCATTCATTTTCTGGCACTGGTCACAAATATGGTAATTTGGCGCAATTCATGTCGTCATAATCCCTTTTACTGCTACAATTGCATAAACTATTCTTAGAAAATTTCTCCATCTACTCACGTTAATAGAGATAACATATGTACGAATTATCATAGTGTTAACTTCGTTGTAGCTACAAGGGGAATATGGGAGTACAATAGTCTTTAAGTGATAGGTAATCAGTTTTTCATGTTTTTATGATAGTCTGCTGAATTTTATCTTGCAACATGTACACATAGCCCACGCCCAATGCGGGACTTGAAACCACGACCCTTTGCCAAAAACATAGGCTCCAGTGACCACGGCTACTATGTCCGGTATTTAAGAGCTGATCGCTATGTGATGCCTTTGAAATTCTGTTTGTATGCCCAGAAGGGAAATAAACATATTACGTTTTGTACTCAAATGATTTTCTCTACTCACTCTTGTACAAAATGTTTTACAAGGGTTATTAATCACGTACTTCATTTTTATTTTCTTAATTATCTGTATCTTATTGCACTTTACCATGTAGGTACGAGTACTGATAGTCATATGTCTTAAAGCCGGCCGCCATCTGATGGTTTCGAAATTCCATTCTATTTGCGTGGCCAAGCGATAAAGAACCACATTCAGTTTGAGAAAAATATAACTACTTCAATGTTAAAACTAATGAAAAACATAATCTTGAAAAGCGATCTAAAAAAAATCTGTTGCACTCACATGACTTTCTCTACTCTTGTACTAACCATGCTTACAAACTCTTATTCCCTTATCTTCTTCGTGTTTGCAGAAATGAGCAGGTACAAGGGGAGCATGGGAACGCAGTAGCCTTTGAGCGATAGTCATCTTTTAAGGCTTCCAAATTCCATTCTCTTTACTAACATAAAAAATGAATCACGATATTCCATGTAACAAAAGTCAGTTTTCTAAAACTCGCACAAATAACAAGGAATATCTCCGAAATGGTTCACCCGACAAAAAAATTTATTCACACATAAACTGTGTGTTTTAGTGAGATCTACATTTTACAGTAAGATTTGCTCCATCTCTAACGGTTTACCAGTTATGCAAAAGTCATCCAGAGTAAATACGACTACAGGGGCTATAGCCAGAAAGTTCAAGATATACATTTCATTTGTCATAAAAGCATCTTAAACAGATGACATTTTAATTAAAATCGTTACAGCCATTTTCGAGAAAATCAATTTTTGACAAATTTTCCATATATAGCGTGGCTTAGGGTAGAGGAATTTTCTTCAAGATCTTCGTGTCGCATCCTTAAAATATATTGAACTTAAATACCAACTTTGGTTTTTAACCGACTTTTCGTTTTTGAATTATGCTGTCCACAGACTGACACACATACGCGCGCGCGCGCGCGCGCGCGAACCTTTTTCTAAAAATGCTTTATTTGGATTCAGGGGGCCTCAATCCGAGATTCCAGTGAAATTTTGCCCTAGAATTTTTGGGTGGATTACTATACCTCCTCTACTTACTATACGCAGTAGATAAAGTAAAACTTGTTTTAATGAGATGTTAATTTTGTATGCAGTAATGTTTTGTCTCTTTCAGTTTACCAGTTGTACATAAGTTACTGAGAATAAAGAGAACTTCAGAGACTGTTGCCAGAAAATTCAAGATATACAATTTTTTTGTTATGAAAATATCTTAAATATACGGTATTTTAATCAAAATTGTTAGCCATTTTTTATAAAATCAGTTTTCGATAATATCTAGGGTAGTTAGGAAAGGGCGGCACAACCGGTTCCGCTCCCCTTTGTACCGTAACACGTTCCTTGGGATCCCAAGCTTTCCTTTTTCCCTGCCATTCAACACTGAGATTCCCACCGACACTTAGAACCTTGAAGCAGCCAAGCAGATGAAAGATGAAGACAATAGAGGAACAGGAAGTTCGGAGGATGCAACCGGGGAAAGCAATGGGCTGGGCAGTAGAACCTAGGACCTCCCGAATGCGAGTATAGAGAGAAAGAAGGGCAGGTAGGTGGGTATATTGCAGTGAGAGGGATGGGCAATCCGGCTGTAGGGAAGCCATGAAGGTGCTTAAGTGCAAATCCTCTTACATGTGCCCAGGGTAGCCACATCGCTACGGATTTGTGCTTTAAATTTTAAAACAACTGCCTGACAATCGCACTAAAAGCACATAATACGGATTCTTTCATGTGAAACGAAAAGTCAGGACAACTTTTCCCCTGCGGATGGATATGTGCACTAGACAGCGAGCGACTTGAAGTTTTTCGAAAATTCAAACTAATAACAAAGAATACCTCGGTAATAGCTATCGCCATAAAATTGATTTGTAATAATTCTATCCCTTACGATTTATATGCGATAAAAATTGTACAAAATTCCTTCCGATGAGGTGGTTTCAGATGCTATTCCGATAAAATTCAAGATATACCGTATTTTATCGCGTAATCCCCCCCCCCCTTTTTTTTTCTTCTCGAAAAATTTGCTTCATAACACTGGGAAGGGAACTATGCGAGTAGTGTTTCTAGGAATTCAGAAAGGAAGGGAAACCATGTAGTATTGTGTGAAAGTTATATAGGTATACAGTAATTTGTGAATGAACTTGATACATACCACGGTTTCATTGTTTCTTTTCTCTGACTATTCTGCGGTCACGTCACTATCATCACTATTTTCATTTATATCTGGCTCAGATAACACATCTTCATGTTCACTGTTCCACAACATGTCGTCAGAACCATTAATGGCACAAGAAATATCAGTTTTTTAAAAACTCTTCTTAGTATGACGACTTGCAACAAACTGACTTAGAAACACGTCTGCAACTTCACATTTCAATTTTACGACACGTTGTCACAATGGCAATACGAGTATTTTTGTGGCAAGCACTGCGTCCATTGTTGTCCGTGACAGGCACCGCTGTGTCGATTGGTTATTATCAAGTCATTTGAAGGTCGCTCCAATAAGAACGAACCAGGACAGGGAATTATGCCATGTTTAAAAGGTAAATAATTTTTAGTGATGAAAAATCATAGGGGAGGGAGGCCTTATGCGACAAAATACGGTATATTGCATTTGTCATCAGAACACCTTAAACATACATATATGAAACGAAATAGATCTCTGAGGAAACCAACGTTTTCAGAAAAGTTTCAAAAGATAGTTTGGGGTGAGGAGAATTTCTTCAAAATATTCGTATCGGGTCCTTGTAAGATGCTGCTGAACTGAAATAGAAATTTAGTATTGAAATATTTTTCGTATTTGAGTTATCCTAAGACACGCCTAATACACATACATACATACACACCGACTCAGATACAAGACACACATAGACACACACACACACACACACACACACATACGCACAATTCTCAGGTAGTGAAAATGTCAAAAGGCCAAGTAGGACAAATAGGACTGCTTTGTATTATGGAGTAGAAGCATGTATTTGCTCGCTGGAAACATGGTCTGTTTTGCTAAATAAACTTTACATTTTACGCAGAATAATTAGGGAAATGTTAAAGATTGTTTCTGTGAGTAAAGAATTAACAGCGTAACGAACCTTGTAACTTCTGAGATAGGTACCGGGTTAAACCTTTACTCTGAGCGCAGGCGTATAAACCGTCAGCGTTTATTTTGTTTGCCCTCTTGAATGGTCTCTAATTTGTACTTTCTCAAACTTGGACTTTCACATCTGTATGCAAATGAAGAGAGAGGAGCAGAGTCAGCAATTTCAATCTTAATCAGAAACTTTATCCTTTCATTCAGCATTAAACACACAGTTCATAACATGCCATTAATATTCAACTCCATCTGATGAAGTAGGTAGGTACTGCTGCTGTGTTAAAGGAAATGCGAAATACTCGTACGTATAAGACACTCACTCGTGTGTGACCACAAAATCCCTTATACTTTTATGCACAATTTTAATTTTCGTCCACGTTTAGTAAGTAAAATAAGTATTGTATTCCTCAATCCCAGATTTTTAATAAAAATCGTTAGACGCATTTTTGGTAGTCACAATTTTCGAAAACATGTTTCCAATAAACCTTATTTTGGTTTGAGGAAATTTTGTTGAAAATGTTTGTCACACTCTTGGAAGATAGTAAAGTTAAAAGTTTGGCATTTAATCAGCTTTTCCTTTTTGAATTACGCTGTTCACGGACAGACACACGGGCACTATGACATGGAGGTTCTCCGAAACTTCTTTTTACTTTCTCTGCTGGTAAGCAGGGGATGTCAAGATTTCACCGGAAATATATGTTTTGAGGTCCCCTGAAACAAAAAAAAAAGCATTTTTAGAAAAAGGTCCCTGTGTGTCAGTCTGTGGACAGCATAACTCAAAAATGAAAAGTCGGTTAAAAACCAAAGTTGGTATTTAAGTTTAATGTCTTTCAAGGATGTGACACGAAGATTTTCAAGAAAATAGCCCCACCCTAAACTACCCTTTACCTGCAACATTTTTCGAAAATTTTGATTATCTTGAGAATGGCTCTAACGGGTTTGATTAAAATGTCATATGTTTGAGATATTTTTATGACAAATGAAATATATATCTTGAATTTTCTGGCTATAGCACCTGTAGTCGTATTTACTCTGGACGACTTTTACATAACTGGTAAACCGTTAGAGATGCAGCAAATCATACCATACAAAAAATGTTGTTGTTAGCTAATGCTGGATTTCTGACAATGAAGTCATTAATCCTCTTTCTCTAAAATATTTTTCACTGATGGATGGGGCATTAGATCTTGCTAAAATACACAATGTCTAAATAATTTTTTTTGTAGGTTGAACCATTTCGGAGATATTTCTTGTTATGTGTGTGAGTTTCGGAAAACTTAGAACTTTCGTGAAATGGATCATCGTTGTTCATTGTTTCATATGTTAAGTGTGCAAAGATAACGGAATCTCAAAGCTTTAAAAGATTTGACTATCGCACAAAGCCTACTGTATTCCCATATTCCCCTTGTACCTACAAGGAAATAAGCAATAAGATAATTTGTACAAATGTTTCTTAACTAACACGAAGAAGATATAGGAATAAGAGTTTGTAAGAATGGTTAGTACAAGAGTAGAGAAAGTCATGTGAGCGCAACACATCAGATTTTTAAATTCAGGCTGTTTCAAAGCATGTTTCCAGTAAAAAAATTTCTACACTAAATTTTTGTGTGAAATACAAGTACTTCTCCAATTTACTGTACGCAGTAAAGGAAGTAAGTAAATATTTAAAATGACACAGTTTAAAAATTTTCTTTTGAATTAAGGCTGTTAAGAAAACTATATGACGGATTTGTGTGTTATAATTAGGTAAATGATGTCGAATTAAAAAAAACTGTCGTTCTTAAAATTGCTCATAATAGAACATCTACAGCTTTAAAATGTAATAACTTGAAAACTCTGAGATATCAGATTGAAATCTAAAACCGTATAATATTTAAAAATGCCTTGAGCTGAACTGAGTGACATTCACATTGATATGTTTGACTGTTGCAGGCGATGGCTGCGAGACGGTGTAAGGATTCCTCTGCAACACTTCGATGACTGGCTCTTGCTGGTAAGACGCTATTCTTTTACTTTCTGTCTTAGTATAGTATTTACTCCAACTCGAAACTTTAGTCAGCAATTTGCACGAAAAACTGCAACATTACTAAGATAAGTGAAGTTTTTAGTTTCTAATTTGTTCTTACTTTATTTCATACATAGAAGCAATTATCACCTGATCATTCTTTTGTTTAGTCAGTCTCGCCAATTGTATTCCCATAAATCGCTGCAAAATAATTTATTACACATTAAAATCAAAATACCACTCCATTTCAATTTGACAACGGTTTTTATTTTCTCTACTACGTGTACTAAGTAGAGGAAGTATTGTATTCCACCCACAAATTCGATGTGATTTCATAGGAAATATTTGTTTTGAGGCCCATTAAATAAAAAAAAGCATTTTAGGAAAAGGTCCATGTGTGTGTGCGTGCGTGTGCGTGTGTCAGTCTGTGGACAACATAACTCAAAAACGAAAAGTCGGTTAAAAACCAAAGTGGGTATTTAAGTTTAATGTCTTTCAAGGATGCGACTCGAAAATTTTGAAGGATATAGCCCCACCCTAAACTACCCTTTACATGGAAAATTTTTCCAAAATTTTGATTTTCTTGAAAATAGTTCTAAGGATTTTGATTAAAATGCCGTATGTTTGATATATTTTTATGATAAATGAAATGTATATATTGATTTTCAGGCTATAGCCCCTGTAGTCGTATTTACTCTGAATGAAGTTTGCATTAACTGGTAAACCGTAAGAGATAAAGCAAATCTTTCTATACAAAAATGTAGATTTTGCTAAAATACACAATTTATGTCTCAATAATTGTTTTGTAAAGTGAACCATTTCGAAGACATTCCTTGCTATTTGTGAGAGTTTTGAAGAACTTATACTTCAGTCAAATGGAACATGGTTATTCAATTTTTTATGTCAACCGTCCAAAGAGAATGGAACTCGAAAGCTTTAAAGATTTGACTATCGCCCAAAGTCTACTGTATTCCCATATTCCCCTTGTACCTACAAGGAAATAAGCAATAAGATAATTTGTACAAATGTTTATCTCAACTAACACGAAGAAGCTATAGGAATAAGAGTTTGTAAGAATGGTTAGTACAAGAGTAGAGAAAGTCATGTGAGTGCAACACATGAGATTTTTTAAGTTGCTTTTTTAATAATTAATGTATTTTTCCAGAAGAAAGGTTGTTAATGTTAACAATAAAGTGAAATTTATTTGAGATTGAAAGCTGGTTTTCCGTTATAACAATAAGAAAAGATCGAAATATATGTATTTCTTAGATTTGGTTTTCCTCGGTTGGCATTGCTGAGTAACTCAAACTGCATTAATCATACATTGAATACAATGTCGCGCCGACCGCGGCGCACAACAAAGGACGGTCGGTGCTGGGATACCCCACCCCCTGGCGGTGCTTGTATCAAAGACGCTCGAGGTTGAGCTACCTCGCGGGACTGTTGTGAACACGTGACAACAATCAAACCAGCAGGATAAGGTGGGCTTTTTCGAGATTATTCGAGAAGTGTCCAGCAGCCGGCGTAATTGTAGAACCTGGACAAACGTGCGGGGTACGTCATCTTCGCTACATAAGGAGCGGAAGCAACGAGCAGAGTAGGGAGTTACAGACATGACTCACTCATTGCTTTGTGTGTGTGCGTCATCGGTCATAAAGGTAGTGAAGCAGTTAATGAGTGTTGAGTGATTGTATCGTCCAAATCAGCTGTCTGAGGGACAGAGAAAGTGAAGAAAGACAGAAAGGGCTGAGTCAAGGTTACTAGAAGTAAACAGTTGAATTGTAATATCATGAAAGACTGTAGACTGTGTTAACATCAGTAGAAGAGGACTGTGTATTTGTACAAACCTTACGGATAAAAATAGAGTAAGGAAGAATCATTTTGTCGTCCTGTTACAGGTGTCACAAGTGGGATTTGTCAAATTGTCGTTTTTGGTACATTTTATGCTATTTTTATATAATTTAACTTTTTCTGGTCAGATGTAGTATTTAAACTCGCACTTTATGTATGAAATAGCCCATATAATTAACATTCCAGAGTCTGACAGTCGAGAATTTGTCGATTAGGTCACAAGTCTTGTATTACTTGTAATAAATCTTAAAACTATGAACGACGTGGGTTATTTCAGGTAGTATTGAATGCAGCAGCAAACTGTTAATAAGACACAAGCAACGCGCTCATCAAATTTCCATATGGGAGTTCACATGACATCAAAGGCTCGTGGTGAAATCTGGCCTATTTCCCAGGATGCACAGCAAATTAACAAATTCATGTCGCGTTCCCTGTATTTGATATCTACGTGATGTGGATTACAACTTGCGGCCTTTTAATAAACCAGATTAAATTGAACCTATTCATTTGCAATGAAGCGTTGATTGCCAATTAGCAAATGGAATATATCTACCATTAACTCGCCAGTAGAAAAATTGGCCTACAAACACACATTCAAACACTGTATTAGTGAATCTATGTGCTGAAATGCTCGCCACTGTATGTCTAATGAGGTTCTCTTTATTGAGTTTATGGACTTATAATCATAGTAGTGATAATAGTAATAGTATGACGCCGGCCGTAGCGCACAACAAAGGACGATGCTGGGCTGTCCCACCCCACTGGGGGTATGTGTATTAAAGACGCTCAAGTTCGGGCTGCCTCGCGTGACTGTTGTGAAGACGTGCCAACAATCAGCGGCAGAACCAAAAGTGGTTTTCCAGATTATTGGAAGTGTTCACTTGCCGGCGTATTTGTAGAACTTCGAGAAAGGTGCATGTTATGTCATCCTCGCTATAGGAGGATGTAGTGACGGAAGGAGTCAGATTTGAGTGTGAGTTTTTGTTGTCATTACGTGCGTCGCCGCGTTGAAGCAGTTAATGAGTGAGTGATCGTATCACCAAAGTGAGCTATTCAAGAGACAGAGAATGTGAAGAAAGACAGTGAAAAGACTTGAGTCAAGGTTACAAGGAGAAAACAGTTGTGATATGAAAGACTGTAGACTGTCTTAACATCAGTAAAAGAAAACTGTTGTTGTGCTTCAATTAGAAGAAAATAAAGTGAGAAAAATACGTGACTGTACTTTTCGCGTGTTTGTCACAATAATAATAATAATAATAATAATAATAATAATAATAATAATAATAATAATAATAATAATAATAATAATAATAATAATAATAATAATAATAATAATAATAATAATAATAATAATAATAATAATAATAATAATAAATGGCGTATTAACGTTAATTTCACGTTAAATGGTTTCACTGCTAATGATCTTGTAAATACCTACAAGGGGAGTATGGGAATACACTAGACTTCAGCGAGTCAAATTTTGTATAGCTAAGAGATAAAGAAATAGCGTCCTCCCATATCAGAGAAGTGTGTGTGAACAGCATTGATTTTCTCAAAAATAGCGCTAAAGATTTTCGTTAAAATACAATATGTTTAACATATTTAGCAAATGAAATGTATATCTTGTATTTTCTTGGAATAGTCTCTGAAGTTCTCTTTATTCTCATTGACTTTTGTGCAACTGAAAACTCTGTAACAGGTACACAATACAGGGCTATTCAAAAAGAAAGAACAAATTTCAGACAAGATAGAAACATGATTCCAACGTTCATGGACAGAGAAAGGTTTACAATTGAAATAGCGGGGATAGAAGTTCCAATCACGGCCACATTGGCCCAATTTCTCTTGTGATTTGATCATTGTTATGATAACGATAACAATGAACGGTGTCGCCGCCATTTCACTACAGACAAACAACAAACAACAATGTTTTAAAATACTCCGTGTAATTTCTGTCTATGGGGTTTACCTAAAAGACCGTGTTTATATCCCTCCTATGCCCGACACTTGAAGGTCTACGACATCGAATTGTTGGAGCTGTGAATTTGATAACTGGAGACCAGCTGATTCGTGTGTGGCAAGATGGTGCTCATATTGAATGCATAATATCCTAAACTTGTAAACTTTTCCCTCTTCATGAACGTTGGAATCATGTTTCTATCTTTTGTCTCGCTTAGGGTAGGTTATCCGGGTAAGGTTTTTTTCCGAGGTTTTCCCTACCCTGAGAAGACGAATGTCGGGTAACTTAAAGCTCCATGGACTTAGGGCTCATTTGAGCATCATTTCACCCATTTCATTTCATTCATTCGTCCGATATGACACAATGTTGGAGGACGTTAATAAAAAAAAAAAAAAAATAAAAAAAAATGTTTCTATCTTTTGTAGTTTGGAAGAAATAAATGTTTGAAATCTGTTCTTTCTTTTTTGAATAGCCCTGTATATTATACAGAGTTTGTCAATTATTTTTTGAAGAGTTGACTATTTGCGAGATATTTCTTCTTATTGGTTTGAATTTTCCAATACTCATACTTTTCTCAAATGGCAGTCAGAGGAATAAGCGTTTGTAAGAATGATTGGTACAAGAGTGAGTAGAGAAAATCATGGCCGCAATTGCCATATTGTAGGTACTGTACAAGATACAGAAATTGCTTTAGAGAGGCTGGTTATGAAAATTTGTTGGTGGTGCAGACCACACGTGGTGTTACTGAACCGCTAACAGTCTCACGTGACTGTTGATTTGTAACCTCTTTTCCTGAAACTTCCATAACTGAAATAAGTATAAACCATTGTTAATATGAACAAGCAACTGAAATATACTGCAATATAATAACGTAGGCAGAATATAATAGCTGAGTGTTATAATTTAATTTGATCTATAAAGAAAAGTGTGCTAAGAGCATATAACTAAATAAATTATGAAGCTTTCCATTCACATCAGTTTTGCAACTCCTGTGCGAACCATTGTTAGAAACGCTTATTAAAGTAAACTGTACCGCCCAGCCACTGCGTCCCCTACTACAGGCGTCAGCCTTCTCGACCTGGGGCCGCAAACGAGGCTGAGTGCACCCCGTGCCAGACCTCCCCATGCTGGTACCGGCGATCGAACCGTTTCCTCCGTGCCAGAGGCAAGCACGCTAACAACTGCGCTACGGAGGCGGTCTAGATACACTTATTAATCCAGATAATTTTTTTTTAATATTTCGTTATGTTATACAGTAGGTAAAGTCATTTTAAATTTCTCTACTACGTATAGTAAGTAGGAGAAATTTTTTTATTCCACCGAAAAATTCGATATATGTTTTGGAAGAGACCCTGAATTTAAAAACAGTAGATTTAGAAAAGTATCGTGCTCGCGCACGTGTGTGTGTGTGTGCGTGTGCGTTCGATTCGATTCATCACCAAACCTGGTATTTAAGTTCAGTATATTTCAAGGACGCAGCACTAAGATTTTCAAATAATCCTCCACCTCTGACAACCCTTTACATGGAATATCTTTCGGAAAATGTTCATTTTCTCAAAAGTAGCTCAAGCAATTTTAATTAAAACACCGCATGTTTAACATGTTTTCATGACAAAATGTACATCTTGAATTTCCTGTAAATAGTCTCTAAAGCCCACTGCAGCCTAAGTGCCGTTTGCATAACTGATAAACTGTAAGAGATACCATTTCCGAGATATTCTTTGTTCTTGGTTTGGGCTTTCAAATACACTTTTATCAAGTAGGAAGTCATTATTCCCAATAACGACCACCTTTAAAACACTTGACACTTAGTCTCCTATATTCCTATGTTCCCCTTGTA
Source organism: Tenodera sinensis (assembly GCA_030765045.1). Lineage (NCBI taxonomy): Eukaryota > Metazoa > Arthropoda > Insecta > Mantodea > Mantidae > Tenodera > Tenodera sinensis. The sequence goes on from CM060974.1 coordinate 5,688,740, forward strand.
CCTACAGGAAAATTAGTAATAAGATAACTTCTTTAAATGTTTCACGTCTATTAACATCAACTAGATGGAGCAATAAGAGAGCAAGAAGAGTGAGTAGAGAGAGTCAATAAAGAACACTTTCACGTAATTTGTCAAATATTTGGAGACATCTAGTTTCTTGACGAATGGATATAAATAGTTTGTTTCACCAATTCTCGCACAAACATTGTGTAAAGAATGCTGTAATGGAGTTAAAGTTAAAATATATGCAAGATTTAATTTCTAAGAGAAATATGGCAACGCCAGGTCGCGTATTGTCACCCGTCTAGTTGAACGGCCAACACATTTGGTCATAATTTTACTTTTCTCAAATGGCAGTTAGAGGAATAAGCGTTTGTAAGAATGATTGGTACAAGAGTGAGTAGAGAAAGTCATGTGAGTTTTTATTCAAAAATTGCCAAAAATGGATTTTTATTTTATCAAATAGTATAAATCGTCTGCTTTATTTTGATATGCCTTTTACAGCCTTACGGCCTTTTTATCTATGTCACATGGCCGTCTAACTGATTGCCTGTAAGTGGTCGTGTCCATTTAAATCCATACAGTTCCATTATCCTTGCTATGACTTCAAACTTAGTTTTTCCACGTTTTTATTTTTAGCACTGTTTGCTCTTTAAAATGCTCCACACGATGCAATTTTCAGTACTTATGCATGAAATTTTGTGTACCTGCTTAGAAATAACATTTAAAAGAAATGAGATAATTTTCTCATAACGTGAATAACTGCTGAGTAATTAAATATTAAAGTTTACATTTTAAAATTTAAATGAAAAAAATATTGTAAAATTTATTTTTATCTAAACTAATAAGAAGATTTAGAAATTATCTCATCAATTTGCTGACATTCTATTACAGGACATAACTGAAAATTATCAAGTTTTTCAAATCAAAATTGCATCATGGGGACGATTTATACAAATATTAAAAAATATATAATAAAATATTAATATGTTTGCAACTAATCTGCCTAAATGTATGAACTTTAGCACAGTTACTCCTCACTATACAGTGATTGTTGAGTTAAAATTTCACATCAATCCAATGAAAACTGTAGATCTTCAAATTAGTAATAAGATAACTTCTTTAAATGTTTCACGTCTATTAACATGAACTAGATGGAGCAATAAGAGAGCAAGAAGAGTTAGTAGAAGAGTGAGTAGAGAGAGTCATGTGATTACAACACATCAGGTTTTTGATATTTGTTATTTCCGTAGTTTTGATAATTTCATAAGCAGTATCCAAAATAAAAATACTAATTCAGTCTCGAATAAACATGAACTTACAGCTGTCAGAGGTTCGCATTTGTTTTTACTTGTTAACTACATATATAATACGGCTGTACAAGCAAAAAGCAGATCGTTTTAACACTCATTTTCCAGAGGTAAATCCCCTTTCATTGGCATTCGAGTGGTTCATTCACTGTATAAGCAATATTCATTTTCAAATCCTACTATACGGGTAGAAGGTAGTGCTTCGGCCACATGCTAACCAGGGATTCTACATGATGAGTCTAATATGTCCGATTATTGCAAGTATTCTCAATAAAGAACACTTTCACATAATTTGTCAAATATTTGGAGACATCTAGTTTCTTGACGAATGGATATAAATAGTTTGTTTCACCAATTCTCTCACAAACATTGTGTAAAGAATGCTGTAATGGAGTTAAAGTTAAAATATATGCAAAATTTAATTTCTAAGAGAATATGGCAACGCCAGGTCGCGTGTTGTCACCCGTCTAGTTGAACGGCCAACACATTTGGTTCGAGGGGAAGTTGGTGGATAAAGCTACAAAAGTGTTTTAAAACCAAGGCCCATTTAGTACGATCTCTATTAGTAAAATGAGGGGAGAAGCTCCGGCCCCTTCAGCTGCTGTAGTGCGTTCCCCTAGCACTCGTGGTTGCAGAAGTGTGTCGAAACGAACAAGGAGCCCGTCTTGTATGGGAGTTGTTCGGGTTGGGTTGGTCTCGACGGGACAGTGGTTCCCGATATCTATGGGAGATTTTTCCTATTCTTATATATGTACGCTTATTGTTTCATAGCTTCCATTACTTCATTGGGCTCCATTGTGTGGAAGGCTTTATAGTAGTCTATTAGTGCTATATATAATTGTTGGTTGAATACGTTTGTTTTTTCTAAGACTTGGTTAATTGTTTGGAAGTGGTCTATTGTTCTGTATTGTGTCCGAAATCCGCTTGTTTGGGTGGTTGATTCTCATCCATTAATCCTTAGAGCCTATTCGTCAATATCAACATTAGCCGGTTGTAAGTTTCAGTGTGATATTTTTTAGTTTACGAGTTCGAAATATTATCCGGATTTTTATCCCATTTTAAAACTTTCATTTTATGTCTGAGTGTAACGTACAACAGTGATTATTTTGTTTTTCTAGCCTTAGTTCAAAAGCACATAGTCTTTCAATTCCGTCGCTTGAAATTTCTAGTTTTAAGTTTTACCCAGCTTTAAAAATTAACTCAAAACCCGTCCAAAAATAGATATGATTGACTTAATTGCTTAAATTTTGGGTATCTGCATCTATCATTTTTATTCTCTGCTTTTAGCATATGTTTTATCAATATATTTTATCTTAATATAAAAATCGAAAAAACATTTTGAATTTATGGGTCCTAGGTTTAGTCATCGAATGCCGATCTTAATTTTGCATGTATAGGCAACTGCTCTGAAGTAGCTCTATGCGGCTCACGCTATAGCTGTAACCCCAGCTACATAGGCAATTTCAATGACTTAGTTGTGTGCGGGAAACACTAACTTTAACCCCTGGTGTATAGGCAACTTCTCTGAGTTAGACGCTGGCCTACCGATCCCAAGGTCGCGGGTTCAAACCCGGCCCAGGCCGATGGTTTTTAAGTGTGCTTAAAAACGACAGCTCCATGTCAATAGATTTACTGGCATGTAAAAGAACTCCTGCGGGACAAAATTCCGGCACACCGGCGACGCTGATGTGATCCTGGCAATTGACAGCGTCGTTAAACAACAAAATATTTTTTTTCTGAGTTAGTTGTGTGTGGGACACAGTAACTTTAACCCCTGGTGTACAGGCAACTTCTCTGAGTTGTGTGTGGGACACACTAACTTTAACCCCTGGTGTACAGGCAACTTCTCTGAGTAAGTTGTGTGTGGGACACACTAACTTTAACCCCTGGTGTACAGGCAACTTCTCTGAGTTAGTTGTGTGTGGGACACACTAACTTTAACCCGTGGTGTATAGGCAACTTCTCTGAGTTGTGTGTGGGACACACTAACTTTAACCCCTGGTGTACAGGCAACTTCTCTGAGTTAGTTGTGTGTGGGACACAGTAACTTTAACCCCTGGTGTACAGGCAACTTCTCTGAGTTAGTTGTGTGTGGGCGACACTAACTTTAACCCGTGGTGTATAGGCAACTTCTCTGAGTTGTGTGTGGGACACTAACTTTAACCCCTGGTGTACAGGCAACTTCTCTGAGTTAGTTGTGTGTGGGACACACTAACTTTAACCCCTGGTGTATAGGCAACTTCTCTGAGTTAGTTGTGTGTGGGACACACTAACTTTAACCCCTGGTGTACAGGCAACTTCTCTGAGTTAGTTGTGTGTGGGACACAGTAACTTTAACCCCTGGTGTACAGGCAACTTCTCTGAGTTAGTTGTGTGTGGGACACAGTAACTTTAACCCCTGGTATATAGTCAACTTCTGACTTAGTTGTGTGTGTGACACTCTAACTATAACCCCTGGTATATAGTCAACTTCTGACTTAGTTGTGTGTGTGACACACTAACTATAACCCCTGGTATATAGTCAACTTCTGACTTAGTTGTGTGTGGTACACACTAACTATAACCCCTGGTGTATAGTCAACTTCTGACTTAGTTGTGTGTGGTACACAGTAACTATAACCCCTGGTATATAGTCAACTTCTGACTTAGTTGTGTGTGACACACTAACTATAACCCCTGGTATATAGTCAACTTCTGACTTAGTTGTGTGTGAGACGCACTAACTATAACCCCTGGTATATAGTCAACTTCTGACTTAGTTGTGTGTGGTACACACTAACTATAACCCCTGGTATATAGTCAACTTCTGACTTAGTTGTGTGTGGTACACACTAACTATAACCCCTGGTATATAGTCAACTTCTGACTTAGTTGTGTGTGGTACACACTAACTATAACCCCTGGTATATAGTCAACTTCTGACTTAGTTGTGTGTGAGACGCACTAACTATAACCCCTGGTGTATAGTCAACTTCTGACTTAGTTGTGTGTGACACACTAACTATAACCCCTGGTATATAGTCAACTTCTGACTTAGTTGTGTGTGAGACGCACTAACTATAACCCCTGGTGTATAGTCAACTTCTGACTTAGTTGTGTGTGTGATACACTAACTATAACCCCTGGTATATAGTCAACTTCTGACTTAGTTGTGTGTGGTACACACTAACTATAACCCCTGGTATATAGTCAACTTCTGACTTAGTTGTGTGTGAGACGCACTAACTATAACCCCTGGTGTATAGTCAACTTCTGACTTAGTTGTGTGTGAGACGCACTAACTATAACCCCTGGTATATAGTCAACTTCTGACTTAGTTGTGTGTGTGACACACTAACTATAACCCCTGGTATATAGTCAACTTCTGACTTAGTTGTGTGTGAGACGCACTAACTATAACCCCTGGTATATAGTCAACTTCTGACTTAGTTGTGTATGTGACACACTAACTATAACCCCTGGTATATAGTCAACTTCTGACTTAGTTGTGTGTGAGACGCACTAACTATAACCCCTGGTATATAGTCAACTTCTGACTTAGTTGTGTGTGAGACGCACTAACTATAACCCCTGGTATATAGTCAACTTCTGACTTAGTTGTGTGTGAGACGCACTAACTATAACCCCTGGTATATAGTCAACTTCTGACTTAGTTGTGTGTGGTACACACTAACTATAACCCCTGGTGTATAGTCAACTTCTGACTTAGTTGTGTGTGAGACGCACTAACTATAACCCCTGGTGTATAGTCAACTTCTGACTTAGTTGTGTGTGGTACACACTAACTATAACCCCTGGTGTATAGTCAACTTCTGACTTAGTTGTGTGTGAGACGCACTAACTATAACCCCTGGTATATAGTCAACTTCTGACTTAGTTGTGTGTGAGACGCACTAACTATAACCCCTGGTGTATAGTCAACTTCTGACTTAGTTGTGTGTGAGACGCACTAACTATAACCCCTGGTGTATAGTCAACTTCTGACTTAGTTGTGTGTGGTACACACTAACTATAACCCCTGGTGTATAGTCAACTTCTGACTTAGTTGTGTGTGAGACGCACTAACTATAACCCCTGGTGTATAGTCAACTTCTGACTTAGTTGTGTGTGTGACACACTAACTATAACCCCTGGTATATAGTCAACTTCTGACTTAGTTGTGTGTGAGACGCACTAACTATAACCCCTGGTATATAGTCAACTTCTGACTTAGTTGTGTGTGAGACGCACTAACTATAACCCCTGGTATATAGTCAACTTCTGACTTAGTTGTGTGTGAGACGCACTAACTATAACCCCTGGTATATAGTCAACTTCTGACTTAGTTGTGTGTGTGACACACTAACTATAACCCCTGGTGTATAGTCAACTTCTGACTTAGTTGTGTGTGGGACACACTAACTTTAACCCCTGGTGTATAGTCAACTTCTGACTTAGTTGTGTGTGAGACGCACTAACTATAACCCCTGGTATATAGTCAACTTCTGACTTAGTTGTGTGTGAGACGCACTAACTATAACCCCTGGTATATAGTCAACTTCTGACTTAGTTGTGTGTGGTACACACTAACTATAACCCCTGGTGTATAGTCAACTTCTGACTTAGTTGTGTGTGGGACACACTAACTTTAACCCCTGGTGTATAGTCAACTTCTGACTTAGTTGTGTGTGAGACGCACTAACTATAACCCCTGGTATATAGTCAACTTCTGACTTAGTTGTGTGTGTGATACACTAACTATAACCCCTGGTATATAGTCAACTTCTGACTTAGTTGTGTGTGAGACGCACTAACTATAACCCCTGGTATATAGTCAACTTCTGACTTAGTTGTGTGTGGTACACACTAACTATAACCCCTGGTATATAGTCAACTTCTGACTTAGTTGTGTGTGAGACGCACTAACTATAACCCCTGGTGTATAGTCAACTTCTGACTTAGTTGTGTATGTGACACACTAACTATAACCCCTGGTGTATAGTCAACTTCTGACTTAGTTGTGTGTGGTACACACTAACTATAACCCCTGGTATATAGTCAACTTCTGACTTAGTTGTGTGTGAGACGCACTAACTATAACCCCTGGTATATAGTCAACTTCTGACTTAGTTGTGTATGTGACACACTAACTATAACCCCTGGTGTATAGTCAACTTCTGACTTAGTTGTGTGTGAGACGCACTAACTATAACCCCTGGTATATAGTCAACTTCTGACTTAGTTGTGTATGTGACACAGTAACTATAACCCCTGGTATATAGTCAACTTCTGACTTAGTTGTGTGTGGTACACACTAACTATAACCCCTGGTGTATAGTCAACTTCTGACTCAGTTGTGTGTGGTACACACTAACTATAACCCCTGGTATATAGTCAACTTCTGACTTAGTTGTGTGTGACACACTAACTATAACCCCTGGTATATAGTCAACTTCTGACTCAGTTGTGTGTGGTACACACTAACTATAACCCCTGGTATATAGTCAACTTCTGACTTAGTTGTGTGTGTGACACACTAACTATAACCCCTGGTATATAGTCAACTTCTGACTCAGTTGTGTGTGGTACACACTAACTATAACCCCTGGTGTATAGTCAACTTCTGACTTAGTTGTGTGTGGTACACACTAACTATAACCCCTGGTGTATAGTCAACTTCTGACTTAGTTGTGTATGGTACACACTAACTATAACCCCTGGTATATAGTCAACTTCTGACTCAGTTGTGTGTGGTACACACTAACTATAACCCCTGGTGTATAGTCAACTTCTGACTTAGTTGTGTGTGGTACACACTAACTATAACCCCTGGTGTATAGTCAACTTCTGACTTAGTTGTGTATGTGACACAGTAACTATAACCCCTGGTATATAGTCAACTTCTGACTTAGTTGTGTGTGGTACACACTAACTATAACCCCTGGTGTATAGTCAACTTCTGACTCAGTTGTGTGTGGTACACACTAACTATAACCCCTGGTATATAGTCAACTTCTGACTCAGTTGTGTGTGGTACACACTAACTATAACCCCTGGTGTATAGTCAACTTCTGACTTAGTTGTGTGTGGTACACACTAACTATAACCCCTGGTGTATAGTCAACTTCTGACTTAGTTGTGTATGTGACACACTAACTATAACCCCTGGTATATACTCAACTTCTGACTTAGTTGTGTATGTGACACACTAACTATAACCCCTGGTATATAGTCAACTTCTGACTTAGTTGTGTATGGTACACACTAACTATAACCCCTGGTGTATAGTCAACTTCTGACTTAGTTGTGTATGGTACACACTAACTATAACCCCTGGTGTATAGTCAACTTCTGACTTAGTTGTGTATGGTACACACTAACTATAACCCCTGGTATATAGTCAACTTCTGACTTAGTTGTGTATGTGACACACTAACTATAACCCCTGGTGTATAGTCAACTTCTGACTTAGTTGTGTGTGGTACACACTAACTATAACCCCTGGTATATAGTCAACTTCTGACTTAGTTGTGTATGTGACACACTAACTATAACCCCTGGTGTATAGTCAACTTCTGACTTAGTTGTGTGTGTGACACACTAACTATAACCCCTGGTATATAGTCAACTTCTGACTTAGTTGTGTATGGTACACACTAACTATAACCCCTGGTATATAGTCAACTTCTGACTTAGTTGTGTATGTGACACACTAACTATAACCCCTGGTATATAGTCAACTTCTGACTCAGTTGTGTGTGGTACACACTAACTATAACCCCTGGTGTATAGTCAACTTCTGACTTAGTTGTGTATGGTACACACTAACTATAACCCCTGGTATATAGTCAACTTCTGACTTAGTTGTGTATGTGACACACTAACTATAACCCCTGGTATATAGTCAACTTCTGACTTAGTTGTGTGTGTGACACACTAACTATAACCCCTGGTGTATAGTCAACTTCTGACTTAGTTGTGTATGGTACACACTAACTATAACCCCTGGTGTATAGTCAACTTCTGACTCAGTTGTGTGTGGTACACACTAACTATAACCCCTGGTGTATAGTCAACTTCTGACTTAGTTGTGTATGGTACACACTAACTATAACCCCTGGTATATAGTCAACTTCTGACTTAGTTGTGTATGTGACACACTAACTATAACCCCTGGTATATAGTCAACTTCTGACTTAGTTGTATGTGACACACTAACTATAACCCCTGGTATATAGTCAACTTCTGACTTAGTTGTGTATGGGACACACTAACTATAACCCCTGGTGTATAGTCAACTTCTGACTTAGTTGTGTGTGTGACACACTAACTATAACCCCTGGTATATAGTCAACTTCTGACTTAGTTGTATGTGACACACTAACTATAACCCCTGGTATATAGTCAACTTCTGACTTAGTTGTATGTGACACACTAACTATAACCCCTGGTGTATAGTCAACTTCTGACTTAGTTGTGTATGGGACACACTAACTATAACCCCTGGTGTATAGTCATCTTCTGACTTAGTTGTGTGTGGGACACACTAACTATAACCCCTGGTATATAGTCAACTTCTGACTTAGTTGTGTGTGTGACACACTAACTATAACCCCTGGTGTATAGTCATCTTCTGACTTAGTTGTGTATGTGACACAGTAACTATAACCCCTGGTGTATAGTCAACTTCTGACTTAGTTGTGTGTGTGTGACACACTAACTATAACCCCTGGTGTATAGTCAACTTCTGACTTAGTTGTATGTGACACACTAACTATAACCCCTGGTATATAGTCAACTTCTGACTTAGTTGTATGTGACACACTAACTATAACCCCTGGTATATAGTCAACTTCTGACTTAGTTGTGTATGTGACACACTAACTATAACCCCTGGTATATAGTCAACTTCTGACTTAGTTGTGTATGTGACACACTAACTATAACCCCTGGTGTATAGTCAACTTCTGACTTAGTTGTGTGTGGGACACACTAACTATAACCCCTGGTGTATAGTCAACTTGTGACTTAGTTGTGTGTGGTACACAGTAACTATAACCCCTGGTATATAGTCAACTTCTGACTTAGTTGTGTGTGGTACACAGTAACTATAACCCCTGGTATATAGTCAACTTCTGACTTAGTTGTGTATGTGACACACTAACTATAACCCCTGGTGTATAGTCAACTTCTGACTTAGTTGTGTGTGGGACACACTAACTATAACCCCTGGTATATAGTCAACTTCTGACTTAGTTGTGTGTGGTACACAGTAACTATAACCCCTGGTATATAGTCAACTTCTGACTTAGTTGTGTATGTGACACACTAACTATAACCCCTGGTATATAGTCAACTTCTGACTTAGTTGTGTATGTGACACACTAACTATAACCCCTGGTATATAGTCAACTTCTGACTTAGTTGTGTATGTGACACACTAACTATAACCCCTGGTGTATAGTCAACTTCTGACTTAGTTGTGTATGTGATACACTAACTATAACCCCTGGTATATAGTCAACTTCTGACTTAGTTGTGTGTGACACAGTAACTATAACCCCTGGTGTATAGTCAACTTCTGACTTAGTTGTGTGTGTGACACACTAACTATAACCCCTGGTGTATAGTCAACTTCTGACTTAGTTGTGTGTGGTACACAGTAACTATAACCCCTGGTATATAGTCAACTTCTGACTTAGTTGTGTATGTGACACACTAACTATAACCCCTGGTATATAGTCAACTTCTGACTTAGTTGTGTATGTGACACACTAACTATAACCCCTGGTATATAGTCAACTTCTGACTTAGTTGTGTATGTGACACACTAACTATAACCCCTGGTGTATAGTCAACTTCTGACTTAGTTGTGTATGTGACACACTAACTATAACCCCTGGTATATAGTCAACTTCTGACTTAGTTGTGTGTGACACAGTAACTATAACCCCTGGTGTATAGTCAACTTCTGACTTAGTTGTGTGTGTGACACACTAACTATAACCCCTGGTGTATAGTCAACTTCTGACTTAGTTGTGTGTGGGACACACTAACTATAACCCCTGGTGTATAGTCAACTTCTGACTTAGTTGTGTGTGGGACACACTAACTATAACCCCTGGTATATAGTCAACTTCTGACTTAGTTGTATGTGACACACTAACTATAACCCCTGGTATATAGTCAACTTCTGACTTAGTTGTATGTGTGACATACTAACTATAACCCCTGGTATATAGTCAACTTCTGACTTAGTTGTGTATGGTACACAGTAACTATAACCCCTGGTATATAGTCAACTTCTGACTTAGTTGTGTGTGACACACTAACTATAACCCCTGGTATATAGTCAACTTCTGACTTAGTTGTATGTGTGACACACTAACTATAACCCCTGGTGTATAGTCAACTTCTGACTTAGTTGTATGTGTGACACACTAACTATAACCCCTGGTATATAGTCAACTTCTGACTTAGTTGTGTGTGTGACACACTAACTATAACCCCTGGTATATAGTCAACTTCTGACTTAGTTGTGTATGTGACACACTAACTATAACCCCTGGTATATAGTCAACTTCTGACTTAGTTGTGTATGTGACACACTAACTATAACCCCTGGTATATAGTCAACTTCTGACTTAGTTGTGTGTGTGACACACTAACTATAACCCCTGGTATATAGTCAACTTCTGACTTAGTTGTGTATGTGACACACTAACTATAACCCCTGGTATATAGTCAACTTCTGACTTAGTTGTGTATGGTACACACTAACTATAACCCCTGGTATATAGTCAACTTCTGACTTAGTTGTATGTGACACACTAACTATAACCCCTGGTATATAGTCAACTTCTGACTTAGTTGTATGTGTGACACACTAACTATAACCCCTGGTATATAGTCAACTTCTGACTTAGTTGTGTGTGACACACTAACTATAACCCCTGGTATATAGTCAACTTCTGACTTAGTTGTATGTGTGACACACTAACTATAACCCCTGGTATATAGTCAACTTCTGACTTAGTTGTGTATGTGACACACTAACTATAACCCCTGGTATATAGTCAACTTCTGACTTAGTTGTGTGTGTGACACACTAACTATAACCCCTGGTATATAGTCAACTTCTGACTTAGTTGTGTATGTGACACACTAACTATAACCCCTGGTGTATAGGCAACTTCTGACTTAGTTGTGTGTGTGACACAGTAACTATAACCCCTGGTGTATAGTCAACTTCTGACTTAGTTGTGTATGTGACACACTAACTATAACCCCTGGTATATAGTCAACTTCTGACTTAGTTGTGTGTGTGACACACTAACTATAACCCCTGGTGTATAGGCAACTTCTGACTTAGTTGTGTGTGTGACACACTAACTATAACCCCTGGTATATAGTCAACTTCTGACTTAGTTGTGTGTGTGACACACTAACTATAACCCCTGGTATATAGTCAACTTCTGACTTAGTTGTGTATGTGACACACTAACTATAACCCCTGGTGTATAGTCAACTTCTGACTTAGTTGTGTGTGACACAGTAACTATAACCCCTGGTATATAGTCAACTTCTGACTTAGTTGTGTATGTGACACACTAACTATAACCCCTGGTGTATAGTCAACTTCTGACTTAGTTGTGTGTGTGACACAGTAACTATAACCCCTGGTATATAGTCAACTTCTGACTTAGTTGTGTATGTGACACACTAACTATAACCCCTGGTATATAGTCAACTTCTGACTTAGTTGTGTGTGTGACACACTAACTATAACCCCTGGTATATAGTCAACTTCTGACTTAGTTGTGTATGTGACACACTAACTATAACCCCTGGTATATAGTCAACTTCTGACTTAGTTGTGTATGTGACACACTAACTATAACCCCTGGTATATAGTCAACTTCTGACTTAGTTGTGTGTGTGACACACTAACTATAACCCCTGGTATATAGTCAACTTCTGACTTAGTTGTGTATGTGACACACTAACTATAACCCCTGGTGTATAGTCAACTTCTGACTTAGTTGTGTATGTGACACACTAACTATAACCCCTGGTATATAGGCAACTTCTGACTTAGTTGTGTATGTGACACACTAACTATAACCCCTGGTATATAGTCAACTTCTGACTTAGTTGTGTGTGTGACACACTAACTATAACCCCTGGTATATAGTCAACTTCTGACTTAGTTGTGTATGTGACACACTAACTATAACCCCTGGTATATAGTCAACTTCTGACTTAGTTGTGTATGTGACACACTAACTATAACCCCTGGTATATAGGCAACTTCTGACTTAGTTGTGTATGTGACACACTAACTATAACCCCTGGTATATAGTCAACTTCTGACTTAGTTGTGTATGTGACACACTAACTATAACCCCTGGTATATAGTCAACTTCTGACTTAGTTGTGTATGTGACACACTAACTATAACCCCTGGTATATAGTCAACTTCTGACTTAGTTGTGTATGTGACACACTAACTATAACCCCTGGTATATAGTCAACTTCTGACTTAGTTGTGTGTGTGACACACTAACTATAACCCCTGGTATATAGTCAACTTCTGACTTAGTTGTGTATGTGACACACTAACTATAACCCCTGGTATATAGTCAACTTCTGACTTAGTTGTGTATGTGACACACTAACTATAACCCCTGGTATATAGGCAACTTCTGACTTAGTTGTGTATGTGACACACTAACTATAACCCCTGGTATATAGTCAACTTCTGACTTAGTTGTGTATGTGACACACTAACTATAACCCCTGGTATATAGTCAACTTCTGACTTAGTTGTGTATGTGACACACTAACTATAACCCCTGGTATATAGTCAACTTCTGACTTAGTTGTGTATGTGACACACTAACTATAACCCCTGGTATATAGGCAACTTCTGACTTAGTTGTGTATGTGACACACTAACTATAACCCCTGGTATATAGTCAACTTCTGACTTAGTTGTGTATGTGACACACTAACTATAACCCCTGGTATATAGGCAACTTCTGACTTAGTTGTGTATGTGACACACTAACTATAACCCCTGGTATATAGTCAACTTCTGACTTAGTTGTGTATGTGACACAGTAACTATAACCCCTGGTGTATAGTCAACTTCTGACTTAGTTGTGTGTGGTACACACTAACTATAACCCCTGGTGTATAGTCAACTTCTGACTTAGTTGTGTGTGGGAAACACTAACTATAACCCCTGGTATATAGTCAACTTCTGACTTAATTGTGTGTGTGACACAGTAACTATAACCCCTGGTATATAGTCAACTTCTGACTTAGTTGTGTGTGGTACACACTAACTATAACCCCTGGTGTATAGTCAACTTCTGACTTAGTTGTGTGTGGTACACACTAACTATAACCCCTGGTATATAGTCAACTTCTGACTTAGTTGTGTGTGGGAAACACTAACTATAACCCCTGGTGTATAGTCAACTTCTGACTTAGTTGTGTGTGGGACACAGTAACTATAACCCCTGGTATATAGTCAACTTCTGACTTAGTTGTGTGTGGGAAACACTAACTATAACCCCTGGTATATAGTCAACTTCTGACTTAATTGTGTGTGTGACACAGTAACTATAACCCCTCATGTATAGGCAACTTCTCTGAGTTAGTTGTGTATGTGACACACTAACTATAACCCCTGGTATATAGTCAACTTCTGACTTAGTTGTGTATGTGACACAGTAACTATAACCCCTGGTGTATAGTCAACTTCTGACTTAGTTGTGTGTGGTACACAGTAACTGTAACCCCTGGTATATAGTCAACTTCTGACTTAGTTGTGTGTGGGAAACACTAACTATAACCCCTGGTATATAGTCAACTTCTGACTTAATTGTGTGTGTGACACAGTAACTATAACCCCTCATGTATAGGCAACTTCTCTGAGTTAGTTGTGTATGTGACACACTAACTATAACCCCTGGTATATAGTCAACTTCTGACTTAGTTGTGTATGTGACACAGTAACTATAACCCCTGGTGTATAGTCAACTTCTGACTTAGTTGTGTATGTGACACACTAACTATAACCCCTGGTATATAGTCAACTTCTGACTTAGTTGTGTGTGTGACACACTAACTATAACCCCTGGTGTATAGTCAACTTCTGACTTAGTTGTGTATGTGACACACTAACTATAACCCCTGGTATATAGTCAACTTCTGACTTAGTTGTGTGTGACACACTAACTATAACCCCTGGTATATAGTCAACTTCTGACTTAGTTGTATGTGACACACTAACTATAACCCCTGATGTATAGTCAACTTCTGACTTAGTTGTGTGTGACACACTAACTATAACCCCTGATGTATAGGCAACTTCTGACTTAGTTGTGTGTGACACACTAACTATAACCCCTGATGTATAGGCAACTTCTGACTTAGTTGTGTGTGACACACTAACTATAACCCCTGGTATATAGTCAACTTCTGACTTAGTTGTGTGTGACACAGTAACTATAACCCCTGATGTATAGGCAACTTCTGACTTAGTTGTGTGTGACACACTAACTATAACCCCTGATGTATAGTCAACTTCTGACTTAGTTGTATGTGACACACTAACTATAACCCCTGATGTATAGTCAACTTCTGACTTAGTTGTGTGTGACACACTAACTATAACCCCTGGTATATAGTCAACTTCTGACTTAGTTGTGTATGACACACTAACTATAACCCCTGGTATATAGTCAACTTCTGACTTAGTTGTGTGTGACACAGTAACTATAACCCCTGATGTATAGTCAACTTCTGACTTAGTTGTGTGTGACACACTAACTATAACCCCTGATGTATAGGCAACTTCTGACTTAGTTGTGTGTGACACACTAACTATAACCCCTGGTATATAGTCAACTTCTGACTTAGTTGTGTGTGACACAGTAACTATAACCCCTGGTGTATAGTCAACTTCTGACTTAGTTGTGTGTGTGACACAGTAACTATAACCCCTGGTGTATAGGCAACTTCTGACTTAGTTGTGTATGGTACACACTAACTATAACCCCTGGTATATAGTCAACTTCTGACTTAGTTGTGTATGTGACACACTAACTATAACCCCTGATGTATAGTCAACTTCTGACTTAGTTGTGTATGACACACTAACTATAACCCCTGGTGTATAGTCAACTTCTGACTTAGTTGTGTGTGACACACTAACTATAACCCCTGGTATATAGTCAACTTCTGACTTAGTTGTATGTGACACACTAACTATAACCCCTGATGTATAGTCAACTTCTGACTTAGTTGTGTGTGACACACTAACTATAACCCCTGATGTATAGTCAACTTCTGACTTAGTTGTATGTGACACACTAACTATAACCCCTGGTATATAGTCAACTTCTGACTTAGTTGTGTGTGACACACTAACTATAACCCCTGATGTATAGTCAACTTCTGACTTAGTTGTGTGTGACACACTAACTATAACCCCTGGTGTATAGTCAACTTCTGACTTAGTTGTGTATGTGACACACTAACTATAACCCCTGATGTATAGTCAACTTCTGACTTAGTTGTGTGTGACACACTAACTATAACCCCTGGTGTATAGTCAACTTCTGACTTAGTTGTGTGTGACACACTAACTATAACCCCTGGTATATAGTCAACTTCTGACTTAGTTGTATGTGACACACTAACTATAACCCCTGATGTATAGTCAACTTCTGACTTAGTTGTGTGTGACACACTAACTATAACCCCTGATGTATAGTCAACTTCTGACTTAGTTGTATGTGACACACTAACTATAACCCCTGGTATATAGTCAACTTCTGACTTAGTTGTGTGTGACACACTAACTATAACCCCTGATGTATAGTCAACTTCTGACTTAGTTGTATGTGACACACTAACTATAACCCCTGGTATATAGTCAACTTCTGACTTAGTTGTGTGTGACACACTAACTATAACCCCTGATGTATAGTCAACTTCTGACTTAGTTGTGTGTGACACACTAACTATAACCCCTGGTGTATAGTCAACTTCTGACTTAGTTGTGTATGTGACACACTAACTATAACCCCTGGTATATAGTCAACTTCTGACTTAGTTGTGTGTGACACACTAACTATAACCCCTGATGTATAGTCAACTTCTGACTTAGTTGTGTATGGTACACACTAACTATAACCCCTGGTGTATAGGCAACTTCTGACTTAGTTGTATGTGACACACTAACTATAACCCCTGGTATATAGTCAACTTCTGACTTAGTTGTGTGTGACACACTAACTATAACCCCTGATGTATAGTCAACTTCTGACTTAGTTGTGTGTGACACACTAACTATAACCCCTGGTATATAGTCAACTTCTGACTTAGTTGTGTATGTGACACACTAACTATAACCCCTGGTGTATAGTCAACTTCTGACTTAGTTGTGTGTGACACACTAACTATAACCCCTGGTATATAGGCAACTTCTGACTTAGTTGTGTATGGTACACACTAACTATAACCCCTGATGTATAGTCAACTTCTGACTTAGTTGTGTGTGACACACTAACTATAACCCCTGGTATATAGGCAACTTCTGACTTAGTTGTGTGTGACACACTAACTATAACCCCTGGTATATAGTCAACTTCTGACTTAGTTGTGTGTGTGTGACACACTAACTATAACCCCTGGTGTATAGTCAACTTCTGACTTAGTTGTGTGTGTGACACAGTAACTTTAACCCCTGGTATATAGTCAACTTCTGACTTAGTTGTGTGTGTGTGGTACACTAACTATAACCCCTGATGTATAGTCAACTTCTGACTTAGTTGTGTGTGACACACTAACTATAACCCCTGGTATATAGTCAACTTCTGACTTAGTTGTGTGTGACACACTAACTATAACCCCTGATGTATAGTCAACTTCTGACTTAGTTGTGTGTGGTACACTAACTATAACCCCTGGTGTATAGTCAACTTCTGACTTAGTTGTGTGTGTGTGACACACTAACTATAACCCCTGGTGTATAGTCAACTTCTGACTTAGTTGTGTGTGGTACACTAACTATAACCCCTGGTATATAGTCAACTTCTGACTTAGTTGTGTATGGTACACACTAACTATAACCCCTGGTGTATAGTCAACTTCTGACTTAGTTGTGTATGGTACACACTAACTATAACCCCTGGTATATAGTCAACTTCTGACTGAGTTGTGTGTGTGACACACTAACTATAACCCCTGGTATATAGTCAACTTCTGACTTAGTTGTGTGTGGTACACACTAACTATAACCCCTGGTGTATAGTCAACTTCTGACTGAGTTGTGTATGGTACACAGTAACTATAACCCCTGGTATATAGTCAACTTCTGACTGAGTTGTGTGTGTGACACACTAACTATAACCCCTGGTATATAGTCAACTTCTGACTTAGTTGTGTGTGGTACACACTAACTATAACCCCTGGTGTATAGTCAACTTCTGACTGAGTTGTGTATGGTACACAGTAACTATAACCCCTGGTATATAGTCAACTTCTGACTGAGTTGTGTGTGTGACACACTAACTATAACCCCTGGTGTATAGTCAACTTCTGACTGAGTTGTGTATGGTACACACTAACTATAACCCCTGGTATATAGTCAACTTCTGACTTAGTTGTGTATGGTACACACTAACTATAACCCCTGGTGTATAGTCAACTTCTGACTGAGTTGTGTGTGTGACACACTAACTATAACCCCTGGTATATAGGCAACTTCTGACTGAGTTGTGTGTGGTACACACTAACTATAACCCCTGGTATATAGTCAACTTCTGACTGAGTTGTGTGTGGTACACACTAACTATAACCCCTGGTATATAGTCAACTTCTGACTTAGTTGTGTATGGTACACACTAACTATAACCCCTGGTGTATAGTCAACTTCTGACTGAGTTGTGTGTGTGACACACTAACTATAACCCCTGGTATATAGTCAACTTCTGACTGAGTTGTGTGTGGTACACACTAACTATAACCCCTGGTGTATAGTCAACTTCTGACTGAGTTGTGTGTGGTACACACTAACTATAACCCCTGGTGTATAGTCAACTTCTGACTGAGTTGTGTGTGTGACACACTAACTATAACCCCTGGTATATAGTCAACTTCTGACTTAGTTGTGTGTGTGACACACTAACTATAACCCCTGGTATATAGTCAACTTCTGACTTAGTTGTGTGTGTGACACACTAACTATAACCCCTGGTGTATAGTCAACTTCTGACTTAGTTGTGTGTGTGACACAGTAACTATAACCCCTGGTGTATAGTCAACTTCTGACTTAGTTGTGTGTGGTACACACTAACTATAACCCCTGGTATATAGTCAACTTCTGACTGAGTTGTGTGTGGTACACACTAACTATAACCCCTGGTATATAGTCAACTTCTGACTTAGTTGTGTGTGTGACACACTGACTATAACCCCTGGTATATAGTCAACTTCTGACTTAGTTGTGTGTGTGACACAGTAACTATAACCCCTGGTGTATAGTCAACTTCTGACTTAGTTGTGTGTGGTACACACTAACTATAACCCCTGGTATATAGTCAACTTCTGACTTAGTTGTGTGTGTGACACACTAACTATAACCCCTGGTGTATAGTCAACTTCTGACTTAGTTGTGTATGTGACACACTAACTATAACCCCTGGTATATAGTCAACTTCTGACTTAGTTGTGTATGTGACACACTAACTATAACCCCTGGTGTATAGTCAACTTCTGACTTAGTTGTGTATGACACACTAACTATAACCCCTGGTGTATAGTCAACTTCTGACTTAGTTGTGTGTGACACACTAACTATAACCCCTGGTATATAGTCAACTTCTGACTTAGTTGTATGTGACACACTAACTATAACCCCTGATGTATAGTCAACTTCTGACTTAGTTGTGTGTGACACACTAACTATAACCCCTGATGTATAGGCAACTTCTGACTTAGTTGTGTGTGACACACTAACTATAACCCCTGATGTATAGGCAACTTCTGACTTAGTTGTGTGTGACACACTAACTATAACCCCTGGTATATAGTCAACTTCTGACTTAGTTGTGTGTGACACAGTAACTATAACCCCTGATGTATAGGCAACTTCTGACTTAGTTGTGTGTGACACACTAACTATAACCCCTGATGTATAGTCAACTTCTGACTTAGTTGTATGTGACACACTAACTATAACCCCTGATGTATAGTCAACTTCTGACTTAGTTGTGTGTGACACACTAACTATAACCCCTGGTATATAGTCAACTTCTGACTTAGTTGTGTATGACACACTAACTATAACCCCTGGTATATAGTCAACTTCTGACTTAGTTGTGTGTGACACAGTAACTATAACCCCTGGTATATAGTCAACTTCTGACTTAGTTGTGTGTGACACAGTAACTATAACCCCTGATGTATAGGCAACTTCTGACTTAGTTGTGTGTGACACACTAACTATAACCCCTGATGTATAGTCAACTTCTGACTTAGTTGTATGTGACACACTAACTATAACCCCTGATGTATAGTCAACTTCTGACTTAGTTGTGTGTGACACACTAACTATAACCCCTGGTATATAGTCAACTTCTGACTTAGTTGTGTATGACACACTAACTATAACCCCTGGTATATAGTCAACTTCTGACTTAGTTGTGTGTGACACAGTAACTATAACCCCTGGTGTATAGTCAACTTCTGACTTAGTTGTGTGTGTGACACACTAACTATAACCCCTGGTGTATAGTCAACTTCTGACTTAGTTGTGTGTGTGACACAGTAACTATAACCCCTGGTGTATAGTCAACTTCTGACTTAGTTGTATGTGGTACACACTAACTATAACCCCTGGTATATAGTCAACTTCTGACTGAGTTGTGTGTGGTACACACTAACTATAACCCCTGGTATATAGTCAACTTCTGACTTAGTTGTGTGTGTGACACACTGACTATAACCCCTGGTATATAGTCAACTTCTGACTTAGTTGTGTATGGTACACACTAACTATAACCCCTGGTGTATAGTCAACTTCTGACTGAGTTGTGTGTGTGACACACTAACTATAACCCCTGGTGTATAGTCAACTTCTGACTGAGTTGTGTGTGGTACACACTAACTATAACCCCTGGTATATAGTCAACTTCTGACTTAGTTGTGTGTGTGACACACTAACTATAACCCCTGGTGTATAGTCAACTTCTGACTTAGTTGTGTGTGGTACACACTAACTATAACCCCTGGTATATAGTCAACTTCTGACTTAGTTGTGTGTGTGACACACTGACTATAACCCCTGGTATATAGTCAACTTCTGACTTAGTTGTGTATGGTACACACTAACTATAACCCCTGGTGTATAGTCAACTTCTGACTGAGTTGTGTATGTGACACACTAACTATAACCCCTGGTATATAGTCAACTTCTGACTTAGTTGTGTGTGTGACACACTAACTATAACCCCTGGTGTATAGTCAACTTCTGACTTAGTTGTGTGTGGTACACACTAACTATAACCCCTGGTGTATAGTCAACTTCTGACTGAGTTGTGTGTGTGACACACTAACTATAACCCCTGGTGTATAGGCAACTTCTGACTGAGTTGTGTGTGTGACACACTAACTATAACCCCTGGTATATAGTCAACTTCTGACTTAGTTGTGTGTGGTACACACTAACTATAACCCCTGGTGTATAGGCAACTTCTGACTTAGTTGTGTGTGGTACACTAACTATAACCCCTGGTGTATAGTCAACTTCTGACTTAGTTGTGTGTGTGACACACTAACTATAACCCCTGGTGTATAGTCAACTTCTGACTTAGTTGTGTGTGGTACACACTAACTATAACCCCTGGTGTATAGGCAACTTCTGACTTAGTTGTGTGTGGTACACTAACTATAACCCCTGGTGTATAGTCAACTTCTGACTTAGTTGTGTGTGGGACACACTAACTATAACCCCTGGTGTATAGGCAACTTCTGACTTAGTTGTGTGTGGTACACTAACTATAACCCCTGGTGTATAGTCAACTTCTGACTTAGTTGTGTATGTGACACACTAACTATAACCCCTGGTATATAGTCAACTTCTGACTTAGTTGTGTGTGTGGTACACTAACTATAACCCCTGGTATATAGGCAACTTCTGACTTAGTTGTGTGTGTGAAACACTAACTATAACCCCTGGTGTATAGTCAACTTCTGACTTAGTTGTGTATGGTACACACTAACTATAACCCCTGGTATATAGTCAACTTATGACTTAGTTGTGTATGTGACACAGTAACTATAACCCCTGGTATATAGGCAACTTCTGACTTAGTTGTGTGTGTGACACACTAACTATAACCCCTGGTGTATAGTCAACTTCTGACTTAGTTGTGTATGGTACACACTAACTATAACCCCTGGTATATAGTCAACTTCTGACTTAGTTGTGTATGTGACACACTAACTATAACCCCTGGTATATAGGCAACTTCTGACTTAGTTGTGTATGTGACACACTAACTATAACCCCTGGTATATAGGCAACTTCTGACTTAGTTGTGTATGTGACACAGTAACTATAACCCCTGGTGTATAGTCAACTTCTGACTTAGTTGTGTGTGGGACACACTAACTATAACCCCTGGTATATAGTCAACTTCTGACTTAGTTGTGTGTGTGACACACTAACTATAACCCCTGGTATATAGTCAACTTCTGACTTAGTTGTGTGTGTGACACACTAACTATAACCCCTGGTATATAGTCAACTTCTGACTTAGTTGTGTGTGGGACACACTAACTATAACCCCTGGTATATAGTCAACTTCTGACTTAGTTGTGTGTGTGATACACTAACTATAACCCCTGGTATATAGTCAACTTCTGACTTAGTTGTGTGTGTGACACACTAACTATAACCCCTGGTATATAGTCAACTTCTGACTTAGTTGTGTATGTGACACACTAACTATAACCCCTGGTATATAGTCAACTTCTGACTTAGTTGTGTATGGTACACACTAACTATAACCCCTGGTGTATAGTCAACTTCTGACTTAGTTGTGTATGTGACACACTAACTATAACCCCTGGTATATAGTCAACTTCTGACTTAGTTGTGTGTGTGACACACTAACTATAACCCCTGGTATATAGTCAACTTCTGACTTAGTTGTGTATGTGACACACTAACTATAACCCCTGGTATATAGTCAACTTCTGACTTAGTTGTGTGTGTGACACACTAACTATAACCCCTGGTATATAGTCAACTTCTGACTTAGTTGTGTATGTGACACACTAACTATAACCCCTGGTATATAGTCAACTTCTGACTTAGTTGTGTATGGTACACACTAACTATAACCCCTGGTGTATAGTCAACTTCTGACTTAGTTGTGTATGTGACACACTAACTATAACCCCTGGTGTATAGTCAACTTCTGACTTAGTTGTGTGTGGGACACACTAACTATAACCCCTGGTATATAGTCAACTTCTGACTTAGTTGTGTATGGTACACACTAACTATAACCCCTGGTGTATAGTCAACTTCTGACTTAGTTGTGTATGTGACACACTAACTATAACCCCTGGTGTATAGTCAACTTCTGACTTAGTTGTGTGTGGGACACACTAACTATAACCCCTGGTGTATAGTCAACTTCTGACTTAGTTGTGTGTGGGACACACTAACTATAACCCCTGGTATATAGTCAACTTCTGACTTAGTTGTGTGTGTGATACACTAACTATAACCCCTGGTATATAGTCAACTTCTGACTTAGTTGTGTGTGTGACACACTAACTATAACCCCTGGTATATAGTCAACTTCTGACTTAGTTGTGTGTGGGACACACTAACTATAACCCCTGGTATATAGTCAACTTCTGACTTAGTTGTGTGTGACACAGTAACTATAACCCCTGGTGTATAGTCAACTTCTGACTTAGTTGTGTGTGACACAGTAACTATAACCCCTGGTATATAGTCAACTTCTGACTTAGTTGTGTGTGTGACACACTAACTATAACCCCTGGTATATAGTCAACTTCTGACTTAGTTGTGTGTGACACAGTAACTATAACCCCTGGTGTATAGTCAACTTCTGACTTAGTTGTGTGTGACACAGTAACTATAACCCCTGGTATATAGTCAACTTCTGACTTAGTTGTGTGTGTGACACAGTAACTATAACCCCTGGTATATAGTCAACTTCTGACTTAGTTGTGTGTGACACAGTAACTATAACCCCTGGTGTATAGTCAACTTCTGACTTAGTTGTGTGTGACACAGTAACTATAACCCCTGGTATATAGTCAACTTCTGACTTAGTAGTGTGTGTGACACACTAACTATAACCCCTGGTATATAGTCAACTTCTGACTTAGTTGTGTGTGTGACACACTAACTATAACCCCTGGTATATAGTCAACTTCTGACTTAGTTGTATGTGTGACACACTAACTATAACCCCTGGTATATAGTCAACTTCTGACTTAGTTGTGTGTGTGACACACTAACTATAACCCCTGGTGTATAGTCAACTTCTGACTTAGTTCTGTATGTGACACACTAACTATAACCCCTGGTGTATAGTCAACTTCTGACTTAGTTGTGTGTGACACAGTAACTATAACCCCTGGTATATAGTCAACTTCTGACTTAGTTGTGTGTGTGACACACTAACTATAACCCCTGGTATATAGTCAACTTCTGACTTAGTTGTGTGTGGGACACACTAACTATAACCCCTGGTATATAGTCAACTTCTGACTTAGTTGTGTGTGACACAGTAACTATAACCCCTGGTGTATAGTCAACTTCTGACTTAGTTGTGTGTGACACAGTAACTATAACCCCTGGTATATAGTCAACTTCTGACTTAGTTGTGTGTGTGACACACTAACTATAACCCCTGGTATATAGTCAACTTCTGACTTAGTTGTATGTGTGACACAGTAACTATAACCCCTGGTGTATAGTCAACTTCTGACTTAGTTGTGTATGTGAAACACTAACTATAACCCCTGGTATATAGTCAACTTCTGACTTAGTTGTGTGTGTGACACACTAACTATAACCCCTGGTGTATAGTCAACTTCTGACTTAGTTCTGTATGTGACACACTAACTATAACCCCTGGTGTATAGTCAACTTCTGACTTAGTTGTGTGTGTGACACAGTAACTATAACCCCTGGTATATAGTCAACTTCTGACTTAGTTGTGTGTGACACAGTAACTATAACCCCTGGTATATAGTCAACTTCTGACTTAGTTGTGTGTGACACACTAACTATAACCCCTGGTATATAGTCAACTTCTGACTTAGTTGTGTGTGGGACACACTAACTATAACCCCTGGTATATAGTCAACTTCTGACTTAGTTGTATGTGTGACACAGTAACTATAACCCCTGGTGTATAGTCAACTTCTGACTTAGTTGTGTATGTGAAACACTAACTATAACCCCTGGTGTATAGTCAACTTCTGACTTAGTTGTGTATGTGACACAGTAACTATAACCCCTGGTGTATAGTCAACTTCTGACTTAGTTGTGTGTGTGACACAGTAACTATAACCCCTGGTATATAGTCAACTTCTGACTTAGTTGTGTGTGTGACACAGTAACTATAACCCCTGGTATATAGTCAACTTCTGACTTAGTTGTGTGTGACACAGTAACTATAACCCCTGGTATATAGTCAACTTCTGACTTAGTTGTATGTGTGACACAGTAACTATAACCCCTGGTATATAGTCAACTTCTGACTTAGTTGTGTGTGACACAGTAACTATAACCCCTGGTATATAGTCAACTTCTGACTTAGTTGTGTGTGACACAGTAACTATAACCCCTGGTGTATAGTCAACTTCTGACTTAGTTGTGTGTGACACAGTAACTATAACCCCTGGTATATAGTCAACTTCTGACTTAGTTGTGTGTGTGACACAGTAACTATAACCCCTGGTGTATAGTCAACTTCTGACTTAGTTGTGTGTGACACAGTAACTATAACCCCTGGTGTATAGTCAACTTCTGACTTAGTTGTGTGTGTGACACAGTAACTATAACCCCTGGTATATAGTCAACTTCTGACTTAGTTGTGTGTGACACAGTAACTATAACCCCTGGTGTATAGTCAACTTCTGACTTAGTTGTATGTGTGACACAGTAACTATAACCCCTGGTATATAGTCAACTTCTGACTTAGTTGTGTGTGACACAGTAACTATAACCCCTGGTATATAGTCAACTTCTGACTTAGTTGTGTATGTGACACAGTAACTATAACCCCTGGTGTATAGTCAACTTCTGACTTAGTTGTGTGTGTGACACAGTAACTATAACCCCTGGTATATAGTCAACTTCTGACTTAGTTGTGTGTGTGACACAGTAACTATAACCCCTGGTGTATAGTCAACTTCTGACTTAGTTGTGTGTGTGACACAGTAACTATAACCCCTGGTATATAGTCAACTTCTGACTTAGTTGTATGTGTGACACAGTAACTATAACCCCTGGTATATAGTCAACTTCTGACTTAGTTGTGTGTGACACAGTAACTATAACCCCTGGTATATAGTCAACTTCTGACTTAGTTGTGTGTGACACAGTAACTATAACCCCTGGTGTATAGTCAACTTCTGACTTAGTTGTGTGTGACACAGTAACTATAACCCCTGGTATATAGTCAACTTCTGACTTAGTTGTGTGTGTGACACACTAACTATAACCCCTGGTATATAGTCAACTTCTGACTTAGTTGTATGTGTGACACACTAACTATAACCCCTGGTATATAGTCAACTTCTGACTTAGTTGTGTGTGTGACACACTAACTATAACCCCTGGTGTATAGTCAACTTCTGACTTAGTTCTGTATGTGACACACTAACTATAACCCCTGGTGTATAGTCAACTTCTGACTTAGTTGTGTGTGACACAGTAACTATAACCCCTGGTATATAGTCAACTTCTGACTTAGTTGTGTGTGTGACACACTAACTATAACCCCTGGTATATAGTCAACTTCTGACTTAGTTGTGTGTGGGACACACTAACTATAACCCCTGGTATATAGTCAACTTCTGACTTAGTTGTGTGTGACACAGTAACTATAACCCCTGGTGTATAGTCAACTTCTGACTTAGTTGTGTGTGACACAGTAACTATAACCCCTGGTATATAGTCAACTTCTGACTTAGTTGTGTGTGTGACACACTAACTATAACCCCTGGTATATAGTCAACTTCTGACTTAGTTGTGTGTGACACACTAACTATAACCCCTGGTATATAGTCAACTTCTGACTTAGTTGTGTGTGTGACACACTAACTATAACCCCTGGTATATAGTCAACTTCTGACTTAGTTGTGTGTGACACAGTAACTATAACCCCTGGTATATAGTCAACTTCTGACTTAGTTGTGTGTGACACAGTAACTATAACCCCTGGTGTATAGTCAACTTCTGACTTAGTTGTGTGTGACACAGTAACTATAACCCCTGGTATATAGTCAACTTCTGACTTAGTTGTGTGTGTGACACACTAACTATAACCCCTGGTATATAGTCAACTTCTGACTTAGTTGTATGTGTGACACACTAACTATAACCCCTGGTATATAGTCAACTTCTGACTTAGTTGTGTGTGTGACACACTAACTATAACCCCTGGTGTATAGTCAACTTCTGACTTAGTTGTGTGTGGTACACACTAACTATAACCCCTGGTGTATAGTCAACTTCTGACTTAGTTCTGTATGTGACACACTAACTATAACCCCTGGTGTATAGTCAACTTCTGACTTAGTTGTGTGTGTGACACAGTAACTATAACCCCTGGTATATAGTCAACTTCTGACTTAGTTGTGTGTGGGACACACTAACTATAACCCCTGGTATATAGTCAACTTCTGACTTAGTTGTGTGTGACACAGTAACTATAACCCCTGGTGTATAGTCAACTTCTGACTTAGTTGTGTGTGGGACACACTAACTATAACCCCTGGTATATAGTCAACTTCTGACTTAGTTGTGTGTGGGACACACTAACTATAACCCCTGGTATATAGTCAACTTCTGACTTAGTTGTATGTGTGACACAGTAACTATAACCCCTGGTGTATAGTCAACTTCTGACTTAGTTGTGTATGTGAAACACTAACTATAACCCCTGGTGTATAGTCAACTTCTGACTTAGTTGTGTATGTGACACAGTAACTATAACCCCTGGTGTATAGTCAACTTCTGACTTAGTTGTGTATGTGACACACTAACTATAACCCCTGGTGTATAGTCAACTTCTGACTTAGTTGTGTGTGGGACACACTAACTATAACCCCTGGTGTATAGTCAACTTCTGACTTAGTTGTGTGTGGGACACACTAACTATAACCCCTGGTGTATAGTCAACTTCTGACTTAGTTGTGTATGTGACACACTAACTATAACCCCTGGTATATAGTCAACTTCTGACTTAGTTGTGTGTGGGACACACTAACTATAACCCCTGGTATATAGTCAACTTCTGACTTAGTTGTATGTGTGACACAGTAACTATAACCCCTGGTGTATAGTCAACTTCTGACTTAGTTGTGTATGTGAAACACTAACTATAACCCCTGGTGTATAGTCAACTTCTGACTTAGTTGTGTATGTGACACAGTAACTATAACCCCTGGTGTATAGTCAACTTCTGACTTAGTTGTGTATGTGACACACTAACTATAACCCCTGGTGTATAGTCAACTTCTGACTTAGTTGTATGTGTGACACAGTAACTATAACCCCTGGTGTATAGGCAACTTCTGACTTAGTTGTGTATGTGACACACTAACTATAACCCCTGGTGTATAGTCAACTTCTGACTTAGTTGTATGTGTGACACAGTAACTATAACCCCTGGTGTATAGGCAACTTCTGACTTAGTTGTGTATGTGACACACTAACTATAACCCCTGGTATATAGTCAACTTCTGACTTAGTTGTGTATGTGACACACTAACTATAACCCCTGGTATATAGTCAACTTCTGACTTAGTTGTATGTGTGACACAGTAACTATAACCCCTGGTATATAGTCAACTTCTGACTTAGTTGTGTATGGTACACACTAACTATAACCCCTGGTATATAGTCAACTTCTGACTTAGTTGTGTATGTGACACACTAACTATAACCCCTGGTGTATAGTCAACTTCTGACTTAGTTGTGTATGTGACACACTAACTATAACCCCTGGTATATAGTCAACTTCTGACTTAGTTGTGTATGTGACACACTAACTATAACCCCTGGTATATAGTCAACTTCTGACTTAGTTGTGTGTGGGACACACTAACTATAACCCCTGGTATATAGTCAACTTCTGACTTAGTTGTGTATGGTACACACTAACTATAACCCCTGGTATATAGTCAACTTCTGACTTAGTTGTATGTGTGACACAGTAACTATAACCCCTGGTATATAGTCAACTTCTGACTTAGTTGTGTATGTGATACACTAACTATAACCCCTGGTGTATAGTCAACTTCTGACTTAGTTGTATGTGTGACACAGTAACTATAACCCCTGGTGTATAGGCAACTTCTGACTTAGTTGTGTATGTGACACACTAACTATAACCCCTGGTATATAGTCAACTTCTGACTTAGTTGTGTATGTGACACACTAACTATAACCCCTGGTGTATAGTCAACTTCTGACTTAGTTGTGTATGTGACACACTAACTATAACCCCTGGTGTATAGTCAACTTCTGACTTAGTTGTGTATGTGAAACACTAACTATAACCCCTGGTATATAGTCAACTTCTGACTTAGTTGTGTGTGTGACACACTAACTATAACCCCTGGTGTATAGTCAACTTCTGACTTAGTTGTGTATGTGACACACTAACTATAACCCCTGGTGTATAGTCAACTTCTGACTTAGTTGTATGTGTGACACACTAACTATAACCCCTGGTGTATAGTCAACTTCTGACTTAGTTGTGTATGTGACACACTAACTATAACCCCTGGTGTATAGTCAACTTCTGACTTAGTTGTGTATGGTACACACTAACTATAACCCCTGGTATATAGTCAACTTCTGACTTAGTTGTGTATGGTACACACTAACTATAACCCCTGGTATATAGTCAACTTCTGACTTAGTTGTGTATGTGACACACTAACTATAACCCCTGGTGTATAGTCAACTTCTGACTTAGTTGTGTATGGTACACACTAACTATAACCCCTGGTATATAGTCAACTTCTGACTTAGTTGTGTATGTGACACACTAACTATAACCCCTGGTGTATAGTCAACTTCTGACTTAGTTGTGTATGTGACACACTAACTATAACCCCTGGTGTATAGTCAACTTCTGACTTAGTTGTATGTGTGACACAGTAACTATAACCCCTGGTGTATAGTCAACTTCTGACTTAGTTGTGTATGTGACACACTAACTATAACCCCTGGTGTATAGTCAACTTCTGACTTAGGTGTGTATGTGACACACTAACTATAACCCCTGGTATATAGTCAACTTCTGACTTAGTTGTATCTGTGACACAGTAACTATAACCCCTGGTATATAGTCAACTTCTGACTTAGTTGTGTGTGTGACACACTAACTATAACCCCTGGTATATAGTCAACTTCTGACTTAGTTGTGTATGTGACACAGTAACTATAACCCCTGGTGTATAGTCAACTTCTGACTTAGTTGTGTATGTGACACACTAACTATAACCCCTGGTGTATAGTCAACTTCTGACTTAGGTGTGTATGTGACACACTAACTATAACCCCTGGTGTATAGTCAACTTCTGACTTAGTTGTATCTGTGACACAGTAACTATAACCCCTGGTATATAGTCAACTTCTGACTTAGTTGTGTGTGTGACACACTAACTATAACCCCTGGTATATAGTCAACTTCTGACTTAGTTGTGTATGTGACACAGTAACTATAACCCCTGGTGTATAGTCAACTTCTGACTTAGTTGTGTATGTGACACACTAACTATAACCCCTGGTATATAGTCAACTTCTGACTTAGTTGTGTATGTGACACACTAACTATAACCCCTGGTGTATAGGCAACTTCTCTGACTTAGTTGTGTGTGACACACTAACTATAACCCCT
Organism: Tenodera sinensis; assembly: GCA_030765045.1. NCBI lineage: Eukaryota > Metazoa > Arthropoda > Insecta > Mantodea > Mantidae > Tenodera > Tenodera sinensis. The sequence goes on from CM060974.1 coordinate 5,719,242, forward strand.
GGTATATAGTCAACTTCTGACTTAGTTGTGTATGTGACACACTAACTATAACCCCTGGTGTATAGTCAACTTCTGACTTAGTTGTGTATGTGACACACTAACTATAACCCCTGGTGTATAGTCAACTTCTGACTTAGTTGTGTATGTGACACACTAACTATAACCCCTGGTGTATAGTCAACTTCTGACTTAGTTGTATCTGTGACACAGTAACTATAACCCCTGGTATATAGTCAACTTCTGACTTAGTTGTGTGTGTGACACACTAACTATAACCCCTGGTGTATAGTCAACTTCTGACTTAGTTGTGTATGTGACACACTAACTATAACCCCTGGTGTATAGTCAACTTCTGACTTAGGTGTGTGTGTGACACAGTAACTATAACCCCTGGTGTATAGTCAACTTCTGACTTAGTTGTGTATGTGACACACTAACTATAACCCCTGGTGTATAGTCAACTTCTGACTTAGTTGTATCTGTGACACAGTAACTATAACCCCTGGTATATAGTCAACTTCTGACTTAGTTGTGTGTGTGACACACTAACTATAACCCCTGGTATATAGTCAACTTCTGACTTAGTTGTATGTGTGACACACTAACTATAACCCCTGGTATATAGTCAACTTCTGACTTAGTTGTGTATGTGACACAGTAACTATAACCCCTGGTGTATAGTCAACTTCTGACTTAGTTGTATCTGTGACACAGTAACTATAACCCCTGGTATATAGTCAACTTCTGACTTAGTTGTGTGTGTGACACACTAACTATAACCCCTGGTGTATAGTCAACTTCTGACTTAGTTGTGTATGTGACACACTAACTATAACCCCTGGTGTATAGTCAACTTCTGACTTAGGTGTGTGTGTGACACAGTAACTATAACCCCTGGTGTATAGTCAACTTCTGACTTAGTTGTGTATGTGACACACTAACTATAACCCCTGGTGTATAGTCAACTTCTGACTTAGTTGTATCTGTGACACAGTAACTATAACCCCTGGTATATAGTCAACTTCTGACTTAGTTGTGTGTGTGACACACTAACTATAACCCCTGGTATATAGTCAACTTCTGACTTAGTTGTATGTGTGACACACTAACTATAACCCCTGGTATATAGTCAACTTCTGACTTAGTTGTATGTGTGACACAGTAACTATAACCCCTGGTATATAGTCAACTTCTGACTTAGTTGTGTATGTGACACACTAACTATAACCCCTGGTGTATAGTCAACTTCTGACTTAGTTGTATCTGTGACACAGTAACTATAACCCCTGGTATATAGTCAACTTCTGACTTAGTTGTGTGTGTGACACACTAACTATAACCCCTGGTATATAGTCAACTTCTGACTTAGTTGTATGTGTGACACACTAACTATAACCCCTGGTATATAGTCAACTTCTGACTTAGTTGTATGTGTGACACAGTAACTATAACCCCTGGTATATAGTCAACTTCTGACTTAGTTGTGTATGTGACACAGTAACTATAACCCCTGGTGTATAGTCAACTTCTGACTTAGTTGTGTATGTGACACACTAACTATAACCCCTGGTATATAGTCAACTTCTGACTTAGTTGTGTATGTGACACACTAACTATAACCCCTGGTGTATAGGCAACTTCTCTGACTTAGTTGTGTGTGACACACTAACTATAACCCCTGGTATATAGTCAACTTCTGACTTAGTTGTGTATGGTACACACTAACTATAACCCCTGGTGTGTAGTCAACTTCTGACTTAGTTGTGTGTGACACACTAACTATAACCCCTGGTATATAGTCAACTTCTGACTTAGTTGTGTGTGGTACACACTAACTATAACCCCTGGTATATAGTCAACTTCTGACTTAGTTGTGTATGGTACACACTAACTATAACCCCTGGTGTATAGTCAACTTCTGACTTAGTTGTGTGTGACACACTAACTATAACCCCTGGTGTATAGTCAACTTCTGACTTAGTTGTGTATGGTACACACTAACTATAACCCCTGGTATATAGTCAACTTCTGACTTAGTTGTGTATGGTACACACTAACTATAACCCCTGGTGTATAGGCAACTTCTGACTTAGTTGTGTATGGTACACACTAACTATAACCCCTGGTGTATAGTCAACTTCTGACTTAGTTGTGTGTGACACACTAACTATAACCCCTGGTATATAGTCAACTTCTGACTTAGTTGTGTGTGACACAGTAACTATAACCCCTGGTGTATAGTCAACTTCTGACTTAGTTGTGTATGTGACACACTAACTATAACCCCTGGTGTATAGTCAACTTCTGACTTAGTTGTGTATGTGACACACTAACTATAACCCCTGGTGTATAGTCAACTTCTGACTTAGTTGTGTATGTGACACAGTAACTATAACCCCTGGTGTATAGTCAACTTCTGACTTAGTTGTGTATGTGACACACTAACTATAACCCCTGGTGTATAGTCAACTTCTGACTTAGTTGTGTATGGTACACACTAACTATAACCCCTGGTATATAGTCAACTTCTGACTTAGTTGTGTATGGTACACACTAACTATAACCCCTGGTGTATAGGCAAACTTCTGACTTAGTTGTGTATGGTACACACTAACTATAACCCCTGGTGTATAGTCAACTTCTGACTTAGTTGTGTGTGACACACTAACTATAACCCCTGGTGTATAGTCAACTTCTGACTTAGTTGTGTATGGTACACACTAACTATAACCCCTGGTATATAGTCAACTTCTGACTTAGTTGTGTATGGTACACACTAACTATAACCCCTGGTGTATAGTCAACTTCTGACTTAGTTGTGTGTGACACACTAACTATAACCCCTGGTATATAGTCAACTTCTGACTTAGTTGTGTGTGGTACACACTAACTATAACCCCTGGTATATAGTCAACTTCTGACTTAGTTGTGTATGTGACACAGTAACTATAACCCCTGGTATATAGTCAACTTCTGACTTAGTTGTGTATGTGACACACTAACTATAACCCCTGGTATATAGTCAACTTCTGACTTAGTTGTGTGTGGTACACACTAACTATAACCCCTGGTATATAGTCAACTTCTGACTTAGTTGTGTATGTGACACAGTAACTATAACCCCTGGTATATAGTCAACTTCTGACTTAGTTGTGTGTGGTACACACTAACTATAACCCCTGGTATATAGTCAACTTCTGACTTAGTTGTGTATGTGACACAGTAACTATAACCCCTGGTATATAGTCAACTTCTGACTTAGTTGTGTGTGGTACACACTAACTATAACCCCTGGTATATAGTCAACTTCTGACTTAGTTGTGTATGTGACACAGTAACTATAACCCCTGGTATATAGTCAACTTCTGACTTAGTTGTGTGTGTGACACACTAACTATAACCCCTGGTATATAGTCAACTTCTGACTTAGTTGTGTATGTGACACAGTAACTATAACCCCTGGTATATAGTCAACTTCTGACTTAGTTGTGTGTGGTACACTAACTATAACCCCTGGTATATAGTCAACTTCTGACTTAGTTGTGTGTGGGACACAGTAACTATAACCCCTGGTATATAGTCAACTTCTGACTTAGTTGTGTGTGACACACTAACTATAACCCCTGGTGTATAGTCAACTTCTGACTTAGTTGTGTGTGGGACACAGTAACTATAACCCCTGGTATATAGTCAACTTCTGACTTAGTTGTGTGTGTGACACACTAACTATAACCCCTGGTATATAGTCAACTTCTGACTTAGTTGTGTGTGGGACACAGTAACTATAACCCCTGGTATATAGTCAACTTCTGACTTAGTTGTGTGTGTGACACACTAACTATAACCCCTGGTATATAGTCAACTTCTGACTTAGTTGTGTGTGTGACACACTAACTATAACCCCTGGTGTATAGTCAACTTCTGACTTAGTTGTGTATGTGACACACTAACTATAACCCCTGGTACATAGTCAACTTCTGACTTAGTTGTGTGTGTGACACACTAACTATAACCCCTGGTGTATAGTCAACTTCTGACTTAGTTGTGTATGTGACACACTAACTATAACCCCTGGTATATAGTCAACTTCTGACTTAGTTGTGTGTGTGACACACTAACTATAACCCCTGGTATATAGTCAACTTCTGACTTAGTTGTGTGTGTGACACACTAACTATAACCCCTGGTGTATAGTCAACTTCTGACTTAGTTGTGTATGTGACACACTAACTATAACCCCTGGTATATAGTCAACTTCTGACTTAGTTGTGTGTGTGACACACTAACTATAACCCCTGGTGTATAGTCAACTTCTGACTTAGTTGTGTGTGTGACACACTAACTATAACCCCTGGTATATAGTCAACTTCTGACTTAGTTGTGTGTGTGACACACTAACTATAACCCCTGGTATATAGTCAACTTCTGACTTAGTTGTGTATGGTACACACTAACTATAACCCCTGGTACATAGTCAACTTCTGACTTAGTTGTGTGTGTGACACACTAACTATAACCCCTGGTATATAGTCAACTTCTGACTTAGTTGTGTGTGTGACACACTAACTATAACCCCTGGTGTATAGTCAACTTCTGACTTAGTTGTGTGTGTGACACACTAACTATAACCCCTGGTATATAGTCAACTTCTGACTTAGTTGTGTGTGGTACACACTAACTATAACCCCTGGTATATAGTCAACTTCTGACTTAGTTGTGTATGTGACACACTAACTATAACCCCTGGTATATAGTCAACTTCTGACTTAGTTGTGTGTGTGACACACTAACTATAACCCCTGGTATATAGTCAACTTCTGACTTAGTTGTGTATGTGACACACTAACTATAACCCCTGGTATATAGTCAACTTCTGACTTAGTTGTGTGTGGGACACAGTAACTATAACCCCTGGTATATAGTCAACTTCTGACTTAGTTGTGTGTGTGACACACTAACTATAACCCCTGGTATATAGTCAACTTCTGACTTAGTTGTGTATGTGGTACACACTAACTATAACCCCTGGTATATAGTCAACTTCTGACTTAGTTGTATGTGTGACACAGTAACTATAACCCCTGGTGTATAGTCAACTTCTGACTTAGTTGTGTGTGGTACACACTAACTATAACCCCTGGTATATAGTCAACTTCTGACTTAGTTGTATGTGTGACACAGTAACTATAACCCCTGGTGTATAGGCAACTTCTGACTTAGTTGTGTATGTGACACACTAACTATAACCCCTGGTATATAGTCAACTTCTGACTTAGTTGTGTATGTGACACACTAACTATAACCCCTGGTATATAGTCAACTTCTGACTTAGTTGTATGTGTGACACAGTAACTATAACCCCTGGTGTATAGTCAACTTCTGACTTAGTTGTGTGTGTGACACAGTAACTATAACCCCTGGTATATAGTCAACTTCTGACTTAGTTGTGTATGTGACACAGTAACTATAACCCCTGGTATATAGTCAACTTCTGACTTAGTTGTGTGTGGGACACACTAACTATAACCCCTGGTGTATAGTCAACTTCTGACTTAGTTGTGTGTGTGACACACTAACTATAACCCCTGGTATATAGTCAACTTCTGACTTAGTTGTGTGTGACACACTAACTATAACCCCTGGTATATAGTCAACTTCTGACTTAGTTGTGTATGGTACAGTAACTATAACCCCTGGTATATAGGCAACTTCTGACTTAGTTGTGTATGTGACACAGTAACTATAACCCCTGGTATATAGGCAACTTCTGACTTAGTTGTGTGTGTGACACACTAACTATAACCCCTGGTGTATAGTCAACTTCTGACTTAGTTGTGTATGGTACACACTAACTATAACCCCTGGTATATAGTCAACTTCTGACTTAGTTGTGTATGTGACACACTAACTATAACCCCTGGTATATAGGCAACTTCTGACTTAGTTGTGTATGTGACACACTAACTATAACCCCTGGTATATAGGCAACTTCTGACTTAGTTGTGTATGTGACACAGTAACTATAACCCCTGGTGTATAGTCAACTTCTGACTTAGTTGTGTGTGGGACACACTAACTATAACCCCTGGTATATAGTCAACTTCTGACTTAGTTGTGTGTGTGACACACTAACTATAACCCCTGGTATATAGTCAACTTCTGACTTAGTTGTGTGTGTGACACACTAACTATAACCCCTGGTATATAGTCAACTTCTGACTTAGTTGTGTGTGGGACACACTAACTATAACCCCTGGTATATAGTCAACTTCTGACTTAGTTGTGTGTGTGATACACTAACTATAACCCCTGGTATATAGTCAACTTCTGACTTAGTTGTGTGTGTGACACACTAACTATAACCCCTGGTATATAGTCAACTTCTGACTTAGTTGTGTATGGTACACACTAACTATAACCCCTGGTATATAGTCAACTTCTGACTTAGTTGTGTGTGTGATACACTAACTATAACCCCTGGTATATAGTCAACTTCTGACTTAGTTGTGTATGTGACACACTAACTATAACCCCTGGTATATAGTCAACTTCTGACTTAGTTGTGTATGGTACACACTAACTATAACCCCTGGTGTATAGTCAACTTCTGACTTAGTTGTGTATGTGACACACTAACTATAACCCCTGGTATATAGTCAACTTCTGACTTAGTTGTGTATGTGACACAGTAACTATAACCCCTGGTGTATAGTCAACTTCTGACTTAGTTGTGTATGTGACACACTAACTATAACCCCTGGTATATAGTCAACTTCTGACTTAGTTGTGTGTGTGATACACTAACTATAACCCCTGGTATATAGTCAACTTCTGACTTAGTTGTGTGTGTGACACACTAACTATAACCCCTGGTATATAGTCAACTTCTGACTTAGTTGTGTATGTGACACACTAACTATAACCCCTGGTATATAGTCAACTTCTGACTTAGTTGTGTATGGTACACACTAACTATAACCCCTGGTGTATAGTCAACTTCTGACTTAGTTGTGTATGTGACACACTAACTATAACCCCTGGTGTATAGTCAACTTCTGACTTAGTTGTGTGTGGGACACACTAACTATAACCCCTGGTATATAGTCAACTTCTGACTTAGTTGTGTATGGTACACACTAACTATAACCCCTGGTGTATAGTCAACTTCTGACTTAGTTGTGTATGTGACACACTAACTATAACCCCTGGTGTATAGTCAACTTCTGACTTAGTTGTGTGTGGGACACACTAACTATAACCCCTGGTGTATAGTCAACTTCTGACTTAGTTGTGTGTGGGACACACTAACTATAACCCCTGGTATATAGTCAACTTCTGACTTAGTTGTGTGTGTGATACACTAACTATAACCCCTGGTATATAGTCAACTTCTGACTTAGTTGTGTGTGTGACACACTAACTATAACCCCTGGTATATAGTCAACTTCTGACTTAGTTGTGTGTGACACAGTAACTATAACCCCTGGTATATAGTCAACTTCTGACTTAGTTGTGTGTGACACAGTAACTATAACCCCTGGTGTATAGTCAACTTCTGACTTAGTTGTGTGTGACACAGTAACTATAACCCCTGGTATATAGTCAACTTCTGACTTAGTTGTGTGTGTGACACACTAACTATAACCCCTGGTATATAGTCAACTTCTGACTTAGTTGTATGTGTGACACACTAACTATAACCCCTGGTATATAGTCAACTTCTGACTTAGTTGTGTGTGTGACACACTAACTATAACCCCTGGTGTATAGTCAACTTCTGACTTAGTTCTGTATGTGACACACTAACTATAACCCCTGGTGTATAGTCAACTTCTGACTTAGTTGTGTGTGACACAGTAACTATAACCCCTGGTATATAGTCAACTTCTGACTTAGTTGTGTGTGTGACACACTAACTATAACCCCTGGTATATAGTCAACTTCTGACTTAGTTGTGTGTGGGACACACTAACTATAACCCCTGGTATATAGTCAACTTCTGACTTAGTTGTGTGTGACACAGTAACTATAACCCCTGGTGTATAGTCAACTTCTGACTTAGTTGTGTGTGACACAGTAACTATAACCCCTGGTATATAGTCAACTTCTGACTTAGTTGTGTGTGTGACACACTAACTATAACCCCTGGTATATAGTCAACTTCTGACTTAGTTGTGTGTGGGACACACTAACTATAACCCCTGGTATATAGTCAACTTCTGACTTAGTTGTATGTGTGACACAGTAACTATAACCCCTGGTGTATAGTCAACTTCTGACTTAGTTGTGTATGTGAAACACTAACTATAACCCCTGGTGTATAGTCAACTTCTGACTTAGTTGTGTATGTGACACAGTAACTATAACCCCTGGTGTATAGTCAACTTCTGACTTAGTTGTGTGTGTGACACAGTAACTATAACCCCTGGTATATAGTCAACTTCTGACTTAGTTGTGTGTGTGACACAGTAACTATAACCCCTGGTATATAGTCAACTTCTGACTTAGTTGTATGTGTGACACAGTAACTATAACCCCTGGTATATAGTCAACTTCTGACTTAGTTGTGTGTGTGATACACTAACTATAACCCCTGGTATATAGTCAACTTCTGACTTAGTTGTGTGTGTGACACACTAACTATAACCCCTGGTATATAGTCAACTTCTGACTTAGTTGTGTGTGACACAGTAACTATAACCCCTGGTATATAGTCAACTTCTGACTTAGTTGTGTGTGACACAGTAACTATAACCCCTGGTGTATAGTCAACTTCTGACTTAGTTGTGTGTGACACAGTAACTATAACCCCTGGTATATAGTCAACTTCTGACTTAGTTGTGTGTGTGACACACTAACTATAACCCCTGGTATATAGTCAACTTCTGACTTAGTTGTATGTGTGACACACTAACTATAACCCCTGGTATATAGTCAACTTCTGACTTAGTTGTGTGTGTGACACACTAACTATAACCCCTGGTGTATAGTCAACTTCTGACTTAGTTCTGTATGTGACACACTAACTATAACCCCTGGTGTATAGTCAACTTCTGACTTAGTTGTGTGTGACACAGTAACTATAACCCCTGGTATATAGTCAACTTCTGACTTAGTTGTGTGTGTGACACACTAACTATAACCCCTGGTATATAGTCAACTTCTGACTTAGTTGTGTGTGGGACACACTAACTATAACCCCTGGTATATAGTCAACTTCTGACTTAGTTGTGTGTGACACAGTAACTATAACCCCTGGTATATAGTCAACTTCTGACTTAGTTGTGTGTGACACAGTAACTATAACCCCTGGTATATAGTCAACTTCTGACTTAGTTGTGTGTGACACAGTAACTATAACCCCTGGTGTATAGTCAACTTCTGACTTAGTTGTGTGTGACACAGTAACTATAACCCCTGGTATATAGTCAACTTCTGACTTAGTTGTGTGTGTGACACACTAACTATAACCCCTGGTATATAGTCAACTTCTGACTTAGTTGTGTGTGACACAGTAACTATAACCCCTGGTATATAGTCAACTTCTGACTTAGTTGTGTGTGACACAGTAACTATAACCCCTGGTGTATAGTCAACTTCTGACTTAGTTGTGTGTGACACAGTAACTATAACCCCTGGTATATAGTCAACTTCTGACTTAGTTGTGTGTGTGACACACTAACTATAACCCCTGGTATATAGTCAACTTCTGACTTAGTTGTATGTGTGACACACTAACTATAACCCCTGGTATATAGTCAACTTCTGACTTAGTTGTGTGTGTGACACACTAACTATAACCCCTGGTGTATAGTCAACTTCTGACTTAGTTCTGTATGTGACACACTAACTATAACCCCTGGTGTATAGTCAACTTCTGACTTAGTTGTGTGTGACACAGTAACTATAACCCCTGGTATATAGTCAACTTCTGACTTAGTTGTGTGTGTGACACACTAACTATAACCCCTGGTATATAGTCAACTTCTGACTTAGTTGTGTGTGGGACACACTAACTATAACCCCTGGTATATAGTCAACTTCTGACTTAGTTGTGTGTGACACAGTAACTATAACCCCTGGTGTATAGTCAACTTCTGACTTAGTTGTGTGTGACACAGTAACTATAACCCCTGGTATATAGTCAACTTCTGACTTAGTTGTGTGTGTGACACACTAACTATAACCCCTGGTATATAGTCAACTTCTGACTTAGTTGTGTGTGGGACACACTAACTATAACCCCTGGTATATAGTCAAATTCTGACTTAGTTGTATGTGTGACACAGTAACTATAACCCCTGGTGTATAGTCAACTTCTGACTTAGTTGTGTATGTGAAACACTAACTATAACCCCTGGTGTATAGTCAACTTCTGACTTAGTTGTGTATGTGACACACTAACTATAACCCCTGGTATATAGTCAACTTCTGACTTAGTTGTGTATGTGACACACTAACTATAACCCCTGGTATATAGTCAACTTCTGACTTAGTTGTGTGTGGGACACACTAACTATAACCCCTGGTATATAGTCAACTTCTGACTTAGTTGTATGTGTGACACAGTAACTATAACCCCTGGTATATAGTCAACTTCTGACTTAGTTGTGTATGGTACACACTAACTATAACCCCTGGTATATAGTCAACTTCTGACTTAGTTGTGTATGTGACACACTAACTATAACCCCTGGTATATAGTCAACTTCTGACTTAGTTGTGTATGTGACACACTAACTATAACCCCTGGTATATAGTCAACTTCTGACTTAGTTGTGTATGTGACACACTAACTATAACCCCTGGTATATAGTCAACTTCTGACTTAGTTGTGTGTGGGACACACTAACTATAACCCCTGGTATATAGTCAACTTCTGACTTAGTTGTATGTGTGACACAGTAACTATAACCCCTGGTATATAGTCAACTTCTGACTTAGTTGTGTATGGTACACACTAACTATAACCCCTGGTGTATAGTCAACTTCTGACTTAGTTGTGTATGTGACACACTAACTATAACCCCTGGTATATAGTCAACTTCTGACTTAGTTGTGTATGTGACACACTAACTATAACCCCTGGTATATAGTCAACTTCTGACTTAGTTGTGTGTGGGACACACTAACTATAACCCCTGGTATATAGTCAACTTCTGACTTAGTTGTGTATGTGACACACTAACTATAACCCCTGGTATATAGTCAACTTCTGACTTAGTTGTGTATGGTACACACTAACTATAACCCCTGGTATATAGTCAACTTCTGACTTAGTTGTATGTGTGACACAGTAACTATAACCCCTGGTGTATAGTCAACTTCTGACTTAGTTGTGTATGTGAAACACTAACTATAACCCCTGGTGTATAGTCAACTTCTGACTTAGTTGTGTATGTGACACACTAACTATAACCCCTGGTGTATAGTCAACTTCTGACTTAGTTGTGTGTGGGACACACTAACTATAACCCCTGGTGTATAGTCAACTTCTGACTTAGTTGTATGTGTGACACAGTAACTATAACCCCTGGTGTATAGGCAACTTCTGACTTAGTTGTGTATGTGACACACTAACTATAACCCCTGGTATATAGTCAACTTCTGACTTAGTTGTGTATGTGACACACTAACTATAACCCCTGGTATATAGTCAACTTCTGACTTAGTTGTATGTGTGACACAGTAACTATAACCCCTGGTATATAGTCAACTTCTGACTTAGTTGTGTATGGTACACACTAACTATAACCCCTGGTATATAGTCAACTTCTGACTTAGTTGTGTATGTGACACACTAACTATAACCCCTGGTGTATAGTCAACTTCTGACTTAGTTGTGTATGTGACACACTAACTATAACCCCTGGTATATAGTCAACTTCTGACTTAGTTGTGTATGTGACACACTAACTATAACCCCTGGTATATAGTCAACTTCTGACTTAGTTGTGTGTGGGACACACTAACTATAACCCCTGGTGTATAGTCAACTTCTGACTTAGTTGTATGTGTGACACAGTAACTATAACCCCTGGTGTATAGTCAACTTCTGACTTAGTTGTGTATGTGACACACTAACTATAACCCCTGGTGTATAGTCAACTTCTGACTTAGGTGTGTGTGTGACACACTAACTATAACCCCTGGTGTATAGTCAACTTCTGACTTAGTTGTGTATGTGACACACTAACTATAACCCCTGGTGTATAGTCAACTTCTGACTTAGGTGTGTGTGTGACACAGTAACTATAACCCCTGGTGTATAGTCAACTTCTGACTTAGTTGTATCTGTGACACAGTAACTATAACCCCTGGTATATAGTCAACTTCTGACTTAGTTGTGTGTGTGACACACTAACTATAACCCCTGGTATATAGTCAACTTCTGACTTAGTTGTGTATGTGACACAGTAACTATAACCCCTGGTATATAGTCAACTTCTGACTTAGTTGTGTATGTGACACAGTAACTATAACCCCTGGTGTATAGTCAACTTCTGACTTAGTTGTGTATGTGACACACTAACTATAACCCCTGGTATATAGTCAACTTCTGACTTAGTTGTGTATGTGACACACTAACTATAACCCCTGGTGTATAGGCAACTTCTCTGACTTAGTTGTGTGTGACACACTAACTATAACCCCTGGTATATAGTCAACTTCTGACTTAGTTGTGTATGTGACACACTAACTATAACCCCTGGTGTATAGTCAACTTCTGACTTAGTTGTGTATGTGACACACTAACTATAACCCCTGGTGTATAGTCAACTTCTGACTTAGTTGTGTATGTGACACACTAACTATAACCCCTGGTGTATAGTCAACTTCTGACTTAGTTGTATCTGTGACACAGTAACTATAACCCCTGGTATATAGTCAACTTCTGACTTAGTTGTGTGTGTGACACACTAACTATAACCCCTGGTGTATAGTCAACTTCTGACTTAGTTGTGTATGTGACACACTAACTATAACCCCTGGTGTATAGTCAACTTCTGACTTAGGTGTGTGTGTGACACAGTAACTATAACCCCTGGTGTATAGTCAACTTCTGACTTAGTTGTGTATGTGACACACTAACTATAACCCCTGGTGTATAGTCAACTTCTGACTTAGTTGTATCTGTGACACAGTAACTATAACCCCTGGTATATAGTCAACTTCTGACTTAGTTGTGTGTGTGACACACTAACTATAACCCCTGGTATATAGTCAACTTCTGACTTAGTTGTGTATGTGACACAGTAACTATAACCCCTGGTGTATAGTCAACTTCTGACTTAGTTGTGTATGTGACACACTAACTATAACCCCTGGTATATAGTCAACTTCTGACTTAGTTGTGTATGTGACACACTAACTATAACCCCTGGTGTATAGGCAACTTCTCTGACTTAGTTGTGTGTGACACACTAACTATAACCCCTGGTATATAGTCAACTTCTGACTTAGTTGTGTATGGTACACACTAACTATAACCCCTGGTATATAGTCAACTTCTGACTTAGTTGTGTATGGTACACACTAACTATAACCCCTGGTGTATAGTCAACTTCTGACTTAGTTGTGTGTGACACACTAACTATAACCCCTGGTATATAGTCAACTTCTGACTTAGTTGTGTGTGGTACACACTAACTATAACCCCTGGTATATAGTCAACTTCTGACTTAGTTGTGTATGGTACACACTAACTATAACCCCTGGTGTATAGTCAACTTCTGACTTAGTTGTGTGTGACACACTAACTATAACCCCTGGTGTATAGTCAACTTCTGACTTAGTTGTGTATGGTACACACTAACTATAACCCCTGGTATATAGTCAACTTCTGACTTAGTTGTGTATGGTACACACTAACTATAACCCCTGGTGTATAGGCAACTTCTGACTTAGTTGTGTATGGTACACACTAACTATAACCCCTGGTGTATAGTCAACTTCTGACTTAGTTGTGTGTGACACACTAACTATAACCCCTGGTATATAGTCAACTTCTGACTTAGTTGTGTGTGACACAGTAACTATAACCCCTGGTGTATAGTCAACTTCTGACTTAGTTGTGTATGTGACACACTAACTATAACCCCTGGTGTATAGTCAACTTCTGACTTAGTTGTGTATGTGACACACTAACTATAACCCCTGGTGTATAGTCAACTTCTGACTTAGTTGTGTATGTGACACAGTAACTATAACCCCTGGTGTATAGTCAACTTCTGACTTAGTTGTGTATGTGACACACTAACTATAACCCCTGGTGTATAGTCAACTTCTGACTTAGTTGTGTATGGTACACACTAACTATAACCCCTGGTATATAGTCAACTTCTGACTTAGTTGTGTATGGTACACACTAACTATAACCCCTGGTGTATAGGCAACTTCTGACTTAGTTGTGTATGGTACACACTAACTATAACCCCTGGTGTATAGTCAACTTCTGACTTAGTTGTGTATGTGACACACTAACTATAACCCCTGGTGTATAGTCAACTTCTGACTTAGTTGTGTATGGTACACACTAACTATAACCCCTGGTATATAGTCAACTTCTGACTTAGTTGTGTATGGTACACACTAACTATAACCCCTGGTGTATAGTCAACTTCTGACTTAGTTGTGTGTGACACACTAACTATAACCCCTGGTATATAGTCAACTTCTGACTTAGTTGTGTGTGGTACACACTAACTATAACCCCTGGTATATAGTCAACTTCTGACTTAGTTGTGTATGGTACACACTAACTATAACCCCTGGTGTATAGTCAACTTCTGACTTAGTTGTGTATGTGACACACTAACTATAACCCCTGGTATATAGTCAACTTCTGACTTAGTTGTGTATGTGACACACTAACTATAACCCCTGGTATATAGTCAACTTCTGACTTAGTTGTGTGTGTGACACACTAACTATAACCCCTGGTATATAGTCAACTTCTGACTTAGTTGTGTATGTGACACAGTAACTATAACCCCTGGTATATAGTCAACTTCTGACTTAGTTGTGTGTGGTACACTAACTATAACCCCTGGTATATAGTCAACTTCTGACTTAGTTGTGTGTGGGACACAGTAACTATAACCCCTGGTATATAGTCAACTTCTGACTTAGTTGTGTGTGACACACTAACTATAACCCCTGGTGTATAGTCAACTTCTGACTTAGTTGTGTGTGGGACACAGTAACTATAACCCCTGGTATATAGTCAACTTCTGACTTAGTTGTGTGTGTGACACACTAACTATAACCCCTGGTATATAGTCAACTTCTGACTTAGTTGTGTGTGGGACACAGTAACTATAACCCCTGGTATATAGTCAACTTCTGACTTAGTTGTGTGTGTGACACACTAACTATAACCCCTGGTATATAGTCAACTTCTGACTTAGTTGTGTGTGTGACACACTAACTATAACCCCTGGTGTATAGTCAACTTCTGACTTAGTTGTGTATGTGACACACTAACTATAACCCCTGGTATATAGTCAACTTCTGACTTAGTTGTGTATGTGACACACTAACTATAACCCCTGGTATATAGTCAACTTCTGACTTAGTTGTGTATGTGACACACTAACTATAACCCCTGGTGTATAGTCAACTTCTGACTTAGTTGTGTATGGTACACACTAACTATAACCCCTGGTATATAGTCAACTTCTGACTTAGTTGTGTGTGACACAGTAACTATAACCCCTGGTATATAGTCAACTTCTGACTTAGTTGTGTATGTGACACACTAACTATAACCCCTGGTGTATAGTCAACTTCTGACTTAGTTGTGTATGTGACACACTAACTATAACCCCTGGTATATAGTCAACTTCTGACTTAGTTGTGTGTGACACAGTAACTATAACCCCTGGTATATAGTCAACTTCTGACTTAGTTGTGTGTGGGACACACTAACTATAACCCCTGGTACATAGTCAACTTCTGACTTAGTTGTGTGTGTGACACACTAACTATAACCCCTGGTGTATAGTCAACTTCTGACTTAGTTGTGTATGTGACACACTAACTATAACCCCTGGTATATAGTCAACTTCTGACTTAGTTGTGTGTGTGACACACTAACTATAACCCCTGGTATATAGTCAACTTCTGACTTAGTTGTGTGTGTGACACACTAACTATAACCCCTGGTGTATAGTCAACTTCTGACTTAGTTGTGTATGTGACACACTAACTATAACCCCTGGTATATAGTCAACTTCTGACTTAGTTGTGTGTGTGACACACTAACTATAACCCCTGGTGTATAGTCAACTTCTGACTTAGTTGTGTGTGTGACACACTAACTATAACCCCTGGTATATAGTCAACTTCTGACTTAGTTGTGTGTGTGACACACTAACTATAACCCCTGGTATATAGTCAACTTCTGACTTAGTTGTGTATGGTACACACTAACTATAACCCCTGGTACATAGTCAACTTCTGACTTAGTTGTGTGTGTGACACACTAACTATAACCCCTGGTATATAGTCAACTTCTGACTTAGTTGTGTGTGTGACACACTAACTATAACCCCTGGTATATAGTCAACTTCTGACTTAGTTGTGTGTGTGACACACTAACTATAACCCCTGGTGTATAGTCAACTTCTGACTTAGTTGTGTGTGACACACTAACTATAACCCCTGGTATATAGTCAACTTCTGACTTAGTTGTGTGTGTGACACACTAACTATAACCCCTGGTATATAGTCAACTTCTGACTTAGTTGTGTGTGGTACACACTAACTATAACCCCTGGTATATAGTCAACTTCTGACTTAGTTGTGTATGTGACACACTAACTATAACCCCTGGTATATAGTCAACTTCTGACTTAGTTGTGTGTGTGACACACTAACTATAACCCCTGGTATATAGTCAACTTCTGACTTAGTTGTGTATGTGACACACTAACTATAACCCCTGGTATATAGTCAACTTCTGACTTAGTTGTGTGTGGGACACAGTAACTATAACCCCTGGTATATAGTCAACTTCTGACTTAGTTGTGTGTGGTACACACTAACTATAACCCCTGGTATATAGTCAACTTCTGACTTAGTTGTGTGTGTGACACACTAACTATAACCCCTGGTATATAGTCAACTTCTGACTTAGTTGTGTGTGTGACACACTAACTATAACCCCTGGTATATAGTCAACTTCTGACTTAGTTGTGTGTGGGACACACTAACTATAACCCCTGGTATATAGTCAACTTCTGACTTAGTTGTGTGTGGTACACACTAACTATAACCCCTGGTGTATAGTCAACTTCTGACTTAGTTGTGTATGTGACACACTAACTATAACCCCTGGTATATAGTCAACTTCTGACTTAGTTGTGTGTGTGACACACTAACTATAACCCCTGGTGTATAGTCAACTTCTCACTTAGTTGTGTGTGGGACACACTAACTATAACCCCTGGTATATAGTCAACTTCTGACTTAGTTGTGTGTGTGACACACTAACTATAACCCCTGGTGTATAGTCAACTTCTGACATAGTTGTGTGTGTGACACACTAACTATAACCCCTGGTATATAGTCAACTTCTGACTTAGTTGTGTGTGGTACACACTAACTATAACCCCTGGTGTATAGTCAACTTCTGACTTAGTTGTATGTGTGACACACTAACTATAACCCCTGGTATATAGTCAACTTCTGACTTAGTTGTGTGTGGTACACACTAACTATAACCCCTGGTGTATAGTCAACTTCTGACTTAGTTGTGTGTGGGACACACTAACTATAACCCCTGGTATATAGTCAACTTCTGACTTAGTTGTGTGTGGTACACACTAACTATAACCCCTGGTGTATAGTCAACTTCTGACTTAGTTGTGTGTGTGGGACACACTAACTATAACCCCTGGTGTATAGTCAACTTCTGACATAGTTGTGTGTGTGACACACTAACTATAACCCCTGGTATATAGTCAACTTCTCACTTAGTTGTGTATGTGACACACTAACTATAACCCCTGGTATATAGTCAACTTCTGACTTAGTTGTGTGTGGTACACACTAACTATAACCCCTGGTATATAGTCAACTTCTGACTCAGTTGTGTGTGGTACACACTAACTATAACCCCTGGTGTATAGTCAACTTCTGACTCAGTTGTGTGTGGTACACACTAACTATAACCCCTGGTGTATAGTCAACTTCTGACATAGTTGTGTGTGGTACACACTAACTATAACCCCTGGTGTATAGTCAACTTCTGACTTAGTTGTGTGTGGTACACACTAACTATAACCCCTGGTATATAGTCAACTTCTGACTCAGTTGTGTGTGGTACACACTAACTATAACCCCTGGTGTATAGTCAACTTCTGACATAGTTGTGTGTGGTACACACTAACTATAACCCCTGGTGTATAGTCAACTTCTGACATAGTTGTGTGTGGTACACACTAACTATAACCCCTGGTGTATAGCCAACTTCTGACATAGTTGTGTGTGTGACACACTAACTATAACCCCTGGTATATAGTCAACTTCTGACTTAGTTGTGTGTGTGACACACTAACTATAACCCCTGGTATATAGTCAACTTCTGACATAGTTGTGTGTGGGACACACTAACTATAACCCCTGGTATATAGCCAACTTCTGACATAGTTGTGTGGTACACACTAACTATAACCCCTGGTGTATAGTCAACTTCTGACTTAGTTGTGTGGTACACACTAACTATAACCCCTGGTGTATAGTCAACTT
The DNA here is from genome assembly GCA_030765045.1 of Tenodera sinensis. NCBI lineage: Eukaryota > Metazoa > Arthropoda > Insecta > Mantodea > Mantidae > Tenodera > Tenodera sinensis. Next base: position 5,737,995 of record CM060974.1, read on the forward strand.
CTGACTTAGTTGTGTGGTACACACTAACTATAACCCCTGGTATATAGTCAACTTCTGACTTAGTTGTGTGTGTGACACACTAACTATAACCCCTGGTATATAGTCAACTTCTGACTTAGTTGTATGTGACACACTAACTATAACCCCTGGTGTATAGTCAACTTCTGACTTAGTTGTGTGTGTGACACACTAACTATAACCCCTGGTATATAGTCAACTTCTGACTTAGTTGTGTGTGGTACACACTAACTATAACCCCTGGTATATAGTCAACTTCTGACTTAGTTGTGTATGTGACACACTAACTATAACCCCTGGTATATAGTCAACTTCTGACTTAGTTGTGTATGTGACACACTAACTATAACCCCTGGTATATAGTCAACTTCTGACTTAGTTGTGTGTGGTACACACTAACTATAACCCCTGGTGCATAGTCAACTTCTGACTTAGTTGTATGTGACACACTAACTATAACCCCTGGTGTATAGGCAACTTCTCTGACTTAGTTGTGTGCGGGACACACTAACTTTAACCCCCGGTGTATAGGCAACTTCTCTGAGTTAGTTGTGTGCGGGACACACTAACTTTAACCCCCGGTGTACAGGCAACTTCTCTGACTTAGTTGTGTGCGGGACACACTAACTTTAACCCCCGGTGTATAGGCAACTTCTCTGACTTAGTTGTGTGCGGGACACACTAACTTTAACCCCCGGTGTACAGGCAACTTCTCTGACTTAGTTGTGTGCGGGACACACTAACTTTAACCCCCGGTGTACAGGCAACTTCTCTGACTTAGTTGTGTGTGGGTCACATTAACTTTAACCCCTGGTGTATAGGCAACTTCTCTGACTTAGTTGTGTGTGGGACACACTAACTTTAACCCCTGGTGTATAGTCAACTTCTCTGACTTAGTTGTGTGTGGGTCACACTAACTTTAACCCCTGGTGTATAGTCAACTTCTCTGACTTAGCCGTATGCGGAACGATGACTTTCTGCTGATAGATGCAAGTTAAGTCTCATAGCGCTTCAGGCCTTTAGATGGCAAAATTGGTCTCCAAAGGAACTGTTATCCTGAGCGAGACGTATTTGTGCTTAGCAAATTCTACTTTCAGTAATGTGACCTAAAATATGTGTTGATTTTACATGACTTTCTGTACTTTGAACAATCTGCTTCATATTAATACAGATAAACATTTGTAGAGCTGGCTTTGGAATTCCATTCTTCTTTAGCCAGAAGATGAAGAAAGGAATGATTCTCTATTTGATAAAATCACAGGTGTTTAGGAATTGAAACATATATCAAGAATATCTTGGAAATAGTTAACTCTAGATAAAATGCTTTTCAGATAAGTTGTGTGATAAGATTTGGTTATCTCTGAGAGTTTGCCACTATACAAAAATCAATGAGAACTTCAGAGACTATTCACACAAACTTCAAAGTATGCATTTCATTTGTCATAACAATATGCAAAACTCACAGTATATTACTCGAAAAACCTTAGAGCCGCTTTTCAGAAAAGTAAACGTTTCAATTTTGGTATTTGAGCAGAGCACCTTTTCGTTTTTACTTTATTACATACCGAGCATTCCAGCCAGCAAACTACGAAAGACAAGGGTATTGCTCATTTTAGTCTTCTAATGTTGCCAGAAATTAGCCATAGGATGCCACAATACTTTAGCGACACCGTGATAAGAAGAGGTGAGCAAAAAGTGTTAAATTAGGGCCGGAGCGGATGCGCTGTAATGTATTCAGATTGGTTTTTCTTTGCGTCGCGTTTTCCCGCGAGGAATTCACGTAATGGTAAAACGCTTTGCTCATCACTCTTTTCCCTGGAGTCGTCACTTCCTTCCGGTCTTAATTCAACTACAGACGGAACAGTTTAACGTCATTAGATATGCAAATTCCTTGTCCTTGAGCCACAAGTTTCAAATATGGATGCACAGTCCAACTTTCTGAATGGAACATTAGGCGAGAAAATTGCAGCCAACTTCACAAACTTGAGTATTTAGGCCATTTCTCACCCAAAACGTTGTTCTTTTTTAAGTGATTATCTTTAGAAGAGAGTGAACGTGGTTTTTGTCAAGTTTCTGACGCACCCTCTGAACTTCTACAAAGACTCTTCCCCCCTTTAGACTGGGAATTAAAGATGCCTTTCCATAGAGGCTGGGAGGTGCTGCTTCGACCAGATGTCAAATCTAGTTGGTAAACGAGCTTTGAAATTCCCTTCTCTTTACTCAACCACCTTCCATTTGAGAAAAGTTTAAGTATTACAAAACCCACATAAATAACGAGGAATATCTCCGAAATGGTTCACTCCACAAAAAAAAAAAATACTTTTATACTTACCTTGTGTATTTTAAAGAGATGTACATTCTATAGTAACTTTGGCCTATCTTTTAAGGTTCACAGTTATAGAAAAGTCATCCAGAGTAAACAGGACTACATGGGCTACAGCCGGAAAATTCAAAACATACATTTCATTTGCCATAAAAATATCTCAAACGTATGGTATTTAAATCAAAATCGTTAGAACCATTTTTGAGAAAATAAAAATTTTCGAAAAATGTTCTATCTTCGTGCCGCATCCTTGAAGTATATCAAACTTAAACACCAACTTTCGTTTTTGAGTTGTGCAGTTCACACACACATGGACCTGTTTCTAAAAATGCTTTTGTTTTAAATTTAGGGAGCCTCAAAGGATATATATATACGGGGAAACCTCGACATCGAATACAATACTGCCCTACTTTCTATATATAATAAAGTAATAATGCAAATATTACTAAAACTTACGTTTACATCTAAGCATTTGTTTGTGCAGTGAACAATTCCGGAGTTATTCTTGTTATTTGTATGAATTTTCAATCTTGACCATGCAAAGAGAAAGAAATTTCAAACACATCACATAACGACCAGCTCTTTAAAACATTTGACTATCGCTTAAAGCCTACGGTATTTCCACATTCCCCTTGTACCTACAGGGAAATTAGCAAATGCATGGAGAGACGGAAATATTGCCATATCAAATGAGATTCTTGCCCATAGTGTTGTTTACGTTTGTACTTCTTTGCCCTTGATCATTAGTCGATAAAGGTTTAGCGACCCCTGCTCTAGGCAGACGGATAATAAAGCACTGGAGGAAGTTTGGGTCACGCAGAGTTCATGGACCGCTTGGAGCTGATCGCATTACGGCGTGCCTTTCCTCCACAAACTGGTATCATTAAAACAGTAATCAGCGCATGTTAAATGCATTAGAATGACGGATGACCTTTTTAATGTCCCATCGAATTAAATTTGAAGGCGTACATGTGCCATTAGGTCGCACTTTAATGACATAACTTATAACAACACTGTTCACATTATTGGATTGCTTTGGTCTAGACAATTGAAACTGTTTGGTATGTTGTTTGTGCAGTATTACCCTTTGGTATGTCGCTATTATGAGACGTAACCGAAACGGTGTATGAACAGCACCTCTTAGTAACCTCACTAATACACAATAGCTTTTGTTAATCATTTGATTACACATAATCGAGATACTGTTTTCAAATTTTCCAATTTTAAGATATGCCTACTATCAGATAGTACATTTTGAGCACTGAAAACGACCTTTCCACTTCTACTGATGTTTTTGGATCAACATCACCTGAAGCACTGTTTTCACAGCTAAGAATCATTCCCATGACCTTTTTTAAAAGTCACTATCTTGAAGAATCCGCTGCGATTTCTCTCTCTGTGTATGAAGAATTTTTCTGGCTTGTCCCAAACTCAGTCATCCGCTTTGAGCTACCAAGAAGAGCTCTGGCGGGTAAGTTAATTTGTTTGTTCTCTTTCAGTGTTTTAACAAACATTGTGTATATCGACAATTTACACATCTATTCAAACTTACACACACAGCATATTCCCAAAGTAATATTACATATCCTATAAAGTAAAACGTTACAAGAGATTATTTCAGTTTCCTTCTTGCACAAACACTCCCATCATGTTAGTATGCTTCTTCGCGCAAGCATGGCCTTTTAGAAATGCAGTAATTGAAGGCTTCTGATTAGATCTCATGTTTGGGACAAATATAACCACTATTATTTCTTGAGATCACCTTCTTAAGCACATAAACCAGGGTAGAACTACCAACTTCACCGAAATACACTCTGTCCTTAAACTATTTTGTCCAGCGGCCTTATGTTTCGCTAAAACATTACCTTATTAAACGGTACATTTAATTTGTGGTGGCATCTTGGTATGGAATGCAATACTTGTTCTGCTTGCTGTAGACGTAACAAAGAGCAGACGAGACGTTGCGTGTTAGGTTCACATCAATTTTAGATGACAATTTATTGGCTACTTGACAAACATGAAAAATATTTTTGGAATAGAATAAGTAGGTAATGTTGTCGTCATTGTTGGCAGTTAGGAATAATTTATGATGCAGAACCACGAGGCCCATAACACATTTTTTTTACGAAACCACATACCGAGAGTTCCCCATAGTAAAAAATATAATATTTTACTCCCTAATGTTTTATACATTACCCTAACGATATTGGCTGAAAGATTTACGACATTCGTATTATCGAACATGAGTCAAATATTTTGCCGAACAGGAGTGTGGTATATAGTTGAAATAAACCTACAGCATACCTCATTACTTCGGAAAATAACAGTTTATTGCACTCGTATCACTTTCTCTACTTCATGTTAATACAGATAAACATTTGTAGAAATTATCATATTACTAAGTGATGACTGTGAAATTGCATTCCGTTTGCACGGCCAGAGCACAACAAAATGAATGACTTCCCATTTGAGATAACTGTTGGCAAAGTTCAAAACAAATAAGGAGTATCTCGGCAACGGTAAACTCCAAAACAAAATATCTGAGAGATTAATTAAGTGCTTTAACGAGATCTACATTTTTGTATTGTTCTCCACTTTCAAAGTGGTTAACGGTCTAGAACAGCGTTGCCCAACCTTGTCTCTTTGGAGAGGCTAACGTAATTAGCTGCTATTGTACACTCCCACTTTGAAACGGAGGGTGACTCAGCTACGAATAGTTTCCAGTGAGGGACACAAACAGGCGATTCCATGGCAGTTTCTAAGTCATAACTTGACCTTCCTGGGAATGTTCGTGCTGCAAACCTACTGTCACACCGGATATTGACAAAGTCAACATTTTCATGTAGAGTGGAACAATACTTCAAAAACTCCGTATCGCATGCTTCTGAGTTATACTGTACACATACACCCGAGTACGCCCTGGAGCTTTTTCTGGGCGTCTCAAAACATACATTTCCGGCGAAATTTTGGGTCGAATACTATCTGATGTTGCACTCACATGACTTTCTCTACTCTTGTACTAACCATTCTTACAAACTCTTATTAATGGCGCCGTGGCCGAGCGGTTAGCGCGCTCGCCTACCACCTAGGCGGCCCGGGTTCGATCCCAGGGACCCGCATGTGGTATTCGTGGTGGACGAAGCCGCGTAAGGGCGGGTTTTCTCCGGGTGCTCCGGTTTCCCCCGCCATCTCATTCCACCGGTGCTCCATCTTCATTCCATGTGTCATCAGTGTCACCGCCTGCGGTGCCATAGTAGTAAAAACGGGCGTTAAACACTACAACAACAAACTTATCTTCTTCGTGTTAGTTAAGATAAGCACTAAGATAACTTCTGCAAATGTTTATTTCCTTGTAGGTACAAGGGGAATATAACACAGTTATATGGCTTTGAGCGATAGTCAAATCTTTTAAAGCTTTGAGATTCCATTTTTTTTTTTTTTTTTTTTTTTTGCAACAAGCTTAACATATAAAAAAATGAACGATGTTCCATTTCGCGAAAGTTGACACTCTGCAAAAATTTATTTACACATAATTGTGTGTTTTAGTGAGATCTACATTTTTGTATATTAAGATTTTGTCTATCTCTTACGGTTTACGAGTTATTCAAAAGTCATCCAGAGTAAACAGGACTACATAGGCTATAGTCAGAAAATTCAAAATATGCATTTCATTTGTCATACAACATCTTAAACATGACATTTTAACCAAAAATCGTTAGCCATTTTCCGTGTACAGGGTAGTTAAGAGTGGGGGCTATTTTCTTCAAAATCTTCGTGTCGCATCATTGAAAGACATAAAACTGTAATACCTACTTTGGTTTTTAACCGACTTTTCGTTTTTAGTTATGCTGTCCACAGACTGACACACACGCACGCACACCTTTTTCAGGGGGCCTCACAACATATTTCCTGTGAAATCTCGACGTCGAATTTGTGGGTGGAATACAATACTTCCTCTACTTAACAGTAGAGAAAGTAAAACGGTGGCTCCTAAATAAGTTAATTGATTATTAGAGTTAAAAAGGCTAATTTTGCAATGCTAGGTAGGTACATCATGTTTTGTAAATAGCAAGAAGGTTGATTTATTGGACAGTATTTTGCAGAGGCTTCTCTAACGCTACAAAGGCACATAATTTATTCCGGTAGCCGACATGCTGACTGGGGCGGTAACTTATGGGGTGATGTGACTTCCACAAGTCACTGGAGAATACTGTCCACCATGCAGGGGCGGCAAATGTTGGCTATACGCCTCTGAAATTGGTTGAGTTTTTAGCGTGTGTGTGTACAGCATAACTAAAAAGCAATAAGCGACCAGGTTTTAAAAATTTGACTCGCTCAAACCCTACTGTATTCCCTTTTCACGTAAAAGAAACTTAACAACATAATTTGTAGAAATTAGGAACATTTAGTACAGGAGTAGAGAAAGTCACGTGAGTGTGATTCATCTGATTTTTCTCCACGCACCCCAGGGACAATTTGGCGTTGTTACACGTTTATACACGTAGCCCTTAATTCAAATTATGCATAAATATATGTCAAATAGATTTAAAATTGCGTCATTTAAGAAATAGCACAAAAAGGAGGATTATGCTATAAAGTATAAAATAAATACGTATAGTTTTACATGTTCATTTTCAGTGAGCTGTCGACAGATATTTCAAAATGATTCGTTTTAATTAAATGGAAAGATCAAAGGAATTGATGGCGGTCTGCAAAACGGATTTGTGTATTATCGTCTTTCTTAGATTCTGGAAGGTATTTTAAAAACTGTAATCGGAGTTCCTCTAGGTGGAATTTGACCCCTGACTGACTGACTGACCAGTAGAGTAAGCAGAATGGATTCTTAGACAGAGTTCAATTTAAATCTCTCTGGAAGCATATTGTTCTGACTGTACCTACTTGTATTTTAAATTTATGCACCCCCTAAGAGGTAGGTCTTCCGTACTCCAGAATGAGTGTGTCTGGTCTTGTTTACCTCTGCCATGTTGTTCATGAAATTATTGCATCGTGTTGTAGAAGATTAATTACATGTCCTCACTTTCATGTCACATGTTTGCTTGTTGTTCACCAAAATGGTCGCAACAGTCATCTAGCATGTCAATGTGGCCATTATCCACTACTCACTTTATATTCTAATACCGAAGCACTATTAATGACGAAAAAAATAAACTATTTGAATTTTTTATATTACCATCTGTTGAACACTCGACAGGTAGGCTAATTTATTTAATTTGTAGCATAATCGTTCGTAAATTGGTGTCATGTAATATTAATGGCTATTATAATGGTTGCTGGTAGAAACCATTGACACTATCACACTTTCTTGAAACACTTCTGCATATGTCCGCTATCTTCACAATCACAGGAATAGTTGAACTGTGTCCATTGTGTATAGGTATCCTAGAAGTAAACAAAAATACAAGGCAAGTTATAGCAGCATTTATGTACAACTGGTAACCTAAATAATGAGTGTTTTATGTTTAAAATGAATTATAATCAACTTGACTGTTCACTCGATTAAGAACACTGATTTAGACTACATTGGAAGTGACAAACACACATAAAATTGCTAACACCTCACGTATTTCCTGCAAGTAGTCTCTGAAATTTTCTTTATTCTGATTGGCTTCTCTGTAATTTATAAACTGTAAGAATCACTTGTATTTATTAGTTGGAATTCTGAATGGAATGTTAATGCTATCATATATTGACCAATAGAGAAATGCATGTGGCTGCAGGACACCATATGCTTTTGGTCAGTCACTACAGTATTCTTTCAGCTAGGGAATGTTGTTGTACCTTTGGAAGGTTGTTCGTGTTTTTAATTTTATAAGTTGTGGAAGGCAGACGACGTTATTACGGAGGAAGTTTACCTTTCCCTGAACAAACATTAATAAACTTGTACTTCAGTCTATTTGAGCATACGGAGTTGAGATCAAACACAGAGAGAGAGAGAGAGAGAGAGAGAGAGAGAGAGAAAAACGCATTTAGCTTCTTTATTCTCCGGGTATTCGTATATTAATCTTGTGTTTCTACTTTGCGTACTATCTGCCCACCACAAGAAGGCAAACTAGACGATGACTTACATTTGTCATGCACGCTAGCGATTCATATGACTATATAATAATAATAATAATAATAATAATAATAATAATAATAATAATAATAATAATAATAATAATAATAATAATAATAATAATAATAATAATAATAATAATAATAATAATAATAATAATAATAATAATAATAATAATAATAATAATAATAACTCTTATATGAAATATAAATGACCATTCTTTGAGGCGCAATCATGTAAACACTATTGAACGCATCCATACGGGAGTATTCCGCTTCGAGTGCTGAAAGAGTGTAAACTACTCATTTTGTAAACCTTTTTATACTTACGTATGTATATGTTCCTCTAATGCATACCCCTTTCTAAAGCTCATTACAGCTATACAAAATGCACTGGACATCCACTCAAGCCAAATGTGCAGATAGTAAAAAACCGGGAGGACACAAGTAAAATAATATTATTATTATTATTATTACATAGTGTTAATACATAATACTAAACAATATTTTATGCCTAAGTCCACTTAACTATATGTAAATACAACACAGGTTGAGATAAATATATATCTACGTGCAGGTTGTACACCAAGGGAGAGACAAACGGTTGCGATGCTGTGAATCCTGATTCAGTGATGCTGGAAATGAAGCTTGTGAAGTAGGAGCCTCAAATCAACAGGTAATAAAATCAGCACATTGTCCTTAAGTAGAATAATTATAACAATAATAATATCTGACATTTAAATTCCAATTCTAAGTCTGCTATATTCCCACCTAACCTAAATTATGAGGGATTTAAGTCTAACTTTATTCCTGAGGTCAATAACATTGTCAACAGCATACCAAAAGCTAACGAATCAATGTCCTTCTTAAGAAGTTGCCCAAGCCAAAGTGTAATTTAGCTTTTTTTAGTACTTAGCGTTGAAGATGTTTACTCTGGTATTGTGAATCTGAATAATGTACATGTGTGGATATGTATATGGAATTAATTCTAAAATTCTTAACTTAGCTGCTCTGTATACTTGTGTCTTATGTCAAATGTGCATATAGGCTAGCGAAATCCTGTGTTAGGTCAAGTGATGTGTATAGGTTAGTGGACTTGTGTCCTACATCAAGTGACGTGTATAGGCTGGTATAGGCTAGTGAACTTCTGTCTTACATCAAGTGATGTGTATAGGCTGGTATAGGCTAGTGTACTGTGTATAGGCTACTCAACTTGTGTCTTACGTCAAGTGGTGCATATAGGCTAGCGAAATCATGTGTTAGGTCAAGTGATGTGTATAGGCTAGTGGACATGTGTCCTAAATCAAGTGATGTGTATAGGCTGGTATAGGCTAGTGTACTGACTGATGTGTATAGACTATTCAACTTGTGTCTTACGTCAAGTGGTACATAGTGTCGCCCATCGCATTATTGTCGGCTCTACCGCAAAGGAGCCGAAGGGAAGAGACAGAGAATGGCCGCATTGTTGGGGCGCTTGCCGAAAGAGAGAAAGGGATAGAGACTTCTGGAATTTTCTGCTTTGTATTTCACCGCAATAATAACTGAACTTTCCTGAAGTTTCCAGATTAGTGCCTGGGAGATATAAATAGCGGTAAAGTGTGAGAAGGGACAGTTTTTGTGTTACTAATTCGGAGCCGTGCTGTTGGTGAATCGGTAAAGATTTTCTTGCTGTTGCAACGAGTGTACAAAGTTACTCTTTACGGAAATAAAAGTGTTTATTTATCTCGACTACATCTGTCTTCTTTACTTAACACCCACGAAAGACACACTGGTGTCAGCAGCGGGATATGACGATGGAGGCTACATTGGTGAGCTTTTTACAAGAGCTGAAAACAGAGATGAAGACGGGAAACGACGACCTCGCTGCCGAGCTGAAAGAGATGAAGACGAGAATTGACGAGCAACTGGCTGGCGTAAGGAAGGATGTGAAAGAGCTCGGTGGAAAGGTGGAAGAGCTCGGTGGAAAGATGGAGGACCTCGGCCAACGCGTTAACACCCTGGAGAATGTCGGGGAACGGCTTAGCGTTCTCGAAGACAGGGTCGACGGTAGCGCCAAGAAGCTAAATGCAACGGTGGAAGGGATGCTTAGTGAAAAGCTCAAGAACTACAAGGCCGAGGCTCCAGCACGCGACACAACATCGACGCGCGTCAAACCACCGAAGTACGATGGCACGTCAACGTTTGAGGTCTTCCACCGTCAATTCGACACAGTGGCCAAGCACAACAAATGGTCGCCAGAAGAAGAGGCCGCGCAGCTGATAGCCAGCCTCCAGGGACGAGCCGCAGAGGTGCTGAACGCAGTCCAGACACCGGCGGCGCCCAAGGACATCTGGGAGGCCCTGGAGAACCGGTTCGGAAACCACCGCTTAGCCGCAGACTACCGCAGCCAACTGAAATCTAGGATGCAACTGCCAGTGGAGACGCTGCAGGAGTTCGCCCTGGCAATCGAACAGCTAGCCAGCAAAGCCTTGGTCGACCTCCCCTCCGAATTCGTATCCCGAGAAGCCGCCTATACCTTCGTCGACGGGGTACGCGATGCCGAGATACGTCAACGCCTGACGCTCGGCGACTACAAGACCATCCACGAGGCACTAACGGCCGCATTAAGGATGAAAGCGGCCAAAGTGACGGCTACCCCGACCTCGAAGACAAGGAGTGTCCGCTACGATGAAGACCGCAAACCAGTCCAGGGACGCCGACGAAGACCAGGTGGCGTGTGTTGGGGGTGTGGCCAGCCGGGACACCTGATGAGAGACTGCCGGCACCAAGAAGAGCAGCCGGAAAACGAGTAATGGCCGGCGTGGCGAGGGGCACGTCGGCGCCATCACCATCATCCCCTCGAGTGACACTGCGCGCCGTCAGCCGACGGATGGATGACAGCCTCATCGCGGACGGTTGGGTGAGAGGGAAGCCGTGCCGCGTGCTTTTTGACACTGGAGCAGCCGTGACTGTCATCAGACCAGACGTAGCCAGGGGCTTGCCGTCGAGAAAACCGAGCCGACCGTACCAACTAGTGACGGCATCGGGTGACACCTTGCCTGTGGAGAGGGAGGCCCTGCTGCTGTTGACCTTGGGGCGAAGTGTCTTGCGTTTGTGGGTCTTCGTCGCGGAGGTGGCTGAGGAGGTGATACTGGGACTGGATGCCCTCAGGAGCCACGAGGCGACGGTCGACATCGGCAAGAAGGTTCTGCGGCTTAAGGGAGAGGAAGTAATGCTCCGGCACCCCGAAGAACGCCTTGGAATCTGCAGGGTCATTCTCAGCAAAGACGTAGTTGTCCCCGTGAGAAGCGAGATGGTAGTGACGGCGCGACTGGAAGGCCAGCGCAAGAAGAACATGCTGCTGGACCGGAAGACGCACGTGCACGGGCTCTGTGTAGCCGGGACATTGTTGCCGTGCCGAGAGGAGGTGCCGGTGAGACTGCTCAACCCAACAGACACCGATCACGACGTCCAGGCCGGGACGGAGTTGGGGGCGTGCGAGCCCGTGGTCAGCGTAACACCAATAGACAAAACCCAGGAGCCGGTGCCGACGCAACACCTGGGGCCCGGCTGGAAGGCTTACTGGAGAGGGCGGCCGACCACCTGACCGCTGAACAGAGAGAGAAGGTCCAACAACTGCTGAGACGATATCAGCGCGTCTTCAGGCAAGGCAGCAGCGATTACGGCCGCACGGACCGAGTGCTTCACCACATCGACACCGGAGACGCCTGGCCTATTCGGCAACCACCTAGACGCGTTCCGTTGGCTAAACAAGCGGCGGTACGAGACATACTGGAGGACATGAGAACCAAGGGACTGATCGAAGAGTCTGACAGTCGTTGGTGTTCCCCTGTAGTTCTGGTGAAGAAGAAGAATGGCGAGCTACGCTTCTGCGTAGATTACAGGAAGCTGAACGCTGTCACCAGGAAGGACTGCTTCCCCTTACCCCGGATTGACGACACCCTGGACACGCTTGCTGGTCCGCAGTGGTTCTCAACCCTGGACCTCAAATCGGGCTACTGGCAGGTGGCTCTAGACCCGAGAGACAAGGAGAAGACCGCATTCTCGACAGGCCAAGGGCTTTGGTAGTTCACAGTTATGCCCTTTGGTCTCTGCAACGCACCAGCTACCTTCCAACGCCTCATGGAGTCAGTAATGAGAGAATTGACTTATGACGCCTGCCTGTTATACCTGGACGACATCATCGTCGGCAAGACATTCGAAGACCATCTTGACAAACTGACCAAGGTGCTACAGAGACTGCAGGCGACCGGCTTGAAGCTGAACGCCTAGAAGTGGCAGGGAAGTCAACTACTTGGGCCACGTAGTCTCACCAACCGGAGTGGCCACGGATCCGGAGAAGACACAGGCCGTGAGAGATTGGCCTCGCCCAAAGGATAAGCGAGAACTGCGCAGTTTCCTTGGATTGTGCAGTTATTACCGCCGCTTCATAAAGGGTTTCTCCAGCATCGCCAAACCCCTCACTCGCCTGACGGAAGAACATCGACCTTATGTGTGGACGGAGGACGCCGAAGGCGCTTTCCGGCAGCTGAAGAGGACGCTCTGCAGTGCTCCTATTTTGGGATTCCCACAACCAGGCTACGCCTTCATTGTGGACACCGACGCCAGCAACCATTGCATTGGAGGCGTCCTATCCCAAGTCCAGAACGGCCACGAGCGGGTGATAGCCTACTACAGCAAGACGTTGTCCAAGGCAGAGAAGAACTACTGTGTCACCCGACGAGAGCTACTGGCGGTAGTGAAGACCTTGCAGCACTTCCACAAGTACCTGTACGGTCAGCCATTCCACCTGAGGACAGACCACTCCGCCCTAACCTGGCTACTTAGCTTTAGAAACCTGAAGGGCCAGACAGCCCGTTGGGTCCAGAGGTTGCAGGAGTACGACTTCACCTCCGAACATCGCAGAGGGAAGAGCCACGGCAACGCAGACGCCATGTCCCGAAGACCCTGCCCAGAAGAGTGCGGCCAATGCGCAAGAGTGGAAGAGAAGGAGCGTACCGCAGCTGTCAGAGTGGTCACGGCAGTGCCTGCGGATGGATGGGATAGCGCGGGCCTGAGGAGGGAGCAGCTGGCGCACGCCGACTTGGGGCCACTCTTGAGAGAAGTGCAGGCAGGGACGAGACCAACCTGGTAGGACATCGCACCCAGAAGCGCTACATACAAGTCGTACTGGGCCCAATGGGACTCGTGGAAGACCAAAGAGGGCGTGCTGTTCCGGGTATGGGAATCACCTGATGGGAAGACCCAGAAAGAGCAGTTGGTACTTCCCCGAAGTAAGGTCCCGGAAGTCTTGGAGGAAGTGCACGCCGGTACCTCGGGTGGACACCTAGGAGCAAACCGGAGGATCGACAAACTCCGACAGCGCTACTACTGGCTGAGAACTGGTGCCGTCAATGTCACGTGTGCGCGGCGAGTCGCGGCCCCCAGACTAGGAGCCGGGGTCGCATGCAGCAGTACAACGTCGGAGCGCCCTTCGAACGCATCGCCGTCGACATAGCTGGACCATTCCCAGTGTCCGATCAAGGCAACAAGTACCTGATGGTAGCTGTGGACTACTTCACCAAGTGGCCGGAGGTGTATGCCATCCCGAACCAAGAGGCGAAGACGATTACAGACTGCCTCGTGGAACAGCTGTTCTGCCGTTTTGGGGTCCCGTTAGAGCTCCACAGCGACCAGGGCACCAATTTTGAGTCGCGCCTAATGAAGGAGGCATTGGAAAGACTTGGGGTGAACAAGACCCGCACTACACCCCTACATCCACAGTCGGACGGCAAGGTCCAGAGATACATCAAGACCCTAGAGGAGCACCTGGGGAAGGTCGTGGCCAGCCATCAGCGAGACTGGGACCTCAAGGTACCACTGTTCTTGCTGGCCTACCGTTTGTCGACACACGACACCACCGGGATGACACGAGCAAGCCTAATGTTCGGCCGAGAGCTACGCCTCCCTTGTGACCTGGGTTTTGGGAGCCCCCCGGAAGCGAAACAGCCGGCAACCGAGTATGTGGAGAATCTAGTAGACCATCTCCACGACATGCACGAGATGGCTCGTCAGAACATCCAGATGGCGAGCGACCGCATGAAGACCCGGTACGACAGGCAAGCCAATAGCCGAGGATTCCAGCAAGGTGACATGGTCTGGTTGTACCGCCCTACCCGGACCAAGGGACGCTGCCCAAAACTTCAACAACCGTGGCAAGGACCGTAGCGAGTGGTAAAGAGGATTCACGACGTAGTCTACCGCATCCAGAAGGTGCCCCGAGAGAAGATGTTAGTGGTACACCTGGATAGTCTGGCCCGTTACGATGGTGCTGTTCGGGACGACCAGCCTTGAGGAGGGAGCAGTGTCGCCCATCAAATTATTGTTGGCACTACCGCAAAGGAGCCGAAGGGAGGAGACAGAATGGCCGCATAGTTGGGCCGCTTGCCGAAAGACAGAAAGGGATAGAGACTTCTCGAATTTTCTGCTTTGTATTTCACCGCAATAATAACTGAACTTTCCTGAAGTTTCCAGAATAGTGCCTGGGAGATATAAATAGCAGTAAAGTGTGAGAAGGGACAGTTTTTGTGTTACTAATTCGGAGCCGTGCTGTTGGTGAATCGGTAAAGACTTCCTTGCTGTTGCAACGAGTGTACAAAGTTACTCTTTACGGAAATAAAAGTGTTTCTTTATCTCGACTACATCTGCCTTCCTTACTTTACACCCGTCAAAGTCAGAATATAGGCTAGCGAAATCCTGTGTTAGGTCAAGTGATGTGTATAGGCTGGTATAGGCTAGTGAAAAAAAAATATTTTCTTGCTTAACGACGCTGTCAATTGCCAGGATCACATCAGCGTCGCCGGTGTGCCGGAATTTTGTCCCGCAGGAGTTCATTTACATGCCAGTAAATCTACTGACATGGAGCTGTCGTGTTTAAGCCAGCGTCTAAGCAACTGAGCCACCCTGACCGACTATAGGCTAGTCAACTTGTGTCTTACATCAAGCGATGTGTATAGGCTGGTATAGGCTAGTGTACTGATGTATATAGGCTATTCAACTTGTGTCTTACGTCAAGTGGTGCATATACGCTAGCGAAATCATGTGTTAGGTCAAGTGATGTGTATAGGCTAGTGGACATGTGTCCTAAATCAAGTGATGTGTATAGGCTGGTATAGGCTAGTGTACTGATGTGTATAGGCTATTCAATTTGCTTGTTACGTCATGTGATGTGTACAGGCTGGTTTAGGCTAGTGTACTGATGTGTATAGGCTGGTATAGGCTAGCGTACTGATGTGTATAGGCTATTCAACTTGTGTGTTACGTCATGTGATGTGTATAGGCTAGTGTACTGATGTGTATAGGCTATTCAACTTGCGTGTTACGTCATGTGATGTGTATAGGCTAGTGTACTGATGTGTATAGGCTATTCAACTTGTGTGTTACGTCATGTGATGTGTATAGGCTAGTGTACTGATGTGTATAGGCTATTCAACTTGTGTGTTACGTCATGTGATGTGTATAGGCTAGTGTACTGATGTGTATAGGCTATTCAACTTGTGTGTTACGTCATGTGATGTGTATAGGCTAGTGTACTGATGTGTATAGGCTATTCAACTTGCGTGTTACGTCATGTGATGTGTATAGGCTGGTATAGGCTAGTCAACTTGCGTGTTACGTCATGTGATGTGTATAGGCTGGTATAGGCTAGTGTACTGATGTGTATAGGCTATTCAACTTGTGTGTTACGTCATGTGATGTGTATAGGCTGGTATAGGCTAGTGTACTGATGTGTATAGGCTAGTGTACTGATGTGTATAGGCTATTCAACTTGCGTGTTACGTCATGTGATGTGTATAGGCTGGTATAGGCTAGTGTACTGATGTGTATAGGCTATTCAACTTGCGTGTTACGTCATGTGATGTGTATAGGCTGGTATAGGCTAGTGTACTGATGTGTATAGGCTATTCAACTTGCGTGTTACGTCATGTGATGTGTATAGGCTAGTGTACTGATGTGTATAGGCTATTCAACTTGTGTGTTACGTCATGTGATGTGTATAGGCTCGTATAGGCTAGTGTACTTGTGTGTATAGGCTATTCAACTTGCGTGTTACGTCATGTGATGTGTATAGGCTGGTATAGGCTAGTGTACTGATGTGTATAGGCTATTCAACTTGCGTGTTACGTCATGTGATGTGTATAGGCTGGTATAGGCTAGTGTACTGATGTGTATAGGCTATTCAACTTGCGTGTTACGTCATGTGATGTGTATAGGCTAGTGTACTGATCTGTATAGGCTGGTATAGGCTAGTGTACTTGTGTGTATAGGCTATTCTACTTGTGTGTTACGTCATGTGATGTGTATAGGCTAGTGTACCTGTGTGTATAGGGTATTCAATTTGTTACGTCATGTGATGTGTATAGGCTATTCAACTTGTGTGTTACGTCATGTGATGTGTATAGGCTGGCATAGGCTAGTGTACTGATGTGTATAGGCTATTCAACTTGTGTGTTACGTCATGTGATTTGTATAGGCAGGTATAGGATAGTGTACTGATGTGTATAGGCTATTCAACTTGTGTGTTACGTCATGTGATTTGTATAGGCAGGTATAGGATAGTGTACTCATGCGTATAGGCTGGTATAGGCTAGTGTTTTTTTTTTTTTTTTTTTTTTTTTTTTTAGATTCTTTATTGTTCAACATGTTCCATTACAATATGTAATACTACATGTTGGGTTTGCTTACAAAGTAAACTGATAATCATATATTAATTAACATGAATAATTATTTAGATTTATACAGTTCAATTATTTTTTGTCAGATCAATTGCATTGGCATATTGAACATATTCTTTAAAATAACTTTTAGCAATTTCGACTTTTGTTGGTGGCCATTTTCCTCTTCTTTGAATTATTTTCCTTCTGAATGTTCTTCTTTTTTCCTCTAGATTTCTGCAGTCATATAATATATGGTCTGTTGTTTGCTCTCCTCCATTACATAACAACTTGGGTCATTTGTGATGTGGAACCTATAGTAGTATGCTTTTAAGTCTTCCGTGTCCTGTCAGTAGTGTTGTAAGGTTTGCCGTTAGATTTATCCTTAACTTTATTCTGTCTGCTACAGTAGGAAAGTATTGCTTTGTTTCCTGACCTTTAGTTGTTTCTTGCCATTGACTTTCCCAATGTTTTAGACTTTCTTGTCTTAGCGTTCTTCTAACAAAACTCTTTGGGAGTCTATTATAGCTGCATTCCTTTTCGTTTATAATTGCTCTCTTTGCTTGATGGTCTGCAGTTTCATTACCTTGTATCCCTATGTGTGCTTTGACCCACCCAATTTGTATATTCCAGTTTTGTTTTTCTAAAATTTTTAACATTGTTCTAATTGCTTCTGTTAGGTAACTGTGAATTTTGTAGTTATGCAATGATTGTAATGTGACTCTACTGTCCGTGTATATCGCTGCAGTTTTGTTATCTTCTTCAGTTAAGTAAATATTTTCAACAGTTTCTAATGCTTTCAACACTGCAAATTGTTCAGCTTGGTTATTGGAGCACTGTACTTGTGTGCTAGGGTACCTGCGTGTATAGGCTATTCAACTTGTGTGTTACGTCATGTGATGTGTATAGGCTCGTATAGGCTAGTGTACTGATGTGTATACTCTGGTATATGCAGTGTACTGATGTGTATAGGCTATTCAACTTGAGTCTTACGTCATGTGATGTGTATAGGCTGGTATAGGCTCGTGTACTTGTGTGTATAGGGTATTCAACTTGTGTGTTACGTCATGTGATGTGTATAGGCTGGTATAGGCTAGTGTACTTGTGTGTATAGGGTATTCAACTTGTGTGTTACGTCATGTGATGTGTATAGGCTAGTGTACTGATGTGTATACTCTGGTATATGCAGTGTACTGATGTGTATAGGCTATTCAACTTGTGTCTTACGTCATGTGATGTGTATAGGCTAGTGTACTGATGTGTATACTCTGGTATATGCAGTGTACTGATGTGTATAGGCTATTCAACTTGTGTCTTACGTCATGTGATGTGTATAGGCTCGTATAGGCTAGTGTACCTGTGTGTATAGGGTATTCAATTTGTTACGTCATGTGATGTGTATAGGCTATTCAACTTGTGTCTTACGTCATGTGATGTGTATAGGCTCGTATAGGCTAGTGTACTTGTGTGTATAGGGTATTCAACTTGTGTTTTACATCATGTGATTTGTATAGGCTGGTATAGGCTAGCGTACTGATGTGTATAGGCTATTCAACTTGTGTGTTACGTCATGTGATGTGTATAGGCTGCTATAGGCTAGTGTACTTGTGTGTATAGGCTATTCAGCTGGTGTGTTACGTCATGTGATGTGTATACGCTGGTATAGGCTAGTGTACTTGTGTGTATAGGCTATTCAAATTTGTGTCACGTCAAGTGATGTGTATAGGCTGGTATAGGCTAGTTTACTTGTGTGTTACCTCATGTGACTTGTATAGGCTGGTACAGGCTAATGTACTGATGTGTATAGGGTATTCAACTTGTGTGTTACGTCATGTGATGTGTATAGGCTGGTACAGGCTAATGTACTGATGTGTATAGGCTACTCAACTTGTGTGTTACGTCATGTGATGTGTATACGCTGGTATAGGCTAGTGTACTGATGCGTATAGACTATTCAACTTGTGTGTTACGTCATGTGATGTGTATAGGCTCGTTAGGCTACTGTACTTCTGTGTATAGGCTATTCAAATTTGTGTCACGTCAAGTGATGTGTATAGGCTGGTATAGCCTAGTTTACTTGTGTGTATAGATTACTCAAATTTGTGTCACTTCAAGTGATGTGTATAGGCTAGTGTACTGATGTGTATAGGCTGGTATAGGCTAGTGTACTTGGGTGTATAGGCTATTCAAATTTGTGTCACGTCATGTCATGTGCATAGGCTGGTATACATGTGTGTATAGGCTATTCAAATTTGTGTCACGTGATGTGATCTGCATAGGCTGGTATAGGCTATTCAACTGGTGTGTCACGTCATGTGATGTGTATCGGCTGGTATCGGCTAGCGTACTTGTGTGTATAGGTTATTTAAATTTGTGTCACGTCATGTAATCTGCATAGGCTGGTATCGGCTAGCGTACTTGTGTGTATAGGTTATTCAAATTTGTGTCACGTCATGTGATGTGCATAGGCTGGTATAGGCTAGTGTACTTGTGTGTATAGGCTGGTGTACTGATGTGTATAGGCTATTACACTTTTGTGTCACGTCATGCGATGTGTATAGGCTGGTATAGGCTAGCGTACTTTGTGTATAGGCTATTCAACCTATGTGTCACGTCATGCGATGTGTATAGCCTGGTATAGCCTAGTGTACTTGTGTGTATAGGCTATTCAAATTTGTGTCACGTCAAGTGATGCGTATAGGCTGGTATGCTTAGTGTACTTGTGTGTATAGGCTGGTATAGCCTAGTGTACTTGTGTGTATAGGCTATTCAAATTTGTGTCACGTCAAGTGATGTGTATAGGCTGGTATAGGCTAGTTAACTTGTGTGTATAGCCTATTCAACCTGTGTGTATAGCCTATTCAACTTGTGTGTTACTTCATGTGATTTGTATAGGCTGGTATAGGCTAGTGTACTTGTGTGTATAGGCTATTCAACTTGAGTGTTACGTCATGTGATGTGTATAGGCTGGTATAGGCTAGTGTACTGATGTGTATAGGCTGGTATAGGCTAGTTTACTTGTGTGTATAGCCTATTCAACTTGTGTGTTACTTCATGTGATGTGTATAGGCTAGTGTACTGATGTGTATAGGCTATTCAACTTGAGTGTTACGTCATGTGATGTGTATAGGCTGGTATAGGCTAGTCAACTTGCGTGTTACGTCATGTGATGTGTATAGGCTGGTATAGGCTAGTGTACTGATGTGTATAGGCTATTCAACTTGTGTGTTACGTCATGTGATGTGTATAGGCTGGTATAGGCTAGTGTACTGATGTGTATAGGCTATTCAACTTGCGTGTTACGTCATGTGATGTGTATAGGCTGGTATAGGCTAGTGTACTGATGTGTATAGGCTATTCAACTTGCGTGTTACGTCATGTGATGTGTATAGGCTGGTATAGGCTAGTGTACTGATGTGTATAGGCTATTCAACTTGCGTGTTACGTCATGTGATGTGTATAGGCTAGTGTACTGATGTGTATAGGCTATTCAACTTGTGTGTTACGTCATGTGATGTGTATAGGCTCGTGTAGGCTAGTGTACTTGTGTGTATAGGCTATTCAACTTGCGTGTTACGTCATGTGATGTGTATAGGCTGGTATAGGCTAGTGTACTGATGTGTATAGGCTATTCAACTTGCGTGTTACGTCATGTGATGTGTATAGGCTGGTATAGGCTAGTGTACTGATGTGTATAGGCTATTCAACTTGCGTGTTACGTCATGTGATGTGTATAGGCTAGTGTACTGATCTGTATAGGCTGGTATAGGCTAGTGTACTTGTGTGTATAGGCTATTCAACTTGTGTGTTACGTCATGTGATGTGTATAGGCTAGTGTACCTGTGTGTATAGGGTATTCAATTTGTTACGTCATGTGATGTGTATAGGCTATTCAACTTGTGTGTTACGTCATGTGATGTGTATAGGCTGGCATAGGCTAGTGTACTGATGTGTATAGGCTATTCAACTTGTGTGTTACGTCATGTGATTTGTATAGGCAGGTATAGGATAGTGTACTGATGTGTATAGGCTATTCAACTTGTGTGTTACGTCATGTGATTTGTATAGGCAGGTATAGGATAGTGTACTCATGCGTATAGGCTGGTATAGGCTAGTGTTTTTTTTTTTTTTTTTTTTTTTTTTTTTTTTTTTTTTTTTTTTTTTTTTTTTAGATTCTTTATTGTTCAACATGTTCCATTACAATATGTAATACTACATGTTGGGTTTGCTTACAAAGTAAACTGATAATCATATATTAATTAACATGAATAATTATTTAGATTTATACAGTTCAATTATTTTTTGTCAGATCAATTGCATTGGCATATTGAACATATTCTTTAAAATAACTTTTAGCAATTTCGACTTTTGTTGGTGGCCATTTTCCTCTTCTTTGAATTATTTTCCTTCTGAATGTTCTTCTTTTTTCCTCTAGATTTCTGCAGTCATATAATATATGGTCTGTTGTTTGCTCTCCTCCATTACATAACAACTTGGGTCATTTGTGATGTGGAACCTATAGTAGTATGCTTTTAAGTCTTCCGTGTCCTGTCAGTAGTGTTGTAAGGTTTGCCGTTAGATTTATCCTTAACTTTATTCTGTCTGCTACAGTAGGAAAGTATTGCTTTGTTTCCTGACCTTTAGTTGTTTCTTGCCATTGACTTTCCCAATGTTTTAGACTTTCTTGTCTTAGCGTTCTTCTAACAAAACTCTTTGGGAGTCTATTATAGCTGCATTCCTTTTCGTTTATAATTGCTCTCTTTGCTTGATGGTCTGCAGTTTCATTACCTTGTATCCCTATGTGTGCTTTGACCCACCCAATTTGTATATTCCAGTTTTGTTTTTCTAAAATTTTTAACAGTGTTCTAATTGCTTCTGTTAGGTAACTGTGAATTTTGTAGTTATGCAATGATTGTAATGTGACTCTACTGTCCGTGTATATCGCTGCAGTTTTGTTATCTTCTTCAGTTAAGTAAATATTTTCAACAGTTTCTAATGCTTTCAACACTGCAAATTGTTCAGCTTGGTTATTGGAGCACTGTACTTGTGTGCTAGGGTACCTGCGTGTATAGGCTATTCAACTTGTGTGTTACGTCATGTGATGTGTATAGGCTCGTATAGGCTAGTGTACTGATGTGTATACTCTGGTATATGCAGTGTACTGATGTGTATAGGCTATTCAACTTGAGTCTTACGTCATGTGATGTGTATAGGCTGGTATAGGCTCGTGTACTTGTGTGTATAGGGTATTCAACTTGTGTGTTACGTCATGTGATGTGTATAGGCTGGTATAGGCTAGTGTACTTGTGTGTATAGGGTATTCAACTTGTGTGTTACGTCATGTGATGTGTATAGGCTAGTGTACTGATGTGTATACTCTGGTATATGCAGTGTACTGATGTGTATAGGCTATTCAACTTGTGTCTTACGTCATGTGATGTGTATAGGCTCGTATAGGCTAGTGTACTTGTGTGTTTAGGGTATTCAACTTGTGTGTTACGTCATGTGATGTGTATAGGCTAGTGTACTGATGTGTATACTCTGGTATATGCAGTGTACTGATGTGTATAGGCTATTCAACTTGTGTCTTACGTCATGTGATGTGTATAGGCTCGTATAGGCTAGTGTACCTGTGTGTATAGGGTATTCAATTTGTTACGTCATGTGATGTGTATGGGCTATTCAACTTGTGTCTTACGTCATGTGATGTGTATAGGCTCGTATAGGCTAGTGTACTTGTGTGTATAGGGTATTCAACTTGTGTTTTACGTCATGTGATTTGTATAGGCTGGTATAGGCTAGCGTACTGATGTGTATAGGCTATTCAACTTGTGTGTTACGTCATGTGATGTGTATAGGCTGCTATAGGCTAGTGTACTTGTGTGTATAGGCTATTCAGCTGGTGTGTTACGTCATGTGATGTGTATACGCTGGTATAGGCTAGTGTACTTGTGTGTATAGGCTATTCAAATTTGTGTCACGTCAAGTGATGTGTATAGGCTGGTATAGGCTAGTTTACTTGTGTGTTACCTCCTGTGATTTGTATAGGCTGGTACAGGCTAATGTACTGATGTGTATAGGGTATTCAACTTGTGTGTTACGTCATGTGATGTGTATAGGCTGGTACAGGCTAATGTACTGATGTGTATAGGCTACTCAACTTGTGTGTTACGTCATGTGATGTGTATACGCTGGTATAGGCTAGTGTACTGATGTGTATAGACTATTCAACTTGTGTGTTACGTCATGTGATGTGTATAGGCTCGTTAGGCTACTGTACTTATGTGTATAGGCTATTCAAATTTGTGTCACGTCAAGTGATGTGTATAGGCTGGTATAGCCTAGTTTACTTGTGTGTATAGGCTATTCAAATTTGTGTCACTTCAAGTGATGTGTATAGGCTAGTGTACTGATGTGTATAGGCTGGTATAGGCTAGTGTACTTGGGTGTATAGGCTACTCAAATTTGTGTCACGTCATGTGATGTGCACAGGCTGGTATAGGCTAGTGTACTTGTGTGTATAGGCTATTCAAATTTGTGTCACGTGATGTGATCTGCATAGGCTGGTATAGGCTATTCAACTGGTGTGTCACGTCATGTGATGTGTATCGGCTGGTATCGGCTAGCGTACTTGTGTGTATAGGTTATTTAAATTTGTGTCACGTCATGTAATCTGCATAGGCTGGTATCGGCTAGCGTACTTGTGTGTATAGGTTATTCAAATTTGTGTCACGTCATGTGATGTGCATTGGCTGGTATAGGCTAGTGCACTTGTGTGTATAGGCTATTCAAATTTGTGTCACGTCAAGTGATGTGTATAGGCTGGTATAGGCTAGTGTACTTGTGTGTATAGGCTGGTGTACTGATGTGTATAGGCTATTACACTTTTGTGTCACGTCATGCGATGTGTATAGGCTGGTATAGGCTAGCGTACTTTGTGTATAGGCTATTCAACCTATGTGTCACGTCATGCGATGTGTATAGCCTGGTATAGCCTAGTGTACTTGTGTGTATAGGCTATTCAAATTTGTGTCACGTCAAGTGATGCGTATAGGCTGGTATGCTTAGTGTACTTGTGTGTATAGGCTGGTATAGCCTAGTGTACTTGTGTGTATAGGCTATTCAAATCTGTGTCACGTCAAGTGATGTGTATAGGCTGGTATAGGCTAATTAACTTGTGTGTATAGCCTATTCAACTTGTGTGTATAGCCTATTCAACTTGTGTGTTACTTCATGTGATTTGTATAGGCTGGTATAGGCTAGTGTACTTGTGTGCATAGGCTATTCAACTTGAGTGTTACGTCATGTGATGTGTATAGGCTGGTATAGGCTAGTGTACTGATGTGTATAGGCTGGTATAGGCTAGTTTACTTGTGTGTATAGCTTATTCAACTTGTGTGTTACTTCATGTGATTTGTATAGGCTGGTATAGGCTAGTGTACTTGTGTGTATAGGCTGGTATAGGCTAGTGTACTGATGTGTATAGGCTGGTATAGGCTAGTTTACTTGTGTGTATAGCCTATTCAACTTGTGTGTTACTTCATGTGATTTGTATAGGCTGGTATAGGCTAGTGTACTCATCTGTATAGGCTTTTCAACTGGTGTGTTACGTCATGTGATGTGTATACGCTGGCATAGGCTAGTGTACTTGTGTGTATAGGCTATTCAACTTGTGTGTTACGTCATGTGATGTGTATACCCTCGTATAGGCTAGTGTACTTGTGTGTGTAGGCTATTCAAATTTGTGTCACGTCAAGTGATGTGTATAGGCTGGTGTACTGATGTGTATAGGCTGGTATAGCCTAGTTTACTTGTGTGTATAGGCTATTCAAATTTGTGTCACGTCAAGTGATGTGTATAGGCTAGTGTACTGATGTGTGTAGGCTGGTATAGGCTAGTGTACTTCTGTGTATATGCTATTCAAATTTGTGTCACGTCATGTGATCTGCGTAGGCTGGTATCGGCTAACGTACTTGATTGTATAGCCTATTCAAATTTGTGTCACGTCATGTCATGTGTATAGGCTCGTATAGGCTAGTGTACTTGTGTGTATAGGCTATTCAAATTTGTGTCACGTCAAGTGATGTGTATAGGCTGGTATAGGCTAGTGTACTTGTGTGTATAGGCTATTCAAATTTGTGTCACGTCAAGTGATGTGTATAGGCTTCTATAGGCTAGTGTACTTGTGTGTATAGGCTAGTGTACTTGTGTGTATAGGGTATTCAAATTTGTGTCACGTAAAGTGATGTTTATAGCCTGGTATAGGCTAGTGTACTGATGTGTATAGGCTATTCAAATTTGTGTCACGTCAACTGATGTGTATAGGTTGGTATAAGGTAGTGTACTTGTGTGTATAGGCTATTACACCTTTGTGTCACGTCATGCGATGTGTATGGCCTGGTATAGGCTAGTGTACTTGTGTTTATAGGCTGGAATAGCCTAGTGTACTTGTGTGTATAGGCTATTCTAATTTGTGTCACGTCAAGTGATGTGTATAGGCTGGTATAGGCTAGTTAACTTGTGTGTATTACCTATTCAACTTGTGTGTTACCTCATGTGATTTGTATAGGCTGGTATAGGCTAGTGTACTTGTGTGTATAGGCTATTCAAATTTGTGTCGTCATGTGATTTGCATAGGCTGGTATAGGCTAGTGTACTTGTGTGTATAGGCTATTGAAATTTGTGTCACGTCAACTGATGTGTATAGGCTGGTATAGGCTAGTTTACTTGTATGTATAGCCTATTCCACTGGTGTGTTACCTCATGTGATATGTATACGCTGGTATAGGCTAGTGTACTTGTGTGTATAGGCTATTCAACTTGTGTGTTACGTCAAGTGATTTGTATAGGCTGGTGTACTGATGTGTATAGGCTAGTGTGCTGATGTGTATGGGGTATTCAACTTGTGTGTTACGTCATGTGATTTGTATAGGCTATTAAACTTGTGTGTTAAGTCATGTGATGTGCATAGGCTGGTATAGGCTAGTGTACTTGTGTGTATAGGCTATTCAAAACTTGTGTCACGTCATGTCATGTGCATAGGCTGCTATAGGCGGGTGTACTTGTGTGTATATGTTATTCAAATTTGTGTCACGTCATGTGATGTGCATAGGCTTGTATAGGCTAGCGTACTTGTGTGTATGGGCTATTCAAATTTGTGTCACGTCATGTCATGTGAATAGGCTGGTATAGGCTAGCGTACTTGTGTGTATAGGCTATTCAAATTTGTGTCATGTCATGTGATGTGCATAGGCTGGTATAGGCTAGTGTACTTGTGTGTATAGGCTATTCAAATTTGTCTCACGTCAAGTGATATGCATAGGCTGGTATAGGCTAGTGTACTTGTGTGTATAGGCTATTCAACTTGTGTGTTACGTCATGTGATGTGTATAGGCTCGTTAGGCTACTGTACTTATGTGTATAGGCTATTCAAATTTGTGTCACGTCAAGTGATGTGTATAGGCTGGTATAGCCTAGTTTACTTGTGTGTATAGGCTATTCAAATTTGTGTCACTTCAAGTGATGTGTATAGGCTAGTGTACTGATGTGTATAGGCTGGTATAGGCTAGTGCACTTGTGTGTATAGGCTATTCAAATTTGTGTCACGTCAAGTGATGTGTATAGGCTGGTATAGGCTAGTGTACTTGTGTGTATAGGCTGGTGTACTGATGTGTATAGGCTATTACACTTTTGTGTCACGTCATGCGATGTGTATAGGCTGGTATAGGCTAGCGTACTTTGTGTATAGGCTATTCAACCTATGTGTCACGTCATGCGATGTGTATAGCCTGGTATAGCCTAGTGTACTTGTGTGTATAGGCTATTCAAATTTGTGTCACGTCAAGTGATGCGTATAGGCTGGTATGCTTAGTGTACTTGTGTGTATAGGCTGGTATAGCCTAGTGTACTTGTGTGTATAGGCTATTCAAATCTGTGTCACGTCAAGTGATGTGTATAGGCTGGTATAGGCTAATTAACTTGTGTGTATAGCCTATTCAACTTGTGTGTATAGCCTATTCAACTTGTGTGTTACTTCATGTGATTTGTATAGGCTGGTATAGGCTAGTGTACTTGTGTGTATAGGCTATTCAACTTGAGTGTTACGTCATGTGATGTGTATAGGCTGGTATAGGCTAGTGTACTGATGTGTATAGGCTGGTATAGGCTAGTTTACTTGTGTGTATAGCTTATTCAACTTGTGTGTTACTTCATGTGATTTGTATAGGCTGGTATAGGCTAGTGTACTTGTGTGTATAGGCTGGTATAGGCC
Source organism: Tenodera sinensis (assembly GCA_030765045.1). NCBI lineage: Eukaryota > Metazoa > Arthropoda > Insecta > Mantodea > Mantidae > Tenodera > Tenodera sinensis. The sequence continues at coordinate 5,765,374 of CM060974.1, forward strand.
AGTGTACTGATGTGTATAGGCTGGTATAGGCTAGTTTACTTGTGTGTATAGCCTATTCAACTTGTGTGTTACTTCATGTGATTTGTATAGGCTGGTATAGGCTAGTGTACTCATCTGTATAGGCTATTCAACTGGTGTGTTACGTCATGTGATGTGTATACGCTGGCATAGGCTAGTGTACTTGTGTGTATAGGCTATTCAACTTGTGTGTTACTTCATGTGATGTGTATACCCTCGTATAGGCTAGTGTACTTGTGTGTGTAGGCTATTCAAATTTGTGTCACGTCAAGTGATGTGTATAGGCTGGTGTACTGATGTGTATAGGCTGGTATAGCCTAGTTTACTTGTGTGTATAGGCTATTCAAATTTGTGTCACGTCAAGTGATGTGTATAGGCTAGTGTACTGATGTGTGTAGGCTGGTATAGGCTAGTGTACTTCTGTGTATATGCTATTCAAATTTGTGTCACGTCATGTGATCTGCGTAGGCTGGTATCGGCTAACGTACTTGATTGTATAGCCTATTCAAATTTGTGTCACGTCATGTCATGTGTATAGGCTCGTATAGGCTAGTGTACTTGTGTGTATAGGCTATTCAAATTTGTGTCACGTCAAGTGATGTGTATAGGCTGGTATAGGCTAGTGTACTTGTGTGTATAGGCTATTCAAATTTGTGTCACGTCAAGTGATGTGTATAGGCTTCTATAGGCTAGTGTACTTGTGTGTATAGGCTAGTGTACTTGTGTGTATAGGGTATTCAAATTTGTGTCACGTAAAGTGATGTTTATAGCCTGGTATAGGCTAGTGTACTGATGTGTATAGGCTATTCAAATTTGTGTCACGTCAACTGATGTGTATAGGTTGGTATAAGGTAGTGTACTTGTGTGTATAGGCTATTACACCTTTGTGTCACGTCATGCGATGTGTATGGCCTGGTATAGGCTAGTGTACTTGTGTTTATAGGCTGGAATAGCCTAGTGTACTTGTGTGTATAGGCTATTCTAATTTGTGTCACGTCAAGTGATGTGTATAGGCTGGTATAGGCTAGTTAACTTGTGTGTATTACCTATTCAACTTGTGTGTTACCTCATGTGATTTGTATAGGCTGGTATAGGCTAGTGTACTTGTGTGTATAGGCTATTCAAATTTGTGTCGTCATGTGATTTGCATAGGCTGGTATAGGCTAGTGTACTTGTGTGTATAGGCTATTGAAATTTGTGTCACGTCAACTGATGTGTATAGGCTGGTATAGGCTAGTTTACTTGTATGTATAGCCTATTCCACTGGTGTGTTACCTCATGTGATATGTATACGCTGGTATAGGCTAGTGTACTTGTGTGTATAGGCTATTCAACTTGTGTGTTACGTCAAGTGATTTGTATAGGCTGGTGTACTGATGTGTATAGGCTAGTGTGCTGATGTGTATGGGGTATTCAACTTGTGTGTTACGTCATGTGATTTGTATAGGCTATTAAACTTGTGTGTTAAGTCATGTGATGTGCATAGGCTGGTATAGGCTAGTGTACTTGTGTGTATAGGCTATTCAAACTTGTGTCACGTCATGTCATGTGCATAGGCTGCTATAGGCGGGTGTACTTGTGTGTATATGTTATTCAAATTTGTGTCACGTCATGTGATGTGCATAGGCTTGTATAGGCTAGCGTACTTGTGTGTATGGGCTATTCAAATTTGTGTCACGTCATGTCATGTGAATAGGCTGGTATAGGCTAGCGTACTTGTGTGTATAGGCTATTCAAATTTGTGTCATGTCATGTGATGTGCATAGGCTGGTATAGGCTAGTGTACTTGTGTGTATAGGCTATTCAAATTTGTCTCACGTCAAGTGATATGCATAGGCTGGTATAGGCTAGTGTACTTGTGTGTATAGGCTATTCAACTTGTGTGTTACGTCATGTGATGTGTATAGGCTCGTTAGGCTACTGTACTTATGTGTATAGGCTATTCAAATTTGTGTCACGTCAAGTGATGTGTATAGGCTGGTATAGCCTAGTTTACTTGTGTGTATAGGCTATTCAAATTTGTGTCACTTCAAGTGATGTGTATAGGCTAGTGTACTGATGTGTATAGGCTGGTATAGGCTAGTGTACTTGGGTGTATAGGCTACTCAAATTTGTGTCACGTCATGTGATGTGCACAGGCTGGTATAGGCTAGTGTACTTGTGTGTATAGGCTATTCAAATTTGTGTCACGTCATGTCATGTGCATAGGCTGGTATACTTGTGTGTATAGGCTATTCAAATTTGTGTCACGTGATGTGATCTGCATAGGCTGGTATAGGCTATTCAACTGGTGTGTCACGTCATGTGATGTGTATCGGCTGGTATCGGCTAGCGTACTTGTGTGTATAGGTTATTTAAATTTGTGTCACGTCATGTAATCTGCATAGGCTGGTATCGGCTAGCGTACTTGTGTGTATAGGTTATTCAAATTTGTGTCACGTCATGTGATGTGCATAGGCTGGTATAGGCTAGTGCACTTGTGTGTATAGGCTATTCAAATTTGTGTCACGTCAAGTGATGTGTATAGGCTGGTATAGGCTAGTGTACTTGTGTGTATAGGCTGGTGTACTGATGTGTATAGGCTATTACACTTTTGTGTCACGTCATGCGATGTGTATAGGCTGGTATAGGCTAGCGTACTTTGTGTATAGGCTATTCAACCTATGTGTCACATCATGCGATGTGTATAGCCTGGTATAGCCTAGTGTACTTGTGTGTATAGGCTATTCAAATTTGTGTCACGTCAAGTGATGCGTATAGGCTGGTATGCCTAGTGTACTTGTGTGTATAGGCTGGTATAGCCTAGTGTACTTGTGTGTATAGGCTATTCAAATTTGTGTCACGTCAAGTGATGTGTATAGGCTGGTATAGGCTAGTTAACTTGTGTGTATAGCCTATTCAACTTGTGTGTATAGCCTATTCAACTTGTGTGTTACTTCATGTGATTTGTATAGGCTGGTATAGGCTAGTGTACTTGTGTGTATAGGCTATTCAACTTGAGTGTTACGTCATGTGATGTGTATAGGCTGGTATAGGCTAGTGTACTGATGTGTATAGGCTGGTATAGGCTAGTGTACTGATGTGAATAGGCTGGTATAGGCTAGTGTACTGATGTGTATAGGCTGGTATAGGCTAGTGTACTGATGTGTATAGGCTGGTATAGGCTAGTTTACTTGTGTGTATAGCCTATTCAACTTGTCTGTTACTTCATGTGATTTGTATAGGCTGGTATAGGCTAGTGTACTCATCTGTATAGGCTGGTATAGGCTATTCAACTGGTGTGTTACGTCATGTGATGTGTATACGCTGGCATAGGCTAGTGTACTTGTGTGTATAGGCTATTCAACTTGTGTGTTACGTCATGTGATGTGTATACCCTCGTATAGGCTAGTGTACTTGTCTGTATAGGCTATTCAAATTTGTGTCACGTCAAGTGATGTGTATAGGCTGGTGTACTGATGTGTATAGGCTGGTATAGCCTAGTTTACTTGTGTGTATAGGCTGTTCAAATTTGTGTCACGTCAAGTGATGTGTATAGGCTAGTGTACTGATGTGTGTAGGCTGGTATAGGCTAGTGTACTTCTGTGTATATGCTATTCAAATTTGTGTCACGTCATGTGATCTGCGTAGGCTGGTATCGGCTAACGTACTTGATTGTATAGCCTATTCAATTTTGTGTCACGTCATGTCATGTGTATAGGCTCGTATAGGCTAGTGTACTTGTGTGTATAGGCTATTCAAATTTGTGTCACGTCAAGTGATGTGTATAGGCTGGTATAGGCTAGTGTACTTGTGTGTATAGGCTATTCAAATTTGTGTCACGTCAAGTGATGTGTATAGGCTTCTATAGGATAGTGTACTTGTGTGTATAGGCTATTCAAATTCGTGTCACGTCAAGTGATGTGTATAAGCTGGTATAGGCTAGTGTACTTGTGTGTATAGGGTATTCAAATTTGTGTCACGTAAAGTGATGTTTATAGCCTGGTATAGGCTAGTGTACTGATGTGTATAGGCTATTCAAATTTGTGTCACGTCAACTGATGTGTATAGGTTGGTATAAGGTAGTGTACTTGTGTGTATAGGCTATTACACCTTTGTGTCACGTAATGCGACGTGTATGGCCTGGTATAGGCTAGTGTACTTGTGTTTATAGGCTGGAATAGCCTAGTGTACTTGTGTGTATAGGCTATTCTAATTTGTGTCACGTCAAGTGATGTGTATAGGCTGGTATAGGCTAGTTAACTTGTGTGTATTACCTATTCAACTTGTGTGTTACCTCATGTGATTTGTATAGGCTGGTGTACTTGTGTGTATAGGCTGGTATAGGCTAGTGTACTTGTGTGTATAGGCTATTGAAATTTGTGTCACGTCAACTGATGTGTATAGGCTGGTATAGGCTAGTTTACTTGTGTGTATAGCCTATTCCACTGGTGTGTTACCTCATGTGATATGTATACGCTGGTATAGGCTAGTGTACTTGTGTGTATAGGCTATTCAACTTGTGTGTTACGTCAAGTGATTTGTATAGGCTGGTGTACTGATGTGTATAGGCTAGTGTGCTGATGTGTATGGGGTATTCAACTTGTGTGTTACGTCATGTGATTTGTATAGGCTATTAAACTTGTGTGTTAAGTCATGTGATGTGCATAGGCTGGTATAGGCTAGTGTACTTGTGTGTATAGGCTATTCAAATTTGTGTCACGTCATGTCATGTGCATAGGCTGGTATAGGCTAGTGTACTTGTGTGTATAGGCTATTCAAACTTGTGTCACGTCATGTCATGTGCATAGGCTGCTATAGGCTGGTGTACTTGTGTGTATAGGTTATTCAAATTTGTGTCACGTCATGTGATGTGCATAGGCTTGTATAGGCTAGCGTACTTGTGTGTATGGGCTATTCAAATTTGTGTCACGTCATGTCATGTGAATAGGCTGGTATAGGCTAGCGTACTTGTGTGTATAGGCTATTCAAATTTGTGTCATGTCATGTGATGTGCATAGGCTGGTATAGGCTAGTGTACTTGTGTGTATAGGCTATTCAAATTTGTCTCACGTCAAGTGATGTGCATAGGCTGGTATAGGCTAGTGTACTTGTGTGTATAGGCTATTCAAATTTGTCTCACGTCAAGTGATGTGTATAGGCTGGTATAGGCTAGTGTACTTGTGTGTATAGGCTATTCAAATTTGTGTCACGTCATGTGATGTGCATAGGCTGGTATTTTTTTTTTTAAATGCATGCCCCATTCCATATGAATACTACATGCTTGAATTTATTTATTTACATACAATTTACATTTTATATACATGTACATGTTGGTGATGTTCTATTTGAACATTTACAAAATCATAAATCTGGTACTTATCATATAGTGAAAGGCAAATATTATTATACTTGTAACAGCAGGAGAGTATTGAACTGTGTTTGGACAATGATACTGATTGCAATTTTGGTAATGAGTAGAAATTATATATATTTGAACTTAAGTCATTCTATTTCTGTGAATTGTATAGCATTAATGAAGTTAACGAAAGGTTGTATGAAATTGTTTCCAAGTTCTTCTTTGTTTATGGGCCAAGTAGCACCTTTACTTTGTATCTTCCTAATCATTGCGTTTCTCTGGTTGTTTAGTATTTTACATCGAAATATAATGTGGTTTACTGTTTGGTCCTCTTCTTCACATTTGCACATTGGGTTATCTAAAAATCCAAACCTGTGACGATATGATCTTAGCTTTCCATGTCCTGTTATCATTGCTGTGAACTCCGGAGATATTGGTAACCGTTGCTTCAATCTTCTTCTCACGGATGGGAAATATTCTTTGGTTACTGCTCCTTTCCTTGATGCTGTCCATTGTTGTTGCCATTCTTCGAGTGCAGTTTCTTTCTCTCTAGTTACTATTGCTTCTTTTGATACTTTGTCATATATTATTTCAGTGTCTTCCGCGGCAGCTTGTTTTGCTAGTCTGTCCACAAGTTCATTTCCGTGTATTCCCGCATGTCCTTTCACCCAGCCGAAATGTAGTGTCCACTTTGATTTTGAAAGTTCAAGGATTTTGGTTTTGATTGCTTCTATCAGCTGGTTATGTTTCATGTTGTTCCTGAGCAGATCTAGAGTTATCTTACTGTCTGTGAATAATGCAGCTCGTTTTTCATCGCATTCTCCATATCCAAGCTCATCTAGTTTTTTAAGTGTTTTTAATATTGCCAGTTGTTCAGCCTGGTTATTCGTGCATCGTGGATGCAACTTGAACTTTAATTTGTATGCCAGGTTGCCATGGATGAAGATGATCCCTGCTGCCCCAACTTTATCACCAGTTTTGCTACCATCGGTGTACATTTACACCGATGGTAGCAAAACTGGTGATAAAGTTGTACATTTACACCGATGGTAGCAAAACTGGTGATAAAGTTGGGGCAGCAGGGATCATCTTCATCCATGGTATAGGCAAGTGTACCTGTGTGTATAGGCTATTCAAATAGTGTGTTACGTCGTGATGTGTATACTCTGGCATAGGCTAGTGTACTTGTGTGTATAGGCTATTCAAATTTTTCTCACCTCATGTGATGTGCATAGGCTGGTGTACTTGTGTGTATAGGCTACTCAACTTGTGTGTTACTTCATGTGATGTGTATAGGCTATTCAACTTGAGTGTTAAGTCATGTGATGTGTATAGGCTGGTACAGGCTAGTGTAGTGATGTCTATGGGCTATTCAACTTCTGTGTCACGTCATGTGATGTGTATAGGCTCGTATAGGCTAGTGTACTCATGTGTATAGGCTGGTATAGGCTAGTGTAGTGATGTGTATGGGCTATTCAACTGTTCTGTCACGTCACGTGATGTCTATAGGCTCCTATAGGCTACTGTGCTGATGTGTATAGGCTCCTATAGGCTAGTGTAATGATGTGTATAGGCTATTCAACTTGTGTGTTACGTCATGTGATGTGTATAGGCTGGTATAGGCTAGTATACTGATTTGTATAGGCTGATATAGCCTAGTGTACTTGTGTGTTACTTCATGTGATGTGCATAGGCTGGTATAGGCTAGTATATTGATGTGTATAGGCTATTCAACTTGAGTGTTACGTCATGTGATGTGTATAGGCTGGTATAGGCTAGTGTACTGATGTGTATAGGCTATTCAACTTTTCTGTCACGTAACGTGATGTCTATAGGCTCGTATAGGCTAGTCTAGTGATGTGTATAGGCTATTCCACTTTTGTGTCACGTCATGTGATGTGTATAGGCTTGTATACTGATGTGTATAGGCTGTTCAACTTGTGTGTTGCGTCATATGGTGTGTATGGGCTCGTATAGGCTACTGTGTTGATGTGTATAGGCTCGTATAACCTAGTTTACTCTTGTGTATAGGCTGGTATAGCCTACTGTATTGATGTGTATAGGCTCGTGTAGGCTAGCGTTCTGGTGTGTATAGGCTTTTCAACTTGTGTGTTATGTCATGTTATTTGTATAGGTTGCCATAGGCTAGTGTACTGATCTGTATAGGCTGTTCAACTTGTGTGTTACGTCATTAGGTGTCTATACGCTGGAATAGGCTAGTGTACTCATGTGTATAGGCTGGTATAGGCTGGTGTACTTGTGTGTATGGGCTATTCAACTTGTGTGTTACGTCATGTGATTTGTATAGGCTGGTGTACTGATGTGTATAGGCTAGTGTACTCATGTGTATAGGCTGGTATAGGCTAGTGTACTTGTGTGTTTAGGCTATTCAAATTTTGTGTCACGTCATGTCATGTGCATAGGCTGGTACAGGCTAGTGTACTTGTGTGTATAGGCTATTCAATTTTTGTGTCACGTCAAGTGATGTGTATAGGCTGGTATAGGCTAGTGTACTTGTGTGTATAGGCTATTCAAATTTGTGTCACGTCAAGTGATGTGTGTAGGCTGGTATAGGCTAGTGTACTTGTGTGTATAGGCTATTCAAATTTTGTGTCACGTCATGTCATGTGCATAGGCTGGTATAGGCTAGTGTACTTGTGTGTATAGGCTATTCAAATTTGTGTCACGTCAAGTGATGTGTCTACGCTGGCATAGGCTAGTGTACCTGTGTGTATAGGCTATTCAAATTTGTGTCACGTAATGTGATGTGTATAGGCTGGTACAGGCTAGTGTACTGATGTGTATAGGCTAGTGTAGTGATGTGTATATGCTGGTATAGGCTAGTGAACTTGTGTGTTATGTCATGTGATGTGTATAAGCTCGTATAGGCTACTGTACTGATATGTATAGGCTGGTATAGGCTAGTGTACCGATGTGTATAGGCTATTCAACTTGTGTGTTACGTCATGTAATGTGTATAGGCTGGTATAGGCTAGTTAACTTGTGTGTATAGCCTATTCAAATTTGTGTCACGTCAAGTGATGTGTATAGGCTGGTATAGGCAAGTGTACTTGTGTGTATAGGCTATTCAAATTTGTGTCACGTCAAGTAATGTGTATAGGCTGGTATAGGCTAGTGTACTTGTGCGTATAGGCTATTCAAATTTGTGTCACGTGAAGTGATGTATTTAGGCTAGTGTAGGCTAGTGTACTTGTGTGTATATGCTATTCAACTTGTGTGTTACTTCATGTGATGTGTATAGGCTGGTATAGGCTAGTGTACTTGTGTGTCTAGGCTACTCAACTTGTGTGTTACGTCATGTGATTTGTATAGGCCCGGTATAGGCTAGTGTACTAATGTGTATAGGCTGTTATAGGCTAGTATACTTGTGTGCTACGTCATGAGATTTTTATAGGCTGGTATAGGCTAGTGTACTAATGTGTATAGGCTAGTTTACTTGTGTGTATAGGCTAGTGTACTAATGTGTATAGGCTAGTGTACTAATGTGTATAGGCTCGTATAGGCTAGTGTACTGATGTGTATAGGCTCTGTATAGGCTAGTGTACGGATGTGTATAGGCTCTGTATAGGCTAGTGTACTGATGTGTATAGGCTCTGTATAGGCTAGTGTACTGATGTGTATAGGGTCTGTATAGGCTAGTGTACTGATGTGTATAGGCTCGTATAGGCTAGTGTACTTATGTGTATAGGCTCGTGTTCTGATGTGTATAGGCTCTGTATAGGCTAGTGTTCTGATGTGTATAGGCTTGTATAGGCTAGTGTACTGATGTGTATAGGCTGGTATGGGCTAGATTACTGATGTGTATAGGCTCTGTATAGGCTAGTGTTCTGATGTGTATAGGCTTGTGTAGGCTAGTGTACTGATGTGTATAGGCTCTGTATAGGCTAGTGTACTGATGTGTATAGGCTCTGTATAGGCTAGTGTACTGATGTGTATAGGCTCTGTATAGGCTAGTGTACTGATGTGTATAGGCTCTGTATAGGCTAGTGTACTGATTTGTATAGGCTCTGTATAGGCTAGTGTTCTGATGTGTATAGGCTCGTATAGGCTAGTGTACTGATGTGTATAGGCTCGTATAGGCTAGTGTACTGATGTGTATAGGCTCGTATGGGCTAGATTACTGATGTGTATAGGCTCTGTATAGGCTAGTGTACTGATGTGTATAGGCTGGTATGGGCTAGTGTACTGATGTGTATAGGCTAGTGTACTGATGTGTATAGGCTCTGTATAGGCTAGTGTACTGATGTGTATAGGCTCTGTATAGGCTAGTGTACTGATGTGTGTAGGCTAGAGTACTGATGTGTATAGGCTCGTATAGGCTAGTGTACTGATGTGTGTAGGCTAGTGTACTGATGTGTATAGGCTAGTGTACTGATGTGTGTAGGCTAGTGTACTGATGTGTATAGGCTTGTGTAGGCTAGAGTACTGATGTGTATAGGCTCGTATAGTCTAGTGTACTGATGTGTGTAGGCTAGTGTACTGATGTGTGTAGGCTAGTGTACTGATGTGTGTAGGCTAGTGTACTGATGTGTATTGGCTAGTGTACTGATGTGTATAGGCTAGTGTACTGATGTGTATAGGCTCTGTATAGGCTAGTGTACTGATGTGTATAGGTTCTGTATAGGCTAGTGTACTGATGTGTATAGGTTCTGTATAGGCTAGTGTACTGATGTGTATAGGTTCTGTATAGGCTAATGAACTGATGTGTATAGGCTCTGTATAGGCTAATGTACTGATGTGTATAGGCTCTGTATAGGCTAGTGTACTGATGTGTATAGGCTCTGTATAGGCTAGTGTACTGATGTGTATAGGCTCTGTATAGGCTAGTGTACTGATGTGTATAGGCTCGTGTAGCCTAGTGTACTGCAGTGTATAGGCTAGTGTACTGATGTGTATAGGCTAGTGTACTGATGTGTATAGGCTCGTGTAGGCTAGTGTACTGATGTGTATAGGCTCGTTATAGGCTAGTGTACTGATGTGTATAGGCTTGTGTAGGCTAGTGTACTGATGTGTATAGGCTCGTTATAGGCTAGTGTAGTGATGTGTATAGGCTTGTGTAGGCTAGTGTACTGGTGTGTATAGGCTCGTTATAGGCTAGTGTACTGATGTGTATAGGCTCGTTATAGGCTAGTGTAGTGATGTGTATAGGCTTGTGTAGGCTAGTGTACTGATGTGTATAGGCTCGTTATAGGCTAGTGTACTAATGTGTATAGGCTCGTTATAGGCTAGTGTTCTGATGTGTATAGGCTTGTGTAGGCTAGTGTACTGATGTGTATAGGCTCTGTATAGGCTAGTGTACTGATGTGTATAAGCTCGTTATAGGCTAGTGTACTGATGTGTATAGGCTAGTGTACTGATGTGTATAGGCTCTGTATAGGCTAGTGTACTGATGTGTATGGGCTCTGTATAGGCTAGTGTACTGATGTGTATAGGCTCTGTATAGGCTAGTGTACTGATGTGTATAGGCTCTGTATAGGCTAGTGTACTGATGTGTATAAGCTCGTTATAGGCTAGTGTTCTGATGTGTATAGGCTTGTGTAGGCTAGTGTACTGATGTGTATAGGCTCTGTATAGGCTAGTGTACTGATGTGTATAGGCTCTGTATAGGCTAGTGTACTGATGTGTATAAGCTCGTTATAGGCTAGTGTTCTGATGTGTATAGGCTAGTGTACTGATGTGTATAGGCTCTGTATAGGCTAGTGTACTGATGTGTATAGGCTCTGTATAGGCTAGTGTACTGATGTGTATAAGCTCGTTATAGGCTAGTGTTCTGATGTGTATAGGCTTGTGTAGGCTAGTGTACTGATGTGTATAGGCTCTGTATAGGCTAGTGTACTGATGTGTATAGGCTCTGTATAGGCTAGTGTACTGATGTGTATAAGCTCGTTATAGGCTAGTGTACTGATGTGTATAGGCTAGTGTAATGATGTGTATAGGCTCTGTATAGGCTAGTGTACTGATGTGTATAGGCTCTGTATAGGCTAGTGTACTGATGTGTATAGGCTCTGTATAGGCTAGTGTACTGATGTGTATAGGCTCTGTATAGGCTTGTGTACTGATGTGTATAGGCTCGTGTAGGCTAGTGTACTGATGTGTATTGGCTAGTGTACTGATGTGTATAGGCTCTGTATAGGCTCGTGTAGGCTAGTGTACTGATGTGTATAGGCTAGTGTACTGATGTGTATAGGCTCTGTATAGGCTAGTGTACTGATGTGTATAGGCTCGTGTAGTCTAGTGTACTGATGTGTATAGGCTAGTGTACAGATGTGTATAGGCTCGTGTAGGCTAGTGTACTGCTGTGTATAGGCTAGTGTACTGATGTGTATAGGCTCTGTATAGGCTAGTGTACTGATGTGTATAGGCTAGTGTACTGATGTGTATAGGCTCTGTATAGGCTAGTGTACTGATGTGTATAGGCTAGTGAACTGATGTGTATAGGCTCTGTATAGGCTAGTGTACTTCTGTGTATAGGCTAGTGTACTGCTGTGTATAGGCTAGTGTACTGATGTGTATAGGCTAGTGTACTGATGTGTATAGGCTCGTGTAGGCTAGTGTACTGATGTGTATAGGCTTGTGTAGGCTAGTGTACTGATGTGTATAGGCTCGTTATAGGCTAGTGTAGTGATGTGTATAGGCTTGTGTAGGCTAGTGTACTGGTGTGTATAGGCTCGTTATAGGCTAGTGTACTGATGTGTATAGGCTCGTTATAGGCTAGTGTAGTGATGTGTATAGGCTTGTGTAGGCTAGTGTACTGATGTGTATAGGCTCGTTATAGGCTAGTGTACTAATGTGTATAGGCTCGTTATAGGCTAGTGTTCTGATGTGTATAGGCTTGTGTAGGCTAGTGTACTGATGTGTATAGGCTCTGTATAGGCTAGTGTACTGATGTGTATAAGCTCGTTATAGGCTAGTGTACTGATGTGTATAGGCTAGTGTACTGATGTGTATAGGCTCTGTATAGGCTAGTGTACTGATGTGTATGGGCTCTGTATAGGCTAGTGTACTGATGTGTATAGGCTCTGTATAGGCTAGTGTACTGATGTGTATAGGCTCTGTATAGGCTAGTGTACTGATGTGTATAAGCTCGTTATAGGCTAGTGTTCTGATGTGTATAGGCTTGTGTAGGCTAGTGTACTGATGTGTATAGGCTCTGTATAGGCTAGTGTACTGATGTGTATAGGCTCTGTATAGGCTAGTGTACTGATGTGTATAAGCTCGTTATAGGCTAGTGTTCTGATGTGTATAGGCTAGTGTACTGATGTGTATAGGCTCTGTATAGGCTAGTGTACTGATGTGTATAGGCTCTGTATAGGCTAGTGTACTGATGTGTATAGGCTCTGTATAGGCTACTGTACTGATGTGTATGGGCTCTGTATAGGCTAGTGTACTGATGTGTATAGGCTCGTGTAGGCTAGTGTACTGATGTGTATAGGCTCGTGTAGGCTAGTGTACTGATGTGTATAGGCTCTGTATAGGCTAGTGTACTGATGTGTATAGGCTAGTGTACTGATGTGTATAGGCTTGTGTAGGCTAGTGTACTGATGTGTGTAGGCTAGTGTACTGATGTGTATAGGCTCTGTATAGGCTAGTGTACTGCTGTGTATAGGCTCTGTATAGGCTAGTGTACTGATGTGTATAGGCTAGTGTACTGATGTGTATAGGCTCTGTATAGGCTAGTGTACTGATGTGTATAGGCTCTGTATAGGCTAGTGTACTGATGTGTATAGGCTCTGTATAGGCTAGTTTACTGCTGTGTATAGGCTCTGTATAGGCTAGTGTACTGATGTGTATAGGCTCTGTATAGGCTAGTGTACTGATGTGTATAGGCTCTGTATAGGCTAGTGTACTGATGTGTATAAGCTCGTTATAGGCTAGTGTACTGATGTGTATAGGCTAGTGTACTGATGTGTATAGGCTCTGTATAGGCTAGTGTACTGATGTGTATAGGCTCTGTATAGGCTAGTGTACAGATGTGTATAGGCTCTGTATAGGCTAGTGTACTGATGTGTATGGGCTCTGAATAGGCTAGTGTACTGATGTGTATAGGCTCTGTATAGGCTAGTGTACTGATGTGTGTAGGCTAGCGTACTGATGTGTATAGGCTCGTATAGGCTAGTGTACTGATGTGTGTAGGCTAGTGTACTGATGTGTATAGGCTAGTGTACTGATGTGTGTAGGCTAGAGTACTGATGTGTATAGGCTCGTATAGGCTAGTGTACTGATGTGTGTAGGCTAGTGTACTGATGTGTATAGGCTAGTGTACTGATGTGTGTAGGCTAGTGTACTGATGTGTATAGGCTTGTGTAGGCTAGAGTACTGATGTGTATAGGCTCGTATAGTCTAGTGTACTGATGTGTGTAGGCTAGTGTACTGATGTGTGTAGGCTAGTGTACTGATGTGTGTAGGCTAGTGTACTGATGTGTATTGGCTAGTGTACTGATGTGTATAGGCTAGTGTACTGATGTGTATAGGCTCTGTATAGGCTAGTGTACTGATGTGTATAGGTTCTGTATAGGCTAGTGTACTGATGTGTATAGGTTCTGTATAGGCTAGTGTACTGATGTGTGTAGGTTCTGTATAGGCTAATGAACTGATGTGTATAGGCTCTGTATAGGCTAATGTACTGATGTGTATAGGCTCTGTATAGGCTAGTGTACTGATGTGTATAGGCTCTGTATAGGCTAGTGTACTGATGTGTATAGGCTCGTGTAGCCTAGTGTACTGCAGTGTATAGGCTAGTGTACTGATGTGTATAGGCTAGTGTACTGATGTGTATAGGCTCGTGTAGGCTAGTGTACTGATGTGTATAGGCTCGTTATAGGCTAGTGTAGTGATGTGTATAGGCTTGTGTAGGCTAGTGTACTGATGTGTATAGGCTCGTTATAGGCCAGTGTACTGATGTGTATAGGCTCGTTATAGGCTAGTGTAGTGATGTGTATAGGCTTGTGTAGGCTAGTGTACTGATGTGTATAGGCTCGTTATAGGCTAGTGTACTAATGTGTATAGGCTCGTTATAGGCTAGTGTTCTGATGTGTATAGGCTTGTGTAGGCTAGTGTACTGCTGTGTATAGGCTCTGTATAGGCTAGTGTACTGATGTGTATAAGCTCGTTATAGGCTAGTGTACTGATGTGTATAGGCTAGTGTACTGATGTGTATAGGCTCTGTATAGGCTAGTGTACTGATGTGTATGGGCTCTGTATAGGCTAGTGTACTGATGTGTATGGGCTCTGTATAGGCTAGTGTACTGATGTGTATAGGCTCGTTATAGGCTAGTGTTCTGATGTGTATAGGCTTGTGTAGGCTAGTGTACTGATGTGTATAGGCTCTGTATAGGCTAGTGTACTGATGTGTATAGGCTCTGTATAGGCTAGTGTACTGATGTGTATAAGCTCGTTATAGGCTAGTGTACTGATGTGTATAGGCTAGTGTAATGATGTGTATAGGCTCTGTATAGGCTAGTGTACTGATGTGTATAGGCTCTGTATAGGCTAGTGTACTGATGTGTATAGGCTCTGTATAGGCTAGTGTACTGATGTGTATGGGCTCTGTATAGGCTAGTGTACTGATGTGTATAGGCTCTGTATAGGCTAGTGTACTGATGTGTATAGGCTCTGTATAGGCTAGTGTACTGATGTGTATAAGCTCGTTATAGGCTAGTGTACTGATGTGTATAGGCTAGTGTACTGATGTGTATAGGCTCTGTATAGGCTGTGTATAGGCTAGTGTACTGATGTGTATAGGCTTGTGTAGGCTAGTGTACTGATGTGTATAGGCTAGTGTACTGATGTGTATAGGCTCTGTATAGGCTAGTGTACTGATGTGTATAGGCTCTGTATAGGCTAGTGTACTGCTGTGTATAGGCTCTGTATAGGCTAGTGTACTGCTGTGTATGGGCTCTGTATAGGCTAGTGTACTGATGTGTATAGGCTAGTGTACTGATGTGTATAGGCTGGTAAAGGCTAGTGTACTGATGTGTATAGGCTAGTGTACTGAAGTGTATAGGCTCGTGTAGGCTAGTGTACTGATGTGTATAGGCTCGTATAGGCTAGTGTACTGATGTGTATAGGCTGGTATAGGCTAGTGTACTGATGTGTATAGGCTCGTGTAGGCTAGTGTACTGATGTGTATAGGCTAGTGTACTGATGTGTATAGGCTCTGTATAGGCTAGTGTACTGATGTGTATAGGCTGGTATAGGCTAGTGTACTGATGTGTATAGGCTCGTGTAGGCTAGTGTACTGATGTGTATAGGCTCTGTATAGGCTAATGTACTGATGTGTATAGGCTAGTGTACTGATGTGTATAGGCTAGTGTACTGATGTGTATAGGCCTGTATAGGCTAGTGTACTGATGTGTATAGGCTCTGTATAGGCTAGTGTACTGATGTGTATAGGCTCTGTATAGCCTAGTGTACTGATGTGTATAGGCTCTGTATAGGCTAGTGTACTGATGTGTATAGGCTTTATAGGCTAGTGTACTGATGTGTATAGGCTCTGTATAGGCTAGTGTACTGATGTGTATAGGCTCTGTTAGGCTAGTGTACTGATGTATATAGGCTCGTGTAGGCTAGTGTACTGATGTGTATAGGCTCGTGTAGGCTAGTGTACTGATGTGTATAGGCTCTGTATAGGCTAGTGTACTGATGTGTATAGGCTAGTGTACTGATTTGTATAGGCTTGTGTAGGCTAGTGTACTGATGTGTATAGGCTAGTGTACTGATGTGTATAGGCTCTGTATAGGCTAGTGTACTGCTGTGTATAGGCTCTGTATAGGCTAGTGTACTGCTGTGTATAGGCTCTGTATAGGCTAGTGTACTGATGTGTATAGGCTAGTGTACTGATGTGTATAGGCTCTGTATAGGCTAGTGTACTGATGTGTATAGGCTCTGTATAGGCTAGTGTACTGATGTGTATAGGCTCTGTATAGGCTAGTGTACTGCTGTGTATAGGCTCTGTATAGGCTAGTGTACTGATGTGTATAGGCTCTGTATAGGCTAGTGTACTGATGTGTGTAGGCTCTGTATAGGCTAGTGTACTGATGTGTATAGGCTCGTTATAGGCTAGTGTACTGATGTGTATAGGCTTGTGTAGGCTAGTGTACTGATGTGTATAGGCTTGTGTAGGCTAGTGTACTGATGTGTATAGGCTAGTGTACTGATGTGTATAGGCTTTGTATAGGCTAGTGTACTGATGTGTATAGGATCTGTATACGCTAGTGTACTGATGTGTATAGGCTCTGTATAGGCTAGTGTACTTATGTGTATAGGCTCTGTATAGGCTAGTGTACTGATGTGTATAGGCTCGTTATAGGCTAGTGTACTGATGTGTATAGGCTTGTGTAGGCTAGTATACTGATGTGTATAGGCTAGTGTACTGTTGTGTATAGGCTAGTGTACTGATGTGTATAGGCTCTGTATATGCTAGTGTACTGATGTGTATAGGCGCTGTATAGGCTAGTGTACTGATGTGTATAGGCTCGTGTAGGCTAGTGTACTGATGTGTATAGGCTCTGTATAGGCTAGTGTACTGATGTGTATAGGCTGGTAAAGGCTAGTGTACTGGTGTGTATAGGCTAGTGTACTGATGTGTATAGGCTCTGTATAGGCTAGTGTACTGATGTGTATGGGCTCTGTATAGGCTAGTGTACTGATGTGTATAGGCTCTGTATAGGCTAGTGTACTGATGTGTATAGGCTCTGTATAGGCTAGTGTACTGATGTGTATAGGCGCTGTATAGGCTAGTGTTCTGATGTGTATAGGCTTGTGTAGGCTAGTGTACTGATGTGTATAGGCTCTGTATAGGCTAGTGTACTGATGTGTATAAGCTCGTTATAGGCTAGTGTACTGATGTGTATAGGCTAGTGTACTGATGTGTATAGGCTCTGTATAGGCTAGTGTACTGATGTGTATGGGCTCTGTATAGGCTAGTGTACTGATGTGTATAGGCTCTGTATAGGCTAGTGAACTGATGTGTATAGGCTCTGTATAGGCTAGTGTACTGATGTGTATAAGCTCGCTATAGGCTAGTGTTCTGATGTGTATAGGCTTGTGTAGGCTAGTGTACTGATGTGTATAGGCTCTGTATAGGCTAGTGTACTGATGTGTATAGGCTCTGTATAGGCTAGTGTACTGATGTGTATAAGCTCGTTATAGGCTAGTGTACTCATGTGTATAGGCTAGTGTACTGATGTGTATAGGCTCTGTATAGGCTAGTGTACTGATGTGTATAGGCTCTGTATAGGCTAGTGTACTGATGTGTATAGGCTCTGTATAGGCTAGTGTACTGATGTGTATGGGCTCTGTATAGGCTAGTGTACTGATGTGTATAGGCTCTGTATAGGCTAGTGTACTGATGTGTATAGGCTCGTGTAGGCTAGTGTACTGATGTGTATAGGCTCGTGTAGGCTAGTGTACTGATCTGTATAGGCTCTGTATAGGCTAGTGTACTGATGTGTATAGGCTAGTGTACTGATGTGTATAGGCTTGTGTAGGCTAGTGTACTGATGTGTATAGGCTAGTGTACTGATGTGTATAGGCTCTGTATAGGCTAGTGTACTGATGTGTATAAGCTCGTTATAGGCTAGTGTTCTGATGTGTATAGGCTAGTGTACTGATGTGTATAGGCTCTGTATAGGCTAGTGTACTGATGTGTATAGGCTCTGTATAGGCTAGTGTACTGATGTGTATAGGCTCTGTATAGGCTAGTGTACTGATGTGTATAAGCTCGTTATAGGCTAGTGTTCTGATGTGTATAGGCTTGTGTAGGCTAGTGTACTGATGTGTATAGGCTCTGTATAGGCTAGTGTACTGATGTGTATAGGCTCTGTATAGGCTAGTGTACTGATGTGTATAAGCTCGTTATAGGCTAGTGTACTGATGTGTATAGGCTAGTGTAATGATGTGTATAGGCTCTGTATAGGCTAGTGTACTGATGTGTATAGGCTCTGTATAGGCTAGTGTACTGATGTGTATAGGCTCTGTATAGGCTAGTGTACTGATGTGTATAGGCTCTGTATAGGCTTGTGTACTGATGTGTATAGGCTCGTGTAGGCTAGTGTACTGATGTGTATTGGCTAGTGTACTGATGTGTATAGGCTCTGTATAGGCTCGTGTAGGCTAGTGTACTGATGTGTATAGGCTAGTGTACTGATGTGTATAGGCTCTGTATAGGCTAGTGTACTGATGTGTATAGGCTCGTGTAGTCTAGTGTACTGATGTGTATAGGCTAGTGTACAGATGTGTATAGGCTCGTGTAGGCTAGTGTACTGATGTGTATAGGCTAGTGTACTGATGTGTATAGGCTCTGTATAGGCTAGTGTACTGATGTGTATAGGCTCGTGTAGTCTAGTGTACTGCTGTGTATAGGCTAGTGTACTGATGTGTATAGGCTCTGTATAGGCTAGTGTACTGATGTGTATAGGCTAGTGTACTGATGTGTATAGGCTCTGTATAGGCTAGTGTACTGATGTGTATAGGCTAGTGTACTGATGTGTATAGGCTCTGTATAGGCTAGTGTACTTCTGTGTATAGGCTAGTGTACTGCTGTGTATAGGCTAGTGTACTGATGTGTATAGGCTAGTGTACTGATGTGTATAGGCTCGTGTAGGCTAGTGTACTGATGTGTATAGGCTTGTGTAGGCTAGTGTACTGATGTGTATAGGCTCGTTATAGGCTAGTGTAGTGATGTGTATAGGCTTGTGTAGGCTAGTGTACTGGTGTGTATAGGCTCGTTATAGGCTAGTGTACTGATGTGTATAGGCTCGTTATAGGCTAGTGTAGTGATGTGTATAGGCTTGTGTAGGCTAGTGTACTGATGTGTATAGGCTCGTTATAGGCTAGTGTACTAATGTGTATAGGCTCGTTATAGGCTAGTGTTCTGATGTGTATAGGCTTGTGTAGGCTAGTGTACTGATGTGTATAGGCTCTGTATAGGCTAGTGTACTGATGTGTATAAGCTCGTTATAGGCTAGTGTACTGATGTGTATAGGCTAGTGTACTGATGTGTATAGGCTCTGTATAGGCTAGTGTACTGATGTGTATGGGCTCTGTATAGGCTAGTGTACTGATGTGTATAGGCTCTGTATAGGCTAGTGTACTGATGTGTATAGGCTCTGTATAGGCTAGTGTACTGATGTGTATAAGCTCGTTATAGGCTAGTGTTCTGATGTGTATAGGCTTGTGTAGGCTAGTGTACTGATGTGTATAGGCTCTGTATAGGCTAGTGTACTGATGTGTATAGGCTCTGTATAGGCTAGTGTACTGATGTGTATAAGCTCGTTATAGGCTAGTGTTCTGATGTGTATAGGCTAGTGTACTGATGTGTATAGGCTCTGTATAGGCTAGTGTACTGATGTGTATAGGCTCTGTATAGGCTAGTGTACTGATGTGTATAGGCTCTGTATAGGCTACTGTACTGATGTGTATGGGCTCTGTATAGGCTAGTGTACTGATGTGTATAGGCTCGTGTAGGCTAGTGTACTGATGTGTATAGGCTCGTGTAGGCTAGTGTACTGATGTGTATAGGCTCTGTATAGGCTAGTGTACTGATGTGTATAGGCTAGTGTACTGATGTGTATAGGCTTGTGTAGGCTAGTGTACTGATGTGTGTAGGCTAGTGTACTGATGTGTATAGGCTCTGTATAGGCTAGTGTACTGCTGTGTATAGGCTCTGTATAGGCTAGTGTACTGATGTGTATAGGCTAGTGTACTGATGTGTATAGGCTCTGTATAGGCTAGTGTACTGATGTGTATAGGCTCTGTATAGGCTAGTGTACTGATGTGTATAGGCTCTGTATAGGCTAGTTTACTGCTGTGTATAGGCTCTGTATAGGCTAGTGTACTGATGTGTATAGGCTCTGTATAGGCTAGTGTACTGATGTGTATAGGCTCTGTATAGGCTAGTGTACTGATGTGTATAAGCTCGTTATAGGCTAGTGTACTGATGTGTATAGGCTAGTGTACTGATGTGTATAGGCTCTGTATAGGCTAGTGTACTGATGTGTATAGGCTCTGTATAGGCTAGTGTACAGATGTGTATAGGCTCTGTATAGGCTAGTGTACTGATGTGTATGGGCTCTGAATAGGCTAGTGTACTGATGTGTATAGGCTCTGTATAGGCTAGTGTACTGATGTGTGTAGGCTAGCGTACTGATGTGTATAGGCTCGTATAGGCTAGTGTACTGATGTGTGTAGGCTAGTGTACTGATGTGTATAGGCTAGTGTACTGATGTGTGTAGGCTAGAGTACTGATGTGTATAGGCTCGTATAGGCTAGTGTACTGATGTGTGTAGGCTAGTGTACTGATGTGTATAGGCTAGTGTACTGATGTGTGTAGGCTAGTGTACTGATGTGTATAGGCTTGTGTAGGCTAGAGTACTGATGTGTATAGGCTCGTATAGTCTAGTGTACTGATGTGTGTAGGCTAGTGTACTGATGTGTGTAGGCTAGTGTACTGATGTGTGTAGGCTAGTGTACTGATGTGTATTGGCTAGTGTACTGATGTGTATAGGCTAGTGTACTGATGTGTATAGGCTCTGTATAGGCTAGTGTACTGATGTGTATAGGTTCTGTATAGGCTAGTGTACTGATGTGTATAGGTTCTGTATAGGCTAGTGTACTGATGTGTGTAGGTTCTGTATAGGCTAATGAACTGATGTGTATAGGCTCTGTATAGGCTAATGTACTGATGTGTATAGGCTCTGTATAGGCTAGTGTACTGATGTGTATAGGCTCTGTATAGGCTAGTGTACTGATGTGTATAGGCTCGTGTAGCCTAGTGTACTGCAGTGTATAGGCTAGTGTACTGATGTGTATAGGCTAGTGTACTGATGTGTATAGGCTCGTGTAGGCTAGTGTACTGATGTGTATAGGCTCGTTATAGGCTAGTGTAGTGATGTGTATAGGCTTGTGTAGGCTAGTGTACTGATGTGTATAGGCTCGTTATAGGCCAGTGTACTGATGTGTATAGGCTCGTTATAGGCTAGTGTAGTGATGTGTATAGGCTTGTGTAGGCTAGTGTACTGATGTGTATAGGCTCGTTATAGGCTAGTGTACTAATGTGTATAGGCTCGTTATAGGCTAGTGTTCTGATGTGTATAGGCTTGTGTAGGCTAGTGTACTGCTGTGTATAGGCTCTGTATAGGCTAGTGTACTGATGTGTATAAGCTCGTTATAGGCTAGTGTACTGATGTGTATAGGCTAGTGTACTGATGTGTATAGGCTCTGTATAGGCTAGTGTACTGATGTGTATGGGCTCTGTATAGGCTAGTGTACTGATGTGTATGGGCTCTGTATAGGCTAGTGTACTGATGTGTATAGGCTCTGTATAGGCTAGTGTACTGATGTGTATAAGCTCGTTATAGGCTAGTGTTCTGATGTGTATAGGCTTGTGTAGGCTAGTGTACTGATGTGTATAGGCTCTGTATAGGCTAGTGTACTGATGTGTATAGGCTCTGTATAGGCTAGTGTACTGATGTGTATAAGCTCGTTATAGGCTAGTGTACTGATGTGTATAGGCTAGTGTAATGATGTGTATAGGCTCTGTATAGGCTAGTGTACTGATGTGTATAGGCTCTGTATAGGCTAGTGTACTGATGTGTATAGGCTCATTATAGGCTAGTGTACTGATGTGTATGGGCTCTGTATAGGCTAGTGTACTGATGTGTATAGGCTCTGTATAGGCTAGTGTACTGATGTGTATAGGCTCTGTATAGGCTAGTGTACTGATGTGTATAAGCTCGTTATAGGCTAGTGTACTGATGTGTATAGGCTAGTGTACTGATGTGTATAGGCTCTGTATAGGCTGTGTATAGGCTAGTGTACTGATGTGTATAGGCTTGTGTAGGCTAGTGTACTGATGTGTATAGGCTAGTGTACTGATGTGTATAGGCTCTGTATAGGCTAGTGTACTGATGTGTATAGGCTCTGTATAGGCTAGTGTACTGCTGTGTATAGGCTCTGTATAGGCTAGTGTACTGCTGTGTATGGGCTCTGTATAGGCTAGTGTACTGATGTGTATAGGCTAGTGTACTGATGTGTATAGGCTGGTAAAGGCTAGTGTACTGATGTGTATAGGCTAGTGTACTGAAGTGTATAGGCTCGTGTAGGCTAGTGTACTGATGTGTATAGGCTCGTATAGGCTAGTGTACTGATGTGTATAGGCTGGTATAGGCTAGTGTACTGATGTGTATAGGCTCGTGTAGGCTAGTGTACTGATGTGTATAGGCTAGTGTACTGATGTGTATAGGCTCTGTATAGGCTAGTGTACTGATGTGTATAGGCTGGTATAGGCTAGTGTACTGATGTGTATAGGCTCGTGTAGGCTAGTGTACTGATGTGTATAGGCTCTGTATAGGCTAATGTACTGATGTGTATAGGCTAGTGTACTGATGTGTATAGGCTAGTGTACTGATGTGTATAGGCCTGTATAGGCTAGTGTACTGATGTGTATAGGCTCTGTATAGGCTAGTGTACTGATGTGTATAGGCTCTGTATAGCCTAGTGTACTGATGTGTATAGGCTCTGTATAGGCTAGTGTACTGATGTGTATAGGCTTTATAGGCTAGTGTACTGATGTGTATAGGCTCTGTATAGGCTAGTGTACTGATGTGTATAGGCTCTGTTAGGCTAGTGTACTGATGTATATAGGCTCGTGTAGGCTAGTGTACTGATGTGTATAGGCTCGTGTAGGCTAGTGTACTGATGTGTATAGGCTCTGTATAGGCTAGTGTACTGATGTGTATAGGCTAGTGTACTGATTTGTATAGGCTTGTGTAGGCTAGTGTACTGATGTGTATAGGCTAGTGTACTGATGTGTATAGGCTCTGTATAGGCTAGTGTACTGCTGTGTATAGGCTCTGTATAGGCTAGTGTACTGCTGTGTATAGGCTCTGTATAGGCTAGTGTACTGATGTGTATAGGCTAGTGTACTGATGTGTATAGGCTCTGTATAGGCTAGTGTACTGATGTGTATAGGCTCTGTATAGGCTAGTGTACTGATGTGTATAGGCTCTGTATAGGCTAGTGTACTGCTGTGTATAGGCTCTGTATAGGCTAGTGTACTGATGTGTATAGGCTCTGTA
This sequence comes from Tenodera sinensis, assembly GCA_030765045.1. NCBI lineage: Eukaryota > Metazoa > Arthropoda > Insecta > Mantodea > Mantidae > Tenodera > Tenodera sinensis. The sequence continues at coordinate 5,788,828 of CM060974.1, forward strand.
TAGGCTAGTGTACTGATGTGTGTAGGCTCTGTATAGGCTAGTGTACTGATGTGTATAGGCTCGTTATAGGCTAGTGTACTGATGTGTATAGGCTTGTGTAGGCTAGTGTACTGATGTGTATAGGCTTGTGTAGGCTAGTGTACTGATGTGTATAGGCTAGTGTACTGATGTGTATAGGCTTTGTATAGGCTAGTGTACTGATGTGTATAGGATCTGTATACGCTAGTGTACTGATGTGTATAGGCTCTGTATAGGCTAGTGTACTTATGTGTATAGGCTCTGTATAGGCTAGTGTACTGATGTGTATAGGCTCGTTATAGGCTAGTGTACTGATGTGTATAGGCTTGTGTAGGCTAGTATACTGATGTGTATAGGCTAGTGTACTGTTGTGTATAGGCTAGTGTACTGATGTGTATAGGCTCTGTATATGCTAGTGTACTGATGTGTATAGGCGCTGTATAGGCTAGTGTACTGATGTGTATAGGCTCGTGTAGGCTAGTGTACTGATGTGTATAGGCTCTGTATAGGCTAGTGTACTGATGTGTATAGGCTGGTAAAGGCTAGTGTACTGGTGTGTATAGGCTAGTGTACTGATGTGTATAGGCTCTGTATAGGCTAGTGTACTGATGTGTATAGGCTCTGTATAGGCTAGTGTACTGATGTGTATAGGCTCTGTATAGGCTAGTGTACTGATGTGTATAGGCGCTGTATAGGCTAGTGTTCTGATGTGTATAGGCTTGTGTAGGCTAGTGTACTGATGTGTATAGGCTCTGTATAGGCTAGTGTACTGATGTGTATAAGCTCGTTATAGGCTAGTGTACTGATGTGTATAGGCTAGTGTACTGATGTGTATAGGCTCTGTATAGGCTAGTGTACTGATGTGTATGGGCTCTGTATAGGCTAGTGTACTGATGTGTATAGGCTCTGTATAGGCTAGTGTACTGATGTGTATAGGCTCTGTATAGGCTAGTGTACTGATGTGTATAAGCTCGCTATAGGCTAGTGTTCTGATGTGTATAGGCTTGTGTAGGCTAGTGTACTGATGTGTATAGGCTCTGTATAGGCTAGTGTACTGATGTGTATAGGCTCTGTATAGGCTAGTGTACTGATGTGTATAAGCTCGTTATAGGCTAGTGTACTCATGTGTATAGGCTAGTGTACTGATGTGTATAGGCTCTGTATAGGCTAGTGTACTGATGTGTATAGGCTCTGTATAGGCTAGTGTACTGATGTGTATAGGCTCTGTATAGGCTAGTGTACTGATGTGTATGGGCTCTGTATAGGCTAGTGTACTGATGTGTATAGGCTCTGTATAGGCTAGTGTACTGATGTGTATAGGCTCGTGTAGGCTAGTGTACTGATGTGTATAGGCTCGTGTAGGCTAGTGTACTGATCTGTATAGGCTCTGTATAGGCTAGTGTACTGATGTGTATAGGCTAGTGTACTGATGTGTATAGGCTTGTGTAGGCTAGTGTACTGATGTGTATAGGCTAGTGTACTGATGTGTATAGGCTCTGTATAGGCTAGTGTACTGATGTGTATAGGCTCTGTATAGGCTAGTGTACTGCTGTGTATAGGCTCTGTATAGGCTAGTGTACTGCTGTGTATGGGCTCTGTATAGGCTAGTGTACTGATGTGTATAGGCTAGTGTACTGATGTGTATAGGCTAGTGTACTGATGTGTATAGGCTCTGTATAGGCTAGTGTACTGATGTGTATAGGCTCTGTATAGGCTAGTGTACTGCTGTGTATAGGCTCTGTATAGGCTAGTGTACTGATGTGTATAGGCACTGTATACGCTAGTGTACTGATGTGTATAGGCTCTGTATAGGCTAGTGTACTGATGTGTATAGGCTCGTTATAGGCTAGTGTACTGATGTGTATAGGCTTGTGTAGGCTAGTGTACTGATGTGTATAGGCTTGTGTAGGCTAGTGTACTGATGTGTATAGGCTAGTGTACTGATGTGTATAGGCTCTGTATAGGCTAGTGTACTGATGTGTATAGGATCTGTATACGCTAGTGTACTGATTGGTATAGGCTCTGTATAGGCTAGTGTACTGCTGTGTATAGGCTCTGTATAGGCTAGTGTACTGATGTGTATAGGCTCTGTATAGGCTAGTGTACTTATGTGTATAGGCTCTGTATAGGCTAGTGTACTGATGTGTATAGGCTCGTTATAGGCTAGTGTACTGATGTGTATAGGCTTGTGTAGGCTAGTATACTGATGTGTATAGGCTAGTGTACTGTTGTGTATAGGCTAGTGTACTGATGTGTATAAGCTCTGTATATGCTAGTGTACTGATGTGTATAGGCGCTGTATAGGCTAGTGTTCTGATGTGTATAGGCTTGTGTAGGCTAGTGTACTGATGTGTATAGGCTCTGTATAGGCTAGTGTACTGATGTGTATAGGCTCTGTATAGGCTAGTGTACTGATGTGTATAAGCTCGTTATAGGCTAGTGTACTGATGTGTATAGGCTAGTGTACTGATGTGTATAGGCTCTGTATAGGCTAGTGTACTGATGTGTATAGGCTCTGTATAGGCTAGTGTACTGCTGTGTATAGGCTCTGTATAGGCTAGTGTACTGATGTGTATAGGCACTGTATACGCTAGTGTACTGATGTGTATAGGCTCTGTATAGGCTAGTGTACTGATGTGTATAGGCTCGTTATAGGCTAGTGTACTGATGTGTATAGGCTTGTGTAGGCTAGTGTACTGATGTGTATAGGCTTGTGTAGGCTAGTGTACTGATGTGTATAGGCTAGTGTACTGATGTGTATAGGCTCTGTATAGGCTAGTGTACTGATGTGTATAGGATCTGTATACGCTAGTGTACTGATGTGTATAGGCTCTGTATAGGCTAGTGTACTGCTGTGTATAGGCTCTGTATAGGCTAGTGTACTGATGTGTATAGGCTCTGTATAGGCTAGTGTACTTATGTGTATAGGCTCTGTATAGGCTAGTGTACTGATGTGTATAGGCTCGTTATAGGCTAGTGTACTGATGTGTATAGGCTTGTGTAGGCTAGTATACTGATGTGTATAGGCTAGTGTACTGTTGTGTATAGGCTAGTGTACTGATGTGTATAAGCTCTGTATATGCTAGTGTACTGATGTGTATAGGCGCTGTATAGGCTAGTGTACTGATGTGTATAGGCTCGTGTAGGCTAGTGTACTGATGTGTATAGGCTCGTGTAGGCTAGTGTACTGATGTGTATAGGCTCTGTATAGGCTAGTGTACTGATGTGTATAGGCTAGTGTACTGATTTGTATAGGCTTGTGTAGGCTAGTGTACTGATGTGTATAGGCTAGTGTACTGATGTGTATAGGCTCTGTATAGGCTAGTGTACTGATGTGTATAGGCTCTGTATAGGCTAGTGTACTGCTGTGTATAGGCTCTGTATAGGCTAGTGTACTGCTGTGTATAGGCTCTGTATAGGCTAGTGTACTGATGTGTATAGGCTAGTGTACTGATGTGTATAGGCTCTGTATAGGCTAGTGTACTGATGTGTATAGGCTCTGTATAGGCTAGTGTACTGATGTGTATAGGCTCTGTATAGGCTAGTGTACTGCTGTGTATAGGCTCTGTATAGGCTAGTGTACTGATGTGTATAGGCTCTGTATAGGCTAGTGTACTGATGTGTGTAGGCTCTGTATAGGCTAGTGTACTGATGTGTATAGGCTCGTTATAGGCTAGTGTACTGATGTGTATAGGCTTGTGTAGGCTAGTGTACTGATGTGTATAGGCTTGTGTAGGCTAGTGTACTGATGTGTATAGGCTAGTGTACTGATGTGTATAGGCTTTGTATAGGCTAGTGTACTGATGTGTATAGGATCTGTATACGCTAGTGTACTGATGTGTATAGGCTCTGTATAGGCTAGTGTACTTATGTGTATAGGCTCTGTATAGGCTAGTGTACTGATGTGTATAGCCTCGTTATAGGCTAGTATACTGATGTGTATAGGCTAGTGTACTGTTGTGTATAGGCTAGTGTACTGATGTGTATAGGCTCTGTATATGCTAGTGTACTGATGTGTATAGGCGCTGTATAGGCTAGTGTACTGATGTGTATAGGCTCGTGTAGGCTAGTGTACTGATGTGTATAGGCTCTGTATAGGCTAGTGTACTGATGTGTATAGGCTGGTAAAGGCTAGTGTACTGGTGTGTATAGGCTAGTGTACTGATGTGTATAGGCTCTGTATAGGCTAGTGTACTGATGTGTATGGGCTCTGTATAGGCTAGTGTACTGATGTGTATAGGCTCTGTATAGGCTAGTGTACTGATGTGTATAGGCTCTGTATAGGCTAGTGTACTGATGTGTATAGGCGCTGTATAGGCTAGTGTTCTGATGTGTATAGGCTTGTGTAGGCTAGTGTACTGATGTGTATAGGCTCTGTATAGGCTAGTGTACTGATGTGTATAAGCTCGTTATAGGCTAGTGTACTGATGTGTATAGGCTAGTGTACTGATGTGTATAGGCTCTGTATAGGCTAGTGTACTGATGTGTATGGGCTCTGTATAGGCTAGTGTACTGATGTGTATAGGCTCTGTATAGGCTAGTGTACTGATGTGTATAGGCTCTGTATAGGCTAGTGTACTGATGTGTATAAGCTCGTTATAGGCTAGTGTTCTGATGTGTATAGGCTTGTGTAGGCTAGTGTACTGATGTGTATAGGCTCTGTATAGGCTAGTGTACTGATGTGTATAGGCTCTGTATAGGCTAGTGTACTGATGTGTATAGGCTCTGTATAGGCTAGTGTACTGATGTGTATGGGCTCTGTATAGGCTAGTGTACTGATGTGTATAGGCTCTGTATAGGCTAGTGTACTGATGTGTATAGGCTCGTGTAGGCTAGTGTACTGATGTGTATAGGCTCGTGTAGGCTAGTGTACTGATCTGTATAGGCTCTGTATAGGCTAGTGTACTGATGTGTATAGGCTAGTGTACTGATGTGTATAGGCTTGTGTAGGCTAGTGTACTGATGTGTATAGGCTAGTGTACTGATGTGTATAGGCTCTGTATAGGCTAGTGTACTGATGTGTATAGGCTCTGTATAGGCTAGTGTACTGCTGTGTATAGGCTCTGTATAGGCTAGTGTACTGCTGTGTATGGGCTCTGTATAGGCTAGTGTACTGATGTGTATAGGCTAGTGTACTGATGTGTATAGGCTAGTGTACTGATGTGTATAGGCTCTGTATAGGCTAGTGTACTGATGTGTATAGGCTCTGTATAGGCTAGTGTACTGCTGTGTATAGGCTCTGTATAGGCTAGTGTACTGATGTGTATAGGCACTGTATACGCTAGTGTACTGATGTGTATAGGCTCTGTATAGGCTAGTGTACTGATGTGTATAGGCTCGTTATAGGCTAGTGTACTGATGTGTATAGGCTTGTGTAGGCTAGTGTACTGATGTGTATAGGCTTGTGTAGGCTAGTGTACTGATGTGTATAGGCTAGTGTACTGATGTGTATAGGCTCTGTATAGGCTAGTGTACTGATGTGTATAGGATCTGTATACGCTAGTGTACTGATGTGTATAGGCTCTGTATAGGCTAGTGTACTGCTGTGTATAGGCTCTGTATAGGCTAGTGTACTGATGTGTATAGGCTCGTGTAGGCTAGTGTACTGATGTGTATAGGCTAGTGTACTGATGTGTATAGGCTCTGTATAGGCTAGTGTACTGATGTGTATAGGCTGGTATAGGCTAGTGTACTGATGTGTATAGGCTCGTGTAGGCTAGTGTACTGATGTGTATAGGCTCTGTATAGGCTAATGTACTGATGTGTATAGGCTAGTGTACTGATGTGTATAGGCTAGTGTACTGATGTGTATAGGCCTGTATAGGCTAGTGTACTGATGTGTATAGGCTCTGTATAGGCTAGTGTACTGATGTGTATAGGCTCTGTATAGCCTAGTGTACTGATGTGTATAGGCTCTGTATAGGCTAGTGTACTGATGTGTATAGGCTTTATAGGCTAGTGTACTGATGTGTATAGGCTCTGTATAGGCTAGTGTACTGATGTGTATAGGCTCTGTTAGGCTAGTGTACTGATGTATATAGGCTCGTGTAGGCTAGTGTACTGATGTGTATAGGCTCGTGTAGGCTAGTGTACTGATGTGTATAGGCTCTGTATAGGCTAGTGTACTGATGTGTATAGGCTAGTGTACTGATTTGTATAGGCTTGTGTAGGCTAGTGTACTGATGTGTATAGGCTAGTGTACTGATGTGTATAGGCTCTGTATAGGCTAGTGTACTGATGTGTATAGGCTCTGTATAGGCTAGTGTACTGCTGTGTATAGGCTCTGTATAGGCTAGTGTACTGCTGTGTATAGGCTCTGTATAGGCTAGTGTACTGATGTGTATAGGCTAGTGTACTGATGTGTATAGGCTCTGTATAGGCTAGTGTACTGATGTGTATAGGCTCTGTATAGGCTAGTGTACTGATGTGTATAGGCTCTGTATAGGCTAGTGTACTGCTGTGTATAGGCTCTGTATAGGCTAGTGTACTGATGTGTATAGGCTCTGTATAGGCTAGTGTACTGATGTGTGTAGGCTCTGTATAGGCTAGTGTACTGATGTGTATAGGCTCGTTATAGGCTAGTGTACTGATGTGTATAGGCTTGTGTAGGCTAGTGTACTGATGTGTATAGGCTTGTGTAGGCTAGTGTACTGATGTGTATAGGCTAGTGTACTGATGTGTATAGGCTTTGTATAGGCTAGTGTACTGATGTGTATAGGATCTGTATACGCTAGTGTACTGATGTGTATAGGCTCTGTATAGGCTAGTGTACTTATGTGTATAGGCTCTGTATAGGCTAGTGTACTGATGTGTATAGGCTCGTTATAGGCTAGTGTACTGATGTGTATAGGCTTGTGTAGGCTAGTATACTGATGTGTATAGGCTAGTGTACTGTTGTGTATAGGCTAGTGTACTGATGTGTATAGGCTCTGTATATGCTAGTGTACTGATGTGTATAGGCGCTGTATAGGCTAGTGTACTGATGTGTATAGGCTCGTGTAGGCTAGTGTACTGATGTGTATAGGCTCTGTATAGGCTAGTGTACTGATGTGTATAGGCTGGTAAAGGCTAGTGTACTGGTGTGTATAGGCTAGTGTACTGATGTGTATAGGCTCTGTATAGGCTAGTGTACTGATGTGTATGGGCTCTGTATAGGCTAGTGTACTGATGTGTATAGGCTCTGTATAGGCTAGTGTACTGATGTGTATAGGCTCTGTATAGGCTAGTTTACTGATGTGTATAGGCGCTGTATAGGCTAGTGTTCTGATGTGTATAGGCTTGTGTAGGCTAGTGTACTGATGTGTATAGGCTCTGTATAGGCTAGTGTACTGATGTGTATAAGCTCGTTATAGGCTAGTGTACTGATGTGTATAGGCTAGTGTACTGATGTGTATAGGCTCTGTATAGGCTAGTGTACTGATGTGTATGGGCTCTGTATAGGCTAGTGTACTGATGTGTATAGGCTCTGTATAGGCTAGTGTACTGATGTGTATAGGCTCTGTATAGGCTAGTGTACTGATGTGTATAAGCTCGTTATAGGCTAGTGTTCTGATGTGTATAGGCTTGTGTAGGCTAGTGTACTGATGTGTATAGGCTCTGTATAGGCTAGTGTACTGATGTGTATAGGCTCTGTATAGGCTAGTGTACTGATGTGTATAAGCTCGTTATAGGCTAGTGTACTGATGTGTATAGGCTAGTGTACTGATGTGTATAGGCTCTGTATAGGCTAGTGTACTGATGTTTATAGGCTCTGTATAGGCTAGTGTACTGATGTGTATAGGCTCTGTATAGGCTAGTGTACTGATGTGTATGGGCTCTGTATAGGCTAGTGTACTGATGTGTATAGGCTCTGTATAGGCTAGTGTACTGATGTGTATAGGCTCGTGTAGGCTAGTGTACTGATGTGTATAGGCTCGTGTAGGCTAGTGTACTGATCTGTATAGGCTCTGTATAGGCTAGTGTACTGATGTGTATAGGCTAGTGTACTGATGTGTATAGGCTTGTGTAGGCTAGTGTACTGATGTGTATAGGCTAGTGTACTGATGTGTATAGGCTCTGTATAGGCTAGTGTACTGATGTGTATAGGCTCTGTATAGGCTAGTGTACTGCTGTGTATAGGCTCTGTATAGGCTAGTGTACTGCTGTGTATGGGCTCTGTATAGGCTAGTGTACTGATGTGTATAGGCTAGTGTACTGATGTGTATAGGCTAGTGTACTGATGTGTATAGGCTCTGTATAGGCTAGTGTACTGATGTGTATAGGCTCTGTATAGGCTAGTGTACTGCTGTGTATAGGCTCTGTATAGGCTAGTGTACTGATGTGTATAGGCACTGTATACGCTAGTGTACTGATGTGTATAGGCTCTGTATAGGCTAGTGTACTGATGTGTATAGGCTCGTTATAGGCTAGTGTACTGATGTGTATAGGCTTGTGTAGGCTAGTGTACTGATGTGTATAGGCTTGTGTAGGCTAGTGTACTGATGTGTATAGGCTAGTGTACTGATGTGTATAGGCTCTGTATAGGCTAGTGTACTGATGTGTATAGGATCTGTATACGCTAGTGTACTGATGTGTATAGGCTCTGTATAGGCTAGTGTACTGCTGTGTATAGGCTCTGTATAGGCTAGTGTACTGATGTGTATAGGCTCTGTATAGGCTAGTGTACTTATGTGTATAGGCTCTGTATAGGCTAGTGTACTGATGTGTATAGGCTCGTTATAGGCTAGTGTACTGATGTGTATAGGCTTGTGTAGGCTAGTATACTGATGTGTATAGGCTAGTGTACTGTTGTGTATAGGCTAGTGTACTGATGTGTATAAGCTCTGTATATGCTAGTGTACTGATGTGTATAGGCGCTGTATAGGCTAGTGTACTGATGTGTATAGGCTCGTGTAGGCTAGTGTACTGATGTGTATAGGCTCTGTATAGGCTAGTGTACTGATGTGTATAGGCTGGTAAAGGCTAGTGTACTGATGTGTATAGGCTTGTGTAGGCTAGTGTACTGATGTGTATAGGCTAGTGTACTGATGTGTATAGGCTCTGTATAGGCTAGTGTACTGATGTGTATAGGATCTGTATACGCTAGTGTACTGATGTGTATAGGCTCTGTTTAGGCTAGTGTACTGATGTGTATAGGCTAGTGTACTGATGTGTATAGGCTCTGTATAGGCTAGTGTACTGATGTGTATAGGCTCTGTATAGGCTAGTGTACTGATGTGTATAGGCTCTGTATAGGCTAGTTTACTGCTGTGTATAGGCTCTGTATAGGCTAGTGTACTGATGTGTATAGGCTCTGTATAGGCTAGTGTACTGATGTGTATAGGCTCTGTATAGGCTAGTGTACTGATGTGTATAAGCTCGTTATAGGCTAGTGTACTGATCTGTATAGGCTAGTGTACTGATGTGTATAGGCTCTGTATAGGCTAGTGTACTGATGTGTATAGGCTCTGTATAGGCTAGTGTACCGATGTGTATAGGTTCTGTATAGGCTAGTGTACTGATGTGTATGGGCTCTGAATAGGCTAGTGTACTGATGTGTATAGGCTCTGTATAGGCTAGTGTACTGATGTGTGTAGGCTAGAGTACTGATGTGTATAGGCTCGTATAGGCTAGTGTACTGATGTGTGTAGGCTAGTGTACTGATGTGTATAGGCTAGTGTACTGATGTGTGTAGGCTAGAGTACTGATGTGTATAGGCTCGTATAGGCTAGTGTACTGATGTGTGTAGGCTAGTGTACTGATGTGTATAGGCTAGTGTACTGATGTGTGTAGGCTAGTGTACTGATGTGCATAGGCTTGTGTAGGCTAGAGTACTGATGTGTATAGGCTCGTATAGTCTAGTGTACTGATGTGTGTAGGCTAGTGTACTGATGTGTGTAGGCTAGTGTACTGATGTGTGTAGGCTAGTGTACTGATGTGTATTGGCTAGTGTACTGATGTGTATAGGCTAGTGTACTGATGTGTATAGGCTCTGTATAGGCTAGTGTACTGATGTGTATAGGTTCTGTATAGGCTAGTGTACTGATGTGTATAGGTTCTGTATAGGCTAATGAACTGATGTGTATAGGCTCTGTATAGGCTAATGTACTGATGTGTATAGGCTCTGTATAGGCTAGTGTACTGATGTGTATAGGCTCTGTATAGGCTAGTGTACTGATGTGTATAGGCTCTGTATAGGCTAGTGTACTGATGTGTATAGGCTCGTGTAGCCTAGTGTACTGCTGTGTATAGGCTAGTGTACTGATGTGTATAGGCTAGTGTACTGATGTGTATAGGCTCTGTATAGGCTAGTGTACTGATGTGTATAGGCTCTGTATAGGCTAGTGTACTTCTGTGTATAGGCTAGTGTACTGCTGTGTATAGGCTAGTGTACTGATGTGTATAGGCTAGTGTACTGATGTGTATAGGCTCGTGTAGGCTAGTGTACTGATGTGTATAGGCTTGTGTAGGCTAGTGTACTGATGTGTATAGGCTCGTTATAGGCTAGTGTAGTGATGTGTATAGGCTTGTGTAGGCTAGTGTACTGATGTGTATAGGCTCGTTATAGGCTAGTGTACTGATGTGTATAGGCTCGTTATAGGCTAGTGTAGTGATGTGTATAGGCTTGTGTAGGCTAGTGTACTGATGTGTATAGGCTCGTTATAGGCTAGTGTACTAATGTGTATAGGCTCGTTATAGGCTAGTGTTCTGATGTGTATAGGCTTGTGTAGGCTAGTGTACTGATGTGTATAGGCTCTGTATAGGCTAGTGTACTGATGTGTATAAGCTCGTTATAGGCTAGTGTACTGATGTGTATAGGCTAGTGTACTGATGTGTATAGGCTCTGTATAGGCTAGTGTACTGATGTGTATGGGCTTGTGTAGGCTAGTGTACTGATGTGTATAGGCTCGTTATAGGCTAGTGTACTGATGTGTATAGGCTCGTTATAGGCTAGTGTAGTGATGTGTATAGGCTTGTGTAGGCTAGTGTACTGATGTGTATAGGCTCGTTATAGGCTAGTGTACTGATGTGTATAGGCTCTGTGTAGGCTAGTGTACTGATGTGTATAGGCTCGTTATAGGCTAGTGTAGTGATGTGTATAGGCTTGTGTAGGCTAGTGTACTGATGTGTATAGGCTCGTTATAGGCTAGTGTACTAATGTGTATAGGCTCGTTATAGGCTAGTGTTCTGATGTGTATAGGCTTGTGTAGGCTAGTGTACTGATGTGTATAGGCTCTGTATAGGCTAGTGTACTGATGTGTATAAGCTCGTTATAGGCTAGTGTACTGATGTGTATAGGCTAGTGTACTGATGTGTATAGGCTAGTGTACTGATGTGTATGGGCTCTGTATAGGCTAGTGTACTGATGTGTATAGGCTCTGTATAGGCTAGTGTACTGATGTGTATAGGCTCTGTATAGCCTAGTGTACTGATGTGTTTAAGCTCGTTATAGGCTAGTGTTCTGATGTGTATAGGCTTGTGTAGGCTAGTGTACTGATGTGTATAGGCTCTGTATAGGCTAGTGTACTGATGTGTATAGGCTCTGTATAGGCTAGTGTACTGATGTGTATAAGCTCGTTATAGGCTAGTGTTCTGATGTGTATAGGCTAGTGTACTGATGCGTATAGGCTCTGTATAGGCTAGTGTACTGATGTGTATAGGCTCTGTATAGGCTAGTGTACTGATGTGTATAGGCTCTGTATAGGCTAGTGTACTGATGTGTATGGGCTCTGTATAGGCTAGTGTACTGATGTGTATAGGCTCTGTATAGGCTAGTGTACTGATGTGTATAGGCTCTGTATAAGCTAGTGTACTGATGTGTATAGGCTCTGTATAGGCTAGTGTACTGATGTGTATAGGCTCGTGTAGGCTAGTGTACTGATGTGTATAGGCTCGTGTAGGCTAGTGTACTGATGTGTATAGGCTCGTGTAGGCTAGTGTACTGATGTGTATAGGCTCTGTATAGGCTAGTGTACTGATGTGTATAGGCTAGTGTACTGATGTGTATAGGCTTGTGTAGGCTAGTGTACTGATGTGTATAGGCTAGTGTACTGATGTGTATAGGCTCTGTATAGGCTAGTGTACTGCTGTGTATAGGCTCTGTATAGGCTAGTGTACTGATGTGTATAGGCTAGTGTACTGATGTGTATAGGCTCTGTATAGGCTAGTGTACTGATGTGTATAGGTTCTGTATAGGCTAGTGTACTGATGTGTATAGGTTCTGTATAGGCTAATGAACTGATGTGTATAGGCTCTGTATAGGCTAATGTACTGATGTGTATAGGCTCTGTATAGGCTAGTGTACTGATGTGTATAGGCTATGTATAGGCTAGTGTACTGATGTGTATAGGCTCTGTATAGGCTAGTGTACTGATGTGTATAGGCTCGTGTAGCCTAGTGTACTGCTGTGTATAGGCTAGTGTACTGATGTGTATAGGCTAGTGTACTGATGTGTATAGGCTCTGTATAGGCTAGTGTACTTCTGTGTATAGGCTAGTGTACTGCTGTGTATAGGCTAGTGTACTGATGTGTATAGGCTAGTGTACTGATGTGTATAGGCTCGTGTAGGCTAGTGTACTGATGTGTATAGGCTTGTGTAGGCTAGTGTACTGATGTGTATAGGCTCGTTATAGGCTAGTGTAGTGATGTGTATAGGCTTGTGTAGGCTAGTGTACTGATGTGTATAGGCTCGTTATAGGCCAGTGTACTGATGTGTATAGGCTCGTTATAGGCTAGTGTAGTGATGTGTATAGGCTTGTGTAGGCTAGTGTACTGATGTGTATAGGCTCTGTATAGGCTAGTGTACTGATGTGTATAGGATCTGTATACGCTAGTGTACTGATGTGTATAGGCTCTGTATAGGCTAGTGTACTGCTGTGTATAGGCTCTGTATAGGCTAGTGTACTGATGTGTATAGGCTCTGTATAGGCTAGTGTACTTATGTGTATAGGCTCTGTATAGGCTAGTGTACTGATGTGTATAGGCTCGTTATAGGCTAGTGTACTGATGTGTATAGGCTTGTGTAGGCTAGTATACTGATGTGTATAGGCTAGTGTACTGTTGTGTATAGGCTAGTGTACTGATGTGTATAAGCTCTGTATATGCTAGTGTACTGATGTGTATAGGCGCTGTATAGGCTAGTGTACTGATGTGTATAGGCTCGTGTAGGCTAGTGTACTGATGTGTATAGGCTCTGTATAGGCTAGTGTACTGATGTGTATAGGCTGGTAAAGGCTAGTGTACTGATGTGTATAGGCTTGTGTAGGCTAGTGTACTGATGTGTATAGGCTAGTGTACTGATGTGTATAGGCTCTGTATAGGCTAGTGTACTGATGTGTATAGGATCTGTATACGCTAGTGTACTGATGTGTATAGGCTCTGTTTAGGCTAGTGTACTGATGTGTATAGGCTAGTGTACTGATGTGTATAGGCTCTGTATAGGCTAGTGTACTGATGTGTATAGGCTCTGTATAGGCTAGTGTACTGATGTGTATAGGCTCTGTATAGGCTAGTTTACTGCTGTGTATAGGCTCTGTATAGGCTAGTGTACTGATGTGTATAGGCTCTGTATAGGCTAGTGTACTGATGTGTATAGGCTCTGTATAGGCTAGTGTACTGATGTGTATAAGCTCGTTATAGGCTAGTGTACTGATCTGTATAGGCTAGTGTACTGATGTGTATAGGCTCTGTATAGGCTAGTGTACTGATGTGTATAGGCTCTGTATAGGCTAGTGTACCGATGTGTATAGGTTCTGTATAGGCTAGTGTACTGATGTGTATGGGCTCTGAATAGGCTAGTGTACTGATGTGTATAGGCTCTGTATAGGCTAGTGTACTGATGTGTGTAGGCTAGAGTACTGATGTGTATAGGCTCGTATAGGCTAGTGTACTGATGTGTGTAGGCTAGTGTACTGATGTGTATAGGCTAGTGTACTGATGTGTGTAGGCTAGAGTACTGATGTGTATAGGCTCGTATAGGCTAGTGTACTGATGTGTGTAGGCTAGTGTACTGATGTGTATAGGCTAGTGTACTGATGTGTGTAGGCTAGTGTACTGATGTGCATAGGCTTGTGTAGGCTAGAGTACTGATGTGTATAGGCTCGTATAGTCTAGTGTACTGATGTGTGTAGGCTAGTGTACTGATGTGTGTAGGCTAGTGTACTGATGTGTGTAGGCTAGTGTACTGATGTGTATTGGCTAGTGTACTGATGTGTATAGGCTAGTGTACTGATGTGTATAGGCTCTGTATAGGCTAGTGTACTGATGTGTATAGGTTCTGTATAGGCTAGTGTACTGATGTGTATAGGTTCTGTATAGGCTAATGAACTGATGTGTATAGGCTCTGTATAGGCTAATGTACTGATGTGTATAGGCTCTGTATAGGCTAGTGTACTGATGTGTATAGGCTCTGTATAGGCTAGTGTACTGATGTGTATAGGCTCTGTATAGGCTAGTGTACTGATGTGTATAGGCTCGTGTAGCCTAGTGTACTGCTGTGTATAGGCTAGTGTACTGATGTGTATAGGCTAGTGTACTGATGTGTATAGGCTCTGTATAGGCTAGTGTACTGATGTGTATAGGCTCTGTATAGGCTAGTGTACTTCTGTGTATAGGCTAGTGTACTGCTGTGTATAGGCTAGTGTACTGATGTGTATAGGCTAGTGTACTGATGTGTATAGGCTCGTGTAGGCTAGTGTACTGATGTGTATAGGCTTGTGTAGGCTAGTGTACTGATGTGTATAGGCTCGTTATAGGCTAGTGTAGTGATGTGTATAGGCTTGTGTAGGCTAGTGTACTGATGTGTATAGGCTCGTTATAGGCTAGTGTACTGATGTGTATAGGCTCGTTATAGGCTAGTGTAGTGATGTGTATAGGCTTGTGTAGGCTAGTGTACTGATGTGTATAGGCTCGTTATAGGCTAGTGTACTAATGTGTATAGGCTCGTTATAGGCTAGTGTTCTGATGTGTATAGGCTTGTGTAGGCTAGTGTACTGATGTGTATAGGCTCTGTATAGGCTAGTGTACTGATGTGTATAAGCTCGTTATAGGCTAGTGTACTGATGTGTATAGGCTAGTGTACTGATGTGTATAGGCTCTGTATAGGCTAGTGTACTGATGTGTATGGGCTTGTGTAGGCTAGTGTACTGATGTGTATAGGCTCGTTATAGGCTAGTGTACTGATGTGTATAGGCTCGTTATAGGCTAGTGTAGTGATGTGTATAGGCTTGTGTAGGCTAGTGTACTGATGTGTATAGGCTCGTTATAGGCTAGTGTACTGATGTGTATAGGCTCTGTGTAGGCTAGTGTACTGATGTGTATAGGCTCGTTATAGGCTAGTGTAGTGATGTGTATAGGCTTGTGTAGGCTAGTGTACTGATGTGTATAGGCTCGTTATAGGCTAGTGTACTAATGTGTATAGGCTCGTTATAGGCTAGTGTTCTGATGTGTATAGGCTTGTGTAGGCTAGTGTACTGATGTGTATAGGCTCTGTATAGGCTAGTGTACTGATGTGTATAAGCTCGTTATAGGCTAGTGTACTGATGTGTATAGGCTAGTGTACTGATGTGTATAGGCTAGTGTACTGATGTGTATGGGCTCTGTATAGGCTAGTGTACTGATGTGTATAGGCTCTGTATAGGCTAGTGTACTGATGTGTATAGGCTCTGTATAGCCTAGTGTACTGATGTGTTTAAGCTCGTTATAGGCTAGTGTTCTGATGTGTATAGGCTTGTGTAGGCTAGTGTACTGATGTGTATAGGCTCTGTATAGGCTAGTGTACTGATGTGTATAGGCTCTGTATAGGCTAGTGTACTGATGTGTATAAGCTCGTTATAGGCTAGTGTTCTGATGTGTATAGGCTAGTGTACTGATGCGTATAGGCTCTGTATAGGCTAGTGTACTGATGTGTATAGGCTCTGTATAGGCTAGTGTACTGATGTGTATAGGCTCTGTATAGGCTAGTGTACTGATGTGTATGGGCTCTGTATAGGCTAGTGTACTGATGTGTATAGGCTCTGTATAGGCTAGTGTACTGATGTGTATAGGCTCTGTATAAGCTAGTGTACTGATGTGTATAGGCTCTGTATAGGCTAGTGTACTGATGTGTATAGGCTCGTGTAGGCTAGTGTACTGATGTGTATAGGCTCGTGTAGGCTAGTGTACTGATGTGTATAGGCTCGTGTAGGCTAGTGTACTGATGTGTATAGGCTCTGTATAGGCTAGTGTACTGATGTGTATAGGCTAGTGTACTGATGTGTATAGGCTTGTGTAGGCTAGTGTACTGATGTGTATAGGCTAGTGTACTGATGTGTATAGGCTCTGTATAGGCTAGTGTACTGCTGTGTATAGGCTCTGTATAGGCTAGTGTACTGATGTGTATAGGCTAGTGTACTGATGTGTATAGGCTCTGTATAGGCTAGTGTACTGATGTGTATAGGTTCTGTATAGGCTAGTGTACTGATGTGTATAGGTTCTGTATAGGCTAATGAACTGATGTGTATAGGCTCTGTATAGGCTAATGTACTGATGTGTATAGGCTCTGTATAGGCTAGTGTACTGATGTGTATAGGCTATGTATAGGCTAGTGTACTGATGTGTATAGGCTCTGTATAGGCTAGTGTACTGATGTGTATAGGCTCGTGTAGCCTAGTGTACTGCTGTGTATAGGCTAGTGTACTGATGTGTATAGGCTAGTGTACTGATGTGTATAGGCTCTGTATAGGCTAGTGTACTTCTGTGTATAGGCTAGTGTACTGCTGTGTATAGGCTAGTGTACTGATGTGTATAGGCTAGTGTACTGATGTGTATAGGCTCGTGTAGGCTAGTGTACTGATGTGTATAGGCTTGTGTAGGCTAGTGTACTGATGTGTATAGGCTCGTTATAGGCTAGTGTAGTGATGTGTATAGGCTTGTGTAGGCTAGTGTACTGATGTGTATAGGCTCGTTATAGGCCAGTGTACTGATGTGTATAGGCTCGTTATAGGCTAGTGTAGTGATGTGTATAGGCTTGTGTAGGCTAGTGTACTGATGTGTATAGGCTCGTTATAGGCTAGTGTACTAATGTGTATAGGCTCGTTATAGGCTAGTGTTCTGATGTGTATAGGCTTGTGTAGGCTAGTGTACTGATGTGTATAGGCTCTGTATAGGCTAGTGTACTGATGTGTATAAGCTCGTTATAGGCTAGTGTACTGATGTGTATAGGCTTGTGTAGGCTAGTATACTGATGTGTATAGGCTAGTGTACTGTTGTGTATAGGCTAGTGTACTGATGTGTTTAGGCTCTGTATATGCTAGTGTACTGATGTGTATAGGCGCTGTATAGGCTAGTGTACTGATGTGTATAGGCTCGTGTAGGCTAGTGTACTGATGTGTATAGGCTCTGTATAGGCTAGTGTACTGATGTGTATAGGCTGGTAAAGGCTAGTGTACTGATGTGTATAGGCTCGTGTAGGCTGTGTACTGATGTGTATAGGCTCGTATAGGCTAGTGTACTGATGTGTATAGGCTGGTATAGGCTAGTGTACTGATGTGTATAGGCTCGTGTAGGCTAGTGTACTGATGTGTATAGGCTAGTGTACTGATGTGTATAGGCTCTGTATAGGCTAGTGTACTGATGTGTATAGGCTGGTATAGGCTAGTGTACTGATGTGTATAGGCTCGTGTAGGCTAGTGTACTGATGTGTATAGGCTCTGTATAGGCTAATGTACTGATGTGTATAGGCTAGTGTACTGATGTGTATAGGCTAGTGTACTGATGTGTATAGGCCTGTATAGGCTAGTGTACTGATGTGTATAGGCTCTGTATAGGCTAGTGTACTGATGTGTATAGGCTCTGTATAGGCTAGTGTACTGATGTGTATAGGCTTTATAGGCTAGTGTACTGATGTGTATAGGCTCTGTATAGGCTAGTGTACTGATGTGTATAGGCTCTGTTAGGCTAGTGTACTGATGTATATAGGCTCGTGTAGGCTAGTGTACTGATGTGTATAGGCTCGTGTAGGCTAGTGTACTGATGTGTATAGGCTCTGTATAGGCTAGTGTACTGATGTGTATAGGCTAGTGAACTGATGTGTATAGGCTTGTGTAGGCTAGTGTACTGATGTGTATAGGCTAGTGTACCGATGTGAATAGGCTCTGTATAGGCTAGTGTACTGATGTGTATAGGCTCTGTATAGGCTAGTGAACTGCTGTGTATAGGCTCTGTATAGGCTAGTGTACTGCTGTGTATAGGCTATGTATAGGCTAGTGTACTGATGTGTATAGGCTAGTGTACTGATGTGTATAGGCTAGTGTACTGATGTGTATAGGCCTGTATAGGCTAGTGTACTGATGTGTATAGGCTCTGTATAGGCTAGTGTACTGATGTGTATAGGCTCTGTATAGCCTAGTGTACTGATGTGTATAGGCTCTGTATAGGCTAGTGTACTGATGTGTATAGGCTTTATAGGCTAGTGTACTGATGTGTATAGGCTCTGTATAGGCTAGTGTACTGATGTGTATAGGCTCTGTTAGGCTAGTGTACTGATGTATATAGGCTCGTGTAGGCTAGTGTACTGATGTGTATAGGCTCGTGTAGGCTAGTGTACTGATGTGTATAGGCTCTGTATAGGCTAGTGTACTGATGTGTATAGGCTAGTGTACTGATGTGTATAGGCTTGTGTAGGCTAGTGTACTGATGTGTATAGGCTAGTGTACTGATGTGTATTGGCTCTGTATAGGCTAGTGTACTGATGTGTATAGGCTCTGTATAGGCTAGTGTACTGCTGTGTATAGGCTCTGTATAGGCTAGTGTACTGCTGTGTATAGGCTCTGTATAGGCTAGTGTACTGATGTGTATAGGCTAGTGTACTGATGTGTATAGGCTCTGTATAGGCTAGTGTACTGATGTGTATAGGCTCTGTATAGGCTAGTGTACTGCTGTGTATAGGCTCTGTATAGGCTAGTGTACTGATGTGTATAGGCTCTGTATAGGCTAGTGTACTGATGTGTATAGGCTCTGTATAGGCTAGTGTACTGATGTGTATAGGCTCGTTATAGGCTAGTGTACTGATGTGTATAGGCTTGTGTAGGCTAGTGTACTGATGTGTATAGGCTTGTGTAGGCTAGTGTACCGATGTGTATAGGCTAGTGTACTGATGTGTATAGGCTCTGTATAGGCTAGTGTACTGATGTGTATAGGATCTGTATACGCTAGTGTACTGATGTGTATAGGCTCTGTTTAGGCTAGTGTACTGATGTGTATAGGCTAGTGTACTGATGTGTATAGGCTCTGTATAGGCTAGTGTACTGATGTGTATAGGCTCTGTATAGGCTAGTGTACTGATGTGTATAGGCTCTGTATAGGCTAGTTTACTGCTGTGTATAGGCTCTGTATAGGCTAGTGTACTGATGTGTATAGGCTCTGTATAGGCTAGTGTACTGATGTGTATAGGCTCTGTATAGGCTAGTGTACTGATGTGTATAAGCTCGTTATAGGCTAGTGTACTGATCTGTATAGGCTAGTGTACTGATGTGTATAGGCTCTGTATAGGCTAGTGTACTGATGTGTATAGGCTCTGTATAGGCTAGTGTACCGATGTGTATAGGTTCTGTATAGGCTAGTGTACTGATGTGTATGGGCTCTGAATAGGCTAGTGTACTGATGTGTATAGGCTCTGTATAGGCTAGTGTACTGATGTGTGTAGGCTAGAGTACTGATGTGTATAGGCTCGTATAGGCTAGTGTACTGATGTGTGTAGGCTAGAGTACTGATGTGTATAGGCTAGTGTACTGATGTGTGTAGGCTAGAGTACTGATGTGTATAGGCTCGTATAGGCTAGTGTACTGATGTGTGTAGGCTAGTGTACTGATGTGTATAGGCTAGTGTACTGATGTGTGTAGGCTAGTGTACTGATGTGCATAGGCTTGTGTAGGCTAGAGTACTGATGTGTATAGGCTCGTATAGTCTAGTGTACTGATGTGTGTAGGCTAGTGTACTGATGTGTGTAGGCTAGTGTACTGATGTGTGTAGGCTAGTGTACTGATGTGTATTGGCTAGTGTACTGATGTGTATAGGCTAGTGTACTGATGTGTATAGGCTCTGTATAGGCTAGTGTACTGATGTGTATAGGTTCTGTATAGGCTAGTGTACTGATGTGTATAGGTTCTGTATAGGCTAATGAACTGATGTGTATAGGCTCTGTATAGGCTAATGTACTGATATGTATAGGCTCTGTATAGGCTAGTGTACTGATGTGTATAGGCTCTGTATAGGCTAGTGTACTGATGTGTATAGGCTCTGTATAGGCTAGTGTACTGATGTGTATAGGCTCGTGTAGCCTAGTGTACTGCTGTGTATAGGCTAGTGTACTGATGTGTATAGGCTAGTGTACTGATGTGTATAGGCTCTGTATAGGCTCGTGTACTTCTGTGTATAGGCTAGTGTACTGCTGTGTATAGGCTAGTGTACTGATGTGTATAGGCTAGTGTACTGATGTGTATAGGCTCGTGTAGGCTAGTGTACTGATGTGTATAGGCTCGTTATAGGCTAGTGTAGTGATGTGTATAGGCTTGTGTAGGCTAGTGTACTGATGTGTATAGGCTCGTTATAGGCTAGTGTACTGATGTGTATAGGCTCGTTATAGGCTAGTGTAGTGATGTGTATAGGCTTGTGTAGGCTAGTGTACTGATGTGTATAGGCTCGTTATAGGCTAGTGTACTAATGTGTATAGGCTCGTTATAGGCTAGTGTTCTGATGTGTATAGGCTTGTGTAGGCTAGTGTACTGATGTGTATAGGCTCTGTATAGGCTAGTGTACTGATGTGTATGGGCTCTGTATAGGCTAGTGTACTAATGTGTATAGGCTTTATAGGCTAGTGTACTGATGTGTATAGGCTCTGTATAGGCTAGTGTACTGATGTGTATAGGCTCTGTTAGGCTAGTGTACTGATGTATATAGGCTCGTGTAGGCTAGTGTACTGATGTGTATAGGCTCGTGTAGGCTAGTGTACTGATGTGTATAGGCTCTGTATAGGCTAGTGTACTGATGTGTATAGGCTAGTGAACTGATGTGTATAGGCTTGTGTAGGCTAGTGTACTGATGTGTATAGGCTAGTGTACTGATGTGAATAGGCTCTGTATAGGCTAGTGTACTGATGTGTATAGGCTCTGTATAGGCTAGTGAACTGCTGTGTATAGGCTCTGTATAGGCTAGTGTACTGCTGTGTATAGGCTATGTATAGGCTAGTGTACTGATGTGTATAGGCTAGTGTACTGATGTGTATAGGCTAGTGTACTGATGTGTATAGGCCTGTATAGGCTAGTGTACTGATGTGTATAGGCTCTGTATAGGCTAGTGTACTGATGTGTATAGGCTCTGTATAGCCTAGTGTACTGATGTGTATAGGCTCTGTATAGGCTAGTGTACTGATGTGTATAGGCTTTATAGGCTAGTGTACTGATGTGTATAGGCTCTGTATAGGCTAGTGTACTGATGTGTATAGGCTCTGTTAGGCTAGTGTACTGATGTATATAGGCTCGTGTAGGCTAGTGTACTGATGTGTATAGGCTCGTGTAGGCTAGTGTACTGATGTGTATAGGCTCTGTATAGGCTAGTGTACTGATGTGTATAGGCTAGTGTACTGATGTGTATAGGCTTGTGTAGGCTAGTGTACTGATGTGTATAGGCTAGTGTACTGATGTGTATTGGCTCTGTATAGGCTAGTGTACTGATGTGTATAGGCTCTGTATAGGCTAGTGTACTGCTGTGTATAGGCTCTGTATAGGCTAGTGTACTGCTGTGTATAGGCTCTGTATAGGCTAGTGTACTGATGTGTATAGGCTAGTGTACTGATGTGTATAGGCTCTGTATAGGCTAGTGTACTGATGTGTATAGGCTCTGTATAGGCTAGTGTACTGCTGTGTATAGGCTCTGTATAGGCTAGTGTACTGATGTGTATAGGCTCTGTATAGGCTAGTGTACTGATGTGTATAGGCTCTGTATAGGCTAGTGTACTGATGTGTATAGGCTCGTTATAGGCTAGTGTACTGATGTGTATAGGCTTGTGTAGGCTAGTGTACTGATGTGTATAGGCTTGTGTAGGCTAGTGTACCGATGTGTATAGGCTAGTGTACTGATGTGTATAGGCTCTGTATAGGCTAGTGTACTGATGTGTATAGGATCTGTATACGCTAGTGTACTGATGTGTATAGGCTCTGTTTAGGCTAGTGTACTGATGTGTATAGGCTAGTGTACTGATGTGTATAGGCTCTGTATAGGCTAGTGTACTGATGTGTATAGGCTCTGTATAGGCTAGTGTACTGATGTGTATAGGCTCTGTATAGGCTAGTTTACTGCTGTGTATAGGCTCTGTATAGGCTAGTGTACTGATGTGTATAGGCTCTGTATAGGCTAGTGTACTGATGTGTATAGGCTCTGTATAGGCTAGTGTACTGATGTGTATAAGCTCGTTATAGGCTAGTGTACTGATCTGTATAGGCTAGTGTACTGATGTGTATAGGCTCTGTATAGGCTAGTGTACTGATGTGTATAGGCTCTGTATAGGCTAGTGTACCGATGTGTATAGGTTCTGTATAGGCTAGTGTACTGATGTGTATGGGCTCTGAATAGGCTAGTGTACTGATGTGTATAGGCTCTGTATAGGCTAGTGTACTGATGTGTGTAGGCTAGAGTACTGATGTGTATAGGCTCGTATAGGCTAGTGTACTGATGTGTGTAGGCTAGAGTACTGATGTGTATAGGCTAGTGTACTGATGTGTGTAGGCTAGAGTACTGATGTGTATAGGCTCGTATAGGCTAGTGTACTGATGTGTGTAGGCTAGTGTACTGATGTGTATAGGCTAGTGTACTGATGTGTGTAGGCTAGTGTACTGATGTGCATAGGCTTGTGTAGGCTAGAGTACTGATGTGTATAGGCTCGTATAGTCTAGTGTACTGATGTGTGTAGGCTAGTGTACTGATGTGTGTAGGCTAGTGTACTGATGTGTGTAGGCTAGTGTACTGATGTGTATTGGCTAGTGTACTGATGTGTATAGGCTAGTGTACTGATGTGTATAGGCTCTGTATAGGCTAGTGTACTGATGTGTATAGGTTCTGTATAGGCTAGTGTACTGATGTGTATAGGTTCTGTATAGGCTAATGAACTGATGTGTATAGGCTCTGTATAGGCTAATGTACTGATGTGTATAGGCTCTGTATAGGCTAGTGTACTGATGTGTATAGGCTCTGTATAGGCTAGTGTACTGATGTGTATAGGCTCTGTATAGGCTAGTGTACTGATGTGTATAGGCTCGTGTAGCCTAGTGTACTGCTGTGTATAGGCTAGTGTACTGATGTGTATAGGCTAGTGTACTGATGTGTATAGGCTCTGTATAGGCTAGTGTACTTCTGTGTATAGGCTAGTGTACTGCTGTGTATAGGCTAGTGTACTGATGTGTATAGGCTAGTGTACTGATGTGTATAGGCTCGTGTAGGCTAGTGTACTGATGTGTATAGGCTCGTTATAGGCTAGTGTAGTGATGTGTATAGGCTTGTGTAGGCTAGTGTACTGATGTGTATAGGCTCGTTATAGGCTAGTGTACTGATGTGTATAGGCTCGTTATAGGCTAGTGTAGTGATGTGTATAGGCTTGTGTAGGCTAGTGTACTGATGTGTATAGGCTCGTTATAGGCTAGTGTACTAATGTGTATAGGCTCGTTATAGGCTAGTGTTCTGATGTGTATAGGCTTGTGTAGGCTAGTGTGCTGATGTGTATAGGCTCTGTATAGGCTAGTGTACTGATGTGTATGGGCTCTGTATAGGCTAGTGTACTAATGTGTATAGGCTCTGTATAGGCTAGTGTACTGATGTGTATAGGCTCTGTATAGGCTAGTGTACTGATGTGTATAAGCTCGTTATAGGCTAGTGTTCTGATGTGTATAGGCTTGTGTAGGCTAGTGTACTGATGTGTATAGGCTCTGTATAGGCTAGTGTACTGATGTGTATAGGCTCTGTATAGGCTAGTGTACTGATGTGTATAAGCTCGTTATAGGCTAGTGTACTGATGTGTATAGGCTAGTGTACTGATGTGTATAGGCTCTGTATAGGCTAGTGTACTGATGTGTATAGGCTCTGTATAGGCTAGTGTACTGATGTGTATAGGCTCTGTATAGGCTAGTGTACTGATGTGTATAGGCTCTGTATAGGCTAGTGTACTTCTGTGTATAGGCTAGTGTACTGCTGTGTATAGGCTAGTGTACTGATGTGTATAGGCTAGTGTACTCATGTGTATAGGCTCGTGTAGGCTAGTGTACTGATGTGTATAGGCTTGTGTAGGCTAGTGTACTGATGTGTATAGGCTCGTTATAGGCTAGTGTAGTGATGTGTATAGGCTTGTGTAGGCTAGTGTACTGATGTGTATAGGCTCGTTATAGGCTAGTGTACTGATGTGTATAGGCTCTGTGTAGGCTAGTGTACTGATGTGTATAGGCTCGTTATAGGCTAGTGTAGTGATGTGTATAGGCTTGTGTAGGCTAGTGTACTGATGTGTATAGGCTCGTTATAGGCTAGTGTACTAATGTGTATAGGCTCGTTATAGGCTAGTGTTCTGATGTGTATAGGCTTGTGTAGGCTAGTGTACTGATGTGTATAGGCTCTGTATAGGCTAGTGTACTGATGTGTATAAGCTCGTTATAGGCTAGTGTACTGATGTGTATAGGCTAGTGTACTGATGTGTATAGGCTCTGTATAGGCTAGTGTACTGATGTGTATGGGCTCTGTATAGGCTAGTGTACTGATGTGTATAGGCTCTGTATAGGCTAGTGTACTGATGTGTATAGGCTCTGTATAGCCTAGTGTACTGATGTGTATAAGCTCGTTATAGGCTAGTGTTCTGATGTGTATAGGCTTGTGTAGGCTAGTGTACTGATGTGTATAGGCTCTGTATAGGCTAGTGTACTGATGTGTATAGGCTCTGTATAGGCTAGTGTACTGATGTGTATAAGCTCGTTATAGGCTAGTGTTCTGATGTGTATAGGCTAGTGTACTGATGCGTATAGGCTCTGTATAGGCTAGTGTACTGATGTGTATAGGCTCTGTATAGGCTAGTGTACTGATGTGTATAGGCTCTGTATAGGCTAGTGTACTGATGTGTATGGGCTCTGTATAGGCTAGTGTACTGATGTGTATAGGCTCTGTATAGGCTAGTGTACTGATGTGTATAGGCTCTGTATAGGCTAGTGTACTGATGTGTATAGGCTCTGTATAGGCTAGTGTACTGATGTGTATAGGCTCGTGTAGGCTAGTGTACTGATGTGTATAGGCTCGTGTAGGCTAGTGTACTGATGTGTATAGGCTCTGTATAGGCTAGTGTACTGATGTGTATAGGCTAGTGTACTGATGTGTATAGGCTTGTGTAGGCTAGTGTACTGATGTGTATAGGCTAGTGTACTGATGTGTATAGGCTCTGTATAGGCTAGTGTACTGCTGTGTATAGGCTCTGTATAGGCTAGTGTACTGATGTGTATAGGCTAGTGTACTGATGTGTATAGGCTCTGTATAGGCTAGTGTACTGATGTGTATAGGTTCTGTATAGGCTAGTGTACTGATGTGTATAGGTTCTGTATAGGCTAATGAACTGATGTGTATAGGCTCTGTATAGGCTAATGTACTGATGTGTATAGGCTCTGTATAGGCTAGTGTACTGATGTGTATAGGCTATGTATAGGCTAGTGTACTGATGTGTATAGGCTCTGTATAGGCTAGTGTACTGATGTGTATAGGCTCGTGTAGCCTAGTGTACTGCTGTGTATAGGCTAGTGTACTGATGTGTATAGGCTAGTGTACTGATGTGTATAGGCTCTGTATAGGCTAGTGTACTTCTGTGTATAGGCTAGTGTACTGCTGTGTATAGGCTAGTGTACTGATGTGTATAGGCTAGTGTACTGATGTGTATAGGCTCGTGTAGGCTAGTGTACTGATGTGTATAGGCTTGTGTAGGCTAGTGTACTGATGTGTATAGGCTCGTTATAGGCTAGTGTAGTGATGTGTATAGGCTTGTGTAGGCTAGTGTACTGATGTGTATAGGCTCGTTATAGGCCAGTGTACTGATGT
Organism: Tenodera sinensis; assembly: GCA_030765045.1. Classification (NCBI taxonomy): domain Eukaryota; kingdom Metazoa; phylum Arthropoda; class Insecta; order Mantodea; family Mantidae; genus Tenodera; species Tenodera sinensis. Next base: position 5,814,910 of record CM060974.1, read on the forward strand.
GTATAGGCTCGTTATAGGCTAGTGTAGTGATGTGTATAGGCTTGTGTAGGCTAGTGTACTGATGTGTATAGGCTCGTTATAGGCTAGTGTACTAATGTGTATAGGCTCGTTATAGGCTAGTGTTCTGATGTGTATAGGCTTGTGTAGGCTAGTGTACTGATGTGTATAGGCTCTGTATAGGCTAGTGTACTGATGTGTATAAGCTCGTTATAGGCTAGTGTACTGATGTGTATAGGCTAGTGTACTGATGTGTATAGGCTCTGTATAGGCTAGTGTACTGATGTGTATGGGCTCTGTATAGGCTAGTGTACTGATGTGTATAGGCTCTGTATAGGCTAGTGTACTGATGTGTATAGGCTAGTGTACTGATGTGTATAAGCTCGTTATAGGCTAGTGTTCTGATGTGTATAGGCTTGTGTAGGCTAGTGTACTGATGTGTATAGGCTCTGTATAGGCTAGTGTACTGATGTGTATGGGCTCTGTATAGGCTAGTGTACTGATGTGTATAGGCTCTGTATAGGCTAGTGTACTGATGTGTATAGGCTAGTGTACTGATGTGTATAAGCTCGTTATAGGCTAGTGTTCTGATGTGTATAGGCTTGTGTAGGCTAGTGTACTGATGTGTATAGGCTCTGTATAGGCTAGTGTACTGATGTGTATAGGCTCTGTATAGGCTAGTGTACTGATGTGTATAAGCTCGTTATAGGCTAGTGTACTGATGTGTATAGGCTAGCGTACTGATGTGTATAGGCTCTGTATAGGCTAGTGTACTGATGTGTATAGGCTCTGTATAGGCTAGTGTACTGATGTGTATAGGCTCTGTATAGGCTAGTGTACTGATGTGTATGGGCTCTGTATAGGCTAGTGTACTGATGTGTATAGGCTCTGTATAGGCTAGTGTACTGATGTGTATAGGCTCTGTATAGGCTAGTGTATTGATGTGTATAGGCTCGTGTAGGCTAGTGTACTGATGTGTATAGGCTCGTGTAGGCTAGTGTACTGATGTGTATAGGCTCTGTATAGGCTAGTGTACTGCTGTGTGTAGGCTCTGTATAGGCTAGTGTACTGATGTGTATAGGCTAGTGTACTGATGTGTATAGGCTCTGTATAGGCTAGTGTACTCCTGTGTATAGGCTCTGTATAGGCTAGTGTACTGATGTGTGTAGGCTCTGTATAGGCTAGTGTACTGATGTGTATAGGCTCTGTATAGGCTAGTGTACTGATGTGTATAGGCTCGTTATAGGCTAGTGTACTGATGTGTATAGGCTTGTGTAGGCTAGTGTACTGATGTGTATAGGCTTGTGTAGGCTAGTGTACTGATGTGTATAGGCTAGTGTACTGATGTGTATAGGCTCTGTATAGGCTAGTGTACTGATGTGTATAGGATCTGTATACGCTAGTGTACTGATGTGTATAGGCTCTGTATAGGCTAGTGTACTGCCGTCTATAGGCTCTGTATAGGCTAGTGTACTGATGTGTATAGGCTAGTGTACTGATGTGTATAGGCTCTGTATAGGCTAGTGTACTTATGTGTATAGGCTCTGTATAGGCTAGTGTACTGATGTGTATAGGCTCGTTATAGGCTAGTGTACTGATGTGTATAGGCTTGTGTAGGCTAGTATACTGATGTGTATAGGCTAGTGTACTGTTGTGTATAGGCTAGTGTACTGTTGTGTATAGGCTCTGTATATGCTAGTGTACTGATGTGTATAGGCGCTGTATAGGCTAGTGTACTGATGTGTATAGGCTCGTGTAGGCTAGTGTACTGATGTGTATAGGCTCTGTATAGGCTAGTGTACTGATGTGTATAGGCTCTGTATAGGCTAGTGTACTGATGTGTATAGGCTGGTAAAGGCTAGTGTACTGATGTGTATAGGCTAGTGTACTGCTGTGTATAGGCTCGTGTAGGCTAGTGTACTGATGTGTATAGGCTCGTATAGGCTAGTGTACTGATGTGTATAGGCTGGTATAGGCTAGTGTACTGATGTGTATAGGCTCGTGTAGGCTAGTGTACTGATGTGTATAGGCTAGTGTACTGATGTGTATAGGCTCTGTATAGGCTAGTGTACTGATGTGTATAGGCTGGTATAGGCTAGTGTACTGATGTGTATAGGCTCGTGTAGGCTAGTGTACTGATGTGTATAGGCTCTGTATAGGCTAATGTACTGATGTGTATAGGCTAGTGTACTGATGTGTATAGGCTAGGGTACTGATGTGTATAGGCCTGTATAGGCTAGTGTACTGATGTGTATAGGCTCTGTATAGGCTAGTGTACTGATGTGTATAGGCTCTGTATAGCCTAGTGTACTGATGTGTATAGGCTCTGTATAGGCTAGTGTACTGATGTGTATAGGCTTTATAGGCTAGTGTACTGATGTGTATAGGCTCTGTATAGGCTAGTGTACTGATGTGTATAGGCTCTGTTAGGCTAGTGTACTGATGTATATAGGCTCGTGTAGGCTAGTGTACTGATGTGTATAGGCTCGTGTAGGCTAGTGTACTGATGTGTATAGGCTCTGTATAGGCTAGTGTACTGATGTGTATAGGCTAGTGTACTGATGTGTATAGGCTTGTGTAGGCTAGTGTACTGATGTGTATAGGCTAGTGTACTGATGTGAATAGGCTCTGTATAGGCTAGTGTACTGATGTGTATAGGCTAGTGTACTGATGTGTATAGGCTAGTGTACTGATGTGTATAGGCCTGTATAGGCTAGTGTACTGATGTGTATAGGCTCTGTATAGGCTAGTGTACTGATGTGTATAGGCTAGTGTACTGATGTGTATAGGCCTGTATAGGCTAGTGTACTGATGTGTATAGGCTCTGTATAGGCTAGTGTACTGATGTGTATAGGCTCTGTATAGCCTAGTGTACTGATGTGTATAGGCTCTGTATAGGCTAGTGTACTGATGTGTATAGGCTTTATAGGCTAGTGTACTGATGTGTATAGGCTCTGTATAGGCTAGTGTACTGATGTGTATAGGCTCTGTTAGGCTAGTGTACTGATGTATATAGGCTCGTGTAGGCTAGTGTACTGATGTGTATAGGCTCGTGTAGGCTAGTGTACTGATGTGTATAGGCTCTGTATAGGCTAGTGTACTGATGTGTATAGGCTAGTGTACTGATGTGTATAGGCTTGTGTAGGCTAGTGTACTGATGTGTATAGGCTTGTGTAGGCTAGTGTACTGATGTGTATAGGCTCTGTATAGGCTAGTGTACTGATGTGTATGGGCTCTGTATAGGCTAGTGTACTGATGTGTATAGGCTCTGTATAGGCTAGTGTACTGATGTGTATAGGCTAGTGTACTGATGTGTATAAGCTCGTTATAGGCTAGTGTTCTGATGTGTATAGGCTTGTGTAGGCTAGTGTACTGATGTGTATAGGCTCTGTATAGGCTAGTGTACTGATGTGTATAGGCTCTGTATAGGCTAGTGTACTGATGTGTATAAGCTCGTTATAGGCTAGTGTACTGATGTGTATAGGCTAGCGTACTGATGTGTATAGGCTCTGTATAGGCTAGTGTACTGATGTGTATAGGCTCTGTATAGGCTAGTGTACTGATGTGTATAGGCTCTGTATAGGCTAGTGTACTGATGTGTATGGGCTCTGTATAGGCTAGTGTACTGATGTGTATAGGCTCTGTATAGGCTAGTGTACTGATGTGTATAGGCTCTGTATAGGCTAGTGTATTGATGTGTATAGGCTCGTGTAGGCTAGTGTACTGATGTGTATAGGCTCGTGTAGGCTAGTGTACTGATGTGTATAGGCTCTGTATAGGCTAGTGTACTGCTGTGTGTAGGCTCTGTATAGGCTAGTGTACTGATGTGTATAGGCTAGTGTACTGATGTGTATAGGCTCTGTATAGGCTAGTGTACTGATGTGTATAGGCTCTGTATAGGCTAGTGTACTGATGTGTATAGGCTCTGTATAGGCTAGTGTACTGATGTGTATGGGCTCTGTATAGGCTAGTGTACTGCTGTGTATAGGCTCTGTATAGGCTAGTGTACTGATGTGTATAGGCTCTGTATAGGCTAGTGTACTGATGTGTATAGGCTCTGTATAGGCTAGTGTACTGATGTGTATAAGCTCGTTATAGGCTAGTGTACTGATGTGTATAGGCTAGCGTACTGATGTGTATAGGCTCTGTATAGGCTAGTGTACTGATGTGTATAGGCTCTGTATAGGCTAGTGTACTGATGTGTATAGGCTCTGTATAGGCTAGTGTACTGATGTGTATGGGCTCTGTATAGGCTAGTGTACTGCTGTGTATAGGCTCTGTATAGGCTAGTGTACTGATGTGTATAGGCTAGTGTACTGATGTGTATAGGCTCTGTATAGGCTAGTGTACTGATGTGTATAGGCTCTGTATAGGCTAGTGTACTGCTGTGTATAGGCTCTGTATAGGCTAGTGTACTGATGTGTATAGGCTCTGTATAGGCTAGTGTACTGATGTGTATAGGCTCTGTATAGGCTAGTGTACTGATGTGTATAGGCTCGTTATAGGCTAGTGTACTGATGTGTATAGGCTTGTGTAGGCTAGTGTACTGATGTGTATAGGCTTGTGTAGGCTAGTGTACCGATGTGTATAGGCTAGTGTACTGATGTGTATAGGCTCTGTATAGGCTAGTGTACTGATGTGTATAGGATCTGTATACGCTAGTGTACTGATGTGTATAGGCTCTGTTTAGGCTAGTGTACTGATGTGTATAGGCTAGTGTACTGATGTGTATAGGCTCTGTATAGGCTAGTGTACTGATGTGTATAGGCTCTGTATAGGCTAGTGTACTGATGTGTATAGGCTCTGTATAGGCTAGTTTACTGCTGTGTATAGGCTCTGTATAGGCTAGTGTACTGATGTGTATAGGCTCTGTATAGGCTAGTGTACTGATGTGTATAGGCTCTGTATAGGCTAGTGTACTGATGTGTATAAGCTCGTTATAGGCTAGTGTACTGATCTGTATAGGCTAGTGTACTGATGTGTATAGGCTCTGTATAGGCTAGTGTACTGATGTGTATAGGCTCTGTATAGGCTAGTGTACCGATGTGTATAGGTTCTGTATAGGCTAGTGTACTGATGTGTATGGGCTCTGAATAGGCTAGTGTACTGATGTGTATAGGCTCTGTATAGGCTAGTGTACTGATGTGTGTAGGCTAGAGTACTGATGTGTATAGGCTCGTATAGGCTAGTGTACTGATGTGTGTAGGCTAGAGTACTGATGTGTATAGGCTAGTGTACTGATGTGTGTAGGCTAGAGTACTGATGTGTATAGGCTCGTATAGGCTAGTGTACTGATGTGTGTAGGCTAGTGTACTGATGTGTATAGGCTAGTGTACTGATGTGTGTAGGCTAGTGTACTGATGTGCATAGGCTTGTGTAGGCTAGAGTACTGATGTGTATAGGCTCGTATAGTCTAGTGTACTGATGTGTGTAGGCTAGTGTACTGATGTGTGTAGGCTAGTGTACTGATGTGTGTAGGCTAGTGTACTGATGTGTATTGGCTAGTGTACTGATGTGTATAGGCTAGTGTACTGATGTGTATAGGCTCTGTATAGGCTAGTGTACTGATGTGTATAGGTTCTGTATAGGCTAGTGTACTGATGTGTATAGGTTCTGTATAGGCTAATGAACTGATGTGTATAGGCTCTGTATAGGCTAATGTACTGATGTGTATAGGCTCTGTATAGGCTAGTGTACTGATGTGTATAGGCTCTGTATAGGCTAGTGTACTGATGTGTATAGGCTCTGTATAGGCTAGTGTACTGATGTGTATAGGCTCGTGTAGCCTAGTGTACTGCTGTGTATAGGCTAGTGTACTGATGTGTATAGGCTAGTGTACTGATGTGTATAGGCTCTGTATAGGCTAGTGTACTTCTGTGTATAGGCTAGTGTACTGCTGTGTATAGGCTAGTGTACTGATGTGTATAGGCTAGTGTACTGATGTGTATAGGCTCGTTATAGGCTAGTGTAGTGATGTGTATAGGCTTGTGTAGGCTAGTGTACTGATGTGTATAGGCTCGTTATAGGCTAGTGTACTGATGTGTATAGGCTCGTTATAGGCTAGTGTAGTGATGTGTATAGGCTTGTGTAGGCTAGTGTACTGATGTGTATAGGCTCGTTATAGGCTAGTGTACTAATGTGTATAGGCTCGTTATAGGCTAGTGTTCTGATGTGTATAGGCTTGTGTAGGCTAGTGTACTGATGTGTATAGGCTCTGTATAGGCTAGTGTACTGATGTGTATAAGCTCGTTATAGGCTAGTGTACTGATGTGTATAGGCTAGTGTACTGATGTGTATAGGCTCTGTATAGGCTAGTGTACTGATGTGTATGGGCTCTGTATAGGCTAGTGTACTAATGTGTATAGGCTCTGTATAGGCTAGTGTACTGATGTGTATAGGCTCTGTATAGGCTAGTGTACTGATGTGTATAAGCTCGTTATAGGCTAGTGTTCTGATGTGTATAGGCTTGTGTAGGCTAGTGTACTGATGTGTATAGGCTCTGTATAGGCTAGTGTACTGATGTGTATAGACTCTGTATAGGCTAGTGTACTGATGTGTATAAGCTCGTTATAGGCTAGTGTACTGATGTGTATAGGCTAGTGTACTGATGTGTATAGGCTCTGTATAGGCTAGTGTACTGATGTGTATAGGCTCTGTATAGGCTAGTGTACTGATGTGTATAGGCTCTGTATAGGCTAGTGTACTGATGTGTATAGGCTCTGTATAGGCTAGTGTACTTCTGTGTATAGGCTAGTGTACTGCTGTGTATAGGCTAGTGTACTGATGTGTATAGGCTAGTGTACTCATGTGTATAGGCTCGTGTAGGCTAGTGTACTGATGTGTATAGGCTTGTGTAGGCTAGTGTACTGATGTGTATAGGCTCGTTATAGGCTAGTGTAGTGATGTGTATAGGCTTGTGTAGGCTAGTGTACTGATGTGTATAGGCTCGTTATAGGCTAGTGTACTGATGTGTATAGGCTCTGTGTAGGCTAGTGTACTGATGTGTATAGGCTCGTTATAGGCTAGTGTAGTGATGTGTATAGGCTTGTGTAGGCTAGTGTACTGATGTGTATAGGCTCGTTATAGGCTAGTGTACTAATGTGTATAGGCTCGTTATAGGCTAGTGTTCTGATGTGTATAGGCTTGTGTAGGCTAGTGTACTGATGTGTATAGGCTCTGTATAGGCTAGTGTACTGATGTGTATAAGCTCGTTATAGGCTAGTGTACTGATGTGTATAGGCTAGTGTACTGATGTGTATAGGCTCTGTATAGGCTAGTGTACTGATGTGTATGGGCTCTGTATAGGCTAGTGTACTGATGTGTATAGGCTCTGTATAGGCTAGTGTACTGATGTGTATAGGCTCTGTATAGCCTAGTGTACTGATGTGTATAAGCTCGTTATAGGCTAGTGTTCTGATGTGTATAGGCTTGTGTAGGCTAGTGTACTGATGTGTATAGGCTCTGTATAGGCTAGTGTACTGATGTGTATAGGCTCTGTATAGGCTAGTGTACTGATGTGTATAAGCTCGTTATAGGCTAGTGTTCTGATGTGTATAGGCTAGTGTACTGATGCGTATAGGCTCTGTATAGGCTAGTGTACTGATGTGTATAGGCTCTGTATAGGCTAGTGTACTGATGTGTATAGGCTCTGTATAGGCTAGTGTACTGATGTGTATGGGCTCTGTATAGGCTAGTGTACTGATGTGTATAGGCTCTGTATAGGCTAGTGTACTGATGTGTATAGGCTCTGTATAGGCTAGTGTACTGATGTGTATAGGCTCTGTATAGGCTAGTGTACTGATGTGTATAGGCTCGTGTAGGCTAGTGTACTGATGTGTATAGGCTCGTGTAGGCTAGTGTACTGATGTGTATAGGCTCTGTATAGGCTAGTGTACTGATGTGTATAGGCTAGTGTACTGATGTGTATAGGCTTGTGTAGGCTAGTGTACTGATGTGTATAGGCTAGTGTACTGATGTGTATAGGCTCTGTATAGGCTAGTGTACTGCTGTGTATAGGCTCTGTATAGGCTAGTGTACTGATGTGTATAGGCTAGTGTACTGATGTGTATAGGCTCTGTATAGGCTAGTGTACTGATGTGTATAGGTTCTGTATAGGCTAGTGTACTGATGTGTATAGGTTCTGTATAGGCTAATGAACTGATGTGTATAGGCTCTGTATAGGCTAATGTACTGATGTGTATAGGCTCTGTATAGGCTAGTGTACTGATGTGTATAGGCTATGTATAGGCTAGTGTACTGATGTGTATAGGCTCTGTATAGGCTAGTGTACTGATGTGTATAGGCTCGTGTAGCCTAGTGTACTGCTGTGTATAGGCTAGTGTACTGATGTGTATAGGCTAGTGTACTGATGTGTATAGGCTCTGTATAGGCTAGTGTACTTCTGTGTATAGGCTAGTGTACTGCTGTGTATAGGCTAGTGTACTGATGTGTATAGGCTAGTGTACTGATGTGTATAGGCTCGTGTAGGCTAGTGTACTGATGTGTATAGGCTTGTGTAGGCTAGTGTACTGATGTGTATAGGCTCGTTATAGGCTAGTGTAGTGATGTGTATAGGCTTGTGTAGGCTAGTGTACTGATGTGTATAGGCTCGTTATAGGCCAGTGTACTGATGTGTATAGGCTCGTTATAGGCTAGTGTAGTGATGTGTATAGGCTTGTGTAGGCTAGTGTACTGATGTGTATAGGCTCGTTATAGGCTAGTGTACTAATGTGTATAGGCTCGTTATAGGCTAGTGTTCTGATGTGTATAGGCTTGTGTAGGCTAGTGTACTGATGTGTATAGGCTAGTGTACTGATGTGTATAAGCTCGTTATAGGCTAGTGTACTGATGTGTATAGGCTAGTGTACTGATGTGTATAGGCTCTGTATAGGCTAGTGTACTGATGTGTATGGGCTCTGTATAGGCTAGTGTACTGATGTGTATAGGCTCTGTATAGGCTAGTGTACTGGTGTGTATAGGCTAGTGTACTGATGTGTATAAGCTCGTTATAGGCTAGTGTTCTGATGTGTATAGGCTTGTGTAGGCTAGTGTACTGATGTGTATAGGCTCTGTATAGGCTAGTGTACTGATGTGTATGGGCTCTGTATAGGCTAGTGTACTGATGTGTATAGGCTCTGTATAGGCTAGTGTACTGATGTGTATAGGCTAGTGTACTGATGTGTATAAGCTCGTTATAGGCTAGTGTTCTGATGTGTATAGGCTTGTGTAGGCTAGTGTACTGATGTGTATAGGCTCTGTATAGGCTAGTGTACTGATGTGTATAGGCTCTGTATAGGCTAGTGTACTGATGTGTATAAGCTCGTTATAGGCTAGTGTACTGATGTGTATAGGCTAGCGTACTGATGTGTATAGGCTCTGTATAGGCTAGTGTACTGATGTGTATAGGCTCTGTATAGGCTAGTGTACTGATGTGTATAGGCTCTGTATAGGCTAGTGTACTGATGTGTATGGGCTCTGTATAGGCTAGTGTACTGATGTGTATAGGCTCTGTATAGGCTAGTGTACTGATGTGTATAGGCTCTGTATAGGCTAGTGTATTGATGTGTATAGGCTCGTGTAGGCTAGTGTACTGATGTGTATAGGCTCGTGTAGGCTAGTGTACTGATGTGTATAGGCTCTGTATAGGCTAGTGTACTGCTGTGTGTAGGCTCTGTATAGGCTAGTGTACTGATGTGTATAGGCTAGTGTACTGATGTGTATAGGCTCTGTATAGGCTAGTGTACTGATGTGTATAGGCTCTGTATAGGCTAGTGTACTGATGTGTATAGGCTCTGTATAGGCTAGTGTACTCCTGTGTATAGGCTCTGTATAGGCTAGTGTACTGATGTGTGTAGGCTCTGTATAGGCTAGTGTACTGATGTGTATAGGCTCTGTATAGGCTAGTGTACTGATGTGTATAGGCTCGTTATAGGCTAGTGTACTGATGTGTATAGGCTTGTGTAGGCTAGTGTACTGATGTGTATAGGCTTGTGTAGGCTAGTGTACTGATGTGTATAGGCTAGTGTACTGATGTGTATAGGCTCTGTATAGGCTAGTGTACTGATGTGTATAGGATCTGTATACGCTAGTGTACTGATGTGTATAGGCTCTGTATAGGCTAGTGTACTGCCGTCTATAGGCTCTGTATAGGCTAGTGTACTGATGTGTATAGGCTAGTGTACTGATGTGTATAGGCTCTGTATAGGCTAGTGTACTTATGTGTATAGGCTCTGTATAGGCTAGTGTACTGATGTGTATAGGCTCGTTATAGGCTAGTGTACTGATGTGTATAGGCTTGTGTAGGCTAGTATACTGATGTGTATAGGCTAGTGTACTGTTGTGTATAGGCTAGTGTACTGTTGTGTATAGGCTCTGTATATGCTAGTGTACTGATGTGTATAGGCGCTGTATAGGCTAGTGTACTGATGTGTATAGGCTCGTGTAGGCTAGTGTACTGATGTGTATAGGCTCTGTATAGGCTAGTGTACTGATGTGTATAGGCTCTGTATAGGCTAGTGTACTGATGTGTATAGGCTGGTAAAGGCTAGTGTACTGATGTGTATAGGCTAGTGTACTGCTGTGTATAGGCTCGTGTAGGCTAGTGTACTGATGTGTATAGGCTCGTATAGGCTAGTGTACTGATGTGTATAGGCTGGTATAGGCTAGTGTACTGATGTGTATAGGCTCGTGTAGGCTAGTGTACTGATGTGTATAGGCTAGTGTACTGATGTGTATAGGCTCTGTATAGGCTAGTGTACTGATGTGTATAGGCTGGTATAGGCTAGTGTACTGATGTGTATAGGCTCGTGTAGGCTAGTGTACTGATGTGTATAGGCTCTGTATAGGCTAATGTACTGATGTGTATAGGCTAGTGTACTGATGTGTATAGGCTAGGGTACTGATGTGTATAGGCCTGTATAGGCTAGTGTACTGATGTGTATAGGCTCTGTATAGGCTAGTGTACTGATGTGTATAGGCTCTGTATAGCCTAGTGTACTGATGTGTATAGGCTCTGTATAGGCTAGTGTACTGATGTGTATAGGCTTTATAGGCTAGTGTACTGATGTGTATAGGCTCTGTATAGGCTAGTGTACTGATGTGTATAGGCTCTGTTAGGCTAGTGTACTGATGTATATAGGCTCGTGTAGGCTAGTGTACTGATGTGTATAGGCTCGTGTAGGCTAGTGTACTGATGTGTATAGGCTCTGTATAGGCTAGTGTACTGATGTGTATAGGCTAGTGTACTGATGTGTATAGGCTTGTGTAGGCTAGTGTACTGATGTGTATAGGCTAGTGTACTGATGTGAATAGGCTCTGTATAGGCTAGTGTACTGATGTGTATAGGCTCTGTATAGGCTAGTGTACTGCTGTGTATAGGCTCTGTATAGGCTAGTGTACTGCTGTGTATAGGCTATGTATAGGCTAGTGTACTGATGTGTATAGGCTAGTGTACTGATGTGTATAGGCTAGTGTACTGATGCGTATAGGCCTGTATAGGCTAGTGTACTGATGTGTATAGGCTCTGTATAGGCTAGTGTACTGATGTGTATAGGCTCTGTATAGCCTAGTGTACTGATGTGTATAGGCTCTGTATAGGCTAGTGTACTGATGTGTATAGGCTTTATAGGCTAGTGTACTGATGTGTATAGGCTCTGTATAGGCTAGTGTACTGATGTGTATAGGCTCTGTTAGGCTAGTGTACTGATGTATATAGGCTCGTGTAGGCTAGTGTACTGATGTGTATAGGCTCGTGTAGGCTAGTGTACTGATGTGTATAGGCTCTGTATAGGCTAGTGTACTGATGTGTATAGGCTAGTGTACTGATGTGTATAGGCTTGTGTAGGCTAGTGTACTGATGTGTATAGGCTTGTGTAGGCTAGTGTACTGATGTGTATAGGCTCTGTATAGGCTAGTGTACTGATGTGTATGGGCTCTGTATAGGCTAGTGTACTGATGTGTATAGGCTCTGTATAGGCTAGTGTACTGATGTGTATAGGCTAGTGTACTGATGTGTATAAGCTCGTTATAGGCTAGTGTTCTGATGTGTATAGGCTTGTGTAGGCTAGTGTACTGATGTGTATAGGCTCTGTATAGGCTAGTGTACTGATGTGTATAGGCTCTGTATAGGCTAGTGTACTGATGTGTATAAGCTCGTTATAGGCTAGTGTACTGATGTGTATAGGCTAGCGTACTGATGTGTATAGGCTCTGTATAGGCTAGTGTACTGATGTGTATAGGCTCTGTATAGGCTAGTGTACTGATGTGTATAGGCTCTGTATAGGCTAGTGTACTGATGTGTATGGGCTCTGTATAGGCTAGTGTACTGATGTGTATAGGCTCTGTATAGGCTAGTGTACTGATGTGTATAGGCTCTGTATAGGCTAGTGTATTGATGTGTATAGGCTCGTGTAGGCTAGTGTACTGATGTGTATAGGCTCGTGTAGGCTAGTGTACTGATGTGTATAGGCTCTGTATAGGCTAGTGTACTGCTGTGTGTAGGCTCTGTATAGGCTAGTGTACTGATGTGTATAGGCTAGTGTACTGATGTGTATAGGCTCTGTATAGGCTAGTGTACTGATGTGTATAGGCTCTGTATAGGCTAGTGTACTGATGTGTATAGGCTCTGTATAGGCTAGTGTACTCCTGTGTATAGGCTCTGTATAGGCTAGTGTACTGATGTGTGTAGGCTCTGTATAGGCTAGTGTACTGATGTGTATAGGCTCTGTATAGGCTAGTGTACTGATGTGTATAGGCTCGTTATAGGCTAGTGTACTGATGTGTATAGGCTTGTGTAGGCTAGTGTACTGATGTGTATAGGCTTGTGTAGGCTAGTGTACTGATGTGTATAGGCTAGTGTACTGATGTGTATAGGCTCTGTATAGGCTAGTGTACTGATGTGTATAGGATCTGTATACGCTAGTGTACTGATGTGTATAGGCTCTCTATAGGCTAGTGTACTGCCGTCTATAGGCTCTGTATAGGCTAGTGTACTGATGTGTATAGGCTAGTGTACTGATGTGTATAGGCTCTGTATAGGCTAGTGTACTTATGTGTATAGGCTCTGTATAGGCTAGTGTACTGATGTGTATAGGCTCGTTATAGGCTAGTGTACTGATGTGTATAGGCTTGTGTAGGCTAGTATACTGATGTGTATAGGCTAGTGTACTGTTGTGTATAGGCTAGTGTACTGTTGTGTATAGGCTCTGTATATGCTAGTGTACTGATGTGTATAGGCGCTGTATAGGCTAGTGTACTGATGTGTATAGGCTCGTGTAGGCTAGTGTACTGATGTGTATAGGCTCTGTATATGCTAGTGTACTGATGTGTATAGGCTCTGTATAGGCTAGTGTACTGATGTGTATAGGCTGGTAAAGGCTAGTGTACTGATGTGTATAGGCTAGTGTACTGCTGTGTATAGGCTCGTGTAGGCTAGTGTACTGATGTGTATAGGCTCGTATAGGCTAGTGTACTGATGTGTATAGGCTGGTATAGGCTAGTGTACTGATGTGTATAGGCTCGTGTAGGCTAGTGTACTGATGTGTATAGGCTAGTGTACTGATGTGTATAGGCTCTGTATAGGCTAGTGTACTGATGTGTATAGGCTGGTATAGGCTAGTGTACTGATGTGTATAGGCTCGTGTAGGCTAGTGTACTGATGTGTATAGGCTCTGTATAGGCTAATGTACTGATGTGTATAGGCTAGTGTACTGATGTGTATAGGCTAGGGTACTGATGTGTATAGGCCTGTATAGGCTAGTGTACTGATGTGTATAGGCTCTGTATAGGCTAGTGTACTGATGTGTATAGGCTCTGTATAGCCTAGTGTACTGATGTGTATAGGCTCTGTATAGGCTAGTGTACTGATGTGTATAGGCTTTATAGGCTAGTGTACTGATGTGTATAGGCTCTGTATAGGCTAGTGTACTGATGTGTATAGGCTCTGTTAGGCTAGTGTACTGATGTATATAGGCTCGTGTAGGCTAGTGTACTGATGTGTATAGGCTCGTGTAGGCTAGTGTACTGATGTGTATAGGCTCTGTATAGGCTAGTGTACTGATGTGTATAGGCTAGTGTACTGATGTGTATAGGCTTGTGTAGGCTAGTGTACTGATGTGTATAGGCTAGTGTACTGATGTGAATAGGCTCTGTATAGGCTAGTGTACTGATGTGTATAGGCTCTGTATAGGCTAGTGTACTGCTGTGTATAGGCTCTGTATAGGCTAGTGTACTGCTGTGTATAGGCTATGTATAGGCTAGTGTACTGATGTGTATAGGCTAGTGTACTGATGTGTATAGGCTAGTGTACTGATGTGTATAGGCCTGTATAGGCTAGTGTACTGATGTGTATAGGCTCTGTATAGGCTAGTGTACTGATGTGTATAGGCTCTGTATAGCCTAGTGTACTGATGTGTATAGGCTCTGTATAGGCTAGTGTACTGATGTGTATAGGCTTTATAGGCTAGTGTACTGATGTGTATAGGCTCTGTATAGGCTAGTGTACTGATGTGTATAGGCTCTGTTAGGCTAGTGTACTGATGTATATAGGCTCGTGTAGGCTAGTGTACTGATGTGTATAGGCTCGTGTAGGCTAGTGTACTGATGTGTATAGGCTCTGTATAGGCTAGTGTACTGATGTGTATAGGCTAGTGTACTGATGTGTATAGGCTTGTGTAGGCTAGTGTACTGATGTGTATAGGCTTGTGTAGGCTAGTGTACTGATGTATATAGGCTCGTGTAGGCTAGTGTACTGATGTATATAGGCTGGTGTAGGCTAGTGTACTGATGTGTATAGGCTCTGTATAGGCTAGTGTACTGATGTGTATAGGCTAGTGTACTGATGTGTATAGGCTTGTGTAGGCTAGTGTACTGATGTGTATAGGCTAGTGTACTAATGTGTATAGGCTCTGTATAGGCTAGTGTACTGATGTGTATAGGATCTGTATACGCTAGTGTACTGATGTGTATAGGCTCTGTATAGGCTAGTGTACTGCTGTGTATAGGCTCTGTATAGGCTAGTGTACTGATGTGTATAGGCTAGTGTACTGATGTGTATAGGCTCTGTATAGGCTAGTGTACTTATGTGTATAGGCTCTGTATAGGCTAGTGTACTGATGTGTATAGGCTCGTTATAGGCTAGTGTACTGATGTGTATAGGCTTGTGTAGGCTAGTATACTGATGTGTATAGGCTAGTGTACTGTTGTGTATAGGCTCTGTATAGGCTAGTGTACTGATGTGTATAGGCTCTGTATAGGCTAGTGTACTGATGTGTATAGGCTCTGTATAGGCTAGTGTACTCCTGTGTATAGGCTCTGTATAGGCTAGTGTACTGATGTGTGTAGGCTCTGTATAGGCTAGTGTACTGATGTGTATAGGCTCTGTATAGGCTAGTGTACTGATGTGTATAGGCTCGTTATAGGCTAGTGTACTGATGTGTATAGGCTTGTGTAGGCTAGTGTACTGATGTGTATAGGCTTGTGTAGGCTAGTGTACTGATGTGTATAGGCTAGTGTACTGATGTGTATAGGCTCTGTATAGGCTAGTGTACTGATGTGTATAGGATCTGTATACGCTAGTGTACTGATGTGTATAGGCTCTGTATAGGCTAGTGTACTGCCGTCTATAGGCTCTGTATAGGCTAGTGTACTGATGTGTATAGGCTAGTGTACTGATGTGTATAGGCTCTGTATAGGCTAGTGTACTTATGTGTATAGGCTCTGTATAGGCTAGTGTACTGATGTGTATAGGCTCGTTATAGGCTAGTGTACTGATGTGTATAGGCTTGTGTAGGCTAGTATACTGATGTGTATAGGCTAGTGTACTGTTGTGTATAGGCTCTGTATATGCTAGTGTACTGATGTGTATAGGCGCTGAATAGGCTAGTGTACTGATGTGTATAGGCTCGTGTAGGCTAGTGTACTGATGTGTATAGGCTCTGTATAGGCTAGTGTACTGATGTGTATAGGCTCTGTATAGGCTAGTGTACTGATGTGTATAGGCTGGTAAAGGCTAGTGTACTGATGTGTATAGGCTAGTGTACTGCTGTGTATAGGCTCGTGTAGGCTAGTGTACTGATGTGTATAGGCTCGTATAGGCTAGTGTACTGATGTGTATAGGCTGGTATAGGCTAGTGTACTGATGTGTATAGGCTCGTGTAGGCTAGTGTACTGATGTGTATAGGCTAGTGTACTGATGTGTATAGGCTCTGTATAGGCTAGTGTACTGATGTGTATAGGCTGGTATAGGCTAGTGTACTGATGTGTATAGGCTCGTGTAGGCTAGTGTACTGATGTGTATAGGCTCTGTATAGGCTAATGTACTGATGTGTATAGGCTAGTGTACTGATGTGTATAGGCTAGGGTACTGATGTGTATAGGCCTGTATAGGCTAGTGTACTGATGTGTATAGGCTCTGTATAGGCTAGTGTACTGATGTGTATAGGCTCTGTATAGCCTAGTGTACTGATGTGTATAGGCTCTGTATAGGCTAGTGTACTGATGTGTATAGGCTTTATAGGCTAGTGTACTGATGTGTATAGGCTCTGTATAGGCTAGTGTACTGATGTGTATAGGCTCTGTTAGGCTAGTGTACTGATGTGTATAGGCTCGTGTAGGCTAGTGTACTGATGTGTATAGGCTCTGTATAGGCTAGTGTACTGATGTGTATAGGCTAGTGTACTGATGTGTATAGGCTTGTGTAGGCTAGTGTACTGATGTGTATAGGCTAGTGTACTGATGTGAATAGGCTCTGTATAGGCTAGTGTACTGATGTGTATAGGCTCTGTATAGGCTAGTGTACTGCTGTGTATAGGCTATGTATAGGCTAGTGTACTGATGTGTATAGGCTAGTGTACTGATGTGTATAGGCTAGTGTACTGATGTGTATAGGCCTGTATAGGCTAGTGTACTGATGTGTATAGGCTATGTATAGGCTAGTGTACTGATGTGTATAGGCTCTGTATAGCCTAGTGTACTGATGTGTATAGGCTCTGTATAGGCTAGTGTACTGATGTGTATAGGCTTTATAGGCTAGTGTACTGATGTGTATAGGCTCTGTATAGGCTAGTGTACTGATGTGTATAGGCTCTGTTAGGCTAGTGTACTGATGTATATAGGCTCGTGTAGGCTAGTGTACTGATGTGTATAGGCTCGTGTAGGCTAGTGTACTGATGTGTATAGGCTAGTGTACTGATGTGTATAGGCTAGTGTACTGATGTGTATAGGCTTGTGTAGGCTAGTGTACTGATGTGTATAGGCTAGTGTACTAATGTGTATAGGCTCTGTATAGGTTAGTGTACTGATGTGTATAGGATCTGTATACGCTAGTGTACTGATGTGTATAGGCTCTGTATAGGCTAGTGTACTGATGTGTATAGGCTAGTGTACTGATGTGTATAGGCTCTGTATAGGCTAGTGTACTTATGTGTATAGGCTCTGTATAGGCTAGTGTACTGATGTGTATAGGCTCGTTATAGGCTAGTGTACTGATGTGTATAGGCTTGTGTAGGCTAGTATACTGATGTGTATAGGCTAGTGTACTGTTGTGTATAGGCTAGTGTACTGATGTGTATAGGCTCTGTATATGCTAGTGTACTGATGTGTATAGGCGCTGTATAGGCTAGTGTACTGATGTGTATAGGCTCGTGTAGGCTAGTGTACTGATGTGTATAGGCTCTGTATAGGCTAGTGTACTGATGTGTATAGGCTCTGTATAGGCTAGTGTACTGATGTGTATAGGCTGGTAAAGGCTAGTGTACTGATGTGTATAGGCTCGTGTAGGCTAGTGTACTGATGTGTATAGGCTCGTATAGGCTAGTGTACTGATGTGTATAGGCTGGTATAGGCTAGTGTACTGATGTGTATAGGCTCGTGTAGGCTAGTGTACTGATGTGTATAGGCTAGTGTACTGATGTGTATAGGCTCTGTATAGGCTAGTGTACTGATGTGTATAGGCTGGTATAGGCTAGTGTACTGATGTGTATAGGCTCGTGTAGGCCAGTGTACTGATGTGTATAGGCTCTGTATAGGCTAATGTACTGATGTGTATAGGCTAGTGTACTGATGTGTATAGGCTAGTGTACTGATGTGTATAGGCCTGTATAGGCTAGTGTACTGATGTGTATAGGCTCTGTATAGGCTAGTGTACTGATGTGTATAGGCTCTGTATAGCCTAGTGTACTGATGTGTATAGGCTCTGTATAGGCTAGTGTACTGATGTGTATAGGCTTTATAGGCTAGTGTACTGATGTGTATAGGCTCTGTATAGGCTAGTGTACTGATGTGTATAGGCTCTGTATAGGCTAGTGTACTGATGTGTATAGGCTCGTTATAGGCTAGTGTACTGATGTGTATAGGCTTGTGTAGGCTAGTATACTGATGTGTATAGGCTAGTGTACTGTTGTGTATAGGCTCTGTATAGGCTAGTGTACTGATGTGTATAGGCTCTGTATAGGCTAGTGTACTGATGTGTATAGGCTCTGTATAGGCTAGTGTACTCCTGTGTATAGGCTCTGTATAGGCTAGTGTACTGATGTGTGTAGGCTCTGTATAGGCTAGTGTACTGATGTGTATAGGCTCTGTATAGGCTAGTGTACTGATGTGTATAGGCTCGTTATAGGCTAGTGTACTGATGTGTATAGGCTTGTGTAGGCTAGTGTACTGATGTGTATAGGCTTGTGTAGGCTAGTGTACTGATGTGTATAGGCTAGTGTACTGATGTGTATAGGCTCTGTATAGGCTAGTGTACTGATGTGTATAGGATCTGTATACGCTAGTGTACTGATGTGTATAGGCTCTGTATAGGCTAGTGTACTGCCGTCTATAGGCTCTGTATAGGCTAGTGTACTGATGTGTATAGGCTAGTGTACTGATGTGTATAGGCTCTGTATAGGCTAGTGTACTTATGTGTATAGGCTCTGTATAGGCTAGTGTACTGATGTGTATAGGCTCTGTATAGGCTAGTGTACTGATGTGTATAGGCTTGTGTAGGCTAGTATACTGATGTGTATAGGCTAGTGTACTGTTGTGTATAGGCTAGTGTACTGTTGTGTATAGGCTCTGTATATGCTAGTGTACTGATGTGTATAGGCGCTGTATAGGCTAGTGTACTGATGTGTATAGGCTCGTGTAGGCTAGTGTACTGATGTGTATAGGCTCTGTATAGGCTAGTGTACTGATGTGTATAGGCTCTGTATAGGCTAGTGTACTGATGTGTATAGGCTGGTAAAGGCTAGTGTACTGATGTGTATAGGCTAGTGTACTGCTGTGTATAGGCTCGTGTAGGCTAGTGTACTGATGTGTATAGGCTCGTATAGGCTAGTGTACTGATGTGTATAGGCTGGTATAGGCTAGTGTACTGATGTGTATAGGCTCGTGTAGGCTAGTGTACTGATGTGTATAGGCTAGTGTACTGATGTGTATAGGCTCTGTATAGGCTAGTGTACTGATGTGTATAGGCTGGTATAGGCTAGTGTACTGATGTGTATAGGCTCGTGTAGGCTAGTGTACTGATGTGTATAGGCTCTGTATAGGCTAATGTACTGATGTGTATAGGCTAGTGTACTGATGTGTATAGGCTAGGGTACTGATGTGTATAGGCCTGTATAGGCTAGTGTACTGATGTGTATAGGCTCTGTATAGGCTAGTGTACTGATGTGTATAGGCTCTGTATAGCCTAGTGTACTGATGTGTATAGGCTCTGTATAGGCTAGTGTACTGATGTGTATAGGCTTTATAGGCTAGTGTACTGATGTGTATAGGCTCTGTATAGGCTAGTGTACTGATGTGTATAGGCTCTGTTAGGCTAGTGTACTGATGTGTATAGGCTCGTGTAGGCTAGTGTACTGATGTGTATAGGCTCTGTATAGGCTAGTGTACTGATGTGTATAGGCTAGTGTACTGATGTGTATAGGCTTGTGTAGGCTAGTGTACTGATGTGTATAGGCTAGTGTACTGATGTGAATAGGCTCTGTATAGGCTAGTGTACTGATGTGTATAGGCTCTGTATAGGCTAGTGTACTGCTGTGTATAGGCTCTGTATAGGCTAGTGTACTGCTGTGTATAGGCTATGTATAGGCTAGTGTACTGATGTGTATAGGCTAGTGTACTGATGTGTATAGGCTAGTGTACTGATGTGTATAGGCCTGTATAGGCTAGTGTACTGATGTGTATAGGCTCTGTATAGGCTAGTGTACTGATGTGTATAGGCTCTGTATAGCCTAGTGTACTGATGTGTATAGGCTCTGTATAGGCTAGTGTACTGATGTGTATAGGCTTTATAGGCTAGTGTACTGATGTGTATAGGCTCTGTATAGGCTAGTGTACTGATGTGTATAGGCTCTGTTAGGCTAGTGTACTGATGTATATAGGCTCGTGTAGGCTAGTGTACTGATGTGTATAGGCTCGTGTAGGCTAGTGTACTGATGTGTATAGGCTAGTGTACTGATGTGTATAGGCTAGTGTACTGATGTGTATAGGCTTGTGTAGGCTAGTGTACTGATGTGTATAGGCTAGTGTACTAATGTGTATAGGCTCTGTATAGGTTAGTGTACTGATGTGTATAGGATCTGTATACGCTAGTGTACTGATGTGTATAGGCTCTGTATAGGCTAGTGTACTGCTGTGTATAGGCTCTGTATAGGCTAGTGTACTGATGTGTATAGGCTAGTGTACTGATGTGTATAGGCTCTGTATAGGCTAGTGTACTTATGTGTATAGGCTCTGTATAGGCTAGTGTACTGATGTGTATAGGCTCGTTATAGGCTAGTGTACTGATGTGTATAGGCTTGTGTAGGCTAGTATACTGATGTGTATAGGCTAGTGTACTGTTGTGTATAGGCTAGTGTACTGATGTGTATAGGCTCTGTATATGCTAGTGTACTGATGTGTATAGGCGCTGTATAGGCTAGTGTACTGATGTGTATAGGCTCGTGTAGGCTAGTGTACTGATGTGTATAGGCTCTGTATAGGCTAGTGTACTGATGTGTATAGGCTCTGTATAGGCTAGTGTACTGATGTGTATAGGCTGGTAAAGGCTAGTGTACTGATGTGTATAGGCTCGTGTAGGCTAGTGTACTGATGTGTATAGGCTCGTATAGGCTAGTGTACTGATGTGTATAGGCTGGTATAGGCTAGTGTACTGATGTGTATAGGCTCGTGTAGGCTAGTGTACTAATGTGTATAGGCTAGTGTACTGATGTGTATAGGCTCTGTATAGGCTAGTGTACTGATGTGTATAGGCTGGTATAGGCTAGTGTACTGATGTGTATAGGCTCGTGTAGGCTAGTGTACTGATGTGTATAGGCTCTGTATAGGCTAATGTACTGATGTGTATAGGCTAGTGTACTGATGTGTATAGGCTAGTGTACTGATGTGTATAGGCCTGTATAGGCTAGTGTACTGATGTGTATAGGCTCTGTATAGGCTAGTGTACTGATGTGTATAGGCTCTGTATAGCCTAGTGTACTGATGTGTATAGGCTCTGTATAGGCTAGTGTACTGATGTGTATAGGCTTTATAGGCTAGTGTACTGATGTGTATAGGCTCTGTATAGGCTAGTGTACTGATGTGTATAGGCTCTGTATAGGCTAGTGTACTGATGTGTATAGGCTCGTGTAGGCTAGTGTACTGATGTGTATAGGCTCTGTATAGGCTAGTGTACTGATGTGTATAGGCTCTGTATAGGCTAGTGTACTGATGTGTATAGGCTCTGTATAGGCTAGTGTACTGATGTGTATAGGCTCGTGTAGGCTAGTGTGCTGATGTGTATAGGCTCTGTATAGGCTAGTGTACTGATGTGTATAGGCTCTGTATAGGCTAGTGTACTGATGTGTATAGGCTCTGTATAGGCTAGTGTACTGATGTGTATAGGCTAGTGTACTGATGTGTATAGGCTCTGTATAGGCTAGTGTACTGATGTGTATAGGCTAGTGTACTGATGTGTATAGGCTCTGTATAGGCTAGTGTACTGATGTGTATAGGCTCTGTATAGGCTTGTGTACTGATGTGTATAGGCTCGTGTAGGCTAGTGTACTGATGTGTATTGGCTAGTGTACTGATGTGTATAGGCTCTGTATAGGCTAGTGTACTGATGTGTATAGGCTAGTGTACTGATGTGTATAGGCTCTGTATAGGCTAGTGTACTGATGTGTATAGGCTCGTGTAGGCTAGTGTACTGATGTGTATAGGCTAGTGTACTGATGTGTATAGGCTAGTGTACTGATGTGTATAGGCTCTGTATAGGCTAGTGTACTGATGTGTATAGGCTAGTGTACTGATGTGTATAGGCTCTGTATAGGCTAGTGTACTGATGTGTATAGGCTAGTGTACTGATGTGTATAGGCTCGTGTAGGCTAGTGTACTGATGTGTATAGGCTAGTGTACTGATGTGTATAGGCTCGTGTAGGCTACTGTACTGATGTGTATAGGCTAGTGTACTGATGTGTATAGGCTCTGTATAGGCTAGTGTACTGATGTGTATAGGCTAGTGTACTGATGTGTATAGGCTAGTGTACTGATGTGTATAGGCTCGTGTAGGCTAGTGTACTGATGTGTGTAGGCTAGTGTACTGCTGTGTATAGGCTCTGTATAGGCTAGTGTACTGCTGTGTATAGGCTCTGTATAGGCTAGTGTACTGATGTGTATAGGCTCTGTATAGGCTAGTGTACTGATGTGTATAGGCTCATGTAGGCTAGTGTACTGATGTGTAAAGGCTCTGTATAGGCTAGTGTACTGATGTGTATAGGCTCTGTATAGGCTGGTGTACTGATGTGTATAGGCTCGTGTAGGCTAGTGTACTGATGTGTATAGGCTCGTGTATAGGCTAGTGTACTGATGTGTATAGGCTCTTTATAGGCTAGTGTACTGATGTGTATAGGCTAGTGTACTGATGTGTATAGGCTCGTGTACTGATGTGTATAGGCTCGTGTATAGGCTAGTGTACTGATGTGTATAGGCTGGTATAGGCTAGATTACTGATGTGTATAAGCTATTCCACTTGTGTGGATAGCCTGATATAGGCTAGTGTACTGATGTGTATAGGCTCGTGTAGGCTAGTGTACTGATGTGTATAGGCTCGTATAGGCTAGTGTACTGATGTGTATAGGCTGGCGTAGGCTAGTGTACTGATGTGTATAGGGTGGTATAGGCTAGATTACTGATGTGTATAAGCTATTCCACTTGTGTGGATAGCCTGATATAGGCTAGTGTACTGATGTGTATAGGCTCGTGTAGGCTAGTGTACTGATGTGTATAGGCTCGTGTAGGCTAGTGTACTGATGTGTATAGGCTGGTATAGGCTAGATTACTGATGTGTATAAGCTATTCCACTTGTGTGGATAGCCTGATATAGGCTGGTATAGGCTAGATTACTGATGTGTATAAGCTAGTCCACTTGTGTGTATAGGCTGGTATAGGCTGGTGAACTTGTGCTTATAGGCTGGTATAGGCTGGTGAACTTGTGCTTATAGGCTGGTATAGGCTAGTGAACTTGTGTGGATAGCGTGGTATAGGCTAGTGTACTGATGTGTATAGGCTGGTATAGGCTAGTGAACTGATGTGTATAGGCTATTGTACTGATGTGTATAGGCTGGTATGGGCTAGATTACTGATGTGTATAAGCTATTCCACTTGTGTGGATAGCCTGGTATAGGCTAGTGTACTGATGTGTATAGGCTATTCAACTTGTGTGTTACGTCATGTGATGTGTATAGGCTGGTATAGGCTAGTGAACTTGTGTGATACTATAATAGCATTATTATGATATGATAATATAATATAAAATAATATAATAATAGAAATAATAGTAATAGTACTAATAATGGTGTTAATAGTAATATCTCCCAGGTTATTAACTGGAGGCTTCATTTCTCTAGGTCCCAGTGTTTACAGCAGATGATGGTGTGTTCTAGAGTGTCCACTTGTGTACAATATTTGCATAGGTCATCTTCAGTTTGCCCCATACTCTCGGCATTGTATCTGAATCTCCCATGTCCCGTCAAGCCCTCGGTCAGGAAGTAATCCAGCTGTCTATGTTTACAAGTTAGTGATTTATTAAAGTCGGGAATGATATTCTTTGTCCACTGCCCTACTACCGTAGTCTCTTGCCATCGTCTTTGCCACTTCTCAATTATACGCATTCTTATGTTCATCTTCTCATAATTAGAGATCTATCCACTTGCGTCATGTACGACTCTTCTTTCTTCCACTTTTAAATCTATGGGGATAGACCTGGAGTGCTCTAGTTGATATATTCCTATACCCAAAGGCTATTCTCACAAGAATTTTTCTTTGTACCTTGTCCATGAGGTTCTTATAAATGCTTTCTTGAAGCACAGGACACCACAGATGTGCGGCATATAGCAGCACTGCATAGCAACTGCCTTTTCATGGAACTCGGACCTGCAATATTTGGCATCAGCCTACACAATGCTGATGCTTTCTGCTCGGCCTTTTTGGTAAATGTCCTAATATGTTTTCCAAAATTTCCACCATCACCTAACATTACACGCAAATAACGCACTGCTTTACTGGGTGTAATCGCGGTACCTCCAATAGTGAGGAACACTTCCTTGCGCTTCTTGGAACCTTTTAAAATCATAGCTTCAGTTTTTTGTCCTGCCAAATCTCGTCTATTGGTCTTCATCCATGTCTGTATGCGTCTCAAGGATTCGTTTGCTCTAAACATCAGCTGTTCTTCATCAATTGCAGTTACAACATGCGCCAGATCCACAGCGAAGCATATAGTATTGGCTCCCGTCGTCAATTTCAGCCGCAGTACCCCATCATATATAATATTCCATAATGTGGGTCGCAATAATGAACCCTGTGGTACTCCCGCAGGTACTTGCATTCTGTCCTGCTGGTCTAACTGAATATATACTTTATCAAAATAAGAAATAGTAGTAATACTTATAGTGGTAGTGGTAATAATAACAATAACAATAACAATAACAATAACAATAATAATAATAATAATAATAATAATAATAATGCTAACAATCATAACAGCACTAATAATGCTAATAAAATGGTAATAGTAATAGTACTAGTAATGCTTACTACAGTAATAATAGCGGTAATGGTAGTAAAAAAATGGTAATAGTAATAATATTGGTAATATTAATAACAGTAATAATAATTGTAGTTATAATGGGAAGAGTAATAATATTGATAATAGTAATAGTAGTAATTCTAACGGTCGTAGTAGTAAGAGTAATAGTAATAATAGTGATAAGTGGTCATAATAATGATAATGGTAATAGAAATAGATCGAAATAGTAATTATAATGGTATTACTAATAATAGTGGCAGTAGTGTAATAGTAAGAATAGTGGTGATAGTAATAGTAATAATAGGGGTAATAGTAATAATACTAATTATATTGGTAATGGTAATAATAATAGTAATAAAAATATTAGTAATAATAGTGGTAGTAGTTATTAAAAAAATAGTGGTAATAGTAATACAAATAATAATAGTAATAATAATGATAAATGCGGTAGTAGTATAAAAGTAAGAATAGTGTTAATAGTAATAATAGGGGTATTAGTAATAATACTCGTAATAGTGGTAATAGTAATAATTATGATAGTTAGTAAACAGTGGTAATAGTAATAATACTAAAAATAGTAATAATAATGATAATAGTAATAATAACGGTAGTATTGTAATAGTAAGACTAGAGGTATTAGTAGTAATAATAATAATAATAATCATAATAATAATCATAATAATAATAATAATAATAATAATGATAACAGTACTAATAGTGATAGTAGTGTTATAGTAATAATAGTAGTAATCATGATAAAAGTAATAATAATAATAATAATAATAATGATAATAGTAAAAAATATCGTAATAGTAATAATACTTATAATATTGGTAATGGTAATAATAGTGTAATAGTAAGAATAGTGGTAATGGGAATAAAACAAATAATAATGAGAATAGTAATAATAATGATAATAGTGGTAGTGGTGTAATAGTAATCCTAATGGTAATAGTAATAATAGGTTTAATAGTAAAAATAGTAATAATACTGTTAGTAGTGTAATAATAAGAATAGCGGTAATAGAAATATTAGTAATAATGAGAATAGTTATAATAATGCTAATATTAATAATAGTGGTAGTAGTGTAGTAGCAAGATTAGTGGTAATAAAAATAAATATGGTTATAGTAATAACACTAATAGTAGTGGTAATAGTATTAATGATGATAATAATAATAAAAATAGTTCTCAGGAATTCCATACTGAAGTCGCTGGTGAGTGTATCTTGGGCAAACAGTGAGCAGATGAGAGTAGAATCACATAGAGTACATTTAGGAGGAAGTTCACGGGACAGAATGTAATTAAAAAATTAAAAAATAAATAAATTGTATGATTGAAGGAATTGATAAATCTACTTTGCCTAATACGTTAGCCAGAGATAATGCAGTGCGTCATTTTTGGCCTCATCCTGTCTTAGCTAGACTACTTATGTATTATTTTTTTTATTCGGGTAGTACACATGCAATACACATTTTTAGCGGCAGCCAATAATTTACATGTTAGCAAATCCCATCTAAAATATTTGTCCATTCTTGTCTATTCAATTTCCCACTCCCTCTTGCCTTCATCTATGTGGCAACCCTCCCGTTGGATTCCAATCCATTATCTTTTTGTCTTCCATTTCTCTGGTGTGTCCATACCATTTTAGTTCTTTCTTTGTAATAACATTTAGAACTGAATTTTCAACCTTCAAACTTTTCTTAATATAGTGAATTCTTATTTTGTGTTTTCTAGATATTCCTGCTGAACGTCTCCAGAAGTCCATCTCTGTGCATTTAACGTTCACACAGCTGCTCCATAGGTTATAATGCTTCTTACTGTTGTATTGAATATATTTTGGTTTCAGCGAATATACGTTTGTCCCATTAAATACCATTATTGAACCTAGATATAGCATTTCTTCCTCTATTCATTTTCGTTGTTATTGTTTTTTCTTGCTTCCCATCCTTTGTAATATTAATGCCTACATATTTATATTCTTCAGATGCATTATCTTCCAATATTAAGTCTTGTGCATCATCTCCTATTTTCATACATTTTGATTTATCCATATTTATTTTCAAACCCCATTGATGATACTCTTGTATTAATTTCCTTGTGAGCTATTCTATATCTTGTAATTCCTGTGCCATAATCAATTCATCGTCCCAGACTGGAGGGAATATAGTGTATTGGTATAGGTACCCGTCTAATGCCTTTTCAGTGTACCTACATTTTATATAATATTGGAGATATTGTCGCAATCCTTTATTCATTTTAAACCCATTTGACAAGTATTTTCCCATTTTCCCATTTTCACTTGTACATATGTCTCTGAATATTAATTTTGAATTGCTTAAATCAATGTTGAATTTATGTTGCTCAATTTTAAAGCTTGCCTTAATTTTGTCAACTTTAATTTTATGGTAAGCTTTCTCAATATCTATAAATACTATATGCAACGGTCGTGCTCTAATTCTGTTTCTTTCTTTCTATAATTTGTTGTATGCTAAAACTAGGATCAGCTGTTGATCTTCCCACTCTGAAGCCAACTTGTTCTTCTGGTTCTGCTTCATTATATTGTATTTCTAAAAAGTGTTTAATTACTTTTCCATATAGTTAACTTAACGTGCTGTTAATAGTAATTCCCCTATAATTTTTACATTAGTTTTTCCTATTTTATGTATGGTTGAAATATATTCTGTTTTCCACTCTCCATTTAGACATTTTTCAAATAAATCCCTCAAAACTTTATATAACTTGTCTGTGCAATGTTTTAATAATTCATTTGGAATATTTCCCAGTCCAGGCGCTGTTCCACATTTTAAGACCTTCACTGCGTTTTTTACTATTTCTGAACCTGGATGTATGAATTCATTCTCTGCTTCTTCATCTAATTCAATGTCATTAGAGTCATTTTGAGAAAAAATAAAATTTTCGGAAACTTTCCATTCAAAGGTTAGTTTAGGGTGGAGGAATTATTCTCAAAACCTTCGTGTCGCATCCTTGTAGTATAATAAACTTTAACACCAACTTGGCTTCTTAAGCGACTTTTCGTTTTTGTGCAATGCTGCTTACAGACAGACACACACAAGCGCGCGCACACCTTTTTCTATAAATGCTTTTTTTTTCTTTTTTCTTTGGATTCAGTGGGCCTCAAAGCATACATTTCCAGTGAAATCTCGACACCAAATTTTTGGGTGGAATACAATACAATACGCTGTAGAGAAAGTAAAAACGAGGTTATTCAGATGTTGTGACATTGTTTCATTACATACACGTTTCCAGTATTTGATAAACGACAAATGTAACACAGGATCGATTGTCACTTTTTAAAGTCTATTTATTTATATATATTTATATATATTTATTTATTTATTCATTCATTCATTCATTCATTCATTCATTCATTCATTCATTCATTCATTCATTCATTTATTTATTTAAGGTCGATCACTTGTTTCCCGCTTTACAAACCAGGCAGAAGAATGAAATAAAGTGACAGAAAACAAAATAAAATTACAAATAAATGCACAGGAAATAAGTTAACATAGAAAGGAGAAGATGAGGTGAGAGCCATTCTGGTCCCTCTGTGACAAGAATCCAAGTGACATCTGGTCCCTTGTCTTGCGGTGGACGAGGCGACTGCGCATTCTGGTGGCAACTCTAGGAGCTGATGAAGGTGTGAGCTTGATGACGTATGAACTCTAAGTTCTCTGTGCATTGCGCACAATAGATGTGAAACGTGTGTGTTGAATTTTCTGGCTGTAGTCCTGTTTACCCTCCGTAACTTTTGTGTAACTGGTAAACCGTAAGAGATAGACCAAATCTAAGCGTTATGTTGTTTGTGTGCGCATCAAAATCTCAAAAAGTTCTGCATCGATTTAGTCCAAATTTTGACACGATATACAACCCAGGTCAAAGATAGTTTTTCTCTATTTCTTGCGTCAGTAACGTAGCTGCGAACCCAACAAAACAGCTTTTTCAACGGTCACTACCGCTACTTGCCAATAGATGGCGTTAACAAGAAAAAATATTTACAAAAAAAATTCCTTGCGTCGCATTCAGATTATTATGCAATCTGAGTTAAATATTCACCTTGATCGAGGTGCTTTTGTGTGATCGTGTAGTTCCCAAATCCTAAGTAAAGGTTATGTTTTGTATCACTTTTTTTTTTTCATTCAACTAATATTTAACTTAGCAAATATTAATTTTTTAGAGCTTTTCAATACTGTTTGTTCGTGTTTCATTGTTGTAGTCATTTGGTTCGTTATCAACGGAATGAAGGAACGCGAAAGGGTGAGGGTGAGGAACATGTATGTACCCAGAACTGAATGTGCTCCGGTACAGTCCAACTGGACAACAGATGAGAGTTGCGCTGGCGGAAAAATCAAATTGCACCACCAGAACCATTGAACACTTCCTATCGAACATCAGGAAATAGAACTCCTGCTTCCAAATGACGTCATTTGGTGCGGAATGCATGCCAACTTTTAAAATCAAAGGACAAATATTTCACAAAGCTGGCTCACTGTTCTCGTTCACGGTGATGATAAAGAAGAAGTCGATGCACGTTCGCAATTGCAGGAGCTCCTTCACGAAAGGAACAATTTGGTGCGTTTTTTAAAATAGCAATTGGTGTGATATATAAATCGATAGACACCGTTGTGGAAGCAGAGTGAGTGAGTGCGTAGTGTTTAAGGGCCCGTCGACAGCTAGGTCATTTGGGCCCCAAGTCAAATTTAAAGGATAAAACACTCGCCAACTTCTGATTAGAAACTAAGCTAAAATACAAAACTAAAAAATGTCTAAAACAGTTAAAATACTAAAAAGTTAATGTTAGAACCGTTAAAACAACAAAAAGGTTAAAACGCTAAAAGGTGAATGATAAAACAGTGACGGTTTAAAATATTAAACAGTAAAACAAGACAAATCTAATTGCAGATTTGTAAATCCTTAAGTGAAAAGCCTAATGCTACAAACACAAGTCATACTTGTTTGGCGACTCCAATTTCAGCGACGAACCGCAGCACCGTATCTAGATTACCCAAAGACACGTAATTGACTACTTTTGCTACACGATACAATGTGCACGTTATTTGCACGTATTTACTCAGGTGCATATTAATTACATACGGTATAATATTACCATTTAAAACCTGTAAATGTAAAATAAACATAAAACAGGTGATCATAATATACTAAATTGGACTATTATTGTACTGCAAAAAATTAAAAGGTATTGAACTAACATTGTATACCTACTGTGAGTTAAAATAATACTTCAGCTGTAGAGTAAGACAGCTACAATATCACACAATGTTTTATTTTCTCCACTACCTGTTGCATTCCATGCAAAAGTGATATACGTATCGACGTTTCAACGAAAATACACCAAGTTTCTTGATTGCGCGAGAGATTGTGTCGGTTAAATACCAAAATTCGTATTCAGCTTTTTTCACGAAAATCACTCCGAAGTGAAAACATTTGTCTTATTATCTCAAACATGTTTAAAATACTACAACTAGGGCACACAGTAAGTGTGTTGCATCGAGTTACAAGAGAGTCTCTGCCACTTTTCTTTATCGACCTAGAGCCAGCTTCCAACAACAAAACGACGACTCACCTGGATCAAACGCAAACAGCTCAATTTCAAATACTCCACAATGCACTGGCTTCTTGGACGTAAATCACAACGCTCAGTGGCAAGCAAGCTAATCATCTACAAAACTCTACTAAAACCAACTTGGACATATGCAATGCAACTATGGGGTACAGCAAGCAACCCAAACATCGAAATACTAGAACGTTTTCAATCCCAAACTCTCCGAACCATTGGTAATATCCCCTGCAACAATCGCAGCACACAGGCATCCCAATACACTGGCAATAACCCGACTACAGAGAAACCAGGTCTTGGAATTGCACTACACATTTGCACCCAAATTATAAGCAAATTCATGGCCAATGGGCCATAGTTTGTAAAGGTAATATATTATTATTGTTACTTATTGCTCAGCTATTGAACAGATTGTAATTTTTCAAATGTTTAAATAAAAAGTTTTGCATCGGCCATTTCAGAAAGATCCATTATTATTGCTTGAAATTGTGCGTGTGTGTGTAAACAGCATAACTCAAAAACTAAAAGGTTGGTATTTACGTTTGATATCTTTCAAGGATGCAACATGAAGATTTTGAAGAAAATTGCTCCCATTTATATGGAACATTTATTGAAAATTTTGATTTTCTCAAAAATAGCTGTAACGATCTCGATTAAGATGCTTTTATGGAAATGAAATGTAGAGGTACTTTGAGTTTTGTGGCTATAGCCCATGCAGTCGTGTTCATATAACGAGCACCTACTCCCCTTGTACCTTACAATACAAGATCATTTGTACAAATGTCTATCTGTGTTAACATGAAGTGTTTCTAAGGATCGTTGGCAGAAGAGTGGATAGAGAAAGTCGTGTGAGTGTAACACAGATTTTTTCATTAAGCAAAAGCAGGTTTTATGTTATTTGCTTGCTGTTGCAGGGTAAGGAGAAACACATGTTTCTGATTATTTCAAACCAAGGGAGGGAATATAGATATAGGTATGTGTTTTAGTAAAAAGGAGCGCGTGTGTGCAGTTTTAATGAAGCGCATCGCAGCGCATCGGGTTCATTACTACCGGCCAGGGTCTGCTTGCCATCCACAAACCTCCATGTCCACTGATCCTGACCCCACACACATTACATTTTATTATTTACCGTTTGACGGCGTCCTAATTTCCCCCATATCAGCGCGCACAACGCTTTTATCACAATTTTTATTTTACTTAACTTCACAGCTGCACCACATCTTTACTCCTTTTTCTACCATGCGTACTAAGTATGGAAGTATTGGATTCCACCAAAAATACTCGCATGTTCCACTCACATGACTTTCTCTACTCTTGTACTAACCACTCTTACAAACTCTTATTCCTATATCTTCTTCGTCTTACTTGAGATAAACATTTGTACAAATTATCTTATTGCTTATTTCCTTGTAGGTACAAGGGGAATATGGGAATACAGTAGACTTTGAGCGATAGTCAAATGTTTTAAAGCTTTGAGATTCCGTTCTCTTTGCACACTTAATATATAAAAAAATGAACAACGATGATCCATTTCACGAAAGTTTTAAGTTTTCTAAAACTCACACACATAACAAGGAATATCTCCGAAATGGTTCACCCTACAAGAAAATTTATTTGTACATTGTGTATTTTAGTATTTTTTGTAGAGTAAGATTTGGTCTATCTCTAACGGTTTACCAGTTATGCAAAAGTCGTCCAGAGAAAATACGACTACAGGGGCTATAGCCAGAAAATTCAAGATATACATGTCATTTGTCATACAAATATCTCAAACTTTAATCAAAATCGTTAGCCATTTTCAAGAAAATCAAAATTTTAGAAACATTTTCCATGTAAAGAGTAGTTTAGGGTGAAGCTATTTTCTTCAAAATCTTAGTGTCACATCCTTGAGACCTTAAACTTAAATATCAACTTTGGTTTTTTACCGATTTTTTTTTTTATTCAGGGGTCTCAAAACATATATTTGCGGTGAAATCTCGACATCGAATTTTTGGGTGGAATACAATACTTCCCCTACTTACCAGTAGAGAAAGTAAACATGTAGATCCGATTAAAGCACACAAATTATGTAAGATATATTTTTTATAGAGTTAAACTTTCCTACGTATTCCTTGTTATTGGTTTGCATATTTGTATAACTGTACGTGTCCAAAGTGGGAACTCGTTTTTCCTTGTTTTTATTTGCCGGCCAGGCAGACAATGGAATTTCAAAGCTGTCACATAGCGAGAAGCTCTTAAAAGATTTAGCTATCATTTAAAGTCTGCTCTATTTTTCTTATATATGCAACGAAATGTGTAATGAATGTTTATTTGTATTAAGGGAACACCGAAGTGAAAATGGTGTTTTTCTGAAGTATTGAAGTTTTGCACAGGCATTTCCAGCAACTGAAGAAATGTGTGTACCAAATTTCATTACAATAGATAATCACATTCTTGATATATTAATTTTATTGGGTATAACCGAAATCTACCTCTTCCGGGTGTTCAACTACAAAGTTCATTTTTTTAAATTAATCTCTTATCACCTCAGTAATAAATTAAAGAATGGACATTTTTATATAAGTAGTTTTCATAATTATTTAACACGACAAAGTGTACAAATGTCAAAAATAGCGCGTTATATTATTCTTTTAACAAAATTATCACCTTTATGAAAACTCCAAACAGACATTTTAGTACCTATATTTTGAATTCTATTGGAAACAAGTTTTAGATGTCTATTCAGATTTTTGTGGGAGAAAATGGGTTTTCAATATGAGAAGGTAACAAAATATTGTTTCCGAGAAAAATGAATTTAAAGTTGGAATGGAAGGTGTGGACATGTCCATTTAAAAGGTAGAGGCAGAGGCGCGCCTCCTTAAACAGATGTTCCTCCTCGATAGGGGACTAAAACTTCGCACTTATATTTAAGGTATGGTGCATTGTTTTGCAATAAAAATCCCTTTTTTACCAAAGAAGCTAAAATATCACTTCAGTGTTCTCTTAACTAGAAACAGAACAAGAAGTAGTTTTTAAGGCTCACCTGCGTGGTGTGGAGGTAGCGCGTCTGCGCCGGGCAACTCTTCATTCGTCGTCCCATACGATATATCCGGTTCAACCTACAAAAAGAAGCAGCATTTGTAAGAATAGAGGGTAGAGAAAGTCATATGAGTGCTAGTACACGTTACCAAACACCTGAGCGAGCAGTGCACGTGAAGTGACATGACACTCGAGTTGTGAAAGTAATATGAGACACTACAGCTGTGTAACCCTATACACGTATACAAATATCAACAGCGCTTCCCATATCATAGATAATCCACAATTATAAGTTACCAACACAACTGCATTTTATACAACTATTTCAACAGTTAAATCAAATCATTTACTCTAAACATCACTATAATTCAAGATAAATTCTTAACGGGCTGCGCGGTGTTTGGCCTATCCGCATCCTCGGCGCTATCACAGAAAGGCACGGATGTAACCATACAAGATTTTTAAAACTACTTTCAAAAGCTTTATTTGCCAAGTTCATGAAAGGAGACCGTTATTGGAGCTCTGACAAACTTAATATTGTTCTCATAACCCTTCATAACGGAAAAGTTGCTGTATTGTACGCCATTGGCGGAGAAAGAGTTGTAAAAACAATTCAAGGAAAACCCTAATTAGATAGAATACAGAAAACAGAGAAAATTGCCAAGTTGGAGATATAACAAAATGTATTAATGAGCGACGGAAATACTGGAAACAAACGGGTAGAAAAGGAGAGCAGAAAGAGACGCTAGGAGATGCATTGGCAGCACGTCCGAGGGCAAATGGTCAGCATATTATCACAAGACATAGCCGAATACAAATTTGCCCCTTTTTAGAGCATTAACAGACAGGGAGCGTTTTTCCAACAAGACTGTGCAACAGCTCGATGAGAACAACTGAAGGTGTGTTTCAGGACACGCGACCTAACCCACTGCGATTTTTTTCTGGGGAAACTTAATTCATAAAGTGCACAAGACAAACACATCCACCAGGAAATTGCCAGCATTTCTCAACGTGAACTACTAGAGGTGCCTATGGACAACGTAGCATCTCCTTTCATAAAGCTGGTAAGTAGAGTATTTAAAGGTGCTTTTAAAAATCTTGTATGGTTTCAACCGGGCCTTTCTATGATAGCAGATGGCAACGAGCATCGAGGACGCAATCCGGATTCACAGGGATTTACTTATATATTGTGATAACATACAACGTAACAAAATGTTTAACTGCAAAAATATACGACTGAAATTGGTTCTTCTGTTATTTTCTACACTTACAGATCTTCAAAATACCGTCTCTCATACATATATTGCATTGATTCTATCTGAAGCCATTATTAATGTTGTCTAGGACTTTATTAGAGATTATATATATATTACATATATTGCAGAAGTACCGGGTTGAAATACCCTTTTTTCATAGTTTCTCTCACTCGTCAAAGTAAATAACCGCTTGGATATTTAATATCATTACCCAAAGTTGGAGCTAAGATCTAAAGTAATACTAGAAGTTAAAATAGATGGCAATAACGAACGCTGTGCCATGTATCCATAAATAATGAAACAATGTAGGCTGGACGCGCTATCTTGTAGAAGCAGAGATACAGTTGCCTGGCACTAAGGTCTCTGTGTACTGGTACAGTGATAAGACCTAGGTATCCGTCACAATACGAGCACATGGTTAAACTGACGTCAAATAAATACACGAAAAAGTATTAATAAGCAAAAAGTGGTATAACAAATAGTCATTAATGGTTATTGCCTTACTGGTGACCTTGTTCACACTTGTGCAGGTAAAATACGACCAGCTAACACTGCGGCGTCTGAATTTACGAGCGTCACTCGTCAACGGAATAAATGAAATCAAGATTGATAGATTGATTGATTCTCACAAACAAAACCTCATTTGCTAAATTATTTTAAACCCTGCTGTTTGGTTTTGTTTAAGTCAGCTTTTAAAACTCGAATTACAGTTTCGTTTATTTCCTCCCATTCTTTATGTAAATATTATACAATGCTTTATAAACTACACGTTGTTCACTACACCAAAGGAAAAGCTCTGATCTGTTGAAGTTGCCAAAGTGACTCGACTGCCCACTATCGTATTCCATACACGAACCAAAACACTTTTCAATGAACCTACAATAACTCGGAGAATATTACACTTTATACTTTCTATACCACTTATAGTGAATGCCGAGACTACACTAGAAGTACATATATGTTTTGAGGTCCCTTGAATAAAAAAGGAGCATTTTTACCTTTTCCACTACGTATAGTAAGTAGAGCAATTCCACCTAAAAATTCTAACTCCAGATTTCACAGAAAATTTATGTTTTGAGGCTTCCTGAATCCAAAGAAGCCTATCTAGAAAAAGGTCCACGCTCGCGCCTGTGTGTGTGTGTGTTTGTGAACAGCATGACTCAAAAATGAAAAGTCGGTAAAAAACCAAAGTTAGTATTTAAGTTTAATATCTTTCAAGGATGCGACACGAAGATTTTGAAGAAAATAGCCCCACCCTAAACTAACTTTACATGGAAAATGTTTCGAAAATTTTTATTTTCTTGAAAATGGCTCTAACGATTTTGATTAAAATTTCATATGTTTGAGATATTATGACAAATGAAGCGTATATCTTGAATTTTCTGGCTATAGCCCATGTAGTCGTATTTACTCTGGACGACTTTTGCATAACTGGTAAACCGTTAGAGATAGACCAAATCATATTATACAAAAAATGTAGATCTTGCTAAAAAACATAATTTATGTCTCAATAAATTTTCTTGTAGGGTGAACCATTTCGGAGATATTCCTTGTTATGTGTTCGAGTTTCGGAAAACTTAAAACTTTCGTGAAATGGAACATCATTGTTCATTTTTGTATATGTTAAGTGTGCAAAGAGAACAGAATCTCAAAGCTTTAAAACATTTGACTATCGCACAAAGCCTACTGTATTCTAATATTCCCCTTGTACCTACAGGGAAATAAGCAATAAGACAATTTGTACAAATGTTTATCTCAACTAACACGAAGAAGATATAGGAGTAAGAGTTTGTAAGAATGGTTAGTACAAGAGTAGAGAAAGTCATGTGAGTGAAACACATCAGACTTTTTAACTGTAAATCCCTTTATTTAACCGTTATATTAGTTATTTCTCACAGCTACGGCCATTCCTAGTATGGGACGAAAAGTTTCTGTATGTGTGATAATGTAAGCAGATACATACGCTATATGTGAAGGCCGGTAGAACGGCTCGAAGACGCCATTAACGGAAGTGTGTGTACAAAGGGCCGCGGGGGGTGGGGGGTGTATGGTGCAAACGTAACAAGCTCAAACTCAGTCCAACAATGCCTCTGTGGTGATCTCCATTACTTTACGCTCCATATAAATTGCATCATTATTCTAAACACAACACAATAATTATTTTAACATTGGTAGTACATATACGTAGAACGGCTCGTTAGAGCGCTCGCGGTCACGTGTCTCATTTTTATAGTACTAATGCAGCGCAGGGAGACAAATTTCAGTCTCATTAATGTCCTCATAATAACACTGCTATTTGTTTATTATATGCGAACATCCGTACACAGGTAGGTAGGTAGGTATACCTGTATTCTGTGGTGCAATTGTTACTTTCTCTGCTACGTATAGCAAGTACAGGAAATATTGTATTACACCCAAAAATGTCATGTTCAAATTTCACCGCCAACATGTTTTGAGGCCCCTGAATCCAAGAAACGCATCTTTAGAAAAAAGTCTGCGCACGCGCGTGTATATGAACTCAGATTTACTGGCATGTAAAAGCTCCTGCGGGACAAAATTCCAACACACCGACGACGCTGATGTGATCCTGGCAATTAACAGAGTCGTTAAACAACAAAATAATTTAAGAAAAGAACATAACCCAAGAACGAAAACTCTTAAATACCAAACTTGGTATTAAAATTCAGAATTTTCCAAGAATGCCACAAAAAGAAGTTCAGGAAAATTCCCTCAGCCCAAACTACCCTTTACACAGAACATTTTTTTAAATTTTTTATTTTTTTAAAAGATGGCTAACGATTTTTATTAAAATAACATGTTTAACATATTTTCATCCCACTAAAATACATTTCTCTAATGTTGTAGCAATGTTCCCAGAAGTCTTCTTCTGAATGATTTTTGCATATTGCTAGACTGTAAGAGATAGACAGAATCTTACTGCAACAAATATCGATCTTATTGAAACAGATAACTTGTTTCATTTTTTGCGTAGAATGAAGAATTTCCGAGTTCTTGTTACTTCTCTTAATTTTCCAATACTTATACCTCTCTGGAATGGAAAGTTATTCATTTTTTTATCTCTTGATCATAAAAAGGAAGCGGAATTTCGATATCACAAAGTAACAAGCTCTTAAAAGAGTTGACTATCACTTAAACTGTACAGTGTTCCCATATTCCCCTTGTGCCTACAACAAAATTTGCAATCAGTTAATTTCTGTAAATGTTTACCTCAACTAACACAAAGAAGATATAGGAATAACACCTTATGAGAATGGTTAATACAAGAGTAGGGAAAGTCATGTGAGTGCAACACACCAGATTCTTTTTACTAAACCAGAGCAATAAATAAAGTATAAAAGACAAGCCAGAGCTTCCTGGGGTGATATTTTATGCTCGCCTTTGGTTCAGAGAAAACACGAAATTGAATTTATTATACCTACTTAAAAGTTTCGTTTTAATCTTAAGAGAATGTTGTTTGCTCCTTTAGAAATAAGAATTAAACTCATATATAGCATGTTATTTACTGCCTCGTTATTGCAAAATGTTATTTTGTTTCTGTGAAGTCTGACCTTTGAGATTGTATTAAAAATGTAATATCTTGCAAGAGTAGACAAGAAATATCCCTCACCATATGCAAGGCGCGCATGCTTTATAACTTAAATCCTTCCTTCTTTAATATTCATCCGCTCTTGTTTCATAACTAATGCACACTAACAAAAACGAGCCTTTATTAAAATACAGACTGGCAACAGAAAACCAGAAACATTCAAGATGTTCAAGATCATGGCATGGGTTCCACTCACATGGACTTCTCTACTCACTCTAGCACAACTATTCTTTTAAATATTATTCCACTTTCTTTGTATGGGCAACACAATAAAAAATGAATAACAACTTCCCATTTAAGAAAACATATTGCAAAATACAGACGAATAACAAGAAATACTTCGGAATTGGTCCAGCCCCCCCCCCCCAAAAAAAAAGAAAATTAAAAAAAATAATAATAAAGTAAAAAAAAAATAAATAAATACACTTTATTTGACATAATTTGTGTTTTAACGAAGTCTACTTTTTTCGTATCGTAACATTTAGTCTATTATGATTTACCACTTATACAAAAGTAATGAAGACCACCTAAGCTATAGCCACAAAATTGAATATATATACACAATATATATTTTTCATAAAAAATATATAGTTTTTTTTAATAGTCATAAAATATCTTAAACATATGACATTTTCAATAAATCATTCGAGCCATTTTGGAGAGAATCAAAATTTTTGAAGATTTTCCATGTGTTTAGAGTGGAGCAAAATCGTTTTGTTGCATACGTGCAACATATTAAATACCGGCCTTTTGTTTTTGAATTATGCTATTCACAGAGACCCAAACAGGCACGCGCGCACGTGTATGAGAGACAGAGAAAGTGAAGAAAGACAGTGAAAGCAGTGAGTCAAGGTTATGAGAAGTAAACAGTTGTGAGTTGTAATATCATGAAAGACTTTAGACTGTGTTAACATCAGTAAAAGAGGACTCTGTATTTGTGTAATTAGTGTATGAGAGACAGAGAAAGTGAAGAAAGACAGTGAAAGGAGTGAGTCAAGGTTATGAGAAGTAAACAGTTGTGAGTTGTAATATGAAAGACTTTAGACTGTGTTAACATCAGTAAAAGAGGACTCTGTATTTGTGTAATTAGTGTATGAGAGACAGAGAAAGTGAAGAAAGACAGTGAAAGGAGTGAGTCAAGGTTATGAGAAGTAAACAGTTGTGAGTTGTAATATCATGAAAGACTATAGACTGTGTTAACATCAGTAAAAGAGGACTGTGTATTTGTGTAATTAGTGTATGAGAGACAGAGAAAGTAAAGAAAAACAGTGAAAGGAGTGAGTCAAAGTTATGAGAAGTAAACAGTTGTGAGTTGTAATATCATGAAAGACTGTAGACTGTGTTAACATCAGTAAAAGAGGACTCTGTATTTGTGTAATTAGTGTATGAGAGACAGAGAAAGTAAAGAAAAACAGTGAAAGGAGTGAGTCAAAGTTATGAGAAGTAAACAGTTGTGAGTTGTAATATCATGAAAGACTGTAGACTGTGTTAACATCAGTAAAAGAGGACTGTGTATTTGTGTAATTAGTGTATGAGAGACAGAGAAAGTGAAGAAAGACAGTGAAAGGAGTGAGTCAAGGTTATGAGAAGTAAACAGTTGTGAGTTGTAATATCATGAAAGACTGTAGACTGTGTTAACATCAGTAAAAGAGAACTGTGTATTTGTGTACTTAGTGTATGAGAGACAGAGAAAACGAAGAAAGACAGTGAAAGGAGTGAGTCAAGGTTATGAGAAGTAAACAGTTGTGAGTTGTAATATCATGAAAGACTGTAGACTGTGTTAAGGTCAGCAAAAGAGAACTGTGTATTTGTGTAATTAGTGTATGAGAGACAGAGAAAGTGAAGAAAGACAGTGAAAGGAGTGAGTCAAGGT
Source organism: Tenodera sinensis (assembly GCA_030765045.1). Lineage (NCBI taxonomy): Eukaryota > Metazoa > Arthropoda > Insecta > Mantodea > Mantidae > Tenodera > Tenodera sinensis. The sequence goes on from CM060974.1 coordinate 5,855,307, forward strand.
TATGAGAAGTAAACAGTTGTGAGTTGTAATATCATGAAAGACTGTAGACTGTGTTAACATCAGTAAAAGAGAACTGTGTATTTGTGTAATTAGTGTATGAGAGACAGAGAAAGTGAAGAAAGACAGTGAAAGGAGTGAGTCAAGGTTATGAGAAGTAAACAGTTGAGAGTTGTAATATCATGAAAGACTGTAGACTGTGTTAACATCAGTAAAAGAGAACTGTGTATTTGTGTAATTAGTGTATGAGAGACAGAGAAAGTGAAGAAAGACAGTGAAAGGAGTGAGTCAAGGTTATGAGAAGTAAACAGTTGTGAGTTGTAATATCATGAAAGACTGTAGACTGTGTTATCAGTAAAAGAGAACTGTGTATTTGTGTAATTAGTGTATGAGAGACAGAGAAAGTGAAGAAAGACAGTGAAAGGAGTGAGTCAAGGTTATGAGAAGTAAACAGTTGTGAGTTGTAATATCATGAAAGACTGTAGACTGTGTTAACATCAGTAAAAGAGAACTGTGTATTTGTGTAATTAGTGTATGAGAGACAGAGAAAGTGAAGAAAGACAGTGAAAGGAGTGAGTCAAGGTTATGAGAAGTAAACAGTTGTGAGTTGTAATATCATGAAAGACTGTAGACTGTGTTAACATCAGTAAAAGAGAACTGTGTATTTATGTAATTAGTGTATGAGAGACAGAGAAAGTGAAGAAAGACAGTGAAAGGAGTGAGTCAAGGTTATGAGAAGTAAACAGTTGTGAGTTGTAATATCATGAAAGACTGTAGACTGTGTTAACATTAGTAAAAGAGAACTGTGTATTTGTGTAATTAGTGTATGAGAGACAGAGAAAGTGAAGAAAGACAGTGAAAGGAGTGAGTCAAGGTTATGAGAAGTAAACAGTTGTGAGTTGTAATATCATGAAAGACTGTAGACTGTGTTAACATCAGTAAAAGAGAACTGTGTATTTGTGTAATTAGTGTATGAGAGACAGAGAAAGTGAAGAAAGACAGTGAAAGGAGTGAGTCAAGGTTATGAGAAGTAAACAGTTGCGAGTTGTAATATCATGAAAGACTGTAGACTGTGTTAACATCAGTAAAAGAGAACTGTGTATTTGTGTAATTAGTGTATGAGAGACAGAGAAAGTGAAGAAAGACAGTGAAAGGAGTGAGTCAAGGTTATGAGAAGTAAACAGTTGCGAGTTGTAATATCATGAAAGACTGTAGACTGTGTTAACATCAGTAAAAGAGAACTGTGTATTTGTGTAATTAGTGTATGAGAGACAGAGAAAGTGAAGAAAGACAGTGAAAGGAGTGAGTCAAGGTTATGAGAAGTAAATAGTTGTGAGTTGTAATATCATGAAAGACTGTAGACTGTGTTAACATCAGTAAAAGAGAACTGTGTATTTGTGTAATTAGTGTATGAGAGACAGAGAAAGTGAAGAAAGACAGTGAAAGGAGTGAGTCAAGGTTATGAGAAGTAAACAGTTGCGAGTTGTAATATCATGAAAGACTGTAGACTGTGTTAACATCAGTAAAAGAGAACTGTGTATTTGTGTAATTAGTGTATGAGAGACAGAGAAAGTGAAGAAAGACAGTGAAAGGAGTGAGTCAAGGTTATGAGAAGTAAACAGTTGCGAGTTGTAATATCATGAAAGACTGTAGACTGTGTTAACATCAGTAAAAGAGAACTGTGTATTTGTGTAATTAGTGTATGAGAGACAGAGAAAGTGAAGAAAGACAGTGAAAGGAGTGAGTCAAGGTTATGAGAAGTAAATAGTTGTGAGTTGTAATATCATGAAAGACTGTAGACTGTGTTAACGTCAGTAAAAGAGAACTGTGTATTTGTGTAATTAGTGTATGAGAGACAGAGAAAGTGAAGAAAGACAGTGAAAGGAGTGAGTCAAGGTTATGAGAAGTAAACAGTTGCGAGTTGTAATATCATGAAAGACTGTAGACTGTGTTAACATCAGTAAAAGAGAACTGTGTATTTGTGTAATTAGTGTATGAGAGACAGAGAAAGTGAAGAAAGACAGTGAAAGGAGTGAGTCAAGGTTATGAGAAGTAAATAGTTGTGAGTTGTAATATCATGAAAGACTGTAGACTGTGTTAACGTCAGTAAAAGAGAACTGTGTATTTGTGTAATTAGTGTATGAGAGACAGAGAAAGTGAAGAAAGACAGTGAAAGGAGTGAGTCAAGGTTATGAGAAGTAAATAGTTGTGAGTTGTAATATCATGAAAGACTGTAGACTGTGTTAACGTCAGTAAAAGAGAACTGTGTATTTGTGTAATTAGTGTATGAGAGACAGAGAAAGTGAAGAAAGACAGTGAAAGGAGTGAGTCAAGGTTATGAGAAGTAAACAGTTGAGTTGTAATATCATGAAAGACTGTAGACTGTGTTAACATCAGTAAAAGAGAACTGTGTATTTGTGATAAAATCTTGGAATAGCATAAAGTGATAGAAAAGTACCTAAGTGGTGTGATTTTGCCGCCATAGCTACACATTTCAACTGACACACTAATATGGGGTAAAGGGAGCGTTGAAGTCGGACCAGTTCCTTGTGTTTTATGAGGAAAACGGGGTGGAGCAGGTAGGTATTATATTTTGGTTGTAAGAGGGCGCGCGTGTGTTTGTGAAAGGTCAAAACTCTTTTCATTGCCCAAGCAGAAGGAAGGAAGAGATAGATAAAAAGGAGGTTGGTTCTTTTGACTGGCCTGGAGCGCGTTCTCAGAGTAAGGGCTAAAAAAGCTCTCAATGTTTGTAGCTCACAAACTAAATCAAAACAACCACGAGTTGCTGTTTTAGTTACATGCTCTCTTCACTAAAAACAAAATAGTAGCTATGAAATGGCATAGAAACGAACAAAATAAAAACCTGAAATTAAAGTTCTCTCCAGAAGGACGTAGGAAAACAACTCGATTCAGATTGCCTGAGAAATTAACTGTTTTAAAACTAAGCTGTTCTTTTTACGATTGAGTCAACATCGACTACAGTTTGTCCTCCAGTTAGTTCCCTATAATAGCCTACCGCGCCATATGGCTCCGAGTCGAATCTCGACCACTTTGATTTCACCCAAAAAATTCGATGTCGAGATTTCACCGGAAATATGTTTTGAGACCCCTGAATTAAAAAAAGAAAAAGCATTTTTGGAAAAAATGTGCATAGACTGACAGATACGCACACGGAATAATTGGGTGGAATACAATACTTGCTCTACTTACTACACGTAGCAGAGAAAGTAAACCCCAAATCTTAGCTAAATACCAAATGTTGTATTTCAAAGAGACGATACCAACATTTTGAAGAAAATACCCGCACCCTAGACTACCCTTCTCATTTTATCAGAAATGGTCCCAATGGTTTTGACTGGAGTATTCTGACACCGGGCTTTGTGCACAACAATGGACAGGGACTAACACCGAAGAAAGAGATGCGTTCAAGGTTAGGCTGCTCGCACAACTCTGTGTGTACGTGACTGTAACAATGGAAGCGGCAGAAACAAAAGGGGCATTTCTAGCTCCTTCTCCAGACTTCTAGCCGATTCATTTCTGCTGCGTGCGTGTGTCAACCAGGAGTATTATCTATATGAGATCATCACCGCTGGACAAGAGGCGGCAATACAGTTACTTCAACAGGTTGAATCAAAAACGGTTACTTTTCGCTTGTGGTCTAACCGGGAAAAAGTACGAATCAGCTGGGGAATTTAATGTCGTACTGGCAAATTGGCCATGGTAGCTTAGTGGTTAAAACCGCCGCTCGATAAGCGGAAGATCCGTGGTTCAAATCCCGGCTATGGCAGTGAATTTTCCAGTTTCTGATTCAACCTCATGAACATTGCCCACACACAGCTTGTGTGCTTAAGAACACCAGCAGTAGCTTGTTGGCATAAATAAATAAAAGTTAGTTTAGTTTTAGATTTACAGTTACAGACATGAGACCCGGCAACGCGTTGTATTGGCGTTTAAAATGTCAAATCCAATCCCAAATAAACTTTTCACATGATAAATATACTGTACAAGAGCTAAAATTTAAAAAGGCACTTGGTCAATGTGTCAGCTGTGCACGTGCGCTGTGAGGATTTCATGAGCGTCAAGTATTGCATCGTTGCAGTTAGTAAATAAGAGACAGAAAGAGTGAAGACAGTTAAAGGAGTGAGTCAAGGTTATGAGAAGTAAACAGTTGTGAGTTGTAATATCATGAAAGACTGTAGACTGTGTTAACATCAGTAAAAGAGAACTGTGTATTTGTGCAGAAGTTTTGGAGGAGAATAAAGTGACAGAAAAAGTAGTAGAAGTGTAGTTTTTTCGTTTTTGTCACATGGTATCAGGAGTGGAACGGTTGTTCACATTATTTCCCCAGAGCGCTAGATCCAGTTCGCACATAATAGTCGAGTATTCCACTTATTTTTAATGTATTGGAGTTGGTTTACAAATCCTCATTGGCTGTTTCGAAAATAAAAAACGATTTATCACGAAGTGGGTGCTCACTTGTATTTGAAGCAGTCAGCCACGGCTCATTGCTTACATAAAGTGCACATGTGCGTAGCAATATTCTTTTGTTTTAATTACCTCCTCCACGCGCCAGCGCACGCTCCACAATGGGCAGCGTCAACAAAAGAACTAATACCACGCTACAGTATCTTCCTATTAAATCATACATACACGACAAAAATATAATTTTTTACTGCGAAATTTTAATCGGGTATTGAAAAACCATCAAGCATGTCCCGCTGAGCGAAAAAAATGCATTGTTAAAATGCTGCCCGGGTACATTGTGGCAGATAAATTAGAAATTTTACATTCCAGTGATGCGATTTATACCTAGCAAATGACAGACGAAAATATAACCGAATAACTGCAGTAAAAAATAAACACATACGTACATATACACTTGTCCCTTCTTTTGTGGATTTTATTTCCTAATCTTTGTTTGGTGTCGCTTTGAAGTTACTTTCCTTTTCCTTAAATGCATGAAAAAATAGCAATTTTTCACTCTAGCAAAGTATTTGAAACGTTAAAGCAATGACAATGAATATGTTGGAAATGGTCAACTCTACAAAAGTCATCCATAGTAAACAGGACTACATGGGCTATAGCCAGAAAATTCAAAATATACATTTCATTTGTCATAAAGATATCTTAAACATTTGACATTTTAATTAAAATCGTTAGCTATTTTCAAGAAAATCAAAATTTTGGGAAAATATTCCACACAAAGCGTAGTTTAGGGAGGGGCTATTTTCTTGAAAATGTTTTCATCGTATGCTTGGAAGATGAACTCAAGTACCAACTTTGGTATTTCGCAAACTTTTCATTTTTACTTTCTCTACTACGTATAGTAAGTAGAGGAAGTTTTGTATTCCACCCAAAAATTCTATGACGAGGTTTCACAGGAAATATAAGTTTTGGGGCCCCCCTTAATCAAAAAAAAAATAATAATAATAATTTTTTGAAAAAGGTGTGTGTGTGTGCCTGTGCGTGTTTGTGCCTGTGCGTGTGTGTGTGCGTGCGTGCGCGTGTGTGTGTGCGTGCGGGCGCGCAAGTCAGAAATGAAAAGTTGGTTGAAAACCAAAGTTGCTACTTAAGTTTTATTGTCTTTCAAGCATGTGGCACAAAGAACTACTGTTTGCACGGACATTTTTTCCGAAAAATTTTATTTTCTTCAAAATGTCTCCAACGATTTTAATTAAAATGGCGTATGTTTAAGATATTGTTATGGCAAATAAAATGCATAGCCTACTGTATGCCCATATTCCCCTTGTACCTACAAGGAAATAAGCAATAAGATAATTTGTACAAATGTTTATCTCAACTAACACGAAGAAGATATAGGAATAAGAGTTTGTGAGAATGGTTAGTACAAGAGTAGAGAAAGTCATATGAGTGCAACACGTCAGATTTTTTAGTTATGCTGTTCACAGTCGGAGAGAAACACTGGTTTCTGTGAAATATCGATATTGCATTTTCGGTTAGAATTCAATACTTACCCTACATACTGTAGAGAAAGTGAAAGAGACTTAGAAAGTGTTTTTAAAGCATACGTCGAAAGGAAAGACAATTAATGTGAAAATAATGAGTGATTTAATGATTTGTCGAAGGGAAAGTGCTAAAAGATTCACTGATACAAATCTGAGGCTTCCTTCCTTCCTTCCGTTGAATTTGTTCCCACAAGATAAACGCGCATCGTTAATCATTCGTAAAGAGGAGAAAACCGAAAGAAGGAATACAAAAAGACTGCACTCACATGGCTGTTCCCCTCACTCTTCCAGAGTCTATTCTTACTTAAACTTATTTCTCTCTCTAAAGTACTAGCCTGGGAAGATATCGATTCATGGATATTTGTGCACACAAACGTGTTCATTGTTGTAGATTAATGACTGTTCGGCTCATAGTCTTCCAGTCGGTGTTAGCAACAGAAATTCAGTTGTAATTGACAAACGCATTAATAGAAACCTATTTATACGTAGGTAATTCGCTGTTATACGTATTCCACTTCAGTGAAAAGCAGCTGAGAATATGGCATAGAAGAAACTCGAGAAGTATTCTCCTTACCTCTGTTGACGGAGGTGCGAGCTTTCGGCCGCGGAAACAAAAGACAAATACGCATCTGATGTTCACTGTTTAATAGCGGTTTTGACCTTTAATAAGCCTTAGAGAACAGGGAAAGGAAATGTTACACACTAAATCAGGAAGTAACATTCATACAAGAGGTGGATCTTAACTCACACAAAACCAAAACAGAAAATGCTTACATCACAGTCATCAGTAGGGCCTGGAGTTTACGTAATATGAAATTAACAAATATGTAATCAAAATTGGTTAAATATGCAATGAAGTAATTATGTATAAGATCGAACATTTTATTTGCTTACTTCAAAACAAACTCACCGGTTGGCTATGTTCATTGTTAACTGATTAACTATTGCTACCGAAACAGTTCTCCCATCCAAGCACTTAAGTTACGTTAGAACTGTAAAGTAGAGGAAGTATTGCATTGCATCCAAGAATTCATTGTCGAAATTTCACAGGAAATATATGTTTTGAGGCCCCCTGAATCCAAATAACGTATTTTTAGAAAAAGGTCCCTGTGTGTGTGCGCGTGTGCGTGTGTGTGTGTGTGTGTGTGTGTGTGTGTGTGTGTGTGTCAGTCTGTGGACAGCATAACACAAAAAGTCGATTAAAAACCAAAGTTGGTATTTAAGTTTGTCTTTCAAGGATGCGACACGAAGATTTTGAAGAAAACAGCCCCACCCCAAACTACGCTTTACATGGAACATTTTTCGAAAATTTTCATTTTCTTGGAAACGGCTGTAACGATTTTGATTAAAATGTCATATGTTTATGATGTTTGTATGAGAAATGAAATGTATATTTTGAATGTTCTGGCTATAGCCCCTGTAGTCCTGTTTACTCTGGATTACTTTTGCATAAGTGATAAACCGTAAGAGATAGACCTAATCTTACTGTACAAGAAATGTAGATCTTGCTGAAGCACACAATTTATGTCTGAATAATTTTTTTGGTAGAGTGAACCATTTCCAAGATATTCCTTGTTATTTGTGTCAGTTTTGGAAAACTAAACACGTAGGCCCACCGTATTACTATGTTTCAAACACAATATGATGCATTGTAAAACATGTCATTTGTGAGCTGCAAATAGTCAGGTTCAAGTGTAGAGGAGTGTGTCCCATTCCGCTGGAATGCCTAAGCCGGGCACAATCATTGGCTAGCAAACAAAACTGAGTGAAATATGAGAGAATTTTTCAGTCATTTGGAGTAGTTTCACGTAGTAGAGCACGAACGTACGTTAATGAGTCACGTAAAAGATATTTCGTATTCTCACTATAACGGGTGGCTCGGCGGCGGCGGGGGCGGCGGGGGCGGCGCATGAATACTAAAATATCCTCTTCCTCCTCTTGCTCAGCCTAATTACAACACGTTTATATTGATTTTTACACCCGCGTCGTTTATGAAGCGTTAAGTTGCACCCCCCCCCTTCTATTAATGTTAATGCTGATAAACATTTCTACAAACTATATTATTGTTTATTTTCTTTCAGGTACCTGCAAGTGGAACACAGGAATACAGTAGACTAAGCGATAGCCAAATGTTTTAAACAACTAGTCGCTATGTGATGACTTTAAAATTCCGTTCTTTTTGCACGGCCAAACAATGAATGAATGACGACTTCCTAATGGAAAATCCAGACAGGTAACAAGGAATATCTCGGAAACGGTTCTACTCTACTATAAAAATGCATTAGACAAACTGTGTACCCTTGCGGTTCGTCACTTATAAAGACGTTATTCACAATGAAGGTAAGGGATTTGCCACAAAATTCAAAATACACATTAGGTACATTTCATTTCTCACCAAAATATCAAATATGCAGTATTTTAATAAATATTGTCAGTCATTTTTTATATTATCTATATAGTACATGATAAAAATGTGCTATGTATTTCATATTTAGGTAAAACGTTTTATATTTCACAAGATTTACAATTTCTTGCGTTTAAAATAATAATTTGGGTTGACCACTGACTTTCCAGACGTACTACTCTGTGCACCACATTGGCAAACCCAACTAACTCTTGCTATCTGAAAATGCATGTGAAAAAACGCACAACAATTTCAGCAGAGTTGAGAAAATCTGCCTAGCGTTTCCTTAACGTGACGTCACACGTGAAATTAAACGATCTCCATTATTATTTGTGAAGAGTTTTCTTTCTTGCAAACCATTGCTTTTAGTGACACATTCTAGCGAGTAATAAGCAAGGACGAAATAACCCGAAAATTCTTCTGTCCAATTGTTAAAATCTTTGTAGAAATTCCATGTAGTATGTTACATTTCATTTTATGTTGTATTATTAAATTAGACAGAAATCTATGAAGCCTACTTTTACTTTCTCTACTATGTATAAGTAGAGGAAATATTGTATTCCATCCAAGAATTCCATGTAGAAATTTCACGAAAATAAGTTTCTAGGTCCCCTTAAACCCCAAAAAGCGTTCTTAGAGAAAGTGTGTGTGTATGAGTGTGCGTGTGTGTGAGTGTGTGTGAGTGTGCGTGTGTGTGAGTGTGTGCGAGTGCGTGAGAGTGCGTGTGTGTTGTGTGTGAGTGTGAGTGTGCGTGAGTGTGAGTGTGCGTGAGTGTGCGTGAGTGTGAGTGTGCGAGTGCGTGAGTGTGCGTGTGTGTGCGTGCGTGAGTGTGCGTGTGTGTGAGTGTGCGTGTGTGTGAGTGTGCGTGTGTGTGAGTGTGCGTGTGTGTGAGTGCGTGAGTGTGCGTGTGTGTGTGAGTGCGTGTGTGTGAGTGCGTGAGTGTGAGTGCGTGAGTGTGCGTCTGAGTGTGCGTGTGTGTGAGTGTGAGTGCGTGTGTGAGTGCGTGAGTGTGCGTGTGTGTGAGTGCGTGAGTGTGCGTGTGTGAGTGTACGTGCGTGAGTGTGCGTGTGTGAGTGTACGTGCGTGAGTGCGTGAGTGTGCGTGTGTGTGAGTATGCGTGTGTGAGTATGTGAGTGCGTGTGTGTGAGTGTGCGTGTGTGTGAGTGCGTGTGTGTGAGTGCGTGTGTGTGCGTGTGTGAGTGTACGTGCGTGAGTGTGAGTGCGTGTGTGAGTGCGTGAGTGTGCGTGTGTGTGAGTATGCGTGTGTGAGTATGTGAGTGCGTGTGTGAGTGTGCGTGTGAGTGTGTGAGTGTGTGTGAGTGCGTGTGTGTGAGTGCGTGAGTGTGTGAGTGCGTGAGTGTGCGTGTGTGTGAGTGCGTGTGTGTGAGTGCGTGTGTGTGAGTGCGTGTGTGCGTGTGTGCGTGCGTGTGTGTGAGTGTATGTGTGATTTAACAAAATTTCTTCCACCATAAATTACCCTTTACATAAACAATTGTTCCAAAATTTTTATTTTCTTGAAAATGGCTCTGATTTTGATTGAAATGCCATATGTTTGTGATATTTTTATTACAAATGAAATGTATATTTTGAATTTTCTGGCTATAGCCTATGTAGTCGTGTTTACTCTGGATGACTTTTATATAACTCGTAAACCATTAGAGATAGACAAAATCTTAGTATACAGATAACATAGATCTTGCTAAAACACACAATTTATGTCAATATAATTTGTTGTAGAGTGAACCATTTCGGAGATATTCCTTGTTATTTGCGTTAATTTCAAAAAATTTAATCTTTCCTCAAATGGAACATCGTTATTCATTTTAATCTCTTAGCCGTGCAAAGAGAAGGGAATCTCAAAGCTTTAAAAGATTTGACTATCGCCCAAAGTCTATTGTATTCCCATACTCCCCTTGTACCTACAAGGAAATAAACAATAAGATAATTTGTACAAATGTTTATCTCAACTAACACGAAGAAGATATAGGAATAAGAGTTTGTGAGAATGGTTAGTACAAGAGTAGAGAAAGTCCTGTGAGTGCAACACATCAGAATTTTTAAAACCTATTGTTTGAGTTCAGTTGTTCCAAAACATGTAAATTAGGACATTTGAGTAACTTTCAGACAGACCTTTCGATTCCAGAAGTTCCAAATCACATTTTTCGTAAAATCTTGACATGGAAGTTTCTTTCTGTACTCCATTTAAGGAGTGTTTTATATTTTAACATCTTCCTGTTACAGTTACAGGCTGCCAAATAGACAAAGAATACTAATACAAAAATAACTAAATACTTTAAAAAAATAAGGAATATATAAGTGAATCGGATCTATTCAGATTTGTTTGAAGACCAGAAGCGTTAAGACAGGCTCTACAATTAGCCCCTAAATGGTTATTTGATTACGTAGAAGGATCAGAACATGATCCTGTGTAAAAATTACAAGCCTACGAGTTGCCACTATCAACTTTATATCTAATATTAAAGGTCGTAAGACGCAATATGTTTATGGTTTTGGTGTATCTTTCAGAATATGCCATGATTTAATTAATTAAATTATTCAATTTCCATCCATTTATTATTTCTATTAGATAGTATTTCTTTTCTTTGGCTGTAGCTTTCCTATTTGACTATATTAGGGATTTTTTACAGAGAAAATCCTACAAATAGCATAGTGCTTCCATCTACAGCTCGACGCGATGTTCATTTCTCCCCCAGCGTATATTACCAGCAGCATAGGTAAGGGGTAAGGGTAGGGGTAGGGTAGGGTAGGGTAGGGTAGGGTAAGGTAAGCTAAGACACACAATTTATATCGAAATAATTTTTAGTAGAGTGAGACATTTCGGACATATTCCTTGTTATGTTTAGTTTTGGAAAACAAACTATCGTCAAATAGAAGATCGAGGTTCGTATTTTCTTTTACCTTAGCTATGCAAACAGAACGGAATTTGAACGCTTTAAAACATTTGAGTATCGCTCAAAGCCTACTGCATTCTCACATCTCCCTTGTACCTACAAGGAAATAAGCAATAATATAATTTGTACAAATGTTTATCTCAACTAACACGAAGAAGATATAGGAATAAGAGTTTGTAAGAATGGTTAGCACAAGAGTAGAGAAAGTCATGTGAAACAATTCATAATGACGTATAAAGAACAGAATTGAGGCTGGTTTGAAAGTAAATGCTGACCCAATACCATTTTCGTTTCTTTCATCTGTCCTCTGTGCATTACCTACAAGATAATATCTAACTATTTCAACTCACCTTTTAAAACACTGGTTCCTTAACACGAGGAGGTTCTTCTACACTGAAAGATGATCGCTTAAATATTTCACACCGTCACCAAAATCTATCAACTTCTTGTTTCCTGGTAATGGCGTCGCGAACAAACAGCTGAAAGTCGAGTGACGTCCGCAAAATAGTTGAAACACGAAACTGCACATCACGTGCAAGGTCAAATGTTCCTATCGCAAGGTGGGGTTGGAAAGCACGAAAAAAAGAATTCCGTCTACACTCACATGACATTACCTACTCATTCTTTTACAAATACATTTTCTTCAATCTACTTAATAACACCGATAAACATTTGTACAAATTATTTTACTACTAATTTTCTTCTAGGTACAAGGGCAATATGGGAATACAGTAGGCTTTGAGCGACATTCTAATCTTTTAAAGCTTTCAAATTTATAAAAAATGAATATGTTCTATTTGTGGAAAGTACAGGTTTTGCAAAACTCGCACAAATAACAAGGAATATCTCCGAAATGGTTCACTGCACGAAAAATGCATTTACACACACAGACTCATTTACACACACACAGACTCACAGACACACAAAAACAGACATAAATGGCCAAGGAATAAAGAAATGAATAACGATTTCCTATTTAAGAAAACAGAAGTAATGCAAAATGCAGACAGGCAACAAGGAATATCTCAAAGTGGTTTTACTCCACTATAAAAATGCATCAGACATAAATTATTGTATTTTCACGAGATCTACGTTTTTTACTTTCCCTACTACCTAAAGTAACTAGACGAAGTGTTGTATTTCACCCAAAAATTCAATGTCAAGAATAGACCGGAAATGTATGTTTTGAGGCCCCCTGAATCGAAAAGCAAGATTTTTAAAAAAAGGTCTGTGTGTGTTTGTGTGTGTATGTGTGTATGTATGTGTGTGTCTGTGTGTATGTGTGTGTGTGTGTGTGTGTATGTGTGAGTGTGTGTGTGTGTGTGTGAGTGTGTGTGAGTGTGTGAGTGTGTGTGTGTATGTATGTGTGTATGTGTGTATGTGTGTATGTGTGTATGTGTGTATGTGTGTGTGTCTGTGTGTGAGTGTGTGTATGTGTATGTGTGAGTGTGTGTGTGTGTGTGTGTGTGTGTGAGTGTGTGTGAGTGTGTGTGTATGTATGTGTGTATGTGTGTGTATGTGTGTATGTGTGTATGTGTGTATGTGTGTATGTGTGTGTGTCTGTGTGTGAGTGTGTGTATGTGTATGTGTGAGTGTGTGTGTGTGTGTGTGTGAGTGTGTGTGTGTGTATGTATGTGTGTATGTGTGTGTGTGTATGTGTGTGTATGTGTGTATGTGTGTGTGTCTGTGTGTGTCTGTGTGTATGTGTGTGTGTCTGTGTGTGAGTGTGTGTATGTGTGAGTGTGTGTGTGTGTGTGAGTGTGTGAGTGTGTGTATGTGTGAGTGTGTGAGTGTGTGTGTGTGAGTGTGTGAGTGTGTGTATGTGTGTGTGTATGTGTGTGTATGTGTGTATGTGTGTGTGTCTGTGTGTGTCTGTGTGTATGTGTGTGTGTCTGTGTGTGAGTGTGTGTATGTGTGAGTGTGTGTGTGTGTGTGTGTGTGTGAGTGTGTGAGTGTGTGTGAGTGTGTGTGAGTGTGTGTGTATGTATGTGTGAGTGTGTGTGAGTGTGTGTCAGTTTGTGTGTAATGTGTATGTGTGTGTGAGTGTGTGTATGTATGTGTGTGTATGTGTGTGTGAGTGTGTGTCAGTTTGTGTGTGTGTCTGTGGACAGCATAACTAAAAAATGAAGAGACGGTTAAAAACCAAAGTTGGTATTTAAGTTTAACATCCTTTAAGGATATGTGCGACACAAAGATTTTTAAGACAATTGCTCCATCCTGAACTACCCTTCAAATGGAACAGTTTACGTAAAATTTTCATTTTCTCGAAAATGGCTAAGCGAGTGTGATTAAAATGCTGTAGGTTTAACATATACTTTTGACAAATAAAATATATATTTTGAATTTTTTGACTATAGCCCATGTTTACTCTGATGACTTTTGAATAACTGGTAAACCGTAAGAGATGGACCAAATCTTACTATACAAATTTGTAGATCTTGTTAAAACACAATTTATGTCCAAATAAATTATTTTGTAGAGTGAACCATTTCGGAGATATTCCTTGTTATTGGTGTGAGTTTCGGAAAACTTAAAATCTTCGTCAAATTGAACATCGTTATTCATTTTTTATGTTAGCCGTGCAAAAAGAACGGAATTTGAAAGCTTTAAAAGATTCCAGTATCGCTTAGTCTAGTGCATTCATATTACCCTTGTAGCTACAAGGAAATAAGGTAATTTCTGCAAATGATTATCTGAATTAAAAGTAAAAATATATAGGAATAAGAGTTTGTAAGAATGATTAGTACAAGAGTAGAGAAAGTCATGTGAGTGCAACAGCTCAGATTTTTAAAATATTTACTTTAAATTCACAGGGTTCCAAAACACGCAAATTTTCGCATTTCAGTAATGTTCATGCGATTCGGGGGTTCCTAAAATATACATTTCCAATCAAATCTTGATGTGGAAGTTTCCGGTGGAACAAACGTAAAACTGCAGACCGGAGTGCATCGTATGTGTTCGGACACCCGACCCGACCCGACCCGACCCGACGCTAGCAGTCGCCAAGTGGACTGTGGGTAGATGGATCCACTTTATACCCAAGCACAACACGTTTCTGTTTTGGTGTATTTATCAAGAATATGGCACGCTTTGATTAATTATATTATTCTCTTTCCATCCATTTATATTATACAGTGTTTCTTTTCTTTGCCTGCAACTTTTCTATTTGACTACATTTGCCCGTTTTCACAGAAAAAACGTGAACAATACGTTGCCATCTAGCTTGTTCATTTCAGCACAGCACCAGATGACGTCATACTCGCCCGTTTCCTCTCCCACTTAGGTCACTCCTTGATAAGTTTGAGCTAGTGGCATTATAATCTCTCTTGTTTCTGTGATATAATAAAGCACTATGAGAGATATTTAACTAATTCTTATTAGTTTATTGAAAGGAATGAAAAAGAGAAGTTATGTTATTTAATAATAATATATCTTAATGAAAACATTTTGTGAATTGCGTTTCAAATTACTTCGAAACATAAGTTTGTCTATACAGTGTTACATTTATCTTAAAATTATTGAAACTAAATGTTTATTTATGTAATTGTAACGTTAAAACGGCATAGATCGTACGAAATTAGCCTACTTGTGGCATCAGTCTCAGAAAATGACGTAATTAGCATGACGTCATTACGTGATATTAACATTTATTGGCACCTGCATATTCTTGCACAACATTCTTAAACACAGTCCTGACTTTGGAACTCGTAAATTCATGGAGAAAAGTATACACGAAAATTATCTGCTGCATTACCATCTACTGTATTGCCAATTCCCCTTGTGCGTATTAGCAAATATATAATAACGCCATTTGACAAATGTTTACCTCTGTTAACATGAAGTAGATAGTAAAATAAGTGTTTGTACGAATGTTTTGTACAAGAGTGGCTGCAGAAAGCCATGTGAGTAAAACGGACAAAAAAGGCCAGAATGATCGCCTTGAGATTTAGGCAGGCTTTGATAAAAACTCAAGCTCGTTCAAATGGAAATTGTGTTTTAAATTTTTAATACGTTCGTCTACCTTAAGAAGCTCCAAACAGTTCATGAACAGCTGTATAAAATACCTCGGTCAATGTTTCCTGTATACCAAAATCCAATCTTCATCAGAAATACTTAGGTTAGGGCATCTTTGCTACCTTGATAAATGACGTCATCACATTATTATTATTGTTTTACGATAATAATATTGCCTCCTGAGCCTCTTAAGAGCAACAAATAACCTGTGTTCGAACCGGCAACTATGGATTTCGTCTACTTTTAACACTATTGCACTGTTTTGCTGCACAAGTATTTTAGGAACAGTAAATGACACGCATAATGTTATTTGTCTAAATGTGTGTAAACTCCACATATTATGTCTGTAAAGGTGTATTCCTAATACTTGTTCAATACAATAGTGCAATATAGTGTTAAAAGTACACGAACATCCGTTTGAAGGTTTTGATAATTACGAAAAATTACCGAATACAGCAGCAACTGCAGGTAATACAAGGAGTTAAGCCCAACGCCATGTTAATGAAGTATTTGTTTCATTTACCTGTCCCCAGTATTAGCTACAAGATAACGTTTAACTACTTTAACTCACCTTTTATAAACACTGGTTCCTTAACACGAGGAGCTGTTCTACACTGAAAGATGATCACTCTAAATATCTTCACTTAAAACGTATGAATTTCTTCTTCTTGCTAATGGCGTCGCAAGTATACAGCGAATTTGAAATAACTGAAGGTCGGGTGACGTACCGAAAATAGCTGAAACACGAAACTGCACATCGTTCTACATTCCAGCGACAAAAGACGGTGCAAGGTCAAATGTTTATGTCAAGGAGGCGCTGTAATCAAAGAAGAATTCTGATGTGCGCCCACATGAGTTTCTCTACTCATTTTATAAACACTTTTCCATCTACTTCTCCTTAATAGAGATAAACATTTATAGAAGTTACATTATATTATACCTAATGCAGTGAAAGGAGTGAATAAAGATGTCGTTTTCTTATTATTATAAATACTACCAGATACTAAAGACCTCGGTAAACGTGAAACAGCAAAGCATGGTTGATAATAACGTAATAAAAGACTGCAGCACGCTATTTATAACCCATTATATCTGGGCATTGTTTGGTGGGACCTCTAGGGGGCAGCGCCGCTGTGAAATCTATTGGCGGACTAATGTATATTTCATAAAATTTAATGGCTGTTGATGTATAATTCCCGAGTCACCTATGTGTGTGTGTATGTGTGTGCGTGTGTGTGCGTGTGTGTGTGCGTGTGTGTGTGTGTGTGTGTGTGTGTGTGCGTGTGTGTGTCTGTGTGCGTGTGTGCGTGTGTGTGTCTGTGTGTGTGTGTGTACTCTCTCCGACAAGCCTGCCTGCAAATACTATATGAGCCACTCGCTAAATTTAGCACTGCACAGCGAAAAATACAAGAAAATATTTGAACATATAAATAGTCACGTTTAGACCTCACAGTAGTGGCAACAATTGTCTTTGTATAACGCAGGATCTCCAACGTTACGAAACAGGGGAGATTGGGTTTACCTCCTTCTATTAGACACGGACTTTGCCTCTCTTTAACTCCCAGACGTGCATTGTGTTGCAGTGGCGGTTTGGTGATTTGTAAGTTGTGTTTGATTTACGAAAGCACTTTCAAATCTTATGTTCATTAGTGACTTACGTTTAAAAAGTGTATCAATATTTGGTGACGTGCATAGATACACAAAAAGTATCATATTGACTTTTAGTACCTGTAGCTCAATCTGTTCACATTCACATAAATAACAAGGAATATCTCGGAAATGGTTCATTCCACAACAAAATTTCTTGGATATAAATTGTGTGTTTTAACTAGATATACAGTTTTTGTGGTTCTTACAGTTTACTAGTTACATATGACTTCTTATAAAAAAATATCTACGATATATGCTATTTTAATCAAAATGTTAGAAGTTTTGGGAAATTCTGAGCGTTGCGCGTAAACAGTGGTCTGGAATGAAGGGATTTTCTTGAAAATGTTAAGTTCTAGCCTTGAAATACAATGGAGAATATCGATCTGATGTTTCGTTTTTATAGATACAAAGTGCAAGTAAGAACAAAGTGTAGAGGTGTAGTTGTAAGCTCATTGGCTCCTGAACAAGATTACAAGATGGATGCTGCGGCTTCATGAAGCCACCAAATAATGGAACACTAATGGCGGTTTCTGTGGCTGCTCGAGATTCAGGGTTTACCACACTTTGAGGTGACGGGGCGATATGGGGGATATAACCACCAGCACCAGCGCAAGATCTAGCAGCACTCAAGAACCTTCCACATCTTTCCTGATGCAATTTAACTTTTATAGAAGCCTTGTAATAAAAACGACTATTGGACGAATCCCACTCCTGACACCAGTGTAACAACATGACAAAAATAAGTAACTTCATGTTTTACTCTGTGATTCACAATGAGTAAAGTCTGTAAATTCAATGTAATTTATTGTGTTTCAATTTTGTTTTATTGTTAAATACGTGCAAAAATCCGCAAAGCGTATTTTTACTTTCTCTCCAACGTATAAGTAAAAGTATTGTATTCCACCCAAAAATTCAATATCGAGATTTTTACGGAATATATATTTTGGGCTCCCCTGAATCCAAAAAGAAAAAAAAGTCATTTTTAGAAAATTTCCGTCTGTCAAGAGCATAAGTCAAAAACGAAAAGCTGGTTAAAAACCAAAGTTGGTACTTAAGTTTAATGACTTTTAAGGATGCGACGAATTTTTGAAGAAAATTCCTCCATCTTAGTAGTTTATAGAAGAGTGAGTGGAGAAAATCATGCGAGTAAAACACATCAGAAGTTTGCTTCATAGTTTGGCAAAAAGATTTTAATATTTTGCGCGTCTCTGGTTATAACTTTAGCCGCTGATCACAAACTACAAGAGAATTCTGTTATTAAATTCCTTGGAGCAATTGCTCAGACCTTTTGCTCCAACTTGTGTGACTGTGTGACGCAGTAATGTGACATTTCCCTCTATCTCAAGATAAAACATAAAATCCAAATTGAATTCCTGATGTTATTCTTTCTTTTTACCGTGCAGCCCTATTGTTGACAATGGACATTGTCGAGTTGTACTGTATTGTTATAAACATTTACGACTCTGGAACATTTGCGCTCATAAACGAAAAGAATTCCACTTGGCTGATACAGCAAGGTATTCACATGATATTCTCGTATCACTCCTTCTTACATAAAACACGAATAAGACTACATTTTTCAGACAGGCATAAATACTTGCAAACTGGAAAACCAACAACAAGAATTACCTCGGAAATGGTTACTTACTCACAAAAATATGGGTTTTAATGTGATGTACATTTTTAGTTTCTCTACTAGTAAGTAGATGAAGTACTGTGCTGCATCGAACAATTCGATGTCGAGGTTTCGCCATAAATATGTTCCTAAACCCTCTGGAAAAAAAAAAAAAGCATTTTTAGAAAAAGATTCGTGTGTCTGAACAGCATAACTCAAAAATAAAAAGTCGGTTAAAAACCAAAGTTGGTATTTAAGTTTAATGTCTTTCAAGGATGCGACACGAAGATTTTGAAGAAAATAGCCCCACCCTAAACTACCCTTTCATTGGAAAATTTTCGTAAACTTTTGATTTTCTTGAAAATAGCTCAAGCAATTTTGATTAAAACGCCATATGTTTTAGATATTTCTCTAACAATTGAAATGTATATCTTGAATTTTCCAGCTATAGCCCATGTAGGCCTGTTTACTCTCGGTGAACTTTGAAAAACTTGTAAACGGTAAAAGATAGACAAAATCTTACTGCACAAACATTGTAGATCTTGCTAAAACACACAATTTGTGTGAATAAATTTTTTGTAGAGCGAACCATTTCGGAGATATTCCTTGTTATTTCTGTGAGTTTTGGAATACTTTAAATTTTCGTTAAATAGAACATCGCTGTTTATATTTTTATGTTAGCCTTGGAAAGGGTATACCCATATTCCCCTTGTACCTACAAGGAAATAAGCAATAAGATAATTTGTACAAATGTTTATCTCAACTAACATGAAGAAGATATAGGAATAAGAGTTTGTAAGAATGGTTAGCACAAGAGTAGAGAAAGTCATGTGAGTGCAACACTTCAGATTTTTTATTTGTTATATGACCGCAGCATACAAAGAGTCTGTATGTACTTGTTGATCTATGTTGGTTGTTTTCTCTCGATTCTTGCACTTTCCTTAATGAGTTAGTTCTCTTTTAATGTTAGAAACGGAACCACAAGCAAAACAAAAGATATTTTAAGATATCTTTTCTTTGAGTGAAATTCTTTTTTATCCTGAAGCTACGTCTCCTTTTAGTTCCTTTACACGCGATGAATTGTAATGCTTTTCCTTTCATTTTCACGCCTAACAAAGTCACGAACTTCCATTTGACGAACATTTAAGTTTTCCAAAACTCACAGAAATAACAAAGAATATCTCCGAAATGGAGAACATAAATTGTGTGTTTAAACAATATCTACATTTTTTCTATAGTAACACTTGGTCTCTCTGTCACGGTTTACCAGTTGCTGGTTTGAATACATTGTGGAACAATAGAGATAGATATTCAGTTAGGAGTTTGCACATTATTAATTGTATAACTGTGTCTGTGTCTCTGAGAGAACGTTTATTCGATTCACTTGACTCCCACAGGAAATTAATATCAACTATTTGCGACTCTTCGTGCAATTTGAATTATTTCCTGGACGCGGTTGTTCATTAAATACGACATTACCAACTTTTCCTTGCGTCCTTCCTACAGACAGACAGACAGACAGACAGACAGACACACAGACAGCTTTTTATCAGTTCTCGGAATTAAAACGTGAAGCATCGTCACAATAAAGTGATCTCTTTGTGTAGGCGGAAATTCCACATAGAGACACATTCATATATTTGCTTGTTTATTGCGTCCTTCCCTTTTAATTTACACATGACGTTTAACATACAACATTGTAAATCCTATATTTCTCAACCAATAACCTTCATTATCAAGGCTTAGGTTACACTTGCCCATTAACTTTGTGCTTCTTTGCAGACATTTAAAAATATTGATTAATGCACATAAACAAAGAATTAATTAAAATTCTTAGGGTACCATAAATAAACAATATACAAACTAAATAAATAAAAACAGTACAATAATTACATAACTTTGTTCCAATGTCCTGGGCACGATAGAAAAGACTAAGCTATGTAAATGTATTGAAAATAGTACAATTATGACTCCTTAGATGTCACTAGGACACATTTCTAGATGCACTCTGAAAATTGCTTTAATTAAATAAATACATATTTATATACTGGATGACGTAGAGAGGAACTGAAGGCGAAATATCGCAGATCGAAGTTCACTCAGGGCAACAATCGACACAAGTTACACCGGACAGAGGAGTTAAATCTCTTCAAGACCTAAGAGGGACACGAGACTTTGGTGGAAGGACTGCCGATCCAAGTTCACGCAGGGCAACAATCGACACAAGTTACACCGGACAGAGGAGTTAAATCGCTTCAACACCTGAGAGGGACACGAGACTTCGGTGGAAGGACTGCCCACCGAAGTTCACCCAGGGCAACAATCGACACAAGTAACACCGGACAGAGGAGTTAAATCGCTTCAACACCTGAGAGGGACACGAGACTTCGGTGGAAGGACTGCCGATCCAAGTTCACGCAGGGCAACAATCGACACAAGTAACACCGGACAGAGGAGTTAAATCGCTTCAACACCTGAGAGGGACACGAGACTTTGGTGGAAGGACTGCCGATCCAAGTTCACGCAGGGCAACAATCGACACAAGTAACACCGGACAGAGGAGTTAAATCGCTTCAACACCTGAGAGGGACACGAGACTTCGGTGGAAGGACTGCCGATCCAAGTTCACGCAGGGCAACAATCGACACAAGTAACACCGGACAGAGGAGTTAAATCGCTTCAACACCTGAGAGGGACACGAGACTTTGGTGGAAGGACTGCCGATCCAAGTTCACGCAGGGCAACAATCGACACAAGTTACACCGGACAGAGGAGTTAAATCGCTTCAACACCTGAGAGGGACACGACACTTCGGTGGAAGGACTGCCCACCGAAGTTCACTCAGGGCAACAATCGACACAAGTAACACCGGACAGAGGAGTTAAATCGCTTCAAGACCTGAGAGGGACACGAGACTTCGGTGGAAGGACTGCCGATCCAAGTTCACGCAGGGCAACAATCGACACAAGTAACACCGGACAGAGGAGTTAAATCGCTTCAAGACCTGAGAGGGACACGAGACTTCGGTGGAAGGACTGCCGACCGAAGTTCACTCAGGGCAACAATCGACACAAGTAACACCGGACAGAGGAGTTAAATCGCTTCAAGACCTGAGAGGGACACGAGACTTCGGTGGAAGGACTGCCGACCGAAGTTCACTCAGGGCAACAATCGACACAAGTAACACCGGACAGAAGAGTTAAATCGCTTCAAGACCTGAGAGGGACACGAGACTTCGGTGGAAGGACTGCCGACCGAAGTTCACGCAGGGCAACAATCGACACAAGTTACACCGGACAGAAGAGTTAAATCGCTTCAAGACCTGAGAGGGACACGAGACTTCGGTGGAAGGACTGCCGACCGAAGTTCACTCAGGGCAACAATCGACACAAGTAACACCGGACAGAAGAGTTAAATCGCTTCAAGACCTGAGAGGGACACGAGACTTCGGTGGAAGGACTGCCGACCGAAGTTCACGCAGGGCAACAATCGACACAAGTTACACCGGACAGAAGAGTTAAATCGCTTCAAGACCTGAGAGGGACACGAGACTTCGGTGGAAGGACTGCCGACCGAAGTTCACTCAGGGCAACAATCGACACAAGTTACACCGGACAGAGGAGTTAAATCGCTTCAAGACCTGAGAGGGACACGAGACTTTGGTGGAAGGACTGCCGATCGAAGTTCACACAGGGCAACAATCGACACAAGTTACACCGGACAGAGGAGTTAAATCTCTTCAAGACCTGAGAGGGACACGAGACTTCGGTGGAAGGACTGCCGATCCAAGTTCACCCAGGGCAACAATCGACACAAGTAACACCGGACAGAGGAGTTAAATCGCTTCAAGACCTGAGAGGGACACGAGACTTCGGTGGAAGGACTGCCGATCCAAGTTCACCCAGGGCAACAATCGACACAAGTAACACCGGACAGAGGAGTTAAATCGCTTCAAGACCTGAGAGGGACACGAGACTTCGGTGGAAGGACTGCCGACCGAAGTTCACCCAGGGCAACAATCGACACAAGTTACACCGGACAGAGGAGTTAAATCGCTTCAAGACCTGAGAGGGACACGAGACTTCGGTGGAAGGACTGCCGACCGAAGTTCACCCAGGGCAACAATCGACACAAGTTACACCGGACAGAGGAGTTAAATCGCTTCAAGACCTGAGAGGGACACGAGACTTTGGTGGAAGGACTGCCGATCGAAGTTCACACAGGGCAACAATCGACACAAGTTACACCGGACAGAGGAGTTAAATCGCTTCAAGACCTCAGAGGGACACGAGACTTCGGTGGAAGGACTGCCGATCTTAGTTCATCCAGGGCAACAATCGACACAAGTTACACCGGACAGAGGAGTTAAATCGCTTCAAGACCTGAGAGGGACACGAGACTTTGGTGGAAGGACTGCCGATCTTAGTTCATCCAGGGCAACAATCGACACAAGTTACACCGGACAGAGGAGTTAAATCTCTTCAAGACCTGAGAGGGACACGAGACTTCGGTGGAAGGACTGCCGATCGAAGTTCACCCAGGGCCAGGAACTCCACAACAGCTGATAGTGTAGTTAAAACAGTAATTTCAAGAAGAGTGAGTATAGAAAATTATGTGAGGGTTCCTAGAAGAGTGACGGCCCAAATGACCCAGTTGTCGACGGGCCCTTAAACTCCACACTCCACTCCACCCCTAGAAGAGTGAGTAGAGAAAGTAATGTGAGTGTTGCTAGAAGAGTGAGTAGAGAAAGTAATGTGTTTCTAGAAGAGTGGGTAGAGAAAGTCATGCAAGTGTTTCTAGAAGAGCAACTAGAGAAAGTAATGTGAGTGTTGCTAGAAGAGTGAGTAAAGAAATTAATGTGAGTGTTCCTAGAAGAGTGAGTAAAGAAATTAATGTGTTTCTAGAAGAGTGGGTAGAGAAAGTCATGCAAGTGTTTCTAGAAGAGCAACTAGAGAAAGTCATGTGAGTGTTTTAGAAAGAGTGAGTACAGAAATTAATGTGAGTGGTTTTAGAAGAATGAGTAGAGAAAGTCATGTGAGAGTGGGAGTGATGAATGTATGAATTTATAACATGTAGGACTTAACGTCTCTTTCTCAGTAAACACAGACAGACGGACGGAGGGTAATAAAGGACATATACATAGAGATCACACCCAGCACAGCGAGCGAGCGAGCGACATTCTCAGATTACCTACACACACACTCTTTACCAACACAAAAGAGAGAATTAGAAACAGAGCAACAGAAACTAAACAGGCAGGTACCACGTAGCACGTAGCACGTAGGTAGTGAAAATAAAAGAGGAAGATAATTTTAAAGAAATATGCCATCATGGTGATCATAATAAAAGTGGAGTTGAGTCGCACAGGGGATTTCAGGGTAGAAGAGCACAAGGTATGTATTTCTTTTTTATATTTTTCTTTTGCCTGTTTTAACAGAAATTTCCATATGCTGCAGGTTGGTTCCAATATGTCGCCAGTTAGGATTATGGCTCATAATACTGCGCGCGCACCAGATACCTATCAACATTTGCATACACACACACGCGCGCGCATGCGCAATAAATGGATTTATAAGTTCCAGTGTTTTTATAATGGAGACCTTTTCAAAACAGGGCAGGCAGGCAGGGCTTTACACTCCATTAACAAACGCGAAAATAAAAGCCCTTGTTCATTCGTATGGAAACAGGCCAACGAAAATTAAGCCTCCTATTTTATCTTCACTTTTTGCGCATTCTTATTGTATACCTTATATGTTTTTTACTTTCTCTACTACGTACAGGAGATTTTGCCAGATATATACGGTTTGAGACCTTCTGAATTAAAACACGCAGTTTCACAAAAAGGGTCGTGTGTGTATGTGTGTGTGTGTGCGCCAACATAACTCAAAAACGAATAGTCGGTTAAAACCCAAAGTTGGTATTTACTTTTGATATCCTTCAAAGAAGCGACACGAAGATTTTGAAGAAAACTCCTCCAACGTAAACTACCCTTTCCATGGGAAGTTTTTCGAAAATGTAGATTTTCTCTAAAGTAACTAACGATTTTTATGGCAAATAAAATGTATATTTTGAATTTTCTGGCTATAGCCTATGTAATCCTGTTTACTCTGGATGACTTTTCTATAACTGGCAAACTAACACATACACTAAATCCGACTATACAAAAAAATGTACATCTTGCTAAAAAACACAACTTATGTCCCAATAAAATATTTTGTACAGTGAACCATTTCGGAGATATTCCTTGTTATTTGTGTGAATTTTGCAAAACTTAAACTTTCATCAAATGGAACATCGTTATTTATTTTTTATACTCGTATGTTAGCCGTGCAAAGAGAACGGAATCTCAAAGCTTTAAATGATTTGATAATCAGTCAAAGTCTACTGTATTCCCATATTCCCCTTGTACCTAAAGGAAATAAGCAATTAAGATAATTTGTACAAATGTTTATCTCAACTAACACGAAGAAGATATAGGAATAAGAGTTTGTAAGAATGGTTAGTACAAGAGTAGAGAAAGTCATGTGAGTGCAGCACATCAGATTTTTTAGAATAATGTATCCATCGAAAGTCACTGAAATTTACGCATACATATATACTTTCAACCATCGATATAATGCAAATCCTTTGTGATATGGATGTTTCTGCTTGAGCTAGTGACGTCATACTTGCTACTTACCTGCTTCAGCTGTTTACAGCACAAGGCGGTTTGGGCAATAACTCGAGGAGACAGTTATGATTTGGTGCAGGAACAGACATAGGCGGGAACATTGAAATAACGGAGCAACGAATAAATTACAGATTATGTTTTGGAAAAAATATACTCTATTTGCAACGTCTATAAAAATTGATATATAAGAAAATAGTACACACAATGAAACATCAATATTAACAGCACGAAAATTGTTGCAGCAGCATTAATTGTTAATTCTAGCTCTCTCATAGGTATATTAAGTTCGAATACATGGACCCGGGTTAACTTCATTTGAAATCATTCAAACACTCAGTTCTACAATAATGAATTAAAATATGCTGATGATGAGTTAGTTGATATCAGACAGAGAGCGCTACTAGCCATTCAAAAGCAGCTTCGTGTACACAATAGCAACACTTATGGCACTAAGGATAGATAGATCGATAGATCGATAGATACGTCCTTCTTCACGCATTAGGAAGCAGTTTATAATGCACAATCTTGTATCACAAACACACATTGGCTAAGAGAAAGGAAAACTTATGAACTTCGCAGAGAAGTAACGAGCGGACCCAAAGCAAAAGTCCAGGCCAAAAGTCACTACCCATTGCAATAGCACACAAACCTTCAGACGTTTGTAACAATTACATACGTCATATCAGCAAAATACCAACACAGTATTAAACAACACGAATTGCTTAATTAAAAATGACGTTAGGAATTTTAATTAGCAATTCCTTCATCATTCATTGACAACATTGATTTAGAACATTGAGCATTCGAGAACAGGTCGTACAGGTTCTCCTGTATGTTTATCTGCACAGCACCTAGCCGCTTAATGCCACTTTATCTGTGCAGTATAGCAGGTCGTCCAAATTTTGTCAAGCTTTTGTGTCTGAGGGCAATGATTTCTTCCTGAGGCAAAAGCAATGCTTCTATAGCTGATATTATAGGCGTTAAGGCGTTTGCGCATCAGTCATTAACACGGCAAGCTTTTATGAATAAAATAATTCAATTTCTATCCGCTTATTATTAATATACCTCACAATTCACTGACGTGTCTAACAGGAGAAATATTGTGACTTTAACCCCACAATTCACTGATGTGTCTAACAGGAGAAATATTGTGACTTTAACCCCACAATTCACTGATGTGTCTAACAGGAGAAATATTGTGACTTTAACCCCACAATTCACTGATGTGTCCAACAGGAGAAATATTGTGACTTTAACCCCACAATTCACTGATGTGTCTAACAGGAGAAATATTGTGACTTTAACCCCACAATTCACTGATGTGTCTAACAGGAGAAATATTGTGACTTTAACCCCACAATTCACTGATGTGTGTAACAGGAGAAATATTGTGACTTTAACCCCACAATTCACTGATGTGTCTAACAGGAGAAATATTGTGACTTTAACCCCAGAATTCACTGATGTGTGTAACAGGAGAAATATTGTGACTTTAACCCCACAATTCACTGATGTGTCTAACAGGAGAAATATTGTGACTTTAACCCCACAATTCACTGATGTGTCTAACAGGAGAAATATTGTGATTTTTAACCTTACAATTCACTGACATGTCTAACAGGAGAAATATTGTGATTTTTAACCTCACAATTCACTGACATGTCTAACAGGAGAAATATTGTGATTTTTAACCTCACAATTCACTGACGTGTCTAACAGGAGAAATATTGTGATTTTTAACCTCACAATTCACTGACGTGTCTAACAGGAGAAATATTGTGATTTTTAACCTCAGAATTCACTGACATGTCTAACAGGAGAAATATTGTGATTTTTAACCTCACAATTCACTGACGTGTCTAACAGGAGAAATATTGTGATTTTTAACCTCAGAATTCACTGACGTGTCTAACAGGAGAAATATTGTGATTTTTAACCTCACAATTCACTGACGTGTCTAACAGGAGAAATATTGTGATTTTTAACCTCAGAATTCACTGACGTGTCTAACAGGAGAAATATTGTGATTTTTAACCTCACAATTCACTGACGTGTCTAACAGGAGAAATATTGTGATTTTTCACCTCAGAATTCGCTGATGTGTGTAACAGGAGAAATATTGTGATTTTTCATCTCAGAATTCACTGATGTGTCTAACAGGAGAAATATTGTGACTTTAACCCCAGAATTCACTGATGTGTCTAACAGGAGACTTGTCCAACTTCTCCACAGATTATATTGGGATATTAACCTAAAAATTTACTGGTGTGCCTAAGAAGAAATGTATCCATTTGTTCTACACATGACATTGTAATATTAACCTTACAATTCAGGATACTTAGGAGATCCCGAGTTACAAGAATATGTAATGGTGATCACGTCCATAATAAAAACCTCTAACAGTTTTATTAAGCCAAAATATAAGTGCTAAATTACCGAAAGGTATGCGAAATTTTCGCCAAGGGGAAGAACAAATTTAGGAGGACGCTTTAAAAATTATATATAGCAATATACTAGTGGTCGTATTCATTGCAGTGAAATATCTGGAAATGTTGAGATTTGTAAAGAGACTTAGAAATACGTTCTTGGTCACCAGATCTATCGCCAACTGGAAATTTGTCAGTGAGTACAACGCTGAAGATGTTGAACATAATGGTTGGTATATCACCTTCATAAACATGGAAGAAAATGAAATTAAGAAATAAGGCAAGGTATCTGACGCATATAAATTATTCAATTTTGTTTATGTACTATTTTACTTTTCTAGTAAAGTTTGCAATGAGTGGTGAATTTTGGCCCATTTTGTTCTTGACATGGACTTTGATCGATGTAGCTTAAAAATTGGAAGATGTCATGGAGGATCAACTTGGCCCATATCTTCACGCCATCCCAAATATGTTCCTGTTGAAAAGGCTTTACAAACACGGATAAATCATATACACAAGTGACCTTATAACCTAAAAATACATACCCTAAGTCTTGAGAGAAACACCAAGAATAAGGACAGAGAAAACGTTTGACAAAATAAAAAAGTACTGTGCGTTTTTAGTTAGGAACAGGAAATGCTGGGATAAATGCAGCATGTTTATTAATAGGGAGCGAATCTTCATACAGGGAACGAAAGTTTGTGGAGTTCGGGGTATAGGAAGTGGGAGGTGTCAGTCTGTCACATGATCACAATACACAGGAAGTAAACTACTTCACTCCAAAATTCCTACGCCTATATACGTGAATATTTCGATTTTCAAGAGACACTGTGCACTATAGGCGGTGTGCTTTGTACTCGCGCAATGACGTCACCAATACGTAACCAATAATGCAAATAAAATTAACCCATTTTAAACGCTCCTACACCTCAAATTTGATGCTTTGAAAGAACAATTTTACAATTCTTTTGGGATAGATGAGGTTAGTCTTATTTAGTCGTATGCCCAGGACTTAAAATCCGTACCTCCGTGGCTGGGAAGCACAGTTTTCTAAATCACAAGCCAATCTGATGATGTTAGGAATATCCTGACGAAACACATTTTAAGTAAATGCCAGCAATAAATGGAGCATATAGTATTACTTAGGGTCAAATTATATTAATGTTGTGCTTCACTGTATCGCAATCTTAGATATTAAGAATAGCGGTAAGTATTTATTCAGATTGGAGGAATTCATGTACTTACAGTGTCGGATGTTGTCCATATATCTCACTTCCTTTGCAAAGTATCTTTCTGGTGATGGGATTCTGGAAGGATGTAGGGCTTATGGGTTTATGGGCAGCTGACTCACCTATTATCACAGGAAAAATGGAGGATACAATGTCAAACCAAATTTTCGATATATGTTATAATTAAAAACAATCCCCGCAGGAATATAAAAACTAACAAAAAAAAAAAAAAAAAAAAAAAAAAAAAAAAAAAAGAGGGACAAAAATGATATCCAATACAGAGTGACTTCCACCATTATGTCGTTTTCATGCGACTGTCCCTTGCAAAAGATAATGGATGAATTTTTTTATCAGTAAAATCTAAATAAACGTGCTAAAATTATAGTTAAGGTATCAAAAGCTGTTAAAGAGTACAATACAGAGCGGCCATTTTATGTCCCGGCCACGATTTGCTCAAATGTCTATCGGAAAAATTCACTCTTGCACAAAGTATTTTTAATCACCATAGTGACATGCGGCGCGAGGTCGTGTGCCGGTTGCCGGACTCGGCGCATGTCTACGTGGCCCGGGTACGGCTAATGACTCTCTTACCACAGAACTGTAAATAGCCGTGCAGAACAAATGCCATATAAATGATTTTCTTTTCTAGAACGTTCCCTTTCTGACCGGGATCTATATGATACGTGCCCAGCATTGTCGAGTTGGAGCTGAGGGTAGACAGTTGACAGTCCAGTTAATATTCGATTGGACGAATCAGTTGTGTTTACTTCTGAAGCAGAACACAATATGGGGAATATTTCTACGTTTCCTGGAACTGCAAGATGCCTATCAGTTTAACACAAGGAATCTCAAATCTTAAAGAATGAAAAAGATATTCTAACAGAGGAAAAATTAATGAAATTACTGCATCAATCGAATACTTTCCAAACGAAGTGTTGCACATCAAAAGGGTGTTTCAAAATTGAAAACCTACATAGTAACTATTGTTGATTAAGTACCTTCTGAAGTCTGTATGTCACTATTGCTTACGAGTATGTAATGTGAGGGTTGCGGTCCGGTCCGGTCCGGGCCGGGACACAAAATGACCACTATTTACTTCTTATCTATCAAATAACAAATATATTGGAATATTCTTTGCTTTACGTCCCGCAAATATTCTTTCTTAGTCCACACGTGTTTAAACGAGCAATCACGGAACTTGCCGAAGTTGCTCTGGAATAGCAGTGCAACCATTCGCTGGCAACCCCTGCACCAACACCCTAGATATATACGATATTAATTATAAACTACATTTACTATTTATTGTGAAAATTAATATTCTGTTCAGTCACGATGTAGATGAAGAAAGTTTATTAAAAACGAGTTTATGTCGGAAAAGCGATGCCGCCCTTCGCACCGTTACGAAACGGAATCACAGATACAGGATAAGTGAGGACATGGACAGCTTACGACAGAGTCCGTGGTTCGAGACCTGTAGGTTACCACCTGCATATTTAAAGTTATTTTTGCTACATTTCCAGCATATTTGTGACGTCATACTGATGTCAGATGTTACAAAACATTTTTTTCGGGACGTGAAGTAAAGACTTGTCCATAGAAGTACATAACTTTTAGATCATTAACTTATATATAGTGCAGTAGTTGATTTGAACAGGATCACCAATTTTAACAGTAAAAGAACTTGTTTAAATAGAAATGGGACATAGCACGAAAATAATTAAGAAGACTCGAAATGCCCTTTCTGTCCAATGTTAGCAAATATATAATATAATTATCTGAGATTTTTATCACATAGTGCTATTTTTACATCTGACTGATGCAACAAAAACATATTATCTTCATCAGAAACAAAGTTATGATTTTTTAATACAGCTCTGAATTTTTATTGAAATATAAAAATAAAAAACAACTATTTTGTGTGATACATACAAATATTTTTATTAAAATAATGTTTATTTATCAGCAAATGTGTGATAAAAATTTCAGAGATAATGGGGCATATGTGTATGTTCATCACAAACTGCAGTTAAACATGATGGAAAAACCTAAAATCTATATGCAGCTTTATTTTCAACAATAATTTTAATATATTTACGATTAACGTATCTCTAAGAAACTTATATCAAAATGAGTGGAAGATCCGAAATATTCATTTGGAAGTAAAACTTGAATTTGGAAAAAGAATCACAAAGTTGAACATTTCTGCTCCCCTTAAATATTTTGTAGTGTTTTAAGTAGACAAGAAACTAAAATGAAAGTTTATTGTATCTAAAATTCCAGGCCTTGTACATCAGCGTAAGATAATCATTATATGTGATAGTGTCGATTTAAAGTTTTGTGTTTGTTAGTTTAAGTGTTTGAAGTCCTCGTCAACTATTGAGTATCTCTTCATTTCAGAGATGAGCTGAAGGGAGACCACAGTCACGGTAAAGGACGGCGAGGCGATGCCACAGAGACGTGCAAGTTCACCTTCGTGAATTTGAGCAATTCAACCTGTCTCTTCACCGGCTGTTGGCCTTAGGAGAACCAAAGAGAAAAGAGACATATTCCACATTGTGTAACCCGAGTTTGGTAAACTTCCTCCCAAACGTTGTTCTGCTGGTTACGTTGGAAAGTTATTCGCGCTGTTTACTCTTATTTTCAGTTGCAAAATAGTACTTTTAATTAGTCTTATAAAGTGTTGAAAAAGATAGTGTAAAACATTTATGTATAAGACCACTCAAATAAACAAAGAGGTTCTTAAAACGGACGCGTTTTTGTTTTATTGGGCCACGTTGTCCCCATACATGTGTGACGTCAATCCCAGAGTACTAGCTTGGACACTTAAGGTATCAGGCAAGAGGATATCTAGGGTATATGCATATTCCGATGTTGGCACTACTATCGTCAGTGCTACTACCGACAGCTTCCCTATGTCTTCAGGACTGAGGAAACTAAGGAGGCATTACTGGGGAAACATAAGTCAAAAACTGCGCTGCTGATTCAAGGACAAAACCAAAATGTCCACGACAGGAAGAAAGGAAGACATTTCGGACGTAATATTTGGTTGTAAAGGAAGTAAAAACTGTAGGGAAGAACTTTCAAATCACAGAGACTTTGAAAAAAAGACAGAAATTCAGACAAGAAGGAAGGCAAGAGTATGGGCAAGTAGATTTGAGTATTAAATTTGGATGACTTGTCCCAATTTTGAGCAGACAAATCAACAGTATTTTTTCTTGGTATGTCACAAAATATGGACAGAAAATTTGGGCCAAGTTGTTGGGAAGAAATGAGTTGTGGGGTAGACACACGTTTTGAAAACAGCTCCTCCTCCTCGTCCATCACGTGGTATTTCGACCGTAGCTATCTGTTGAACACTGGAAGACTTGCCCACCATCTTTGTATGCCCACTGGCGTCTGCACGCGCATGCGCAGCACAGCGCAGCAGTTCGTTACGTTAAAGGAGTCTCGTTGACGAGAAAGTCCCTTCAACTGTGGGCCCTGGGTCATTCGTCCCAGAGGCACAGCTGCTTCTGGCGGACATAGTACGAGAACAGACTGCACTTCTTGCACGTTTTGATTCCACAGCGATAGCTGTTTGCTCCTCCAGCGACGGGGGACTTGTCGCCCTTACCCTTGCAGTACTTGAGTCCACAGGGGTACCAACCGATGCACATCTCCAGGTGACATATGCAGGGCGACCAAGGGTCAGCGGTCTCGAGACACAGGGCCGTGCTATCCTCTTGTCCCTCCACGCGAGGCTTCGATGTCGGGTATCTGGTCACTGCGCCCAGCAGCGTCGACAAGGAAGCTCCTGCAACAATAACACAACGTCACTTCTCTACTCACTCTTGTACAAAGTATCGTATTCCTCTATCTACTTCATGTAGGTACAAGGGGAATATGGCAACACAGTAGGTGCGCACACACACAGATCATATCACGGGAGTAGAAGCTAGGACCTTCCAGTCACTTACATGAACGTGCGCATGAGAACACAATCTCGAGGAAACTGATACACAAATCAATGAAGCAGCGCTTTCAAACTCCACTAATTAGCCAAACAAGGTTCGCCCTATGCTGCAAATTGAATTGAGCGAGCTTCGGCCACAAAATTACACACAACTAAACTTGCTCTACTGTTTTTATCCGCTAGCTGGCGCTGAGTGGGCCACGCCACTCGCACTACAAGGAGGGAGGGGGGGGGGGGGGGGCAAAGCCCTTTCACCTTATCCAACCTAATAATCTCACACACCGATATAATGCTCTTCCAAACCATAATTATAACAATGTTTAACAAAAACCCCGATATCAACACTCACACGACTTTCTCTGCTCTTGTACTAAACCCTTCTTCATATTAGTTGAGATAAACATTGTCTTACGGTTTACCAGTTATGCAAAAATCCTCCAGAGTAAATACGACTTCAGGGGCCATATCCAGAAAATTCAAAATATACATTTCATTTGTCATAAAAATATTTTAAGCATATGGCATTTTAATCAAAATCACTTGAGTCATTTTGAAGAAAA
The DNA here is from genome assembly GCA_030765045.1 of Tenodera sinensis. Classification (NCBI taxonomy): domain Eukaryota; kingdom Metazoa; phylum Arthropoda; class Insecta; order Mantodea; family Mantidae; genus Tenodera; species Tenodera sinensis. The sequence continues at coordinate 5,888,702 of CM060974.1, forward strand.
TCAAAATTTTTGAAAAATTCTCCATGTAAAGGGTAGTTTAGGGTGGGGCTATTTTCTTCAAAATCTTCGTGTCGCATCCTTGAGAGACATTAAACTTAAATACCAACTTTGGCTTTTAACCGACTTTTCGTTTTTCAGTTATGCTGTCCACAGACACAGACCTTTTTCTAAAAATGCCTTTTTTTGTTTTCGATTCAGGGGGCCTCAAAACATATATTTCCGGTGATATCTCAACATCAAATTTTTGGGTGAAATACCACAGGTTAAAAAAGAAAATGACACTGCACTCACACTTATTCTGGAATTAAAATTAATATCCAAATAGGTCTAAAAATGTTTGTCTATTATGACACAGTTTGTGCTTTGAATGAAACGTTCTCTTCAAATACGTATGCAGACGTGAAATAGTCAACACTTTCCTTTCACGCCGTGGTGTCATTAGTTACAATTGTGTCCAGCCAGTAGCATGAATACTCGAGTCATGGAGAGGGGTAAAGAAGGGGTCCGTGTGGACGGGGCTCGAACCAGGGACACGTTAGGGACACCCCGCTTAGTCCTGAGAGGGTTAAATCCACCCTGCATGCGATAATCCTCTAGTCTAGCTAGATGAAAACTCCTGCCTCCGCGACAAAAGTTTCAAACAACTGTGTCACTGACTTATAAATGGGGTGTTTCTCCTAGCTTAGGGTTGCCACCCCTTCAACAAGGGCTGCTTTTTGTTCTTGTAACGTAATTCATCCACAGTTCCAGTTTCTCTCTTTTTGCCGCATTCTCTTCATAATCCATTCTTACACACACACACGCACGCACACGCACACACGCACGCACACACACACAATAAGCTTTTTCTCTTCTGTTCTCTGGCTTCAATTTTTTACTTTCTCTACTACGTAGAGAAAGTAGCTAGTGTAATAAACCAACAAATTAGATGTCAAGATATGCATGTTTTGATGACCCCTGAATACAAAAAAGCATTTTTACAAAAGGTCCGCGGCTGAGTCTGTCAACGAAAGGTTGGCTAAAAACCAAGGTTAGTATTTAACTTTAACGTCTTTTAGGGATACCACACGAACATTTTGAAGAAAATTGCTCCATCCAAAAGTACCCTTCACGTGGAAAATGTTTCGAAAATGCTAATTTCTTGAAAATGGCTCAAGCGATTTTTATTAAAATGCCATAAGTTTGACATATTTTTATGACAAATGAAATGTATATCTTGAATTTCCTGGCTTAAACCGTAAGAGATAGACCAAATCTTACTGTACAAAAGATGTACACAACTCACAACTGTTTACTTCTCATAACCTTGACTCACTCCTTTCACTGTCTTTCTTCACTTTCTCTGTCGATACAATTATTCCACACAGGTTAAGGTGTTTTCAGTTTGTACATCTGCTACTGGCTCGGCGCATGCGCAGTAAATACATTTGCACTTAACTTCTATTCCTCTTATTTGAAGTGAATTTACGTATTAATTTCTTACCTCTTAGACCGTAGTTAAAGCAATTTGTTTATGTTTCGATCATCGTACAACTGATGTTTGATGTTAAAAACAATTTTGCGGGACATAAGGTAAAGACATCTGATTATATATACGTTCTTGGAATTCATTTATTTATAACCGGCGTTTTTTGCTGTGAACAGTTTAAAAAATCCATTATGTGAAGCACTTTTATTAAAAGAATGAATTTACAAAAGAGAAAATTAATATTTAAACAAGTATGAAAGATAAAAGTTGGAAGGAAACAGTGCGAAAGGATTGCTGTTTTACCCTGTAGTAACTTTGAACACAAGATATCTGACACAGCTGTGGAACAAACATGAAGAAGTTGAAGATGAGAGAGACTAAGTTTGTGAAAGTCAGAGATCGCCTGTGAATAAGTTGGTTGGTAAATCTGGTTACCCTGTTAACAGCATGCCGCCGCCGCTTATGATGAGTGACGTCACTTTGGGGTTAGATGCCAAAGTTTGCACACAACTTGGAGAATACGCTGTCAGCTTGTGTGTACTTAGCTAGGTACGTCCTGAATACCAACATAACAATTGTCTTCACACGTATCCAACGTACACATCAAGTGCATGTTTTGAGGCCACCTAATTCTAAAAAAAATTGACTTGAGTGCAACAAAATTTCGTTCGTATATCTTCATGTTAGTTGAGATAAACATTTGCAGAGATTATCTTACTGTTAATTTCGTTGTAGGTACAAGGGGAATGTGGCAATGCAGTAGGCTTTGAGCGATAGTCAAATCTTTTAATCTTTTATTTTCAAAAAATGCATTAGGGCATAACTTGTCCGTTTTAGCAAGATTATATTTTTTTGTATAGTAATATTTCGTCTATCTCTTACAGTTTAGCAGTTATAGAAAAGTCGTCCAGAGTAAATACGACTACAGGGGCTATAACCAGAAAGTTCTAGATATACATTTCATTTGTCATAAAAATATCTCAAACATATGTCATTTTAATCAAAATCGTTAGAGCCATTTTCAAGAAAATAAAAAATTTCAAAAAATGTTCCATGTAAAGGGTAGTTTAGGGTGGGGCTATTTTCTTCAAAATCTTGGTGCCGCGTCCTTAAAAGTAATGAAGCTTAAATACCAACTTTGGTTTTTATCCGACTTGTTTTTGAGTTATGCTGTTCACAGACTGACACACAAACGGAGCTACGCCTTTTTTGGTTCAGAGGGCATTAAAACATACACTTCCGGTGAAATCTCGACATCGAAATTTTGAGTGGCATACAATACTTGCTGTGCTTAGAAAACCTAGTACAGAAAGTAAAACGACGTTACATAGATATATATTATTGGTGGGTTGAATCGTAATAAGAAGAGAAAACAGGGATGATCGTATAAAGATGTTGAGTGACACTCTACTAATCTTTGGGTAGACCGCGACGTTTCATAAATTGCGGCGGCGAGGCGGCGGGGGCGGCAGGGAGGGAGGGAGGGAGGCGGTTGTTGACAGTACCGTTGCCTGGTAATGGGCTAATTAATCTCTCTGTCTAAACAATTCGTGCAAGGCAGGAAATGAGCTTGGTAACATTGAATTATTAATGTGACTGATGGAGGGATCCCTGCCTTATCTTTACTGTCAGATTAAGACATCTACTCGCACCATAATTATAGGGGGCGTGCGATAATTTGTGTGTTTGTACCGTATATGATACCTACCAGGGCTACTCCAAAAGTAAGCTACTCTATTCCTCATTCCTCTACTACGTGCAACATAAGTAAGGGAAGTATTGTATTCCACCTAATAAGTCAATGCAAGTCCATGTGTATGTCGCTTAAAAACCAAATTTCTTATTTAACTTTAACATCTTTCAAAGATACGACACGAGATTTTCAAGAAAATTCCTCCAACCTAAACAACCCCTTACAAGCAAACTGTTTAGAAAAATATGATTTTCTCATAAATGACTCAACGAGATAGACAAAAAAATGTATATCTCGCTAAAACACACAGTTAATGTCAAATTAACTTTGTTCTAGTGTGAACCATTTCGGATATACTCCTTGTTATTTATTAGAATTTTGCAATACTTATAGACTGTTCATTCATTTTTTATGCGCAGAATTTCGAAGTCATGTTATAGTGACCATTCTTAATACGTTTGACTGTTACTTAAAGTCTGCTATATTCCCATATTCACCTTATATCCACAAGAAAATTAGTAATAAGATAATTTGTACAAATGTTTATGTCATTTGGCATTAACGTTGTATAGAGTTAGTTGTATAGTTATAGAAGTCTGCCGCCAGTTGAAATTTTCAAATCGCCGATTTTTCCAGTTCTACATATTGAGGAAAGCTAGTTCATTATGAACATCGCCGCACACACTTCACTGCAGCAGCGAATGACACGGTCGGCGTGTCCATCGATTGTTTTAACCATTTTGAACCGCCACTGTGAACAGCACACTACAGTGCATGTCCGTTTCAATGTTGCCGCGAAATTCGAGTAGCTACTGCGATTCGGACCTTACTTTAGGAATTGCCCTGTAGTGTTGTGTTTGTCACAACAATGAAACGAAACCAAATTGACACTAACAGTGCGGTGGCTCAGGGGGTAGCGTCTGTGGTTGGTATTCGGGAATATATCTCTAAGTATATCTCTCTTTATTCTGTTCTGTCAAACAGAATATAATAAAATTTAAAGAAAATCCTAGAATACAGAAGTTTCGTTCACAAGAGGACAAGGACAGTTGCTTTTGTGGAATATGCGCATGCGTGCAGTTTACACTCATGAGCAATGTGTTGGTCTTACTAAAGACGTACTCATATGTGCTACATGTAAACAAAACTAATATTTTCCCTTTGTTTTTATGCTGCAATTTTGATAGTTTAATAATTTTTCCAACTGTATGTGGTTAATGATTTATTTATAATTCACGTCACAATAATGTTTAAGTAGGCCAGTATCAATCCAATAAATACATGTACTAACATAATTTCACATCGGAATAAAATAAACATGTATTTTCCCTAAAAATAATACACTGGCCATATTACCTTCACATGTGCATATTATATACAGAATGGAACGTACTTAACAATAGTGTATGTTTAGTTACATACTTCTCTTTCAGTATCATAACCTCCAAAATAAAAATTGAAATTAATGTGGCCACATTTGCGTCACCTACTCGTACCTTATAATGTAGAACGTTTGGTGGGTGGAACCTAACCTCACAAAAGAGCGTGTGTTTATAAAATTCGATATGAAAGCAACAATGACCCGTTGTTACGCTACTGTCACACGAAAATTGTAAAACGCAATGTACCTACTACATTTAAATAGCAGCTAGGATTGTCGGATATTTCATAGAACTAACATATACTCACTCGTATGGAGCTGCAAATTCACGTTTGCAATTATTCGATATGGAAGACTGGTTGGTTCATTTCCAATAGAGACAGACTTCTCATACAATACAGATGATGAAAAGCGGCTATTGAGGCTCACTTGTTTAGGAAATGTGCTCCGCTATAAAGGCTTTAATGCATTTGGATGCTTTCAAACATTGCGCACAATAATTTGAAAACAAGCCGGATAGCTTTTTCCTGTGCACAAGTAATTTCTGCTGCAAATGTGAAAACGAACCGTGATATTTCCAGCTCGTGGAACAGCGTAAAACAACCAGAGCCAGGAAAACAGGTCATATACTATATATGTATCTAGGATCAGTAATTGGTAATCTTTCTCAACTGCATACTTATATTAAATAAAGTGTGTTTTAGCAAGATCTACGTTTTTTGTAGAGTAAGATTTGTTCTATTTTTTAGAGTTTATCAGTTATTCAAAAGCCATCAAGAGTAAACACGACTACATGGGCTATAGCCACAAAATTCAAATTTTCGAAAAATTTTCTGTGTGAAGATTAGTTTAGAGTGGAGCAATTTTCTTCAAAATCTTCGTGTCGCATCCTTGAAAGACATTAAACTTATATAGCAAGTGTTATGCTGTTGAGAGAGTGACAGACATGAATCTTTTACCACGCAGATACATAACCTATAAAGTAGCTACAGTTTGATACTCGTACATAATGCGCTTGCTCCAGTGGCTGCAACTTGCGCGACGATAAACCGCTATGCTTGTACGTATGATATCGCTGATGGATGGACGTGCTTATCGACCATGGTTCATCTCTCTTCTGCTACGCAATATATGTAATCTCTAACCCTATTCACCACCACTAAACGTTTACATCAACACCTTTAGCTCATTCTATATTTTACCCAACAACATATTTAAATACTATAGTCTTTTTCTTTCTCTACTACGTACAGTAAATAGTGGAAGTATTGTATACAACCTAAAAATTTGATATCGCGATTTCACACCTGAATCCCAAATATACATTTTTAGTAAAAGGTGTGTGTGCGCGCGTGTGTGTGTTGTTGTTATTTAAGTTCAATACTTATTTTCTTAAAAATGCCTCTAACGATTTTGATTAAAATGCCTTGTCTTTAAGATATTTTTATGACAAATATTTTGAATTTTCTCGCTATAGCCCATGTAGTCGTATTTACTCTGGATAAGATACACCAAATCTTACTAGACAAAAAATAGACGTCGTTAAAAGATACAGGTTATATCCAAATGCAATAATCTCCACATTTCCCTTGTACTTACAGCAAAATTAGTATTAAGATAATTTGTAGAAATGTTTATCCGTACCACGTGCCCCGTTACATAACCTCACTCCGCAGAGCCATCTAGTTCAGTTGTTGTATGTAGCTATTACGTCACAATCAATATCTGCGAAGCGATGTAATGGTTAAGAGTACGTGGTAAATAGCAGCGCGAACGACCCGAAGTTTTAAGGTTAACCCGTAGTACGAAATGGTAACGTTCCTCCAAGAAACGGCTAAGAGTCCATTAAGCCGTTACGTGTTTGGAAAACGAGGTGCAGAAACCGCCAGTAGGTAACACAATTACCACAGCAGTAGCACTAGCAGGGCAATTTCATGCCCAATACCTGATTCCCGTCTTCATCTTCCATAAATAACCAGCCCATTCTTTCAAAGTACAAGACATTCACGCTAATACAACATGACAACTCTTTGTATACTTACACTTAGATGCAAATATCGCTTCCTTTGGGTAAATTAAAATGTGATAGATAAGTAAATATTTACGTCCGCCATGTTTATTTCTCACGTCAACTGTCATTTGTATGAATCACAGTGTGACAAACACTGTTTCTTTTGTGTGCAATTCCATTGAAGCAACAGAATGGAGTGCTAAAGAATGGCACAGTATGCATAAAATGTAAGGAGGTAAATCCAATCTCCCCTCGCTTGTGTTTGAGTGTGTGGAAGCTTTCAGCAGGTCTTGCCTTGTGTGTCCACTGAGAGTGACAGACAGTTGACTGTTTCCTTATACGCACTGCTGTCAGTGCAGCCAACGCACCATTAATCATCAGCGGGGCGGAACGGACCAGGGCGTTCGCACGTCATGTGCCAACCGTCACACCGCATCCCCGTCACACTTTCTTCTTCAACTCCCTCCTCCCTCCCTTCTTCACTCCACATTTACAACTCCGCCACCAAATACCTATATACCTACATATCTATCCTGACAAAATCACCTTACTATCTTCTACAATTTAATAACAAATAGATATTTCTCTTTTACTGATGTTAACACAGTCTACAGTCTTTCATGATATTACAACTCACAAATGTTTACTTCTCATAACCTTGACTCACTCCTTTCACTGTCTTTCTTCACTTTCTTTGTCTCTCATACACTAATTACACAAATACACAGTTCTCTTTTACTGATGTTAACACAGTCTACAGTCTTTCATGATATTACAACTCACAACTGTTTACTTCTCATAACCTTGACTCACTCCTTTCACTGTCTTTCTTCACTTTCTCTGTCTCTCATACACTAATTACACAAATACACAGTTCTCTTTTACTGATGTTAACACAGTCTACAGTCTTTCATGATATTACAACTCACAACTGTTTACTTCTCATAACCTTGACTCACTCCTTTCACTGTCTTTCTTCACTTTCTCTGTCTCTCATACACTAATTACACAAATACACAGTTCTCTTTTACTGATGTTAACACAGTCTACAGTCTTTCATGATATTACAACTCACAACTGTTTACTTCTCATAACCTTGACTCACTCCTTTCACTGTCTTTCTTCACTTTCTCTGTCTCTCATACACTAATTACACAAATACACAGTTCTCTTTTACTGATGTTAACACAGTCTACAGTCTTTCATGATATTACAACTCACAACTGTTTACTTCTCATAACCTTGACTCACTCCTTTCACTGTCTTTCTTCACTTTCTCTGTCTCTCATACACTAATTACAGAAATATACAGTTCTCTTTTACTGATGTTAACACAGTCTACAGTATTTCATGATATTACACCTCACAACTGTTTACTTCTCATAACCTTGACTCCTTTCACTGTCTTTCTTCACTTTCTCTGTATCTCTTACATTAATTATGAAGTTATAATTACTCGCGACGACACGCACGCATAGCTGACCGACTCATCTCCGTAACTCAACTCTAAATCTCCGTATCTGCTGTTTTTCTTATATAGTGGGGATGACGTCACACGGACCTTTTTCTTTTAATAATTGATGTATTTTTCAAGAAGAAAGGTTATTTATTAACGTTAAAGATAAAGTGAGCTTTAAGGTTGTCAAATGGTTTTCTGTCATAACAGCAGAAGATCGAAATAATGTAATTCTTGGGTTTAGTTTTCCTTAGTTGGCATTATTGAAGTACACTAATGGAAATGAATATATCTTAGGTTGTTTTTTATAATATTTAACATTTTCTGGCCAGATATAATATTTGACATTTTCATATTTTATTTATGAAATAGTGCAGATGAATATATTTGGATAATCTGACTCTCGGGAGTTTATGGGTTAGGTTACCTACACGTGTTATCATATTGCTTGTGATGCTTGATCCCATCTCTCTTGGTTTGCAGTCGGACGATGCTGGGTAGGTAGGTATATTTATTGCAGCCCTTTTTTCCTCTCTCGGGCGTAATTTCCGTTTACCTAGGTACCATTTCATTTTTCAACAGTTTAATTTAAGTGAAAGGCTGGCATCATGTCTGCGAGAGGGAGGGAAAATATTTTCCCCGAGGGATTTGGGTAGTGGACGAGTCCCCGGGAACAGTTCAGTAAATGTGGAGGGAGTCACTTCAGTTCAGTTTCCAAACAAGTTCAATACAATAGCCACAACGCCTGGGGTGTTGAACACCTCCTCCCCCTCGAGGGAGTGACTCACTCCACCAGTATTAAGTAACTTCATATTTTCACTCTCACCACAGTCAGTGCCAAACATCACTGCATCTTCATTCCTTCATGTGTCTCTTCAGTTCAGGATATTTACAAATATTTCCCTGCTCTGACTGTGGTGCACATTCGGGAGGTCGCAGGATTGATCCCTGTGGCACACCTTCCTGACCACGTGTTTCCCCTGGTCGCCAGGCGAAAGCTGGGAACAACTTCTATACACTCTGAATTTCCTGTTCCTCTATGTCGTTACTCTAACTTACAAACTCCTAAACCGCAAGAGTTAGACAAAATCTTACTATATAAAAAAATATAGAACTCGCTAGAACACACAATTTATGTCTAAATAATATATATATTTCCATTTCGGAGATACTCGTCGATACTTGTATCCCGTTATCTTATCACACAGTTTATGTACCTACCTTAATTTTGATTTTGAAATGTAATTCAATTTATACCTGATATTAGATGCGACATATTTTTATTTCTGTGTATCAGTCAATAACACGGCAAGTTTTGATAAATGAGATTATTCAGTTTCTATTCAACTATTATTTACATAATGTTTTTTCCTTGGCCTGCATCTAAGCTTATTTAGCTGCATATGTTTATTTTTACAGAGAATCTTACAAATAGCATAGTGCTGCCATCTACAATTCTATATTGTGTTCATTTCTGCTGCACAGGACCTTGAGGGCCCTGTCCTGCACAGGACCCTCTGGATAACGGACCTGACACTGACATCCCAGCTGTGCAAATATGGCGCCGGTAGTTGGTGGTGATTTCTGAGGTGTTTTCATACGCTATCCTTAGTATTGTTTTCTATGTCTTTGAGTTATTGTTTCTTATAATAATTCCTATGTAAGTTTGTCTTCAAATTAGCAAAGTGAGTGTTTAAAAACTTTTATTTGGACAGTATAGGGAACGGGAATAAATCTAATAACGTGTTGACGTATAGTGTAGTTAATTTATCTGTTTACAAGTACAGTTTGTGTCACGATTACAGTGGTGAGTGGTTGTTGAAGAATTGTTCCAGTAGCGTATGTTATTGTTGATATACTACATAACCTCAAACATCACTGTTGCGTTCCCACATGCAAATTAAAAATACGAAACTTTCAGTTAAAACAAAAGGTAAATTGCAACGTAAACCTTGTAAATTCAGCATTTAACTACTATAAATTGCAGCGTTATGTGTGTTGCCGGTATATATATATATATATATATATATATATATATATATATATATATATATATATATATATATATATATATATATATATAAACATGGTGAATAGTGAAAGACAATAATTTCGAGACGCCGCTCTCCTACAGTTTTACCCATATAAGTAGTATGCTGCTTGTATTTATACATTATGTATTGTCTTTGTAATTTAAATGTGTAGCTGTAATGTTATGTTACTGCATGTAAAACTGTAGAGTATAGCAAAGTTGTTTTACAATGCTGATTTAAGGTTACGTATTTCATATATTTCATTTACAGTGTTGTTTTAGGGTTATTATTTCTAATATTTCATCTGTTTTTGTGGATTCCTCCTGCAAAATGAATTGTCGTGAAGTGTTGAGTAATATGTTGTTGCAAACAGTAACAATATAGTTACAAGTGTCACAAACATAAATTAAGCATTATTTACTACTCTCTTTGAAAACACAACCAGAAGTGGAACACTTTCGGTGCAGACTATACGTGTTCCGTCTGCGAGTAAGCAAAAGTATCATATCGCTTTCACCGAGTGGCCCAAACATTAAACAATTGCTAGCCTCGCAGTCAGGGTGACAATTCCAGATACTTTGCACCGACTACAAAACATGCCCTTTTTATGTCCCAGGGTACCTTAATTATTTGCCATAATTTTTACAGTTTATTTGGAGTGTCAAAGTTTTTCTTTTAGACTTAATGTGGTTGCGGTTTGTTAGCGCTCGTCACTTCCACTGTAACAAAAATTAATTGAAGAGGAGCATAACAAGGAAGGTGCTCCTGTAAAGTGCTGCGAGTCTGCGCATCGCAACAAAACGCTCCCAACAAGGAGAGCTCTTCCTATGGATTACATACACAACACAGCATCTAATTCAATTTTATTCTTGACAACTTCTACGTTTTGGGCGTAACGTTTACAGGAGCGGAGCACTTTTCAAGACCATACAGCAAAGGAGTCGTAATGAAGAGAAGTTCAGAGAATATTCCCAGAAAATTCAACATATACATTTCATTTTACATAAAAATATATTAAACATATCACATTTAAATCAACATCGTTAGAACTATTTTTGAGAAAATCTAAATTTTCGAAAAGCTTCCCATGTAAAAGGTAGTTTAGGGTGGAGCAATTTTCTTCAAAATCTTCGTAACGCATCTTTGAGAGATATTAAACTTAAATACCAACTTTGGTTTTTGAGTAATGTTGTTAACACACACGCACGCGCGAGGATATTTTTCTCAAGATGTTTTTTAGATTCAGGGGGCCTCAAAACATGTATTTCTGGTGAAATCTCGACATCGAATTTTTGGGTGGAATACAATATTTCCCCTACTTACTATACGTAGTAGAGAAACTAACTAGCCTTTGTAGAGGAGTGTATATAGCAAGTAATGTGAACGTAGTACACTGTATTATTGTTACAATATAGAGTAGGTCTTTTAGTAATGTATACTGATTGCTCATAGAAACAATGAAGTTGCCTGAGTACACGAGGCAATTCGTCTGCTAAATGCCTCTTGCTGTCAAGAGATGGCTGCACTTGTAATATGTTACTGTGGGAAGTAAAATTTGTAATTCTTTTTAAAGCTTTATAGCAAAATTTAGCAACGTTACTTTAATATAGCTTAGATTTATTCGATTTTATAGCTTCAAGGCAAATAGAAGTTGTATATTATGTTAAATATAAATAGAACGAATAAGTAATTGTGAGAAAGGAAATCTAAAGTAAATATATTCAGCTTTCGTACCTGTGGTTCTTCTAACTTTCTGTTAGGGTGAGGTGTGAGTTTAGCATACTCTGTCCCGCACGTCCTCGATGTATGGGATGTGATGGGAACCTACGGTCGGTATCGTAGATCATCCTAGCGCCCTGCCACCGTTCCCCAGATCTCGCACCCGTACAGTATCGCACGGTACAGGCGAGTAGGCTGGTTGAAGATACAGCTGTCTGAGGGCGGCGCAGCACTCCCAGCTATTTGGCGGAGTTAACCCAGGGGATACTTCTCCGCCGCAGTGTCAGAGATACACCTGGCCGCCAGTTTCCAACTTTGCGGACCTTTTTCTAAAAGTGCTTTTTTATTATGGATTCAGGGGGTCTCAAAACATATTTCCGGCGAAATCTCGACAGCGAATTTTTGGGTGGAATACAATACTTCCTGTACTTAGTAGTAGAGAAAGTAAAAAGGAGAATGTTTTGTTGAAGAATGGGTAGAGAAAATCATATGGAAGTAAGAGGTCAGATTTGGTTTTAGTTAGAGTAGAGATTGTAGTTCCATATGCAAAGTGAGGTAAAAGCAACGCTTGTGTTTGGGAATAGGAAGGCAGGAAGGCGGGCGGGCATTAGGCATTCCCAAAGACACACACACACTCACACCTTGACAATGTGCATCGAGGTGCTCGAGTGTTAAGAGCATTGCCGACAAGAAAAAGAACACGACGTGCATGACAAGCAGGCGAGTGGTAGTCTACTCTTCAGAATTTTGATTCACGCACGTCCGTCCGTCCCCCAACCCTTTCAGCAGACGTAACTTGCAGGTGTACATATGCTACTGCTGTTTGTCCCGACGTCTGACACCTGATTATATACCAAACAGATTAGTACTGCCAACTGTTCCTAAAATATACCATGATAAAGCTACGGCCATAGTTGGTGTCACTGCATCCCTTATGTTGCCACAGAAGCCCTTGTTTTTCAACCCGTTACAGAGGAGCTGTTTGGACGCCATTGTAATGCTCATGTGCGCGCGGTTTTGTTTTGAATTGTTTGACAGCATTACACATAGTTACTGTTGTTATTTTTGTGTTCGTAACACAGTAGTGCATTATAGTATAGATATTATGCAACGAGACTACAAATGGTAGAAATTAAAACGCGAGTATATATTAGAGAAAGAGCGAAGGGAATTTCCTAATTTCCATACGACAATTTATGCTCCAACACATACCTAATTTTGTACATATTCCATCACGTGATACTTGGAGTTGTGCGCAGGCGCTAAACGATCGATCCGTTTTCAGCACGTCACAGCTGCTTAATGAAAATGATAAGCTTAGAATGATATGGAACATTGAAAAATAGAAGACAAATTGAATATATTAGTTCTCAGACGAAACTTTATTTCATGTATAATTATTTATTGTACATTGTAGCGTTTTCTAAACTCGCGCTAGTTGTGTTTCGCGTGACTTATGTTGACAAAAGAGCCAAACTTTGGCTCCTTTCGTGTTGTCTTATACAAGTGTTTTAGCGTCATCACTTATCGATTAAAAGCGCGCGCAGGGTTATACATGTTTGGCGGTCGCCACAAGAGAATTCTCCGCTAGAATTTCAGCGATCCTCGGCAACTTATGCTTCTCATTGTTATTGCAGGGGTGAGTGGGTTTTGTAGGCTCGTCAGCGAGGTCATTTGTATTATGGACACAGTTATAAAGTTACTGATACTTGAGCAGATATCACACACGATTCTCAAGAACACACACGTGTTCACATAGTTCACCACTGTAGCAGGCAGCAGCAGCACATACAGTAGAGGAACCTGGGTACGAACCCGGCACCTCCGCAATGCAAGGCGCACACATACATAGAGAGGTAGGTAATGGTTTGGAAACCGCAGTTTCTCGCTGCAGCCACTTGAGACGCAGTGATACCAACCGACTGTGGCTGGTTTCATAAATATTCAACTGTACGAGAATGCATTAGCACGTGGCTTTGTAATGTTGCGTGTAACAGAGGTTATCTGCAATTGAAACTGCAGCCACCGCAGCAACCCATTGTGTGAGAGAGACAGAGACAGAGACAGAGAGAGACAAGCCCGGTTGTATGTCCCCTAAAACCTCACAAATAAACGTCACTTCAAAAAAAAACTTCTTGATACGTTCCCTACAGAACTAACTATTCGTACAAAGTCTTATTCCTCTATCTTCTTCATGTTGGTGGAGATAAACATTTCTGCACATTATCTTATTACTAATTTTTTATTTATACAGCCATGGAAAAATTATTGAGCACATTAGATCAGAATATTTTTGTGTTGCAACGTGGTTTACACAAGTCGATATTCCAACATACAGCTACCTGTGTTGAATCACCCACGGCTCACATCTGTGTTTGCGAGTATATATACAAATGGGAATACAGTAGGATTTGAGCGATAAACCACATCGCTATGTGAACACTTTGAAATTCTGTTCTCTCTGCGCGGCCATGAGATACAAAACTGAACAACGACCTTCCATATAAGCATCGCAAGGCTCACACAAATAACAAGGAATATCTCCGAAATGGTTCACTCCACAAAAAAATGCACTTGTGTGCTTTAACGAGGTCTACATTTTTTGTATATTAAGATTTGGCATTTTAACCAAAATCGTCACAGACATTTTTGACGAAACCAGAGGACCTCAAAACACATGCAACGATTTTTAATATGATGTTAACATTAGACGAACGTGGAGATGATATTAATCTCCGAAGTTTTCTTACTCGCGTCGCGGCCTCGCATCAGTCTGAGAACTGTAAGATTCTATTACTGTTGTCACAGGGAGCAATACGGATCTATTTTATACATCAAACAATCAATATTGTTTTAATGAATATTTTCAACTTTAAAATCATTATCCTTCTCATGTCACAGGGAGCAATACGGATCTATTTTATACATCAAACGATCAATATTGTTTTAATGAATATTTTCAACTTTAAAATCATTATCCTTCTCATGTCACAGGGAGCAATACGGATCTATTTTATACATCAAACAATCAATATTGTTTTAATGAATATTTTCAACTTTAAAATCATTATCCTTCTCATGAAGCACTTTTACAACTTTCTCGCCAAATATGGCGGACTTCTTCGCTAACAAACAAAATGGCTAGGCGCAGCCAATGATTGTTGTTCCTTTCTAATGTCGCCACAGTTATTGTTCCTTTTTTATGAATATCACAAAATTTCACAGTTAAATATTCACTGTTCGACTCGTCGTTATAGTGTGGATCAAAATCACGTGTTGCTCCCTGGTTGTACCACACATGGACACAAGAACTGCCTCGTATAAGACAGTTACTTCAGAGGGCTTACACAGAAAATGATCCCTCGCATATATTCCCGATCAAATCTTCACATACTTCCGTACTAACTATACGTACAGTAGAAGTAGAGGAAGTAAAAAAGTAATTGGACTGGATTTTGTCACAATGTTATATTAGAAGGGCGTGCGTTCTCTGGTAGGTAACAAAGTGGTGTGATAGTATATTAATTAGCCTGCATGATGACCGAAGATCGTGACCTCAACAAAAAGGCTTTTCTGCACGCAAAGCATGTGCGTGCCTTGTGTTTTGGTGTTAAAGAGGCGTAGAGGGAGGGAGGGGGAAGTTGGTATTAACACCACTAGGAGCTAATCTACCGGTCGCTCGGTCGGTCGGCTACCTACCTACCTTCTGTGTTGTAGCGGATTCTCCGCTTCGATTATCTATCTACACAATGGCTGGCTATCGATTCACCAGACCCTTCCTTTCTATTACACGCTCTAACTGATAAAAACAACTTCCTACGTGGAAAAAGTACAAGTAATTGAAAATTCCTATCAATAACAAGCAATATCTCGGAAATGGTTAGCGCCACACAATAACATGTTTGATATATTCCTCGCTATTTCTCTATCTACTTCATGTTAATAGCGATAAACATTTGTAAAATTATCTTATTACCAATTTGTTTGTATGTACAAGGGAAATATGGGAATATAGTAGACTTTAAGTGACATGATGGTTTAAAATACCATAGCCTCCCATTTGATAAAAGTATAGGTAGGTATTGGAAAATTCAAATAGCCAGCAATATCTGGGAAATGGTTCACTCTACAAAACAACACTATTTGACAAAATTGCGTTTTTTTTATATAGTAGGATTTTGTTTTTAACATTTAAGTAAAAATCATGTACACCATTCCCAGGAAACGTAAGATACACCTTTCATTTGTCATGAAAATATCTTAAACATGTGACATTTTAATGAAAATGAATAGTGCCATTTAATATAATAACCCCTAGAGTGTCTCTCGTAGGCAGAAAATACCGTTTTAGTCCTTATGGAGTGGCAGAAGGAGGGATTGAGGGAGAGGGGAGACAAAGGGGGGGGGGGAGGGGGAGACAGAGGGGGAGAGGGGGAGACAGGGGGGAAGAGGGGGAGACAGGGGGGAAGAGGGAGACATAGCGGGAGAGAGGGGGGAGAGGGGGAGAGGGGGAGACAGGGGGGAAGAGGGAGACATAGCGGGAGAGAGGGGGAGACAGAGGGGGAAGAGGGAGACTGAGGGGGAAAGGGAGACACAGGGGGAGAAAAAAAATTATTTTATTTTGTTGTTTAACGACGCTGTCAATTGCCAGGATCACATCAGCGTCGCCGGTATGCCGGAATTTTGTCCCGCAGGAGTTCTTTTACATGCCAGTAAATCTACTGACATGGAGCTGTCGTTTTTAAGCACACTTAAAAACCATCGGCCTGGGCCGGGTTTGAACCCGCGACCTTGGGATCGGTAGGCCAGCGTCTAACCAACTGAGCCACCCAGACCGACACACGGAGAGTGGGAGACACAGGGGGAGAGGGGGAGACAGAGGGGGAAGAGGGAGATATAGGGGGAGAGAGGGGGAGACAGAGGGGGAAGAGGGTGACATAGGGGGAGAGAGGGGGGAGACAGAGGGGGAAGAGGGAGACTAAGGGGAAAAGGGAGACACAGGGGGAGAGGGGGAGACAGAGGGGGAAGAGGGAGACTGAGGGGAAAAGGGAGACACAGGGGAGAGGGGGAGACAGAGGGGGGGACAGAGGCGAAGAGGGAGACTGAGGGGAAAAGGGAGACACAGGGGGAGAGGGGGAGACAGACGGGGAGACAGAGGGGTAAGAGGGAGACTGAGGGGAAAAGGGAGACACAGGGGGAGAGGGGGAGACAGAGGGGGAAGAGGGAGACATAGGGGGAGAGAGGGGGAGACAGAGGGGGAGAGAGGGGGGAGAGGGGGAGACAGACGGGGAAGAGGGAGACTAAGGGGAAAAGGGAGACACAGGGGGAGAGAGGGAGACAGAGGGGGAAGAGGGAGACTGAGGGGAAAAGGGAGACACAGGGGGAGAGGGGGAGACAGAGGGGGAGAGGCGGAGACAGAGGGGGAGACAGAGGGGTAAGAGGGAGACTGAGGGGAAAAGGGAGACACAGGGGGAGAGGGGGAGACAGAGGGGGAAGAGGGAGACATAGGGGGAGAGAGGGGGAGACAGAGGGGGAAGAGGGTGACATAGGGGGAGAGAGGGGGGAGAGGGGGAGACAGACGGGGAAGAGGGAGACTAAGGGGAAAAGGGAGACACAGGGGGAGAGGGGGAGACAGAGGGGGAAGAGGGAGACTGAGGGGAAAAGGGAGACACAGGGGGAGAGGGGGAGACAGAGGGGGAAGAGGGAGACATAGGGGGAGAGAGGGGGGAGAGGGAGACAAAGCGTATTGTGGTGGTACTGCAGCGAAGGCGCAGTTCTGTTGCCTACATCTACAGTTACGTAGATTGGAAGATAGGTCCCCAACTGAATGCAAATTCGCTCGGAAAAAAAGGAAGCATGACTTTGGGTCGGCCCAGCAGAAAAAGGAACAGCCGTTATCCACGTGCAGAGGTGATTCAATTGAGCATCGAAATAGCCTAGCAGCTGCAATATCCAGGCAATTTGTTACATAGATACCTACCTATTCCCTTCGGTCAAGCGCGTCCTCCAGCTGTAAGTAATCACATCTAGATCACTCAAGTTAAATTCAACATTCACCCCTCTTCCAAACATTTCATGTCAATATATTTGCCCTATTGCATTTATTCATTTATTAACTATGTCTCATGTCACTAAGACCCCATGGAAAATTGAAATCGATTTGACTTCTCTCTCCGGATTGAATACTGCATGGAAACACGGATTCTGATCCAACTGAATCTTGGATCCGATACTTTTAGAAGTGGGATCGGATCCAAATGTTGTTGCATGTAAGGACCTACCAGGTTCAAATCGATCTAAATCCACCAATTATGCCAACTTGTAATGTACTCGTAACACGCAGCACGCTAGTCATTTTGTTTTCTTAGTGAAAGTGATGTAATAATTACTAAAACTACAACAACAACAAAGTCACTTTTATTGTTTCTATAATCTCACAATATATTCGCTAACCTCAAAATGAATTACTTATTCTTGAGCGTTTCGAATCCAAATCGATCTCATTCCGGATTGAATTCAATATGAAACGCGGATCATACTGAGAATGACATTGGACACAAATCGATTTCAATTCGCTATGGCAACGTAATGATTGTAATTAAGTTCTTTAATTTGTTATACATATATCGATGTTATTGTTATACGAGTATTATATAATATTTATTTAGTATATGTTACTTTGTGCAATTCAGTGTTATAAAAACGTTATATTTTTGTAAAGTTACGATGACTCTCCGATATTTGAAACAGCATGGATGCTAACTGTAACATAACCTATATAACTGTTCCGATATAGGTATATGAATTCCTAGGTAATTCAAAGTTATTCCACATATCCATAGAAATAAATGGCGAACTGTTCGAAAATTCGATAACCCAATTGATAAACACAGCATTTGCCTTTCAGATATATGTACATACATACACGGCCACAACACAAGGAATAAGAGTAGGTACATATGTATATAACTTGGCTGGCTATTGCAATGCACAGACTTAGCCTGTTGGAAAAGCTGCCAAATTACGCTGCTGCAAAATTATATTGTATTATACCTAAGACACTGCCAGTAGAAAACTGCACTAAATTCAAATCTGCTTTACAAACTTATTTAGTCAATAATGTGTTCTGTTCAACTATTCAACACAGGAATTTTTAAAATAGTTTAGAAGTTCAATTATTATTATTATTATTATTATTATTATTATTATTATTATTATTATTATTATTATTATTATTATTATTATTATTATTATTATTATTATTATTATTATTATTATTATTATTAACATTAATAACATTTAGTTTTCAAACAGCACGCTTGGAGGTTCCTTTTAACCTTTAACACATGTAAACATTAGTATTTGTTACAAGAAAGAAGACGCAACAATAAATAATTTAGTACCTACGCTCTACGAGAATTTTCTTCACTCATTAAAACAGTATTATCGTTACTTACTCAGTGAGTGAGTGTATTGGGTTTAAGGGCCCGTCGACAACTTGGTCATTAGGGCCCCGTTACTTACTCAGTGAATGTACGTAGGTATAAGATACATCTTGTGTTATTTTCACTACAAGGCATTCTTAACTTTACCGCGGAGTGTTTTACATTACAATTAAACCATCTCAAGTGAAACTTAATACACATTGTGCTACAATTTCAATAATTAGTTACCGTTACCATTGAGCCTTCTGCACCAACAAATCCTTAGAAGCATGTGTATTTTTAATATAAAACTATAGCAGCGCTACTATTTGATAGTGCTACCAACATAAGCCCGCTAAAACATCGCTAGCAGGACAGAGGTATGTACGTGTGGGATTCCACAAGATAACTGTCACATATTTGACTGCCGAAGCTGAATTGCTACAGTCTTAGCTTCTTCTTCTTTACTTGATTACCCTCCCCTTATGTAGGACTTATAAGCCACTGCCTAGGGTTAGACGTCTGTCAGGGTGAATTTAATTAATGAGGTCCTCTTCATTCTGAATACATTTTAAATCGTCCTATATTACCTAACCTACAAAAAAAAACTACTACTCAGAAAATATACAGGTATTTAAGACAGACAAATGATTGCTTTCCAGCCACAAATTTCACTGGTTTTGAGGTGTCTTGAATAATAAACATTTTAGAAAATATCTGATGCGTGCACTCACATAACTCTCTCTACTTACTCGTATGATCAAAACAATAAAACACTGACTAATGACTTCTTATTTGAGAAAATTATAAATATACAATTAATTTGGTATAAAATATCTTAAATATATGGCACTTAAGCAAAATGTTAGTCATTTTTCAGAAAATCAAAATTTTGGAAAAATGTTCCATGTAAAGGATAGAGGGATTTTCTTCAAAATCTTCCTGTCGCATCCTTGAGAGAAGTTTAACTTAAATACTAACTTTGGTTTTTAACCGAATTTTCGTTTTTTTTTTTTTTTTTTTTTTTTTTTTTTTTTTTTTTCCTCCCCCCAGTTATGCTCTTCACAGAGACAAATGCGCCCGCGGACTTTTTTTCACAAAACTATTCTTTAGGGATTCAGTGATGAGGAAGCATTTAAAGTAAGTGGACATAAGGTAGAAGTGAAGCAGTGAAGGACTGGGGGCGTGTTGTAGGTAGCCTGCTGATGCCTGTTGCAATCGATCTGACGAGCCAGCCTAGATAATCTGGGTGACTATATCACTAACCTTCACTTCCCGCGTGTACCTCCTCTTACAAACCTCAACGCGATTTATTGTACAATACAGTAGCTCTTTGAATCGACCCTGTATTTCAATATTCACAATAGTAATTAGAAAGATGCGAAGGGAGTTAGACAATGAAGCTGTGTTTATTGTTGGGGCACCCCCGGGAGGAAGGATGAGCTGAGAGGAGACACCGGGCGGCCAGATCCACAGACATTGACAGAGGTCACTAAGGTTCCCCATGTTTGAGGACATCTCGAAGTCTTTAGGTCATCTTAGGGGAATCCCCCTTCTTCACTTTCTCTGTCTTTTATACACTATCTCTTACGATACAATCACTCGACACTCATTAACTACTTCGCTATCTTCCTTTCGGCCGCCGGATGCCCCTCGAAGGTTCCAGCAATCCTTTGTCAAGCGCCGCGCTCATTGTTGTTAGTCACATACACACACACACACACACACACACACACACACACACACACACACACACACACACACACACACACACACACACACAAGCCGTGGAATGTATGACAAAGCCGCCAGAGCATTGTTAGACAATCAGGTTTACATTTCCATGTGAAAAAGCGGTCACGTGTCGCACACGTCATGTCAGGGAGAACTGTATACTTGGCTTCATTTACCACATATGTATCCATGAACAATTCACATTACCACTTGCGCGTTTCCATCTTCAATTCAATTCGGAAATGAGAACGTATTGAGTCTGCAAGATTCGAGAAGAAGAAGAACAAGAACACGAAGAACAAGAAGAAAGAATTCAATTTTTTGTTAAAGTTGGTCAGCTTGTTTACGTGACGTTACGTTGGAGTTAAGCAGGTTTTGAAGTTAGCTAATGTTTGACATTACCTGCTGTTTTGTGAACATCGTTGTTACTGCTACACGTAGTGTTGATATCGTTAAATAAAACTTTACTTAACCTAGCATTAACAAATGACTAACCAAAATGGCGCACGTGTTACGAGTGTGACGGTGGAATACCTACAGCATTTTTGGCAGATTCAGTGTTTCCATGCAATGATCCCAGGAAATGAGCGGATCGGATCGGATCCAGTGGTTAACCTTCGTCTCCATGCGGTACTGAGTCCGGTAAGAGAACTTGGTACGTGTGCACACGTAGTAATTGTGAATGATATGACGGGGGTAATTAGTAATTGTAAAAGAGAGCCATGTGAGGTGCTTCACGATGGTTTAATAACACTTGAAGAAGTGCAGATACGAGGCTCAGAAAGGAGCTAGAGAGGAGTATTGTTCAATATCTCAGCTCTACCGAGAACAACTGGCAAAACTCCACTATAACCTAACCTAACCTAACTTATCTTTATACATAGATCGCATCTTTCGCTACCATCACTCTGTGCTAGCAAGATTGACCTCTGTTTCCACGTTTTCTGCCTACCATACAAGTGGAGATAAACTGGAGTACGTAGCTCTGTATGGCAATATGATAATGTGTGGTCATTATTTAGTGGTTGGCTGCGCCGGTCGTTTCTTCAACTACATTTACATAACATTCACAAAACATTAGCATATTCAGAAATGTAAGCGTTGTTTCTGATGGCCCAAATATTTTATTTCAACATTGGAACCTCATTCGATGGCAAGTTAATGTGCATGCTCACACATGCTGTATAATGTTACATTAATTTCTGGCACACATTTCAAAACAGTTGAAGCACTCAGGGCAACCAACAGCCGGTCAAACCACAAACATTACAATTGCTACTAAATATGTATAACGTACGTACGCATCTATATGGTAGAACTCTGCAAAAATACAAATCAACATTACATAGAAAAGTCAATTTGAGAAAAGTTCAAGTATTGCAAAACTCAAACACATAACAAGGAATATTTCCGAAATGGTTCACTCCACAAAAAATGTAGACTCATTAAAACACGTAGTTTATGTCCAATACATTTTTTCGTGGAAGGAACCATTTCCGAGATATTCCTTGTTACTTGTCTGAATTTTGCAATACTCACAGTAAATGTTTATTAAGACGATGTGGATAGAGGAATAAGATGTTTCACTTTTGCGATGTTCTTGCGAGTAAGTTGGAAGCTCGCCAGCAGGGTTACCACCATAAACAATCGATAGCAATAACAATAGTAGGGCTGGAAGTATTGCTGTGCCGATAAAGTGAACGGAATCATAACCAGCTGTAAGTCCGAGTTTGAGGAATGGAAGTCGATAAGGGCGGTCCATTGTTTCTCCATCCCCCCCCTCCCTCCCCCCCGTACGTCTGGAAATGAAACTTTA
Source organism: Tenodera sinensis (assembly GCA_030765045.1). Taxonomy (NCBI): domain Eukaryota; kingdom Metazoa; phylum Arthropoda; class Insecta; order Mantodea; family Mantidae; genus Tenodera; species Tenodera sinensis. The sequence goes on from CM060974.1 coordinate 5,911,437, forward strand.
TATCCAAGCTGTTGGCGTTCAAACACAAACTACAAGTCTAAGCTTGGAAATGCTACGACCTTAGTGATATTTTTACTTTCTCTACTACCTAGGTATAGTTAAGTAGAGCAAATATTGTATTCCACCCAAAAACGCAACGTCAAGATTTCACCGGAAATATGTTTTGAGGTCCCCTGAATCCTCAAAAAGGCATTTTCAGAGAAAGGTCCTCGCGCGCGATAAAAAAGTAATTGCACTGGACTTGCCACATGGTGTCAGGAGTGGGATGTGTCCGATTGTAATTGTGTTAATACACAAGTAACTAGACTATACGCGCTGCTCCATATTTCAACTATGTGTCGCTGCTAAATTGTTTTTTACCTACGTTCTTGTAATAATAATTTAGCCTCATCGCCGGTTGTTTATTACTCCGCCATTGAAGGGAGCGTTCTTATTGTTTTTAATTCCTAAAAGCTGGTACTTATCTAGTTAATGGCGCACATTAATTCTTATGCACGTAGAGATTTATGTGGTTGGTTGCCTCTAGCGTTCCAAGAGAGTTTATTTTTCTTTATTAAATATAATTTATGTGGCGGCTAAACTAGACGCTGGTGTCTCTTCCGAAGAACTAGGGAAGAGAGAAAACATCTGCTGTGTTCCGTGCAAGTACACAAGAAAACTCACATTAAGTACCTACAGTCCAATTTCGATAAAACAACAAGAAAAAAAATCTGATATGTTGCACTCACATGACTTTCTCTACTCTTCTACTAACCATTCTTACAAACTCTTATTCCTATATCTTATTCACGTCAATAGAGAGAAACATTTGTACAAATTATCTTACTACTTATTTCCTTGTAGGTACAAAGAGAATATGGGAATACAGTAGGCTTTGAGTGATAGTTTAATCTTTAAAAGTTTTGAGTTTCCGTTCTCTTTGCACGGCTAAGATATACAAAAATTAATAACGATGTTCCATTTGACGAAACTTTAAGTATTCCAAAAGTAACACAAATAACAAAGAATATCTCCGAAATGGTTCACTGTACAAAAATGCATTAAGTTATCTGAAGAATAAGTAGAAGATTTTAATTAGTGCCTCGAGTGAAAATGGAAATAGTAGGAAAAGAGTGAGATAACCGTAACAGTAACAGTATTGCTAAAATGTCAATGTCAATTTTAGACAAACTTTTTGGAATTCGAATTTTTGGGTATTTCGAACTTTTTAATTATTTCTTCAGCATCGAATTACCCAAGTTTCACTGTATTCTACAATAATATACAAACTATACGAGTTTTCCTGTACAAAGAAGGAGCTTCGATCTGCGATAGATGCCAAAGTCGACTGCCGTTTGCTATATTCCATAAATACTCGCACACAAGAACAAAATTGCAAGAGAGTCCTATCCAGTGTTTAACGAACCTACAATAATACACAGAATATTACATTTTTTACTTTCCCTACTACGTATACTAAGTTGAAGTATTGTATTCTACCCAAAAATTCGATGTCGAGATTTTATACATGTTCATGTTTTGAGGTCCCCTTAGTAAAAAAGCAGCATTTTTAGAGAAAGAACAGTTTGTCCGTCTATCCGTGCGTGTGTCTGTGAAGAGCATAGATGAAAAACGAAAAGTCAGTTAAAAACTAAAGTTGGTATACCTGATATTAATTTATATCAAATTTATTGACTATAATCAAAATATGTTTCCTCCAACAGATAAAGAACAACACAGTTGATTTTTTAAAATTGTATCTCTCATTAAGTTTGTAACAAATTAAAGGAAGGACATTTTGATATAGTGGATAATTTTTCTTTTAAAAATGTAATACTGCAAACTGTAAAAATGTCATAGAACAGCGCATTATTATATATATTTAAAAAGGTGTAAGCAATATCAAAATTCGAAGCAGAAATTTTATTACTCATACTTTCAACTATACTCTGTTCATCTAGAGATTAGAGGAGACGTAAACAAAGCCACGTGCGTTTTGAAAACAGCGCGCCCTCTTGACGCTTTCGCCATGTAAATAGTCCCTTGAAGAAATACACGTGCGGAAGTCCTTAACAAGTGAGAAAACTTCATCCCGGCGCTAGGTACCGCAGAGCAGCTACCATCACTCCGGGTTTGGTGTCGTACAAGCGTATAGTCCAGGCGAAGTGCCGGGGAATTCTCTGGAAAACACACCTTTTCTCAAAACTTCTTGTAAACAAGCAGACAGTCGCAAGCTTCCCGAACGGTCTAGAATCGGTCTTTGTTCTGCTCCATTGTTACCTAGATTAATAGCCGCCCAGTGGGATGAGGTAATCGACATTAGCTCTCTTTGACGAGTCGCAATATACATTTTATCTGTCACGACGAAGTCTTAAACACTTTAATCGATGCTTTAAGAGCCATTTCTGACATCAAAAATCTCGCCAGAGAAGACTATCTCGCCAGATAAGACCGTCTCGCCAGACAGGACCGTCTCGCCAGACAAGACTGCCTCGCCAGACAAGACCGTCTCGCCAGATAAGACTATCTCGCCAGATAAGACCGTCTCGCCAGACAGGACCGTCTCGCCAGACAAGACTATCTCGCCAGATAAGACCGTCTCGCCAGACAGGACCGTCTCGCCAGACAAGACTATCTCGCCAGATAAGACCGTCTCGCCAGACAGGACCGTCTCGCCAGACAAGACCGCCTCGCCAGACAAGACCGTCTCGCCAGACAGGACCGTTTCGCCAGAAAAGACCGTCTCGTCAGACAAGACCGTCTCGCCAGACAAGACTGCCTCGCCAGACAAGACCGTCTCGCTAGAGAAGACTGTCTCGTCAGAAGGGATCGTCTCACCAGAGAAGACTGTCTCACCGGACCAGACTGTCTCACTACACAAGACCGTCTCTCATAGACAACAGTGTCTCCCCAGACAACACTGTCTCGCCAGACAAGACTGTCTCTCCAGACAAGACTGTCTCGTCAGACAAGACCGTCTCACCAGAGAAGACTGTCTCACCGGACCAGACTATCTCACCGGACAAGACCGTCTCACTAGACAACACTGTCTCCCCAGACAAGACTGTCTCACCAGACAAGACCGTCTCACTAGACAACACCGTCTCCCCAGACGAGACTGTCTCCCCAGACGAGACTGTCTCACCAGACGAGACCGTCTCACCGGACAAGACCGTCTCACTAGACAACACTGCCTCCCCAGACAAGACTGTCTCACCAGACAAGACTGTCTCACCAGACAAGACTGTCTCACCAGACAAGACCGTCTCACCAGACAAGACCGTCTCACTAAACACTGTCTCCCCAGACAGGACTGTCTCACCAGACAAGACTGTCTCACCAGACAAGACTGTCTCACCAGACAAGACTGTCTCACCAGACAAGACTGTCTCACCAGACTAGACTGTCTTGCCAAACGGGCTCGTCAGACGGTCTCAGAAGACAGTCTCGTCAGAAGGGCTTATCAGACGATCTCGTCAGACAGTCTTATCAGACGGTCTCGTCAGACAGTCTTACCAGGCCGTCTCGTCAGACAGTCTTACCAGGCGGTCTTGTCAGACAGTCTTATCAAACGGTCCCGTCAGGCAGTCTTAGACGGATTTATCATACGGAATGGTCAGTCTTATCAGGCGGCCTCGTCAGACAGTCTTATGAGACGGTCTCGTCATACAGTCTTGTCAGACGGATTTATCATACGGTCTCGTCAGACGGTCTTACCAGACGGTATCGTCAGACAGTCTTATCAGACGGTCCCACGAGACAGTCCTATCAGACGGTCCCGTCAGACGGTCTTACTAGGCGGTCTCGTCAGACAGTCTTACCAGGCGGTCAGGTCAGACAGTCTTATCAGACGGTCCCATGAGACAGTCCTATCAGACGGTCCCGTGAGACAGTGCTATCAGACGATCCCTTCAGATAGTCTTATCAGACGGTCTCGTGAGACAGTCTGATCGGACGGTCTCGTAAGACAGTCTTATCAGATAGTCTCGTCAGACGGTCTTATCAGACGGTCCCGTCAGTCAGTCCTATCAGACGGTACCGTATGACAGTGTTATCGGACGGTCTCGCCACAGTGTCTCGTCAGACGCACTCGTCAGATAGTCTTATCGGACGGTCTCGTCAGACTGTCTCGTCAGACAGTCTTATCGGACGGTCTCGTCAGACTGTCTCGTCAGACAGTCTTATCGATGGGTCTCGTCAGACGGTCTTGACCGTCTGTCTCGGGAGACGGTCTTGTCAGACGGTCTTATTAGACGGTATCGTCAGACAATCTTATCAGACGGTCCCGTCAGACAGTCTTAACAGACGGTACCGTACCGTGAGACAGTCTGATCGGACGGTCTCGTAAGACAGTCTCATCAGATAGTCTCGTCGGACGGTCTTATCAGACGGTCTCGTCAGACAGTCTTATCGTCTTATCGTCAGACGGTCTTGTCCGTCTGTCTCGTGAGACGGTCTTGTCAGACGGTCTCGTCACACTGTCTCGTCAGACGGACTCGTAAGATAGTCTTATCGGACGGTCTCGTCAGACTGTCTTGTCCGTCTGTCTCGTGAGACGGTCTTGTCAGACTGTTTCGTCAGACTGTCTCGTCAGACGGTATCGTCAGACGGTATCGTCAGACAATCTTATCAGACGGTCCCGTCAGACAGTCTCATCAGACGGTACCATAAGACTGTCTTGTCAGACAGTCTGATCGGACGGTCTCGTAAGACAGTCTTTTCAGATGGTCTCGTCGGACGGTCTTATCAGACGGTCTCGTCAGACAGTCTTATCAGAAGGTACCGTAAGACTGTCTTATCAGACAGCCTGATCGGACGGTCTCGTAAGACAGTCTTATCAGATAGTCTCGTCGGACGGTCTTATCAGACGGTCTCGTCAGACGGTCTGATCGGACGGTCTCGTAAGACAGTCCTATCAGACTGTCTCGACAGACGGTCTTGTCCGTCTGTCTCGTGAGACTGTCTTGTCAGACGGTATCGTGAGACAATCTTATCAGACGGTCTCGTCAGACAGTCTTATCGGACGGTCTCGTAAGACAGTCTATGGCAGACAGTTTCGTCAGACTGCCTCGTCTGACGGTCTTCATAGACAGTCTCGTCAGACGGTCCCTGAGACAGTCTCGTTGAGACTAGACTGTCTCGCCAGATAAGACTGTCTCGTCACACAAGACTGTCTCGTCATACAAAACTGCCTCACCTCACAAGACTGTCTCATGACACAGATCTGTCTCACCAGACAAGACTGTCTCGCCTCACAAGAGTGTCTCACGAGACAAGACTGTCTCACGAGACAAGACTGTCTCACCAGACAAGACTGCCTCGTCACACAAGAGTCTCACCAGACAAGACTGCCTCGCCACACAAGACACTCTCATCAGACAAGACTGCCTCGTCACACAAGAGTCTCACCAGACAAGACTGCCTCGTCACACAAGAGTCTCACCAGACAAGACTGCCTCGCCACACAAGACACTCTCACCAGACAAGACTGCCTCGTCACACAAGAGTCTCACCAGACAAGACTGCCTCGTCACACAAGACACTCTCACCAGACAAGACTGCCTCGCCACACAAGACACTCTCACCAGACAAGACTGCCTCGTCACACAAGACACTCTCACCAGACAAGACTGCCTCGTCACACAAGACACTCTCACCAGACAAGACTGACTCGTCACACAAGAGTCTCACCAGACAAGACTGCCTCGTCACACAAGAGTCTCACCAGACAAGACTGCCTCGCCACACAAGACACTCTCACCAGACAAGACTGCCTCGTCACACAAGACACTCTCACCAGACAAGACTGCCTCGTCACACAAGAGTCTCACCAGACAAGACTGCCTCGTCACACAAGACACTCTCACCAGACAAGACTGCCTCGTCACACAAGAGTCTCACCAGACAAGACTGCCTCGCCACACAAGACACTCTCACCAGACAAGACTGCCTCGTCACACAAGAGTCTCACCAGACAAGACTGCCTCGTCACACAAGACACTCTCACCAGACAAGACTGCCTCGTCACACAAGAGTCTCACCAGACAAGACTGCCTCGCCACACAAGACACTCTCACCAGACAAGACTGCCTCGTCACACAAGACACTCTCGCCAGACAGGACTGCCTCGTCACACAAGACACTCTCACCAGACAAGACTGCCTCGTCACACAAGAGTCTCACCAGACAAGACTGCCTCGCCACACAAGAGTCTCACCAGACAAGACTGCCTCGTCACACAAGACAGTCTCGCCAGACAGGACTGCCTCGTCACACAAGACACTCTCACCAGACAAGACTGCCTCGTCACACAAGAGTCTCACCAGACAAGACTGCCTCGTCACACAAGAGTCTCACCAGACAAGACTGCCTCGTCACACAAGACACTCTCACCAGACAAGACTGCCTCGTCACACAAGACACTCTCGCCAGTCAAGACTGCCTCGCCACACAAGACACTCTCGCCAGACAAGACTGCCTCGTCACACAAGACACTCTCGCCAGACAAGACTGCCTCGTCACACAAGAGTCTCACCAGACAAGACTGCCTCGTCACACAAGACACTCTCACCAGACAAGACTGCCTCGTCACACAAGACACTCTCGCCAGACAAGACTGCCTCGTCACACAAGAGTCTCACCAGACAAGACTGCCTCGTCACACAAGACACTCTCACCAGACAAGACTGCCTCGTCACACAAGAGTCTCACCAGACAAGACTGCTCGTCACACAAGACACTCTCACCAGACAAGACTGCCTCGTCACACAAGAGTCTCACCAGACAAGACTGCCTCGTCACACAAGACACTCTCACCAGACAAGACTGCCTCGTCACACAAGAGTCTCACCAGACAAGACTGCCTCGTCACACAAGACACTCTCACCAGACAAGACTGCCTCGTCACACAAGAGTCTCACCAGACAAGACTGCCTCGTCACACAAGAGTCTCACCAGACAAGACTGCCTCGTCACACAAGACACTCTCACCAGACAAGACTGCCTGCCACACAAGACACTCTCACCAGACAAGACTGCCTCGTCACACAAGACACTCTCACCAGACAAGACTGCCTCGTCACACAAGAGTCTCACCAGACAAGACTGCCTCGTCACACAAGAGTCTCACCAGACAAGACTGCCTCGTCACACAAGAGTCTCACCAGACAAGACTGCCTCGCCACACAAGACACTCTCACCAGACAAGACTGCCTCGTCACACAAGACACTCTCACCAGACAAGACTGCCTCGTCACACAAGACACTCTCACCAGACAAGACTGCCTCGCCACACAAGACACTCTCACCAGACAAGACTGCCTCGTCACACAAGACACTCTCACCAGACAAGACTGCCTCGTCACACAAGACACTCTCACCAGACAAGACTGCCTCGTCACACAAGACACTCTCACCAGACAAGACTGCCTCGCCACACGAGTCTCACCAGACAAGACTGCCTCGTCACACAAGAGTCTCGCCAGACAAGACTGCCTCGTCACACAAGACACTCTCACCAGACAAGACTGCCTCGCCACACAAGACACTCTCACCAGACAAGACTGCCTCGTCACACAAGACACTCTCACCAGACAAGACTGCCTCGTCACACAAGACACTCTCACCAGACAAGACTGCCTCGTCACACAAGACACTCTCACCAGACAAGACTGCCTCGTCACACAAGACACTCTCACCAGACAAGACTGCCTCGCCACACAAGAGTCTCACCAGACAAGACTGCCTCGTCACACAAGAGTCTCGCCAGACAAGACTGCCTCGTCACACAAGACACTCTCACCAGACAAGACTGCCTCGTCACACAAGACACTCTCACCAGACAAGACTGCCTCGTCACACAAGAGTCTCACCAGACAAGACTGCCTCGTCACACAAGAGTCTCGCCAGACAAGACTGCCTCGTCACACAAGACACTCTCACCAGACAAGACTGCCTCGTCACACAAGACACTCTCACCAGACAAGACTGCCTCGTCACACAAGACACTCTCACCAGACAAGACTGCCTCGTCACACAAGACACTCTCACCAGACAAGACTGCCTCGTCACACAAGAGTCTCGCCAGACAAGACTGCCTCGTCACACAAGACACTCTCACCAGACAAGACTGCCTCGTCACACAAGACACTCTCACCAGACAAGACTGCCTCGTCACACAAGAGTCTCGCCAGACAAGACTGCCTCGTCACACAAGACACTCTCACCAGACAAGACTGCCTCGTCACACAAGAGTCTCGCCAGACAAGACTGCCTCGTCACACAAGACACTCTCACCAGACAAGACTGCCTCGTCACACAAGAGTCTCACCAGACAAGACTGCCTCGTCACACAAGACACTCTCGCCAGACAAGACTGCCTCGTCACACAAGAGTCTCACCAGACAAGACTGCCTCGTCACACAAGAGTCTCACCAGACAAGACTGTGTGCCCCTCTTGACGCTTTGGCCATGTAAATAGTCCCTTGAAGAAATACTGTTACTAAGTTCTGAAGTGTGACTTAATGTTTGCTAAAACATAAAATAAGTGTACTAAGCATAGTTAAAGTGTAAGAATACGCAGTTAGGTGAATCTGTAACCAGCCTAATTCATTATTCAGTATGAAAGTAACATGGCGGAACAAGTGAGTGTTGTAAAACATAAGTGCGGCAAACCGTTGCGAAGTGGTGAAAACACAACAATATTGAACGTGTTTAACAAGTTCTGCGAGAAATATCCCGAACTTGCTATCGAAGACGTGATGAAATTAACATCCGAGTTTACCGGTGTGTCAGTTGCAAGTATTGACAGCACACGTCAGTTGGTGAAGATCCCGGCAAGAAGCGACCACGCGTAGCGGTAGGTAACTGTGTTACGTCATTGTGAAAGCACGTGGCCGCGGAGTGATACAAACCGGTGCTTTGTTTACATCGCCTCTAATCTCTTGATGAACAGAGTATATATCAGATAATATTTTTAAATCTCTAGGTAGAATTTTGTGGCAGAAGATAGATTTTGAATATGAGAAAGAAACAAAAAATCGTTTCCGAGAAAAGTGAGTTTAAAGTTCAAATGGAAGAATCAGGCACGCTCATTTAAAAGATAGGCACATCACTTTAAAAATGGCGTCCAAAATGTCTTCCTCATCCCCAGGGGTTTAAAACTTCAAGGTATGGTGCACTTATTGCAACAAAAATCCAAAAATCGATTTTTTTTTTTTTTTTTTTTTTTTTTTTTTTGGCTCTAAGAGGCTAAAATATCACTTCGGTGTCCCCTCAAGTTTAGTATCTTTCAAGGATGCGACACGGAGATTTTGAAGAAAATTTCTCCACCCTAAACTACCCTTTACATGAAAATTTTTTCGAAAATTTTGGCTTTCTAAAAAATGGCTCTAACGATTTGGATTGAAATGATCTTGTTAAAACACACAAGTACGTCAAAGCTTAATTTATTGCCAAATTTCTTTTGTACTGCGATAAAATGAGTAAGAGGGAATAAGACAATTTGTACAAATGTGGATTGGAAAGGGTCGAGATGAAATTGCCTGCACTGGAGATATGCCTGGCTCCTCTCCCTCCCTCCTTCCTTCCTTCCCTTTATGTAAAGAACGTAGTGGAGCCTGAAAGAGATTCAGATAGTGACTCGAGTGGCGCTGTTGTGTGCAATACACTTGTTTCGAGAGACCTACCATATTGTGCGGAACATCCTTTATTAAACGATTTTCAATTGCGGGGCTTAAGTGGCTTGTTTCCAACCAAGCCCTTCACCAAGAATTGAAAAAGACCAAAAGACACACATAAAGTGGAATACCCAAGAGCTTAAGGAACGACCATGGAAACAGAAAACACCATCTCTACAGTAGAAGAGTGACGAGAGAAATACATGTGAAAACGTGACTACGGAAAACCATGTGAATGTAATAGGTGGAATTTCTATATCTAACATATGAAAATGTTATGACTTCTAAGTTGAAAGGCGAGTAGAGAAGATCATATGAATGTGTTATGAAAATAAAAGTGAGTAGAGAACACTATGTGAATATAAGTAATACACTCCATTTCAATTGCTGGTAGCAGAGTGAGAAGAGAAATACATGTGAATGTGCTATGTAAAAGAAAGGTGACTAGAGAAAACCATGTGAATGTAATAGGTTGCATTTCTGTTTCAATTATAGAAAATTGCTTGAATTATTTATAAAAGAATGAGAAGAGAAATGCATGTGAAGGTGTTATGTAAAAGCACAGGTGAGTAGAGAAAACCATGTGAGTGTAATAATTTCCATTTGCATTTGAAGCATATAGAAGATTGTGTGAATGTTGGAGAGCGAGCAGAGAAGCGCATACGAATGCGTTATACACAAAAAGAGTAGAGAAGACAGTGTGAATGTAGTACGCTGAATTTGTATTTTGACTACGAATTGTTTGTAGAAGAGTGACAAGAACAACACATTTTGATTATTACATAAAAGAAAAGTGAGTCGAGAAAATCGTATGAATGTAACACGTTACATTTCTGTATAGAACCGAGAAAATTATATGAATTTATGTAGAAGTGGGAATAGAGAAAAAAATGTGGTTGTGTTATGTAAAAAAAGTGAGTGTAATACGTTGCGCTTCTATTTCTATAATATAGAAAACTGTCTCAAATGATTACAGAGGAGTGAGAAAACAGTGAGGCTATTAGAAAAAGCCATGTGAATGTAATAGGTTGCATTTCTAGTTTGACAATACAGAAAAATGTATGAATTGTTTGTAGAAGAGTGAGACGAGAAATAGAGTGAATGTGTTAAGCAAAAGAGAAGGGAGTAGGGAAAACTATGTGAATGCAATAGGTTGCGTTTCTACTTCGATCACAGAAAATTGCAAGAATTGTACGTAGAAGTGGGAGTAGAACAGAAACGTGTTTCGTAAAAGAAAAGTGAGTAGAGAAAACCAAGTGAATGGTAAATGTTGCATTTGTATTTTTATAATATACGAAACTGTATGAATTATCAGAAGAGTGAGAAGAGAAATACACGTGAATGTGTTAAGTAAAAGGAAAGCGAGTTAAGAAAATACTTGCATTTGTATTTCAACCATAGAAAAGTGTACAAATTGTATGATTAAGCGCAAGTACACAAGAACATGTGAATGTATTACAACGAAGAAGAGCAGAGAAATTCGTGTGAATGTACAATGTACAAATAGGAAAAAAAAGCCTATGTGTCTTATAATACACACACACACACACACACACACACACACACACACACACACACATTTAAACTTAAATACGAACTTTGGTTTTCAACCGACTTTTCGTTTGTGAGTTATGTTGCCCACAGACTGACAGAAATACTACCGTACTAGCAGATATAGTAAAAAGAGTAGGGTTTTGAATGATGCACAGATCCGTCCCTTCCAGAGACAATTTCCAGATTTCTCAGGAGCTGCAGAGTGACTCCGCTTGTTTCCCATTTGGCAACAACAAGAGGAAGATCTACTCGCTCGCTCGCTCAAGTTGCACTTGCAGACATTTGCATACAAATTGTGTCGTGTACCAACACTGCGCATGATCGGCCTATGAAGCACAAACACTCAGGAGATATAATTTATCCTTACAATAATACGTACGGCTACCGTCACATGTGGAAATGGGAAACTAATGGCGTTATCTGCATACAAAGTGTGCTTCAAATCAACTCATGCATTCAAATGGAACTTCTGCCTGTCTCTCGAGTATCCTACCTCAAGATTACACTAAACTGCAATACAAGGCACACACAAATCTTCAATAAAGAGCTTAAAGAACCATAAATCCTGTAACAATTTGACCATTCGAGGATCCCACTTCTGACACCACTGTGTCAAAATCGACAAATATCCAGTCCAGTCGCTTTTCTATTACTTCATTTTTTTCTAAACATTTTGCACAAAACAAAGTTCTCTTTTACTGATGTTAACACATTCTGCAGTCTTTCATGATATTACAACTCACAACTGTTTACTTCTCATTACCTTGACCCAATCCTTTCACTGTCTTTCTCCATTTTCTCTGTCTCTCATACACTAACTTCGACAATAGAATCGCTCAACACTCATTAACTGCTTCCCTATCTTCCTTTCCCTATTTTTTTGTTTTTTTTTTTGGGGGGGGGGATTCAGAGGGTCTCAAAACATGTATTTCCGGTGAAATCTCGACATCGAAATTTTGGGTCATTACAATAATATACGTAGTAGAGAAAGTAAAAAGTAGTTTTAAAAACATTTATTGTCTGTGTGTATGTTTGTGTTTGTGTGTGTGTGTGTGTGTGTGTGTGTGTGTGTGTGTGTGTGTGTGTGCGCGCGCGCGCGCAGCATAACTCAAAAACGAAAGGTCGGTTGAAAACCAAAGTTGGTATTTAAGTGTAATATCTTTCAGGGATGCGACACAAGCATTTTGAACAAAATTATATAGAAAATATTTAGAAAATTAATTTGTCAAAAATTGGTCAAACAATTTTAAGTATGTCTAAGATATTTAAATGACGAATTAAATGTATATTTTGAATTTTTTAGCTATAGCCTATGTAGCCCTGTTTACTCTGGATGACTTTTGAATAACTGTTAAACTGTAAGAATGAGACCAAATCTTAATGTACAAGAAATTTGTACCTCGTTAAACATACAAGTGATGTCCAAATGCACCTTTCGCAGAGTAAACCATACTTGTTATTTGTGAGCTGTGGAATACTTACACTTTTTTCAAATGCAAGGTCGTTATTCATTTTTTATCTGTTGGCCGTGTAAAGAGAATGGAACACAAGAAATAATATAATTTCTACAAATGTTTATCTCTGTTAGCACGAAGTAGATGTAATAAGAGTTAGTACAAGAGTAGAGAAAGTCATGTGAGTGGAACGTATCAGATATTTCTTCTACAGCTCATGTATAAAATATCTGTTTACGTAAGCGGATAAAACAAGAGCGATTTACCATAAATGTTTCCGTATATACTTTCACAGTTATTAAATTTAATGAGTCTATCTTTAAAACGCCAATCGATCCAGCTGGAATTCCATGAATATTGCATTACGCTACGCACACTGCATGAAACCAGCAATGATGGAGACATTAAAATACTGCGCAGAGGCCACAATACTGCGCATGCGCATTCAACATATTGGCTAGTTAAACTGTTCAGTCACATCCCATAAATCATTTTTAAATAGATATATTACAAGGAGAGAAAATCTGCGCTTAAAGTGATTTGGATAATTATTTCACCGCAAGTCTTGTTGGAGTATAACAGTTGTTTCTCTGTAGTCATGTGCGACGAGTTTATTAGGAAATACTTTGGTATATGTGTGTGTGTGTGCGTGTGCGTGTGCGTGTGCATGTGCATGTGTGTGTGTGTGTGTGTGTGTGTGTGTGTGTGTGTGTGTGTGTGTGTGGCGGACAGATGGCATTAGGGTGTTCCACAGTCAGGACCCTCTGGATTAACGGACCTGACTCTGCCATCTAAGTTGTACAAATATGGCGTCGGCTGGTGGGAGTGTTTTCTGAGGTGTTTCCACACGCTGTTTTTCGTATTATTTTCTACGTATTTGAGTTATTGTTTGCTATAATAATTCCTATGTAAGTTTGTCTCCATCTTAGCAAAGCGAGTGTTTCAAAAGTTGTATTTGGGCAGTATAGGGAACGGGAATAAATCTAATAACGTGTTGACTGTGCCGTGTACTCTCCACGTGTTTGTTTGTGTTCCATCTAAGACTGTGGCTACATTAGACTATAGTGTGGTTAATTTATCTGTTTGCAAGTACAATTTGTGTCACGATTACAGTGGTGAGAGGTTGTTGAAGAAAAACTATTCCAGTAGTGTATGTTATTGTTGTCATACCTCAACCTAACCTCAAACATGACAATGCCCCGTAACTGTTGCATTCCTGGATGCAAATTAAAAATGAGAAGCTTTCAGTCAAAACAAAAATTAAAGTACAACGTAATTACAACGCTTCTAAATTCAGTATTTAATTACTATAAATTTCAGCGTTATATGTGTTAGTTGCCGGTGTATATATAACATGGTGAATAGTGTGAATAATGAAATACCATAATTTCGAGTGAAAACTCAATTAGTGGCATCTGCAACAAAAACAGTTTGTTTCATGTAAGTAGTATGCTGCTTGTGACCGCCTCCGTAGCGCAGTTGGTAGCGCGCTTGCCTCTGGCGCGGAGGACCCGGGTTCGATCCCCGGTACCAGCATGGGGATTTTATCCCCTCTGGGAGGTCTGGCACGGGGTGCACTCAGCCTCGTTAGGTCCCGGGGGGACCAATTGAGGAGCTACTTGATAGAGAAATAGCGGTCCCAGGTCTAGAAGACCGCATAACCGGCCGGGAGGGCTCGGCGCGCTGACCACGTCCCACCCTCCAATACTGCACCTCACCAATGACGCCTGTAGTGGGCAGAGGTGGGGGACGCAGCGGCTGGGCGGTAGGCCTTGGCCCCTTGTGGGCTATCGCGCCGGGGTTTAGTTAGTATGCTGCTTCTATTTATACATTATCTTTTGTCTTTGTAATTTAAATGTGTAGTTTAGAAGAAATGTATTATGTTGCTGCATGTAAAACCGTAGACTATAGCAAAGTTGTGTAAATATTTACAAAATGGGCCGCTCGAGAAAACGGATGAAACATAGTGCAATGGATGCAGCTTTTATTGCTAATTACGATTCTGTAAGTTTTATTGTGCGCTCAAGCTTCGTTTTTTATTTATGAGAAAATTTCGTACGTGCGATGCAGTGGTTTTATTTCGCTTATGCGGCGGATATTTAGCTAATAAATTGTATAAACGAGTGTAATGTATACTACAGTGCTCGATTAATGCATTTACGTTGAAATTATTGCATAAACACTGCCCAAATTGTAAATATTTCGATAACAGGACCCTGTCACCGCACTCATATACATACACTAACCTAACCTAAGCTAACACAATGTTGCTTTACAATGCTGATTTAAGGTTACGTATTTCATATATTTCATTTACAGTGCTGTTTTACGGTTATTATTTTTAATATTTCATTTGCTTTTGTGGATTCCTCCTGTAAAATAAAGTGTCATGAAGTGCTGAGTAATATATGGTTGCAAACTGAGTAATCAAAAGTTTTCAGTAATAGTAAAAGCAAATTTCCACCCTAAAGCTTTTGAATTCAGTAGGTAGCTAATTATTCTAAATAGCAGCTTTTGTATATCAGCCATCCTGTATATGTTTTGTGTAGGTATATAATAATATGTACGTGGTGCAAGTGTGACAAACAGTGTAAACAATGATTAATAATCGAGTCAACTCAATGTCAACACTTCTAAGTAACATGCTGCTTGCAGTTTTGTCTATCTTCTTTGTAATTTGAGTGTGTAATGCAGTTACATAATGGCATGTAGACCTGTAGATTGCATGAATGATATTTAAGGTTATATATATTTCATTGCCCATGGGTTATCGTTTAATATTAAATGTCATCCTTTTTGTTTACTTGAGGTTATGTTTAAGACAGTGTTTTCGTGTTTAACACATCCCATATTCACAAAATAGGCGTGTTATTACACAACATTTTTATTTTACTGCGTTGAAATCGTAGCCTGTAGACGAGTTGTGTATAAGTAGTTCCCACCACATGGGCCGCCATCTTGAATCACAGTGTCAGGTAGGAGGTCCTGACACAGTATATCTACTTACATTATCTGTGGATAGATGGCACACCATTCGTTATTACCATTTAGTTGTCATTTTTACCATAGTTTTAGACTTAAGTTAGAACTATGAGTCGTGAAATTGAATATCCAATGTGGTATTTAGCACAGTGACTGAGGGACATCACCAGAAACCCAGTCAAATTGGTCGACTCACGGGATTTGAAGCTGGAACTTCCCGAATATGGTACCGAGACACTGCGCTGGGTAGAAAAGTTCTTGATACTCACCTACACAGGTCAATACAGCCCAATACACTGACGACGTTTTGCTGTACTGCAGCCAACAAACACAACACGTCCACGAGTAGCGCCGGCGATAGCGAATGTCCGTTAATACGGTCAAGTCACTGCCCCACCTTCCAATTTCGAGGTCGAATTATCGAGTGGAGGAATAATCCTGCCCCCTGCCGGGAGTCGAACCCGGGACTCCTTGCACAGCAAGCAGGTGCGCTACCGGGCCAGCCGCGGTGACTTCTTGGTGTTAAAAATGAAACACAACTTCCTATGTAGTGTATGATTACATGTGTTGCACTCACATGACTTTCTCTACTCTTGTGCATTCATTGTTCTTTTATCTGCTTTGTGTTAGTTGAGTTAAGCATTTCTACAAATTAACTTTTATTTCCTCGTAGATACAATGGGAATATGGGAATACAGTAGGCTTTGAGCTATAGTCAAATCTTTTAAAGCTTTCAAAGTTCGCTCTCTTTGCACGGCTAACATAAAAATGATTCCATTTGACGAAAGTTTGTTTTTCAAAACTAAAACAAATAACAAGGGATGTCTCTGAAGAAAATTATTTGAGATAGACCAAATCTTACTATAAAAAATACAAGACCTTGTTAAAACACAGTTCATGTCCAGTTTTATGGAGTGAACCATTTCTGAGATACTCCTTGTTATTTGTACGAGTTTTGCAATACTTTAACTTTCGTCAAATGGAACATCGTTGTTCATTTTTTTTATGTCCTAGAGTGCAAAGAGAACGGAACCTCAAGTCTACTGTACTCCCATATTCCCCTTGTACCTACAAGGAAATTAGTAATTAGATAATTTCTGAAAATGTTTATCTCAACTAACACGAAGAAGATATAGGAATAAGAGTTTGTAAGAATGGTTAGTACAAGAGTGAGTAGAGAAAGTCATGTGACAGCAACCATGAACTTTTTTTGCCACTGTGTCCTACATTTGTATAGGATAATCTGGTAATGTATACAGAAATGATTGTGTATTTCCCTAATGACGTGAAAACGTCTACGTCACATGCTCGGCGGTCGGCGGGCTAAAGGACATTATAGGGAGCCCTGCGGAGATGGCAAATTCAAATGTCCCGTTTTGCAGTTGACAAGTCCTTTAACGGCTGCTACAACGGAACGTATGAATGAATGAATACTTCAACCAGACCAGATTTAAGATATCACGCCGTCCTATTCAACTTCTTCCAGGAAACATCAGACACACACATTATTTTATTACGTAGAAAATATATCCACAAAGCTTTATCCTTCTATCTCTTCTTGCTAATGGAGATATAAACTTTCATTTCACAGTTCGTTGAAAGTTTAACAGGAATATATAGGATAAAGCGATACTCAGAATTCTAAAAAGCATCTCTCTACTGATGCTTTGAAATTCTATGCTCTTTCAATGACTAGAAAATCTGATATGTTGCGCTCACATGACTTTCTCCACTCACTCTTGCACAAACACTGATTTATCCATGTAGGAGAGCATTAGTGCTAGTAATGCCAATTTTATTATGTCTACAGAGGTAATGTTTAACACTTTTAATCATCCCTTTTTTCTTTTTTACATGAATCACATTATTCCGACGGGGCAGTACTTTATAACCACCTTGACATTTCATTGTTTCTCAAAAACACCAACAATAAAAACTTTGAAACAACTACGAAGTTTAGTGATTGATAATAATTATTAATTGCATGCCTTTAATAAAAAAAATCTGTGTTGCACTCACATGACTTTCTCTACTCTTGTACTAACCATTCTTACAAACTCTTATTCCTATATCTTCTTCGTGTTAGTTGAGATAAACATTTGTACAAATTATCTTATTGCTTATTTCCTTGTAGGTACAAGGGGAATATGGGAATACAGTAGGCTTTGTGCGATAGTCAAATGCTTTAAAGCTTCCAAATTTCATTATCTTTGCACGGCTAACATAAAAAATGAATAACGATGTTACGTTTGACAAAAGTTTAAGTTCTTCAAAACTGACACAAATAACAAGGAATATCTCCGAAATGGTTTACTTAACAAACAAACAAAAAATTGATTTCGACATAAATTGTGTTTTAACTAGATGTACATTTTTGTATAGTACGATTTGGTCTAACTTTTACGGTTTACCAGTTATACAAAAGTCATCCAGAGTAAAGGGAACTACATAAGCTATGGCTAGAAAATTCAAGATATACAGTTCATTTGTCGTGAAAAATGTCTTAAACATATGGCATTTTAATGAAAGTCGTTAGCTATGTTAGAGAAAATGAAAAGTTTCGAAACATTTTCCATGTCAAGGGTAGTTTAAGGTGGAGCAATTTTCTTCAAAATCTTCTTGTCGCATCCTTGAAAGATAGACAAACAAACTGATACTTGTAAAAATGCTTCTTTGTATTCATGGGGCCTCAGACCATGATATAGAAGTTTTAAGTAGATTACATTACTTGGTGTCAGAAGTGGGTAGACGCTGCTCATGTTAGAGGTTGGTTGCTTGTTTTGTTTAGTGATTAGGCATCGCTAAGTCACTTATTGCATGTTCGCTGAACAGCCTATTACAAGAACCATTTATCACAGGCTTGAAGACGACGACACCAGCCTTCATCCTAATGCCAAAGTTTCCCTTCTGAGTGACGCCATCATAACCTCCAAGCATTTGTTTATCTAAGTGACTGCATATGAAGCTCACTTGCAGTTCTTCACCTCTATAACGGTCACGTGGTTATGTGCATCTCTGAACACAACGAAAAAAACGCCTAGATCTACGTTTTTGTACAGGATGATATAGCCAGAAAATTCAAAATATACATTTCATTTGTCATAAAAATATCTTAAGCGCATGACATTTTAATCAAAATCGTTAGAACCACTTTCCAAAATAGAATTCTCGAGAAATTTTTCATGTAAAGGGTAGATTAGGCTGGAGGAATTTTCTTGAAAATCTTCGTGTCGCATGCTTGAAAGATTAATGCTCTTCACAGACTGACACACACGGACGTTTTTCTGAAAATCCTTTTTCGTTTTTTTTTTTTTTTGGGGGGGGGGGATTCAAGGGGTCTCAAAACATATTTACCATACACCTAAGTACTTGAAAATTGCAGTTAATAACAAGGAATAACTCGGAAACGACTACCTCTTTTCTCTTGTTATTTATCAATTACATAAAATACCAACAATTAAAAGTATCGATAAACTTACAATACTGTACGTTTGGCAACTTTTGAATGACAAATGAAAAGCTTATATCAATTTTTTGCCAATATTCTCTGAAGTTCTGTTCATTCTCAATAACATTTGTATAACTGGTATTTTGTAAGAGATATACAAAATATTACTGCATAAAAGTGTACATCTCTTATGGATCTTTTTGTGCTGATAACCATTTCCGAATATACCTTGTTTTGCTTTGTGATTTCAAATAGATACTTATTCTGTTTTTAATGTGCTGGAACAGAATAGCAAGCGACTAGAACATTTTCTGATTATTTACATATACTTCTAATTTATCAAATAAATATTTGTGCCACGACGCACGATCGAATGAAAAAGTGTGTTTATATTTTGCTATGGGTATTTATAAATGGTGCTGCTTTGAGTTTGCCCGGCGCCAGTTTTGCAAATAGTTTTTATGTGATGCAATTTTCCAGTCCTTTGATGTTTATATCCACTTGGTTATGATGTGAAAACAGCGACCGATTCATCCGCTTCTTTCTGCTTGTTAATTAAATTATGTCCTTAATGCATTACGCTCCTTTTATACCAACTAACATACACATTACAAAGTATCCAATAACCTTGCTTCTATATTCAATTAAACGCATACTGACAGAGAGTCACTCTTCAGATATTGTGGTACTAGGAAAAGATCCGTGTGTGTGTGTGTGTGTGTGTGTGTCTGTGTCTGTGTGTCTGTGTCTGTGTGTGTCTGTGTCTGTGTGTCTGTGTCTGTGTGTGTGCGTGTGTGTCTGTGTGTGTGCGTGTGTGTGAGTGTGTGTCTGTGTGTGTGCGTGTGTGTCTGTGTCTGTGTGTGTCTGTGTCTGTGTGTCTGTGTCTGTGTGTGTGCGTGTGTGTGAGTGTGTGTGCGTGCGTGTGTGTGTGTGCGTGTGTGTGAGTGTGTGTCTGTGTGTGTGCGTGTGTGTCTGTGTCTGTGTGTGTCTGTGTCTGTGTGTCTGTGTCTGTGTGTGTGCGTGTGTGTGAGTGTGTGTGCGTGCGTGTGTGTGTGTGCGTGTGTGTGCGTGCGTGTGTGTGTGTGTAGAGGAAGGGAAAGTGGAGGTATGTGTAGCGAGGAAGTGATTCATCCACTTTAAAGCCCGGACATTTGGTTTGGTAGAAGAGATGTTCGCCTCAAGTAGATTTTCTCATTAACTAGCTACATTTTATGAATGTACGTATGCAGCGTGTACCTGGAGCGAAGTCTGTTGATAAGATAACCTCAATGTCTGCCAGACTTCAGTAGATACTACTACAAGGAAGTCATCGCACCATTTTAATACAGCGCTTTTACCACCGCCGTCACTAAAACCTCATTTCAAGTTACAGGTGTATCAGTTAATTGCTCTGTTATCATACTCGGTCATCTTGGCCCACATCGATCAACGTGAGCAACAAACCAACTCGCTTCTTGCTTAAAATGCTTTCGTAACAGAAATTCATTGATTACTTTGTCCAACCCGTACGAAAGTGGATGCCAGATTTTACTTCAAATACCCGTTTTGCGGCCCTTAACTTTGCGAGCGTGAAGTACGAGAAACATAACCCCAAATGTGAGAATCCCAAGGGATATTTGTTTTCAGTATTCCGTGAAATAATTAAGAATTCTTTTAATACTATTAATGATTTAAAAGTAAGCAATAAATGTTAATTAAGATTTAATTTCACAGTTGGCGCTACTAGTAACAACAATTTTATTGTTTAATCTAGGGAAATAAAGAAATATATGAATATAAAAGAATAAATTTGTTTAACAGGCTATTAATTAAAGATAGCTTTACTATATATAAAATAACAGTTGTTAATTAAAATATTCATATTCTCAGTAGAATATTGCTCAAATCGTTCGTGTGCCATTTTGGAAGTGTCGCTAGTTGTTTTACTGATGCTTGAAATGTTGACAAACAACCACGACCAATCCAGCATCAGATGTCCAACTTTACTGACATTATCAAGCTGCCTTCCAGGCCATAAATGGAGAGAGAAAAACAAAACCTGTAGCTAGCTACAACAATACGGAGAATATTAGCTACAGGTTATAAAACACGTTTATGTGTACCCACGGATATCTGAGAACTGATAGTTTCAGTAACTTCACAACTGTTGTCCAATATAACACAAAGATCTACATATTATTTGTGTGCATGCATTTGTCAGCTTGTAGAGCGCGTAACTCAGAAATAAAAAGTCGATTAAAAACCAAAATAGATATTTAAGTTTAAGTGTACGTATTTAAATACTTGATCAAGTCGTGGTCGGTATTAGTGGTTTCTGTTGTATCGGCTGCTGCGATAGTTTGATGAAGCAAACCAAATTTATGGTGATTGGTTCGGTGCAGCTTGCTGCGCGATTGTTTCATCCTGTGCAGCGTGGTCAAGAATCAAATTGAAAAGTACGGTCGCTATTTCAAACGTGTCCTAGTGCTTTATTTGTTACCACGATACGCGATACCTACTCTAAATTTTCATTTAACTTTACGCGCTGCTACCTTTAACAAAGATGTACACATTTGGTCGCTCGACTAATATGTGATAAAGTTTGCAATATCGAGCTAAAAGCTAGCTTGGTATTCTAACCTATGTTTCAAGTGACATGTAGATATAGGAATAAGAGTTAGTACACGAGTAGAGAAAGTCATGTGAGTACAACACATCACATTTTTGTATTATCAATTGCGCTCATGTAATTTAAGCCCTTGAAATCTCTCTACATATCGTTTTATTATTATTGAAATGTACCGCAATTTCATTATTTGCTAGTTAACTATGTATGGCTCTCTGCAGACAAAACAAACGATGCGCTGACCGTTTTAATGCTGCAGGTAAATCCTCTTTCACTTCTATGCGAATTTCGTCATTAGCATTCAAGTGGTTTTTCGCCGTAGCGATTCATTTAAATATTCCTCTACAAATCCTCTTCAGTGCATCAACTATCATAAATCATCTATGAAGGGGAGATGCGAATATCAATGTAAAACAACATAATCTGATGTACTGCACTCACATGACTTTCTCTACTCTTGTACTATATCTTCTTCGTGTTAGTTGAGATAAACATTTGTACAAATTATCTTATTGCTTATCTTCTTGTAGGTTGGTAAGATACTGCAGTATCGAACTTTCTTCCTTCAGCTACTAAAATATGCAAATGACATACAGGTACCTCCAGACGGACGGACGGACGGACAAAGTTTACGATTTGGTCCCAAAGTGTAGGACCCATAAAGGAAGTATACGGCCATGTTTCCCATGCATAGCACACTGTCTATAAAATAACTCGACAGTACTTGAAAAGAGACCATCTTTTTGTACTGTCGTTTGGCTGCCAAACTTGCAGCAAACATGGTACGCTATTTTGCATGCTATGTTAAAAATATCCCTTCTTATTCTTATTCATCTTGTCTGCAATGAAATTTGGTATAAGTCTCACAAAAAATTACATATTTGAGTGCAAATCCTAAATGCGTGAAGTGCCAAAATATTTATTTTGAGATAATCAGGGGAAAAGCGTATAACTGACATCAAAACTGTATGGAGGTGCCATCTACACACTGCCATTGAAACTACTTAAAATTGCTATGACAGGGCCATAAATTCAAAATTATTTTGACCTTTTATAAGTACTTATATTTATACAATGTACGCTAGAAATCCAAAATAAAAATGTTCTTCACTTTGAAATTTGAGGTTTTTAGAAATTTTAAAACGTTTCACAAGGTGCAGTGTTCATGTAATTATTTTAAAATTTGTCATATAGTTTTTAAAAATCACAAGCAACTAAATCGGTCAAATAAACCATTTTTGTATTCTTATATGACCAATTTGAGGGTCATAATCATGTTAATGACATACAGGTTAAAAAATACATATGATGTGTTACACTCACATGACTTTCTCTATTCACTCTTACAAGCACTTATTCTTGTATTTACTTCATGTTAATTTTTACAAATTATCTTATTGCCAATTGTCTTGCAGGTACAAGGGACATATGGGAATACAGCAGATTTAAGTGATCGTCAAATATTTTGAGGCTGGTCGCTATGTTAAGTATTGCAAATTTCAGACAAATAACAAGGAAAAACTCGGAAATGGTTCACTCTACAACTATTATGTAAACGAAACCAGAATAACACCCGAAGGTTATTCCCAGAACACTCAAAATATATAACTTATGTCATGGAAATATAGCAAGTACATAGAATTTTCATTAAAATTATTAGAGCTATTTTTGAAGAAATAAAGAATAACGAAAGTGTATGTTGTATGGGGACGTAGGTATTCTTGAAATTATTTTAAATAAATAATTAATACAGAGAGAAAACGAACAAAACGAAGGTAGCCTTGCGGGTTTGAATTGTGAAGGCAATTTCAACGGTTTTTCATAGCGAGGCGTCTTCCAGGAACCAAACGGATACTTCTAGTTGCTCTGTGGAGCAGAACTTGTTTTCACGTCGAAGTACACGAAGTGAAGAGTGCAACAATGATGTTATAATCACAATTTGTGCCATGCTTTCGAAGTCTGTCACGCATACCCAGAGACAGAGAAATCTCATAGCTTCTATCGACGGCAAAAGGACTGATTGTAAGGAACTTGTCAAACATGAAACGTTTGAGCGACAGCACTACGTAATGCTGGAAGGAAGCAAGTAAAATAACTTGGTTGAAACTGGAGCGAGTCTGTAGGTTTATGGTCTGAGTGTAGTGGTTAGCAATACACGACGTTTTAAAGAGAGTCTGAGGTAGTACGTACGTAGGTAGGTATATTGATGATTGTGATCCGGATGGCGACAGGAACCTTTGTCAGCGAGCGAGACTTGCACAAAAGGGATTCCAGTTTGAAAGGGAGGATATTGGTTGAAAGAAGCGTGAAAAATGACAAGGAAAGAAAGAAAGGAGGAGAACAGCGTGGCATAATGAAGTCATTGAAGGTGTCAGTACCCAAGTCAAGTTATATTCTATACATCGCTTCATACTTGGAAATGAGACGGGAGAAAACTTCGCGCACAAAGGGCTCAAAGTTATGTCCATCAACCTCAATACACCGCAAGCTTGTCTAAGGCTGATGTCTTGCACTCACATGACTTTCTCTACTCTTGTACTAACCATTCTTTCACAGAACTAAAAGTTCTCCAAAACTCACGCAAATAACAAGGAATATCTCCGAAATGGTTCACCCTACAAGAAAATTTATTGAGACATAAATTATGTATTTTAGCAAGATCTACATTTTTTGTAGAGTATGATTTGATCTATGTCTAACAGTTTACCAGTTATGCAAAAGTCGTCCAAAGTAAATACGACTACAGAGGCTATAGCAAGAAAATTCAAGATATACATTTCATTTGTCATCAAAATATCTCAAACATGACATTTTAATAAAAATCGTTAGTCATTTTCAAGAAACTAAACATTTTGTAAAAACTTTCCATGTAAATAGTAGTTTAGGATGGAGCAATTTTATTAAACATTTTAGTGACGCATTTTTGAAAGACATTAAAATTAAATAGCAACTTTGGTTCAGACACGCACACGCACCTTTTTATAAAAATGCTTTACTTTTATTCAGGGGGCCACAAAACATATATTTCTGGTGAAATCTCGACATCGAATTTTGGGTGGAATACAATAATTCCTCTACTTACTAGTAGAGAAAGTAAACAAAGCAAAAGCTTATTTGAATACAAAATTCGATCGGAATCGTTAGAGCCGTTTCCGAGAAACGCGAAATATAACCAGGCTTCATGAAACAGACGTCCCATACTCGCCACTGCAGGAGGTATGGAACAGTAGATGGCTGGTGGACTGAGGCAAGAACGCGTTTTGTCCACGCCTGAATGCAAGATGTTTGTGTGACGCTGTAATTTGATAATAGCGCTGCTGATCGCCGCGTTTTCTCCTAATGGTGCACTTGAGTCTCTGGGGTCAGACTACGTAACTTTTATTACCAGAGGCAACGGTAATATAGCTGACAATGAAGTGCGGGAGGGAGGGACGGGTAGAGGGGTAAGGGGATCGATATATACATCCCCGCCCCCCGCCCGCCCGCGCGCCTTGTCCAGGCTTCGGGTGAATAAGTCCTTTATCAAGAGGACATTCACTCAACGCCCGTACAGCAAGTATGCAAGTATTGCATTATCTGTGTCAGTTTCTGAACGCCAGAAGTCAAGGACCAAAACTGCCTTCAAATCCAAACTTACTATTTAAGTTTAATGTCTTTCAATGATGCTTCACGAAAATGTTCAGGAAAATTACTCCACCCTAAACTACCCTTTACATGGAAACATTTTCTAAAATTTTGATTTTTTTGAAAATGACTAGAACGATTTTAATTAAAATGCAATATGTTTATGATATTTCATTTTTCAGGTGTACTGTTTCGTAAACATTATTTTAATATACCTAGGTATCTGCTATACACATATAAACGAATGTTCGTCCCGTATGGGTTCGTATACCATTCGTGCGATTCCGGTAAGATGTTGTGTACATTGCCGAAAAACGTTTGAGCTCGTCTAGCTATTTCCATAGCTGGATAAACATATAACGCATTACATTCACATGGTATTCTCTGCTCGTTTTTCTTTTACGTAACACATTCACATGCCTTTCTCTATTCCCTCTTCTACAAACAATTTATACAATTTTCTATAACTTTGAAATAGAAATGCAGCGTATTACATTCACATAGTTTTCTCTGCTCACGTAACACATTCACATGTCCTTCTCTACTCGCTCTTCAACATGCATTTCATAAAAGTTTCTATTCCTGAACCACAAATGCAACGTATTACATTCACGCGTTTTCTCTACTCGTTTTTCTTTTACTTGACACATTCACATGTCCATGAAGGTATCACTTTAAGGCCAGTTAATAAGGTGGTATTATTATGCAGCACAGATCTCTCAATTCCAATGAGAGGTCAGTACTGAAAAGGGAATGTGTGTATATGTGGACTGACCGACAGACCGCCCGCCCGCCCGCCTTTGAAACAACGTTCATTTCGATGGGAATTATCGACGGCGGCGGCGGCGGCGATTACTGTACTAAATAGCAGCGTTCGAAACGCATGGAAAATGTAGATTAGGTCCCTTTGATGTAACATTACAAAGCGGCAAACAGATGTCATGCTTCCAAACAAACCTAACTTAAATCATGTGTTAGCTACTCATGTAAAAGCACCGAGCAAAATCTCATCTGTTACATTCACATCAGTTTCTCTATGCACTCTTCTACCTGCTGTGTAATAAGTAGAAAAGCCGCCCATTCCACCCTCGCGAGGCTGAACAAGCATTATACCGGGAGAGCACATTTTGACTAAGTTGGGCCGGCCACTGAATGTTTCCTATTTCATGTTTTAGTTCTTCCATTGTATGAGGATTTGTCTCGTAAACTTTGTCTTTGGGGATCCCGCAAACACAGTATTAGATCAGGGGATCGAGGAGGCCATACACCAGACCAGGCCTGGGGACGTCGTGTATTCGCGTGAGAAAAAACAGGTTTCTACCGTCCCATACGTGCGTGCAATAAAGGCACATGAACCAGTCAGTGGCGTACGCGTGTTGCTTAATTGTAATTTATTACAAACACAAAATTAAACACTATACAATATTTACATACATGTTGTAGTGTTATATTTTCAGATTTTACAATGCTATTTAGACTTGCAAGACTTTGAAGTATATTAATATGCAATAAACTAAAACACTTCGTAAATCACGTAAACCTGGAGTGCTACTCACTGAGTCACTGTTGAAACGTACAATCTTTTGTGCTTCATTATTTCGTCATATTCTGGCTGCAAATTTGAACATTGCAATCGCAATATGTGCACTAAATTGTCATCACTTAAACTACTGCGTGAAGCAGTTTTCACATTGTTCAGCTTACTGAAAAACTGCTCACAACAATATGTTGTACCAAACATAGCTACAATGCGACTGCCAAAGAGACGTAAATTTGGAAACTTCACTTTGGGTAGTGTACGAAATAACTCTACTCCCAACAGTCCTAAAGTCCGCAGAGGTGTGTTGTTCTGGAGGTCGATTAATTCCATCTGCAAAGAGTGTGGTGCATCTTTAACATCGAATGCAAATGGGTTGATAAACAACCTCCATTCTGTGTCCATGGTCTTCAGATCATTAAATCGGATTTTAAATTCTTCCAGTAAATCTTCCAGAATTGCCTTGTATTTGTTTAGTACTTCAGAAGATCCTTTAATAAATACGCATTTCAAATTTGGAAAATGATACAAATCTGTGTGCTGTATTTGATACATCCAGAGTCGTAATTTGTCCATGAAAGCCTTTAGTTCATCAATCATCGTAATGATTAAATTGTCTTTCCCTTGTAGAGTGGTGTTCAATGTATTTAAGTGTAACGTTAGATCACTCAAAAATGCTAAATCACAAATCCAGTCTTTGGTGCTAAGTTCTCCAAAGTCTATTTTCTGATCTTTTAAAAAAATGTCTATTTCGCTTCGTAACGCGAAAACTCTCTGAAGCACGTTGGCTCTACTTAGCCATCTAATTTGAGAGTGATATGGCAGATCTAAAAACTCAGAATTTATATCTTTTAAAAATTCTTGAAACTGTCTATGACGAAGTGAATTCGACCTAATGGTATTCACAATTCGCACAACAACTGACATCACTGTATCCAAAGTTACTGATTTCGCACACAATGCCTCGCGTCTGGGTTTATTCCTTTTGCTGCAAGAACACCTGAAAGTCTTCCTACAAATCCCGATGTATGACCTATCATGGATGGCGCTCCATCGGTTGCAACACAAACTAGTTTTTCCAATGGGAGATTAAAGTGTTCCATTGTCTTTAGCACAGCGTTAAGCACATTCTCACCTGTGGTCCGGTCCTTTAACGATGCAAGATCTAGAAATTCTTCACTGATATTGAAATTTTCATAAACTCCTCTTAAGAAAACAGCTAACTGAGCCGTGTCTTTCCTGTCACTACACTCGTCTAGTGCTAATGAGTAGTACACCAACTGTCCGATTTTCGTTTTCAGCTGTTTCTCCAAATTGCAAGCAATTTCTGCTATTCGCTCGGTGACTGTTCGACGAGATAAACTGAGAGATTTAAAGGGATTCACTAAATCAGGGCAAATTTCTTCAGCAGCAGTTATCAAGCACTCCTTTATAAAGTCTCCTTCAGAGAGGGGTTTGGAGGGTTTGGCAATTTCGTTTGCAATTTTAAAACTGGCACGAACTATGTTTTGCCGATCAACTATCGTCTTGCTAGTACTGTCACTTTTGACTTGTAAATGTTCTTTAAGACGATCCAGCATTTTTTCACGAGCCACACCTGTCAGCTTCTCTTCACCATATTCTTGCGCATGCGCATTTGTGAAATGCCTCCTAATGTTCTAATGTGAAGGATATGATACTGTTGCACCACAAACCAAACAATGTGATTTTCCACCTTCGAAGACGGCGAAATACTTTTCTTCCCATTCGGGATTAAATGTTGGCGCAACACGTCCTGCACTCATTGTGAAAGGTACGTCACTGAACTGGTGTGTCCTCACCCAACACACACGCTCAAGGTCGTGAGCGCAGTCCCGCTCAATGTGTACCACTCCCCCAGGGCTGCACCAGACAAACACTTCCCTGAAGTTATTCATGGACTACTCTATGAGCAGTAGCACAATCTTGTTGAAACCATCCACACGATTTCTCTTCCACTGTCAGTTCATGATAAAATGGGCTCAAAATATAATTTCCATAGTACATTGTGCTCGTAGAATATTGGAACAGCACACCAAACTCCAACTCTTCTTGAACGCGATGTGGATTTTCAGAGACCCAGTGTCGACTAGCCGCGCGCACGACAGCCGGTAGTGGGGGAATCCAGCAAGGTCGCGAAACGGCGTATGTTTTAAATTAAGAAGTTAGTAAAAGGAAACAGTTATGATGGTACTTACCCGGTTGTGAAGCCCAGACGTTGATGTCCGCTTCTCTGGTGTACGTGGCGTCCCCCGCTTCACTACACAAACTCACTATGTGACGTGATATTACACTCGATTTGGCAACGTTCACAAACAGATCCATCGTATAGTTTTCTCGCCCTCTGTCCTCTTCTGGCGTCCGAATTGTACCAGGGTTTTTCTGAAAGCACAACAAACAACACTTGCTGTATATCAGAACAGTTGCAGATATTGCTCAAATGTTTATCTCAATTACCATGAAGTA
Organism: Tenodera sinensis; assembly: GCA_030765045.1. Classification (NCBI taxonomy): domain Eukaryota; kingdom Metazoa; phylum Arthropoda; class Insecta; order Mantodea; family Mantidae; genus Tenodera; species Tenodera sinensis. Next base: position 5,940,781 of record CM060974.1, read on the forward strand.
GATGTAGGAATAAGGGATTCTGACCTCTTCTGTCGTCACATTGCCGGAGATATACACACAAGAGATGCTTTATAGCTCATACCACTAAGTTTCCCCTTGCCAGGCTCGTGAACATGAAGTAGATGTAGGAGTGTTACTAAGAATACTTCGTACAAGAGTAGAGAAAGTCATGTGAGTGTAACACATGTTTTATTTGTACAAAGCACGTATTGGAAGGGGCGTAGCACGTATAAAACACGTGACACTAGTTTGCACGTCGCAGTGGAACCGTTTAGGAGATTAACTGCACACATACATTATATAGTAATATATCCCAGGTTGTCACTAGCAGGAAATCGAACCGTGTTCCACCATTTGCGGCCCTGCCGACTGATTTACAGTAGGTACTATCTTCAGGAAACATTAGAACCGCCTGCAAAGGGGCTGCAAGTTCTAATACGTGGACAGCGGATTGACTACCATACTACAATAAACCATACAGAGGCGCTCCCATAAATAGCTGAAAAACATGTCTTGCTGAAGAAGTCCCGGCAGTCCTTACGTTTTATGTTTCTGACCATTTCCTGCGGAGATAACTGACTGACGTCAGTTGCCAAGGAGGCAGAGTAACTGACAATACGCCTAATTGAGGCAGTTGATGTAGGAAAAGGAATTAGTGTTGAGTGAGGCCATAATTCGATGTAAATTTAAAGGAAATAAAATATTTGAGACGTGATACAGTTAAGAAGATGTACTTACCTGTCTAAGTTTGGACATTGCATCTGAGGAGATGAATTCTCCCTTCTGGAAGTGGCACACGAAACACATGACCTGGTACTGACTTTGTCCTCGCTCTTCCTCGCCCAGAACAAGCGCTTTCAGAATCTGCACATCCTGAAACAAACAAACAAACAAACCACTTGATACATACAGTATCGTTCCTAAGGAATAGGCATAAAAAGGTCTGTGGACAACATAACTCAAAAACGAAAAGCCGGTAAAAAACCAAAGTTGGTATTTAAGTTTAATGTCTTTGAAGGATGCGACACGAAGATTTTGAAGAAAATAGCCCCACCCTAAACTACCCTTTACATGGAAAATTTTTTAAAAATTTTGATTTTCTTGAAAATGACTGTAACAATTTTGATTAAAATGCAATATGTTTAAGATATTTTTATGAGAAATGAAATGTATATCTTGAATTTTCTGGCTATAGCCCCTGTAGTCATATTTACTCTGGACGACTTTTGTATAACTCGTAAACAGTAAGAGATAGACCAAATCTTACTATACACAAAATGTAGATCTTGCTAAAATGCACAATTTATATCTAAATAAATTTTCTTGTAGGGTGAACCATTTCGGAGATATTCCTTGTTATATGTGTGAGTTTCGGAAAACTTAGAACTTCCATGAAATGGATCATCGTTGTTCATTTTTTATATGTTAACCATGCAAAGAGAACGAAATTTGAAAGTTTTAGAAGATTTGACTATCACTCAAAGCCTACTGTATTCCCATATTCCCCTTGTACCTACAAGGAAATAAGCAATAAGATAATTTGTACAAATGTTTATCTCAACTAACACGAAGAAGATATAGGAATAAGAGTTTGTAAGAATGGTTAGTACAAGAGTAGAGAAAGTCAAGTGAGTGCAACACATCAGATTTTTGTTTTTTTATTCAGGAGTCTCATAAGGTCGAGCACAATGACAAAGGCGAAAGTGGTAAAAGAGGGAAGAAACAGTGACCGGAAACATTGGCTCTTAAGTTTTCATTTTGTGGTAGTCGAGTAGGAGTTGCAGTGTGCTGGGTCATGTTTGCCGAGCGTCCTTACAGAGAAGGCTCTTTGATCACGCACCACACGGTCAGACACACTTTGTCAACACGGCTATTGAAGTAATATACCCACTTCCTAACCTCTATCTCCAAAATCCTCTAAATAAAAGACCTGCATCTGGCTAAGACACCGAATTTATGCCTTTTTTTTCTTTTGCGTGAACTGTTTCCGAGATATTCTTTCTTATTTGTTTGAATTTGTCAATACTTCAAGTGCATCGCATATCAACCAGCTCTTAAAATATTTCACTGTCGCTTAAAGCCTACTGTATTTCAATGCACCTACAAGAATAGTGTGTATAGCTCGTGAACAAGTTGAACTACATTAAAGGTCAATATGTTACACTTGGTGTATCTGCTGAGACTATGCACGCAAGTCACTAATGAAGATAAGATTTGAAAGCACCAACTTTCGTAAATCAAACACAACGTAAGTACATATAACCAACCCGCCAGTGCAACACAATGCACGTCTGAGGCAAAGTCCGCGTTTGGTGGAAGGAGGTAAACACAAACTCCCCTGTTTCTAAACGTTGGACATGTGTGTCCTATACCTACGCATCCCAAAATAAGAAACAAAGGCGGAAGGCAATGAACGCCCCGACCGCATCAGTCTAAGTAAGGATAGAAAATAGATCCCATTTGTTCTTTCTGCTATCACTTTTTAAATGCACTAATGGATGTGTTGAGTGGTTTTAATGCAATGCACTACATTTTTACTCTTATTTGGAAGCAGAAAATAACCAGTTTACAGAAACAGCAGTTATCACATGTATTGTGCGGAGTAATACAAAAGTGCTTTCCTTAGACTGGATGCATTCACACGACTTTCTCTGCTCTTGCACATATTCTTCTATCTACTTCAGGTTACAGTTAGGTAAAAGTTCATTTTCAGTATTCCAAAGAGCAACAGTTATGGACGGAGCGATTTCAGCTGCTACTGATGTCTATTTTACACACCAGAATGTATGAAAACATTTCCAACTAACGGCTCCATTGGCTGTACAGTGAACAACATTAATATTCTAAATGACATAATAAAAAGAATAATTCAGCCTGTTTTACACTATATTGATTGCTCATTGAACTTTTGGTTAAAAAGCAATGAAATTGTCTCTGCAGACGAGGTAATCTCTCTAATAAGTGCTTCTTGCTGTCCACAGATGGCTCCACTCGTAATATGTTACCGTGTAAAATAAAATTTGTAATTCTTTATAGAGATTTATAACAAAATTTAACAATGCTACTTCAATATAGTTTAGATTTATTTAGTAATATAGCCCGAAGGCAAAAAGAACTTATAGTATATCATGTTAAATAATATAGGACGAATAAATAACTGTTTGTGAGAAAGGAAATCCTCTAAAGTGAATTTAAACACTCACTCTTCGTAAACGTTGTACATAAATGTGTCATAGGGCACTTCTTTTGATATGTTTCGCTTATTTTGTGGTGTAGGGCACTTTGCTATCAGGCCAACAGAATTACAAAAGCCACATTACGTTAATGAATGAAAATAGACATACTTTTTGTTTCATTCGTTCATTCAGGTCGCCCTTTCATCGGACATGTGCTTCTTTTGTTCGTCAACAGAAACAAAACAACTGTGGCAGACATTAGTCAAATGAATAGCGTGTCTGTATAGCTTAGGGGTAGTGATTGGTCAATGAATGAAACCACAATCCTCTATCTATAAATATACCTCCCTTCATTATACAAAAGCTAAAATAAGCCTTGCATTAGTTTATTATTTTGTCGCCTTTAGAGGTCCAGGGTTCGATATATATACTCTGTGAACATGAAGAAGATAGAGGAATAAGTGTTTGTACAAGAGTGAGTAGAGAAAGTGATGTGAGTACAACAGCAGTGTAGATAATGAAATGCCCAGAGGAGAGAGACAAGCGATCATGGTACAATGCTTGCTCCTTGCTGCACCAACTGGAAACAAACCTTGGGGAGAGACAGACACGCTCGATTTCCACCACCTGTTGAAGCTTTAGAAACACACCACTACAGCAGCACCGTACAGTGAAACCTCCTTTATCCGCACCACAACCCACCAGATAACCACACTTGCCGTTTATGACGGTAATAAACCATATATTGTAACCAAATTATGTACAGTACGTAATATGTATTGTTTACAAGGCATTAAAAATATAAAAATCTTAATCACATAAAATTATCTGCATCATTTTATCAGCAAGAAACGTGTGGCGTTTGCACGAAGTACAATCACGCAAAGCGTAGTTCAGCTGGAGTGGTGTCCAAGTACGCTACAATGTTTCTCAGCAACTCCTAATTCAGCAGCTATTTTCTTCAATGTCCGTCCTTTATCAGCATCCAACTTTTTATCCATGTAGACTACAATCTTCTTTCATTATGATGTCATTTTAAACTTGTCCCTTGAATTACACTCCCAAATCCGGTTCACACACACGCACACACACACACACACACACGCACACACACACACACACACACACACAATGACACGTGCCGTTTGAGTCTGTAAGAACACATATAGATATGCGAAATTAAAAGATGGGTAGAGAAAGTGGTGTAGGATATGAAGTGAAGATGTATTAACGAGTAGTCAGTATGTGGTCACATGGTAGAGCGGTCCTTTGATGAAGCAAGCCACGCTTCATCTCATTTCGATTGACGCTCTAAATGAGCCGTGTTCAAAGGGTCATGCATTAAACGCAATTGGCAACTCCTGCCACAAACGGGCGGATTATAATATTTCTGTATCAGAACCCAAAGTCTGCCAAGGCAAACTCTTTACTCTTGCCATTATAGAACACCTCGCACACTTACTACATGTTGTTCCAAGCAAAAATAGCGCTGATAATAATCTACAGATATGGGAGCACCTGACGAAGAGAAATTTAGAGAGCATAGACGAATTGAAGAAACGCAGTTAAAGGACTGAGTCAAGGTTATGAGAAGAAAACAGTTGTGAGCTGTTATATCGTGTGTTTGCGCCGCGGCCAGTGTTTCTATAATTTAATGCATCTATGTATGAATAGTGAATATCTATATTAAAACAATCTGGGCTAGGTCTCGTATTTTCAAACCATTGCTCGATTGTACGATAATGCATTTGCCTAGCTGATAAAGTAACGAAGTTCGATGCGCGGTGAAGTGACAAATTACAACGCCTCTAATGTTGTTTGTTCGCAACACAATTAGTTGTTGCAAAGCAAAACTCTTGTTTTAGATGCCTTTGGACTTACTTAACTTATCTCAAGTGAACAAGCTCGCTCGCTCGCTCCAACTTGCTAACTAGCTCACACACACACATACACCCGTAACCTAGTTACACCGCGGCGTTGTTTGCATTTGCGAGAAGACACGCTCCTTTGTGCCAAAACATCGACACCAACCAAATGTGACGACGAACACTTCAAATTATCTAAACAAACCCACAATCCCACTCCTGACACCGAACTAACAAAGTCAGTCCAATTGCATTGTTCTCACTTATTTACTGTCTCTATTAACTAAAAAGTGCAAGTATTGTAAGGCACAGAACAATTCGATGTTAGGCTACGAGTGCTTGTGCTTATTTTGACACAACTATAACTTATATTTTCACCCTTCACACGAACATGCTGCATAAGGACCTAACTAAACGCTCAAATTTTCCACATGTAAATGCTGCAACATTAATAAAACAAGTGCAAATTATTTGCGCATTACGTCATGAATATTTCAACATACGAGCTACCATAGGAATTTGCATAGCAATTACCATTCACTCAACAGGTCGTCAGTTCGAATCTCATCTAGATACGCTTTATTTGCAATATTCATGCTCCCTTTATCGCAAACCAATACATGTATGACAATTGACTTCCACTACCCGAAATTGTTTATTATTATGTGCATTCCACTCAAAAATTAGAAATACATATTCCATTGAAACTCTGTATTCACATGACTTTCTCTACTCTTGTACTAACCATTCTTACAAATGCTTATTCCTATATCTTCTTCGTGTTAGTTGAGATAAACATTTGTACTAATTACCTTATTGCTTAATTCCTCGTAGGTACAAGGGGAATATGGCAATACAGTAGACGTATTGATATAGATGAAGGAAGGTAGGCTACGTGTTTTCTAGGTAACTAATAAAGCTGTGTCATTTGGTCACATCAACAAAGTTTATAAAATGGCAGGAGGCAATTAGCCGCAGGTAAGGTAAGACAGGCGGAAGTTAGGGACAAAAGAATCGACTTGGTGGTAGCAAAAGGTAATTAAGCAAGGCAGTTCAGACACACACACACACACACACACACACACACACACACACACGCACACACACACACACCACACACACCTTTACACATTTTCACTCACCTTCTATAGCACAGTGTCTCTCAGTCTGTGTACAACATAACTCAAAAACGAAAAGTCGGTTAAAAATCAAAGTTGGTATTTAAGTTTAATATCTTCAGCGGATGCGACACGAAGATTTTGAAGAAAATTCCCCCACCCTAAACTACCCTTTACATGGAAAATTTTTAGAAAATTTTTATTTTCTTGAAAATGGCTATAACGATTTTGATTAAAATAGCATATGTATAAGATATTTGTATGGCAAATGAAACGTACATTTTGCATTTTCTGGCTATAGCCTATGTAGTCCTGTTTACTCTGGATGACTTTTGAATAACACGTAAACCGTAAGAGATAGACGAAATCTTACTATACAAAAAATGTAGATTTTACTAAAACACACAATTTATGTCTGAATACAATTTTTTGTAGAGTGAACCATTTCGGAGATATTCCTCGTTATTTGTGTGAGCTTCGGCCATGTGAATGTAACACATCAGATTGGTCATACAAAGAGAATGCAAGAATACATTTACAGCAGTTAGTTTAGAATCGTCGCTCTAACTTCACAATCTGTAAGGAAGAGTATGGTTTGAGGATGAGAGTGAAACCATAGCCAAGATGGATAAAGAAAGGTAGGATCCCTCTCAAATTGAAGAAGAGGAAGAAGTGAAGTTCTTTATTGCTGTCAGATACAGTTTGCTTGGATATGCATGGAGGTAAAGCCAGTTGATTTCATTGTGCCTCCTCCCCTATTCCCCCCCACTCACATGCGTGCGTACATATCCACCCTTTCATCCCCTATACACTTTCATAAGGTTTTACTCGCATTACAGGAACAAGCTTGCAAACACCTGCACACAGGCATAGAGACAAATAGCCTGCTTTATAGCGATCTACATTTTTACTTTCTCTACTACGTATACTAACTAGAGGAAGTATTGTATTCCACCCAAAAATTACATGTCGAAGTTTAACGGGGAAATATATGTTTTGAAGCCCCCTGAATTTAAAAAAAAAAAAAAAAAAAGCATTTTTAGAAAAAGGTCCGTTGTGCCTGTGGACAGCATAGCTTAAAACCGAAAAGTCGGTTAAAAACCGAAGATTAAAATGCCATATTTTGAGATATTTTTATGATAAATGAAATGCATATCTTGAATTCTCTGACAATAGCCTCTGGATCACTTTTGTATAACTGGTAAACTCTAAGACATAGACCAAATCTTACTATACAAAAAATGTAGATCTTGCTAAAACACACAATTTATGTCAAAACAATTTTTTTGTAGAGTGAACCATTTCGGAGATATTCCTTGTTATTGGTGTGACTTCTGCAGAACTTATACTTCTGTCAAATGAAACATGCTAATTCATTTTTTATATGTTAACCGTACAAAGAGAAAGGAATTTGAAATATTTAAAACATTTGACTATCACTCAAAGCCTTCTGTATTCCCATATTCCCCTTGTACCTACAAGGAAATAAGCAATAAGATAATTTGTACAAATGTTTATCTCAACTAACACGAAGAAGATATAGGAATAAGAGTTTGTAAGAATGGTTAGTACAAGAGTAGAGAAAGTCATGTGAATGCAACACATCAGATTTTTTCATTACTTACGATTTTACAGCTGAAATTAAGACATTAAACATAACACCAATTACATTGGCGGTAAGTTGGCAATGTAATCAGCAGAACAACGTTTGTGAGGAAGTTTACAAAACCCTAATGAAACGGAACCGTAGCAAAGCATAAGGTCGTAAAGTGCAGATGAGAGAAATCAAAGCCAGGACCTTGCTAATAGAAGCCTCACAGTTAGATGCAATACTTGTTAGAGAAAGGAGGTTAGGTTATTGTTTTAATAAACTCGACTCATTTACGAGGTGCTTCAAAGCCTGCGGTTTCCTCTCAACAAAACTTTGTAAAAGTTAAATGAGTTTTAATCGAAGCAGACACAGCTGTCATATCTTGTTCCCTTCCCTTAGCAACAAACTTCTGAGGAAGCAGCCAAATGCTTACCTTTAGACGTCGTCAGCTGCAATACGATCAGCAAAGTTTAGGTTAGGTTACGTCTTTGTCTCCCTTCTATATACTCACTGCCGCAATATTTGACGGTACCTATATATATATATATATATATATATATATATATATATATATATATATATATATATATATATATATATATATATCATTTTTCCCTTAAAAATATACTATTTTCATAACAGATTTGCTTAAATCGAACTTGATTACATTTTGTGAACATTCGTTTTGATCAGGATAAGGTAATTTGACCTTCCAGGCTTAGAAATAAACAAAAATTTATTGAAATTTATTTTGGTGAGACTGGAGGAATTACATAACCTCAAACTGTGTTTTAGCGAAACTCGAGGAATTAAGTTTGAGGAGTTCAATATTGTAAAAGCTCTCAAGGTAAGTTCAGCAAATTTGAGTGACTGTGAAAAGAATTCTTTGTCGCATTTTGACATGTCGGAAAGCCATCATCTTTGTTTATTTACGCAGAGGAAAATAAAAATATCACAGTTGCATTGATGGTTAACTGTATTTATCTGAAACACGTTACATTAATTTAAATTAGAAACGAATTTTATTTAATAACTAAACGACACTCACACAAATCAATTTTAGGCGACAAGAAGTTCACCAGGTCATCTTGTCGTTTTACAAAGAAATGTAATAAATAATTTCCGTATAAAAGTATAAGGTAAAAAGCGCGAGAGAATATTTTGTAAGTATTTCTTGCCATCAGCAACAACATTTATGTGTAGGGAAAAAGCAATCAGTAATAAGTTAGAGTAGTTACGGCAATTAGGCGTTCCGATGAACTCACCCAACAATAAATACATCACCTCAGAGTTGGGATAGTGCGAACGGCGTAATTTGGTAGTGTTTCATATCCAATACAGAATACCAACTGTGACATGGTCGTATTACTTTCTCTATTACGTGTAGTAAATACTGCAAGTATTCTATTCCATTCAAAATTTCGATGTCGAGATTTCACCGGAAGTGTATATCTCTTAGAAACCAAAGTTGGTATTTCAGTTTAATATCTTTTAAGGATGCAACACGAAGATTTTGAAGAAAATCCCTCTACCCTTAAGCACCCTTTACATGGAAAATATTTCGAAAAGTTTTATTTTTTCAAAAATTTCTCTAACGATTTTGATTAAAATGTCATATATTTGAGATGTTTTTATGGCAAATGAAATGTAGATCTTGAATTTTCTGGCTATAGCCCAGGGTGTGTTAATGAGAGTAAATAAGGGAGAACATATTAATACGTAATGCATTTTAGGAAATCTGTAAGCTAGTGTCCGAAAATGGCAGTCTCTGTGTAGAGTGAACAGAAAGATCGATATTTTCTCCCCCTCGCTGTTTTTCCTTTGTTTTCCTCTGTCACTTGAAGAAGGGTGCGTTGCGTTTGCAGTAACGCAGTAAAAGAATCTCTTATAGTAATGAGCAAGCTGCGCTGCAATTAATATACGATCTTGCTTCCTGGCCCACTAGGCGTCCCTTCTCTCCAGTCCACGAGACTTCTACTCAGTCCTCACTCACTTTCAAATGTTATTTGGACTCCATCGTTGCTAACTTCATCACTTGCTCTTCTTTGTCACAGAGCGTACATCAGCAATTTCATATCAACGCATTATTATTTTTTGACTTATGGAATACTTCAACTTTCATCAAATGGAGTAATGATTTTATGATAAAATCTTAAGTCATGCTTTTTTGATCGAAGTTTTGTCTGTTGTGAAAGACAAGTTAGTAAGTAACAGTGGTGACTGTACCGCCCTCTAGTAGGTATGGTGGAACTCCTTTATCTGTAGCTTCTTCCCCCTCATTTCTTCTTGCACGAGAGACTTCATACTTAGGGAAGAGTGGAAACTTTGTTGATGAGATTTCAGATCTCATCTCATAACAGACCTTGTCAACACATTTTCTTTTTAGGAGGACAAGTTAATAACTGGACCAAATATGTTCCCAGCTTCCTAACTTCACTCTCTCTCTACTACGTATAGTCAGTAGAGGAAGTACTGTATTCCACCCAAAACATCGATGTCCAGATTTCTCAGAAGTATGGTAGACGGACATGCGCATTAGCAAGCAAAATCTGACGTAATAAGCTTTACCAAGAATAGTTAATAACGAGAGCATCACATTTGTTTGTTTCTCTGTGTAACAAACGAAACAGAGTTAACAAATGTTATGAAATAAGTAGAATGAGGAAATACTAATTAATTTTAAAAGAGCACCATTTGCGTCCAGTGTTGTTATTATTATTCCAAGAGCTGCCTCAAAAGAACTAGCGCGTTATTTGTCGGCGGCGGCTACGGCTGCGAGAATAACAAAATTAAATATTCAACTGTATCTGCTTAATAGCTAGCTCTTATTGTTACGGCTGCTGTCACGTGATAAATAATAACAATAATAATACCTCATCCTTCCCTCTAAGGGTGCCCATGGGGCATAGGTACAATAAACACAGCTTCAGCCCCTCCTTATCTCTCCTATTCTATTCCTCTACAATATTTACGCCAACAAAATATCGATAAAAGTTTGCATTGTTGCGTAGTAAACCGCGTCTGTTACAGACGCTTGTTTATATTGTTGCAAATGAGCACAACGTTTTGCAGCAAGGCAGATATAAGCCACACTCTAATTTTCGCTTATTTTCGGACCAATGCGCTACGTAGGACTGAATACAGTTGCTAACTACGCACTCCTTCACGTTGGGTAAAAGCGCTGCTGAACATCTTATGCAATGCGCCCTATTATGTCTCAGTGAAAAGGGGATTTAAAGGTCCTCGTACACTAATCCTCCATAAGGGGTCCTTTGCTTCAGGCTTGAGTGGAATTCTTCATGCGAATTTCAGATAACGACACCCAGCCTTAAATACTCTCTCTCTATCTTCCAAGTAAATAAAAAAAAACCTTTTTAGAAGAAAAAAGCCCATGTGTATTTTATAAACAACATCTCAAAAACGAAAAATACGTTGAGTTTAAAAAAAATCTGTGTTGTAGAAATAAAAGCATACACAAATTATCTTATCACTAATTTTCTTGTAGATACAAGGGTAACATGGCAATATAATAGGCCTTCACTGATGTCAAATGTTTTAAGAGCTGGTTGATATGTAAGGTTTTGAAGTTTCATTCACTTTGCATAGTCAAGACACATAAAAACCTTCCGTTTGAGAAACACACAAATATTGTAAAATTCGGACAAATAACAAGAAATATCTCGGAAATAGTTCACCACAAAAAAAATACATCTTACATAAACTGTTTCTTCTAATGAAATATTCATTTTTATGTAGTAAGGTATTATCTATCTCTTACAGTTGACCACTTATACAAAAGTCATTCAGAATTAAGAGACATTCCCAGAAAATTCATTATAGTATGCATTTTATTTGTCAGAAAAGCATAGAAGATATAGCATTTTAATCAAAATCGTTAGTCGGTATTGAAAAAACAGAAATTTTCCACGCAAAGGGTAGTTTAGGGTGGTGCAATTTTCTTCAATTTTTTTTTCTTTCAAGGGGCCTCAAAACATATATTTCCGGTGAAATCTCGACATAGAATTTTTGGGTGGAATACAATACTTCCTTTATTAAAATGAAGATACATAACCAAGTATGAGGTTCTTAACCCTCGATATGTACATAGGTAGGTAGGTAGGTGCCCATGTTAGTAACGTGTTACGGAGAATGTTTATTTATTGTGCAACCCTCGCCTCGTGCTTGAGGCTGTTCGACAATAGCCAGCCCTATTGATATTCCAAATAAAAACAAACAAAGGATTATCACGGGAACAAAGACATTCATTTCCAATACTACTAGCTACCGTAAAAATAATATTGACTATAGGAAAATAAACATGTGGCATAAAGGGTGGACTGAGTTTCTCTCTATGTAAACTGACCCTATTGTATCTATATCTCCGTATTCATAAAAGCAGTTTCACCTTCCTTCGTGTTGATCATGAAACATTTGCTGCTACTGCACTTTCATATTTCATTTCCATTTCCATTTTCTCTACCTGGAGAACCAGCACTTAATGCTACTAAACAACGAAATTAACTAAATCTGAAAGGATGTTAAAATTATAAATAACTAGTTGAAATACCCGACGTTGTCCGTGGTTTGAGCCTTTATCCCTACAACATTCACACTTGTCCAATAGTCTTGTGTTTCTTTGAAGATCTTTTAAAAATACTACTTAACATACCTAAACAAGCATTTAATTTAAACTCTTAGGATGCTATAAGGAATATTACAGTTAGAAAAGAGATTTAACATACCACAAACCATGTCCATAGTAAAGTAAAATGGCTGCTAGCCTAGGGATTTGAAAACAAGCCATTATTCGATTCGATAAACACAATGTGAACTGGTTAATTCAATAAACTTAACCTATTTGTATCTCACATAACTCACACAAAGGTTATGTTGATTGCAATTGTCGGAGACAGCTGCCTTCTATAATCGGTATGACGAGAACGCCCGAGCAGGAGCGGAGACTTCCGATTAACAGCAATCGCAAGGTAAAACTGAAGTATAAAGTTAGGTTATTGTTTGTGCATGCGAAAAGAACTGTATGCTATTCCTTCGAGCTTTTCGTGTCGGTGAACTAGACTATTAATAGTTAAATAATAAAGAAAAGAGTAAATTAAATGTAATAAACCAATACAATAGGCTACGAATATGCTAAAAGCCTATGGACAATGTAAAAATGGAAGGAAGAGACATGTATGTATGTATGTACAGGACACCATACAAATTCGCCACAGTATGCTTAGAGACAGCAGACGGTTTTAAAACAGCGCAGAACAGAAGTTTGTAGCAGAATCATAATTGCAGTGACTGTATGTTGTGATGAGGTGAAGGAAGACGACGGGTGGCATCCTGCCCAAATTAAACAACTAACTTTTCGTTTTTGAGTTATATTGTTCATAAAACTAATTATGCAGATATTTGGCGATCATTTCATTAGTAGGCATTTACCACAACGTGGCCTCCGCGATCTTCGGATCTTAACATGACTGACTTTTAGTTACGGGATTATCTTAAATAGCGACTTTTCTTGACACATTCAACAACCCCATTGCAACTTAATGCTGCTTACGAACAAATAGTTAATATTCCAAGAAATTATCCGCAAAATATTGTAGATAATGTCGCATACGCTAGAAAGGAGGGTAGTGGACATTTTCGTAGCCATTGTTGCTTTTTTCCACCTCAAATGTTATATTTACAGCAACTTCTTTTTAGAGTAAGTAGGAAGGTAAGAGACGGTGGAAGTGAGGTTATGTTCCCGCCCAGAGATAGGTAACACCAGTACGTGCGTGCGCACCATGTTTATGATAATTATTCCACCTTTATAATAAGGACCCGCAGTGCAACAGGTCCTACTTCTCCGTTCTCTAATTTCTCTTACGGTCATCATGCTTACAGCACAACTCCAAAATCTGAGGTGTTACAATCACACGACTTTCTCTACTCACTCTTGTACTAACCATTCTTACAAACACGTATTCCTATATGTACTTACTGCTAACAGAGATAAACATTTGTACAAGTTATCTCATTGCTAATGTTCTTGTAGGTAGGTACTGTGTTTCATCTTCGCGCCAAGAAGAGTAAGCTTGTACCTACATATACGTGTATACACAGTTGGGCTTTAAACACGATGAGTGGAGATGGCTTGGAAATGGTATCACGCACATTCCAGGGCACACCTAATGGCGACAGCAATAATTTCACATTCCTTCCACCATTTCATGGTTACGTGCCACGTGCATCTTCAACCCTAACCTCTAAATTACCTACCTTCGCACTTCCTATACATTCATTCAACAAACAAAATGGCACAATTTCCAAACAATTACACTTTCAGTGTGTTGTGTAGTCGCATAAGACGGAATTTCGCAGTCATTTTCAGATGTGAGTTTTAGTAAATTATCTTCCAAGATCTTAATCGGTGTATTTTCTAAAATGAAGACTTTGAAATTCCGTTCTTTGCATGACCAAAAGTTAACAAGGAATATCACCGAAATGGTTCACTTCACAAAAAGGTCATGTATAGAACAGTAAGATCCCTTAGGGCACGCGTGGACCTCTCGTATGCTAATGTCTACCCCCTCTGGTGTGTCAGTATATAGTACAACACATCTGACGAACAACATGCTGCTTTGTTAACCCCTGACTCGTACCTGCTGCTAACACTTGTATTATTCATTGCCCTCTGGTAGGTAGGCAGGCATTGCCCGCCCTCTGCCTACTTCAAATTGAAATTACAGTGGACAAGCGCAAACGTTCCTTTCCTGCAACTATCTGCCGCACTTTGTTTCTCCTGGCACACAAGGAGAATTAACGTAATGTAACATACGGTACACTGCAATTACTCAAGCATACACTCAGATTTCAAGGTTTTAAAAAGCACTCACGTGACTTTCTCTACTCACTCTTGTACAAACTATGCTTACTAACACTAATTCCTCTATCTACTTCATCTTAGTATAAATAAATATTTTTACAAATTATTATGTTACTAATTTTCTTGTAGGTACAAGGGGAATATGAGAATAATTATTCTTAAAAAAATGTTTAGCCCTACTGCGTATAGTAAATAGGGGAAGTCTTGTATTCCACCCAAAAATTCGGTGCCAAAGTTTCACCGGAAGTATGTTTTGCGGCCTTCTTCGTGTTAGTTGAGATAAACATTTAAAATATTTGAGCATCAGCTACAAGGAAATCAGTGATAAGATAGCTCTATTAACATGTGAGCATCAACATTGTCACCCAGATGTGTATATTATGATGGCGGAACAAGCACAGCTGTTTTATTTACCGAGCAGTAAATCTGTGTGGATGGTGCAACGGCAACATTTACGGGGGACCGACCGACCACTCAGGGGAGCGATTGACTTGCTGCACACCGCCGCAGAGCTTCGTCTGACCTGATTACCTGTTTAGTCGCCCGCCCGCCCAACTCCCTTTTGAAGCTTGCTTTTCCTATAGCGATTAAAAGCAAATGCCGGGCAAATTGCCAGGCCAAAGGCTCGCTCTCTCTCTCACTCATGCCATTATCATAAAATGTGGTGCAGTTCTGCCTTAGGCTGCCGTGTTTTCACTTTCGTGCACCTTCAAGGGCATTTCCACACGCACAAACACTATACCTTTGCTACGTATAGTAACAAGTATTGTACCAGAGTCAACTCAAAATTCCCATATCGAGATTTCACCAGAAATACATGTTTTGAGGCGCCTGAATAATAATAATAATAAAAAAAAAGCATTTTCTGAAAAAGGTCCATGTGCCTATCTGTAAACAACGTAACTCAAAAACTAAAACTTGGTATTTAAGTATAATACCATCGCGCCTATGCCACAGTATTTTAATAACAATACAATTAACTAAGGCTAAATAGCCAACTGGAGTTCCATGTTTGCATATGTCCTTCTTGTGCATAGTTTCATGTGAATAGCGGTCACACACACACATGGCCTCAAAACATATATTTCCTGTGAAATGACGATGTGTAATTCTTGGGTGGAATACAATAGTTCCCCTACCTACTATACGCAGTAGAAAAAGTAAAAAACAATGAAATTACTGCTGCAGACGAGGCAATCCGTCTACTAACTGCTTCTTGCTGTCCACAGATGGCTCCACTTGTAGTATGTTCGCATGGGTAATAAAATTTGCAATTCTTTATAGAGATTTATAACAAGATTTGACAAGGTTACTTGAATATAGCTTAGACTTACTCCATTTTATAGTTCGAAGGCAAATAGAAGCTGTAGTATATCGTGAACAATAATATAGGACGAATAAGTGATTGTTTGTGAGAAAGCAAATCTTGTAAAGTGAATATATACACCCCATGACAGAAGAAACGAGCAAACTGTGGAAGCGGACATCTTTATTAGTTCCATTACGGGACTGTCGGTTCACATTAAGAAATATGAGAAATGACAATAGAACCACACTAAGGCCCCGCATTGGTGCTGTATGCATGTGTGGCCTGGGCTAATGCCTCCAATACTGCCCTTATGGGCACTGGCAGGTCCATTGACTTCAAAAAATCGATTTTCCGTTTTTAATGTTAAAAAAATATATAATTCTTCAGCTTTTTATATATATATATATATATATATATATATATATATATAATAGGTATAGTGTTATTTGTTATAATGATGGCTGCAGTGGTAGACTTACAATGATGGAAAAAATGGGTATAAAAGTTAGTCAGAATATGGAGGAAGCCTGTATAAAAAATATATATACGTCAACTCTTAGAGGCAAAAAGGGCAGTTCAGTTGCTTGAAAATAAAGCTATAACTAAGAAAATGAAAAGAAAAGATGAGGAAAACTTAAGTGAGCAGGAATATGGAGCAGATATTCTGAAAGTATGTGTAATTTGAAAAGAATGGTCCTACTTCAGCTTTGATGGCAGTTTCCCGAAACCTTGATTTTTCACACTTCAGGTACACATTTCTCAAAAACTATAAGAGATATTGATATCAAATTTTTAGTGCTTATTTATCCATGTTTGTTGAGTACAGCCGGTTAAAGCTTTTGTGAATTAGAGCTATAATGTGGAGAAAAAAATTTTAATGCTTAAAAATATTACCATATTTTTCCTATATAGAATTACATAATTTTTTGTGTGCTCAAAATTGTCAAAAAGTCGAAAATTGTTTGTTTGCCTTAAAATATTCCTGGAACACCTGTGCATTTGGATAAGCTAACATTTTTCATATCCCCCGCTCCATGTGGCCATTACGGCCCAGTGCTCTTCCCTTAACGTACACAGGATGTTCCTATATAAAAGCCTGTTTTCTCAAAACTACATTTCTGCACATTCCAAAAGAAGGTCGCGCCTGAGTTTTGCTTCAAATTCAATGAAAATTTCGTAAAGTATTCATAAATAGCAGCTAAACAAAACTATGATTCAATATTGATGTTATCATTAACATGAATTCCAAAAACATTTTTTTTTTGTATGAAAAAGATCAATAATTTTTAAGATTAAATTTTCTTTGATATTAAAAAACTATGTACAGCATAATCAGTAAACGTATTTGAAACATTTCTTCATACAATTGTTACCCATGTTTTAGAGTATCAGTCCTGCCAATTTAAATGAATTTTGAAAAGTCAATAGACGCGAGCTCTATTTTGAAAATGTGCCTATTAAATTCATAAAATAATTTATATATCATAAACGAATTATCCAATTTTAATGAAATTTGGTGTACCTTCTATTCTCATATAAATACAAACACAGCAAAAATTTCAGAAAAATCTATCAAGAAATATGGAACTATCAAATTTCACTCCGTGTCCCTTAAACAAATCCAAACCCTGAACACCTTACGCTTCGAAAGATCCTATCCGCCCCACTCCGAACGGCTAACCAAATCCTCCACCTACAAACCCAGATCCCATCCGTCCTGAGGTAATAGCAATAAGATCAAAGGCATTAGGAACCATGAAAACTACGTGATCGCCAACATTAGCGAAGGCGAGCCGAAGCACCGCAAGCACGCAAGAATAAAAATGTTCTAGACGCGGCACGGTTCGCCGACTAATGCATGTCCATGCGACCTCGGCCCTAGACCACCACACATTACGGCAGAGGCCCGCGCCTCGGAAACCACCCAGGAGCTGCACCCTGCCCGCGCAGGAAAACTAAATAGTGAAGCTGGGACGCATATTTTTGATGTGCCCAGTAAAGGTGTGTGTGTGTGTATGTGTGTATGTGTGTGTGTATGTGTGTATCTGTGTGTATGTGTGTGTGTCTGTGTGTATGTGTGTGTATGTCTGTGTGTGTCTGTGTGTATGTATGTGTGTATGTGTGTGTATGTCTGTGTGTATGTGTGTGTGTGTATGTCTGTGTGTGTCTGTGTGTATGTATGTGTGTATGTATGTGTGTATGTGTGTGTATGTCTGTGTGTATCTGTGTGTGTGTCTGTGTGTATGTGTGTATGTGTGTGTGTGTATGTGTGTGTATGTCTGTGTGTGTCTGTGTGTATGTATGTGTGTATGTGTGTGTATGTCTGTGTGTATCTGTGTGTGTGTCTGTGTGTGTGTGTGTGTGTGTGTGTGTGTGTGTGTGTGTGTGTGTGTGTGTGTGTGTGTGTGTGTGTGTGTAACTAATGAAGCAAAGAAAGACAAATATAAAAACAAAAACTGTTCTCGGTGACCTAAGGATGGTCACCATCTGGGTTTTTGTTGAAGCCTCAAACTATGGAGACAAAGACACAAAAGATCGCCTTTCAGTCGAGGTACTAAGTCCCGCCATTGAGTCATTGCTCTGTGCTTCTGCCAAACTGTAGTCTAAAATATACCCGAAGTACTCGATAATGCAAATAAAGGCGAAACTGATTATAAAATTGAACTGTAGACTGGTAAATGAAATTTATCTCATGAAGTTTCTGTAACAGAAAGAAAACTTGTTGCGGTGCATTTGCATTTTCATTCGCAATTAAAGCCTAACAAGAACATCAGTTTTTAAAAGTTTTAAAGTCCTCCTTTTTAATTGTGCTTCCCAACTTGGTTAATGGGATTTGGCTCTTTGTTCAAGTATCACAGACACGCCTTCCTTCCTTCCTTACTTCCGATTATACCATTAAGAGTATTGATCAGACTTTACTACTACATACGAAATAACCAATACATATATGTGAGAGGAGTGAGGGGAGTGAGAGAATGGGGTTTAAGGGCCCATCAACATCTGGGCTATTTAGGCCCCATCACAAGTAATATAACACGTGTGACCTCACCGATTAAATGTCGACAGTCAGACCGTGGAATTCCATAGGGTTATCGAGAAGTCGCTCCGCAGCTCTGCTGTAACTAAAATTCCCCTAGAGACGGGAATTCCGGCGACAACACTAGCTGCCACAAGCGTATGGTTCCTAACATTCCGGGAGAAACCGGAGAACCCGGAGAAAACCCACCCTGACGCCGACGGGCCGCCGTACATCAAAGGATAAGCGTCAAGCTACCTCACACTACTCGGCAGCTGACGAGCGCCAAAGATTCTCAAGGTCAAGTTAGCTCATACCACTCGTGACAGTAAGCACTAGCAACAATGTAGCACGGCAGAACAACGCTTTTCGAGAACTTTCGCGAGTATTCTGGCTGCCAGCTTACTTATACAAAGCACTGATAACAGCTCAATTTCAGAAACATCTGTGCTATATCATTCTTGTGTATACAAGGAAGTGAGACGAGAGCGGAGTGATTTGCTGAGTGTGCAACTGTTAGCAGGGTGTGTCGTCAGTTCGAGACATTGATACGTCGGGGTTAGTCTTGAAGTGGAGCAGTGCTAGTGAGTGTTGAGTGATTGTATCGTCAATGCCAACTGCTTGAGAGACAAAGTAAAGAAAGACAGTGACAAATGAGTCAGGGTTAAGAGAAGAAAACAGTTAAGATATTGCAACTCTGCAGAAAGGACTGAGGAGTACGGGCTCATGTTATAGTACGATTATAAGGGTTCCTCTTGGGGGGCGGCCGAACTGCACATGCATTAAGTAAACCAGCAAGGATAAATGGTTAAACCAGAGGCAAGGCCGAGTATTACAGCTTATGCATAAAGAGTACTTACGTTTCTGAAGTCGACTAGCTGGGTGATGAGAGTTCCGTCCGAGCGCTGGAACTCCAGGGTGACTGTGTCCTCACTCACGTTAGCGGTAATAGTCTCTTGGAGTACATCTCCACCCTACAACACACCAAACACTTTCATTCATATCTTCCTTTGGAGTGCAAAAATGTCATATGTTCCACTCACATGACTTTATCTGTCCACTCTTCTACAAACTAGTCTTTAAACGTTCCTATTATATTTACATTTGTTAATACTGCAGCAAAGCGAACTACTGCGCCGAGCAGCCGTAACTATAAACAGATAAGCAGCGCGTTCAGTGAGTATGACCAGAAGTGCTACTTTTCGAGCAAGTTGACGACCGTGGTGACATCTTACTACAAGGGGTTGAAGATGACCTCTGTTCGACTTCTCAGCGACTGAAACGCACGGAAGAAGAGGCTACGTCGGGCGTGTTTCTTATGCTATTACGTCACGGAAGGCAGTAACATTAGAACTAGTTCACACTACACAGTTGCACAGTGGGCTAAGGTAACTATTGACAAAAGCTGAACTAGACTATCAAACGGAATAATCGCTGGAGTAATAGACTTTCCTTATTTATTTCAATAATTTCTAGCTTCTGAATTATTCAAGTAATCTTTATGAACATTAACTGGCATAATATGTTTATCACCATCTGTATTAATTACTCGTTATAATTAAAGTTCGGACCTTGCCACAAGAGCAGGGCGTGACGTCATTGCCCCAGTACTGTGACACTGCCTGCAGTGCCGTATAGCTCTGCATATTAGTGATTTTAATTACCTTTCTCAATTCACTCAACTTTGGGTTTCCTCTCGGAGTCAGTCTGCTTTACAAATTTCTTCTGTAGGTCACTCGTATTCAAAATATAAAATATTTAAGCAATTGTATCTTTTGACAAACGTATGCAAACATAAAAGTTGGTGATTCACATTGACAAGCGTGCAATTCAACCAATTCTGTTTTGAAAATATAGCCTTTTAATTGAAGAAACACTAATATATATGCTTGTAATTCTGCTAATTATCATAATATAAAAGAAAAGAAGCTTTATGATAAGGGATGTAGTCAAACTGCAAGTGTATATTTTCTCTTGCAGAAGTAAAGCATGTGCGCCTGCAAGAGTCAGGTAGGCCACCCAACGTACACGTGTGTGAAGAATGTAGTCGAACTGCAAGGATACATTCCCGACAGAATGCTTGCCCTTCTAGCAGAAACTCTGTGCGCCTTTTCCAGTAAGGATGGTAGTACCTACTATATACACACAGAATGCGCCACTTACGCTAGTTAACTCATTAGGAAAGACCAGGAAGACGTCGGTGGCACCTATCAAACGTCTAGTAGCTCTCCAGGGTAGTCACAGAAAACAGAGAGGTGTCACGACCTCTCCAGACGTACCCAATCAACCATAGGTATCAGGACGAGTCCAACCCAATCTGAACTCCCTTTCGAGAGGGGCTTGAATATTCCACCCCGCACCCCTCCGCTCCCGCCAAAACAAGTTGTCAAAACTACCCCCTTACGAGAAGAGGGTGGAGAGTAAAAGTTGTTCCCACCCTCAAACTAAAATACAACACAGGAGTTGTGAATTTAAAATCGTTAAGGAGCTTTGCACGTCTGTTTTATTTTCGTATTGAATTTTTTGAAAACTAAACAAATTTTCAGATTTTCAAATTTAAGACTGAGCTTGAAGTCACTTAAATGAAGCATATGCTAGAAAAATTCTAGATTCATAGCTAAATTTAATTGTTTTGAGCCTTTTTTTGTTCAAATAATATCTAAACTTTAAGCACAAAAGGTTCGTTTAAATGTAACGCATATGGCATTTAAAGCCTGCCCTAGACCAAAGATTTTATCTGCATAAACCCAAAAGTGTTCAATTTGATTATTTTACGGTCACTATAAACTCACAAACATCCAAAGAACGAACTCTGACATTATCAAGTTGCCTCCTTTACCACAAATGAGACAGAAAAACAAAAGCCTGTAGCTACAACAATACCGAGAATATTATAGGTTATGAAGGATGTATAACCTCTTACAGCGTTATGTACATTTTACCCACAGATAGTTCCAGTGCTGGGGTCCCCTAAATGCTAACTACCAGACCATAATAGCGGAGAATCAATTCCTTTATCTTGATGCTGGAGATCCACACTGTTATTATCACCAGATCACGTTCCATTTCTATGTCTTGCTACCTACATGATAATCATTTATCTGCAAACTTGCCACTTTTTCACTTAACTTCGTGACAGAACGACCTTCTGTATATACCAAGTTAAACAGCGATTCCACATGATCAGCGTAACAAATATGTACAATACAGAACCGTTTCACATAATTTGTGTCAAATATTTCGAGCCATCTAGCTCCTTGACGAAGGGATATAAATGGTTTATTATTTCACTGTCACACAAACATTGTGTAAACAATGCTGTAATATCTTTTCATCTTCATTCCAATAAATTATTTATTCACAATTCAAAGTTAAAATTGTCATGTAACGTTGTCTGGGCCGGATTTGATTTTATGAAAAACTCCTCGATTTTGATTAAAATTCCATATGCGACTTTTCGTGCCTAATTTAGACTTTTAGGTCAGTTCTAACCCTTCACTGGGTGTTTTAATACTATCACTTGAATGGCAGAAAGTATTATACATGTTATTTCAGATGTATTTTACGCCAAAATTTAAATATACCGTTACTTAATAACACGTGCGTTTTGACTGTACCAGTCTATGGTGGAAGAGGCGTGTCCCTAACCAACCCAGGCTCTAAGTACAAGAAACCGCCATTTTCTTTTAGTCGTTAGTGTAATGATATGATAGTCCATTTTATCAGAAGCGTTTACTAAATTGTGTTGCTATGTGTACTCTAAAAGTTAGTAAAATCGGTTGAAAACCCGGAATTCGCTCTTAGTTAACGAGTCGCGTGTGTTTGAGGGGTACTTTAGTATGGAGTACGTTCTGTTCCTTAAACCGATGTTCCTCTGAGTTTTGCGTGTCTCTAAGAACGCCAAGCAATACGTTTCAGTAAGCGCAAAACTGGACTAAAGCACATATGGTGTTTGATGGGTGGCATACGTTCTGACTCGCCTGGTATATTCGCGTCATGATTGCCGCCATTATGCTGGATAATATACTATTGTATATTGCATAGGCGGAATGCACGCACGCCACTGATACTGTTATCAGTGCTCTCATCCCTTGCTCTTTTAAGAAGTTGAAACCCGTACTTAGGATATATATCCGTCTCACGGAACACTTGCCTTGCCTTGCCTTGCTTTGCGGAATGAATTACATTAGAAAACGAATGCGGGGAAGATGGACGCCATCCTTTGTAAGCACGCTTTATTTTAAATCTCTGAGAAAAGATTCCTTCTCTGATAATAGAATAACTGCCTTGGTCCATATTTCTGCGCATGCTCACAGTCCTCCATCAAATGTACGGAGTCTTCTTACGACTTTGTGGCAACATTGAGTGACTGCCACTATCGACATTACAAAGTATAACTTACGCGAACACTAGCACCAAAATAGGATTTTTTTTTTCAAAATTTAGACTCCTGCAATGAAAAGTGGGTGTGGCAAATGTGTCACTGTTCATTTCTTAGGTAAGGTTCAGTTTCTTTGTGGCTTTTAGATTCTAATGAGGCATTTGCTTTTAAAATATACAAGTTGGCTGTTCTTACTGCACAAGTAAGTTAAAAATATAACAAGCGAAAGCATCCATGTCTGTGATTGATTTATTGTATCACTTGTGTCTTTTTAGCAAATATAATGGTAAAATTGTGTAGTGCAAACATGATAATCAAAAATAGAGCTAAACTTTTGGCTGAAAGAAGGTAAAAATGAAAACTTTTATGTTAATAACCTTACAGCTAAGTTCTCCTGTATACAGAGGCACATAACCTTCTTACTGAAGCAACGTTTTCAAGAATATTATGCATAGAATGTGTTACTGTGAATTTGAGACAGTTCCATTGTTTTCCTCTGAAGATTGTAGTAAAGCACTAAGCCTGTAGATATTTAGACAGAAATATTTCCAATAACTATGTTCCAAAACTCTAAACAGCTTTTTCCTTATTTAGCAATGTTTCTACCTTCGGGCAAACTTTTTACAGCAAATACTGATGGATAAAACTGAAATTGGTTTATTGATTACTCATACATATAAGTATATCCTTTCTTCCCTTTGTAATTATTACTAATATTCCCTTTTATTCCGTTCTAAATAGAAAAAAAAAAACTCGCATTTCCAATAAATATTCATATTTTGGAAAAAAACATACCTTTATTGCATAGGCATAGGAAAAGCAGCATATCAGATTTCAGGCTTGAAATTTAATTCTAAACTGCACCTTGTATCATTACTCAATTTCTTCTAGAAGCATACATAATTTTTAATTACTAAACTATTTAATCCAGAGCAGTGAAACTTATACCAGGGCAACTTAACCTAAAAGGTTCATTAAAATTGGTTGGTTAGCGAAGTAAGTCTATTTAGCACTCGAGTGTCCCCCTAAGATTACATGCAGTAATATAACTAGGGCTTGCATTTCTCTGACAAGACTTGGCTTATTTTTGCGTGCCTAACTTTGAACTTCAGCTAAACAATACATATTATTGGACTCGTTGTTCTCGATGTTGAATATCTACCTCGGGCTCTCTATAAGAGAGACCTATCTCTTCCTACTAACCAACTCTATCCCAAAAGAAAATACTTGACATTTTAATTTCTAACCCCAAACAAAACTATATTATTCCTAACCCTATCCCAAAAACTAGAGCTGGCGCAACTAAAGCTTGCCAACTGAAGGATGCGCAGAAAACTATTTTCGTAAAGGTACCGTTACGCCTGTTGCAGGGCTCCAGTATATAAACAACGTCTCGAGGAGCGCATAAGAGAACGTGGGGAGGGTAAATGACGTGGCTTTCAATAGAGCGAGGTAACGGAACTCTATCCGAATAGTACTGAGGTTTCGCGCAGCTCTTGTTGGCAATCTTTCGTTGCGTTACTTCTACATTACAACATTTTTATTTTCTTGGGGGAAATTTTTTGAGCGATCTACAACAGATATGCTTTCAAATTATACAAAAAAGTTTTGTGTTTCAGCAGAGCGCTGTAACTAAGGGTCTCAGTAATTTTATTTGAAGTACACAAGACCGTTATAAACATAAGATTTGAAGAACACATTTTCAGTATCTAGGACACCAAAACTTGCCTCTTCGATGTTTTGAAAGGGCTTTGCTGAGCAAACACTGGCCAGCGTATCTAAGCTTAAAACGGATAAACTAACAATCGAGAGCTTTGTACACCAACATTTGTTCTTTCCTTAATCGACTTCCGTTGGCCAAGTAAACACTTGGTGCTTTGGCCGCGGCGGGCGGCGGGGCGGGCACGCCCAGACATAACAATTCACTGTGTTCTAGCGAGCAAGAGGACGAACAATTCCTGCATCGTTCCAGCTGACATATTGTTAATCATTAGGCCACCATGTTAATGAAACAATAGCTTCTGTCTG
Organism: Tenodera sinensis; assembly: GCA_030765045.1. Lineage (NCBI taxonomy): Eukaryota > Metazoa > Arthropoda > Insecta > Mantodea > Mantidae > Tenodera > Tenodera sinensis. Next base: position 5,966,142 of record CM060974.1, read on the forward strand.
TCTCAGTGGCCCGAGAAATCGATACCCTCGCTAATCACCAAAGTGCTCCAGGAAAATGGGAACAACAAAACCGACTTCAGCCGAATTCTTCAACTTACTATGTCACACATAGAGCCTCAAATTACTACTAGATCATTCTATTCAGTCAGTGTCGCCAACTGTAACCCATAAATCGCTGAAAAACAATTTATTGCAATCAAAATAGCAGTTCTTTTCATAATAAATGTATTTTTTTTAAAGAAATGTTATTTGTTAATGATAAAAATAAAGTGGGGTTTATTTGAGATTATAAATTAGTTTTCTGTTATAACAACAAGATGCAATACGTATCATTTTTGGGTTTCGTTTTCCTCCATTGGCAGCGCTGAAAACGTCGAAGTACATTAACCGAAGTAAATGTATAGTAATATTTTCTGGTCAGATATAATATTTATATACATATTTTATATATGAAATAGCGCAGATAAATATAATTCGACGGTCTAACTGTCGACAATTTATTGATTAGGTTACACGTGTTATATTATTCCTGAAAAATCCGAATACTGTCTATTCCGAAACAAAAACTGAATTTTCCTGTTGGATATTACACACTTCGTGTAATTTTTCCTCAATAATAGGGAAACTGCTCAATATGAAAACGACAGGAGGGTAAGTTATATGAAATTTACACCAGCACAAATGTTCTCAAAGTCATACGACGTAACAATGAGGTTATAGCAGTCGTACACTCTGTCAAGGCCAACATGACAATAAAAGTTGAAGGTGTAACTATCGATTCTCGTATGTACAATCGAATAACATTAAAATGTCGGACACCAGGGACGTCCATTCGAAGCCATACATCGCGAGTTCGAATTCTAATCTGCCTGTGGTAAAGGGAGGGGAGGACGCACGTAAAATAATCGGTATAATGGCATGCTTGGATACTGATGGGTTACCTTTGACTGTGGTTGCATGCATTTTGATTCTCATTCATAGTTTTACGATAAAAGAGAGTTGGGAATATTTGAATCCTGTTTATTTAGGTTGATTACAAATGTATATACGTCACGTTGGAAGTTAAAGGATTAGGTGCTGCTCATTGCACAATATAGTAAATATTTCTGTTAGAAATGCAGTGAATGACGTTTAAAGGAAGGCAAGGGTGCTGCAGCTTTAAGGTAGAAGTGACAGCCTGGGGCCCATTAAAGGTAGTGTTTGTACTGCAGCAAGGAGGCCTGAGTGTTGCCTTGGGAAACACCCCGGGTGTGGGATCATATCCTTCTTTTTAATTATTAGATCACAAGTCCATGCAATAATCACGTCTTGCATATGGATGACGTCACCTGGCCGGACTTGCTACCAGTCTGTTTGGGCTACGTGCTTACACTCACATGACTTTCTCTACTCACTCTTGTACTAACCATTCTTACAAACTCTTATTCCTATATCTAATTCGTGTTAGTTGAGATAAACATTTGTACACATCTTATTGCTTATTTCCTTTATTTTATTACAGAGCAAAACTATGAAGCCATGTCCGATGAACTGTCTATGCAGTTTTAAGTTGTTCATAGTGTAACGTTGATAAAGTTCCCATGGACTAGAAACTCGGTGGCGTGACGTCACGTCGCGCCGCCATGTTAACAACGGAGTTAGTCGTCAAAAAAGGTTAGAGTTTGAGGTTGTGTCAGTGAAGAGTGTTTTAAGTGTGTAGGTGACGTCACAGCAATTGCAATAAGTTATGAAAAGGAATAAGGGAAAAAGTAATGGAGTTTAATAAGGTCAACAGTTCTTCTGCAGCTCTCCTCGTATTGGACGCCCCGTAAGAAATGTCCGTGGATTGTTCCTTTTAAGGTTCTGACAATGCAGTAAATATAAACATTTGGATGACGTTGTACCCAGCATCAGCTGGAAGGAATCTGTTGTGGAATCCTTTCACTGATTCCACCACTTCCAATATTTGCAAAATGTCATCATCACAAGCGGACCTGTTACTTGGCGAAAGCATGTAATGACGTCACACACTGGGACAAACTGTCGATTGACCGGGTTGTTTCAACTCCCCTGTATACTTCCCGAACCAAATACTTCAGGTTTCTCTGCATGCTTAGTTCTAATTCTTATCTTGTAGATTTGTCCATGCAAAGAGCAGGGAATTTCAAAGTCGTCACATAGAGACTAGCTCCAAAGCGTACCGTGGTGAAGAAAGGCACGCCAGTGTTGGGGTTGGTACAAAAGCCAAGTGGGGTGTAGTTGGCGGGCGGAGGGGGTGGGGGGGGGGGCCGCATGTTTCCCAGACGATTTAAGATTGTGAATGTTGGCGTGCATGCAATCTAGTTTATTCGAGGTGGATCTCCTTAGAGTTATGAGCGAGGGAGGGGAGGGGAGGGGGGTTTTGATGACTGACCTCACGCTCACTCCCTCCCTGCACAGTGGCGTGCATGTGTCTGTGGTTACACATTGATCTCTCATCATCAATTTTCATTTGCAAACAATAATACAATAACATCAAACTTTATATTTATCTTCAGCACCTTCCGACACCAACATTTTATAGAAATAGCTCGAACGATTTTCACTATTCATTTTTATATGTTAACCGTGCAAAGAGAACGAAATTTGAAAGCTTAAAACGTTTGACTATCATTTAAAGTCTACTGCATTCCCATATTGCCCTTGTACCTACAAGGAAATAAACAATACGATCATTTGCACAAATGTTTATCTCAACTAACACGAAGAACATATAGGAATAACAGTTTGTAAGAACAGTACGAGAGTAAAAGTCATGTGAATGTAACACATCAGATTTTTTCATCACACTGATTCTGGCAGCAGCATTGTTTAACCTCAAACATATTAGAATTGCCTATTTAGCCCAACTGAACACTACTTTGCTTTGTACACCTCTTTTTTCAGTCCATCTACCTTGCATTATTATCCAATCATTTGCATTAGATATATGATGTATGTTTTAAAAAGCAAAGGAACGATGTTTTTATTCTTAATAATCATATTTTACAATGTAGCTAACACATGAAATAAAATTTAACCAGTCAATTTTAGATCTTATATATTAATATCGTAATGAAGTCTATATCCTATGTTCAGAATAGTTGTTTCACTCATTTTCCCATCTACCCTTTCCTGCTACTAAATGTATTTTCCTACTCATATACGATTTCCCAGAGTTTCTTAAGGAATTATTCTTATTATTGTTTCATTTATTCCGCCATTGCTTATAGATAGATCAGAGTTCCTACATTGAAAAATAAATAAGATCTGAAAGGGAAACATGTACATCCATTGAATAAATCACTATACATCCGATGTTTTGTAGGTTAGGTCTATTTCCGGGGTAACTATTCAATTCCAACATGACGCGTTTTCGTAGCCAAAATATTGCTAGGTAGCTGTACACAAGTTAAGCTCTGAAAATACAAAGAAAAAGAGTATGGTGTGCAACCAATTCTCGGAATTCTGTACACAAGGAAATTATAAAATAGATGGCTCCATTAGTAACACAGAGATTGCTTCTATTCCACGAGAGGAAGGGACGGCAAGGGTCGTAATAACCAATCGATGTTAAACACGCTAACTCACAACTTACCTACTATTAATTAAAGCTTTAACTAAATGTTTTACAGCGAACTTTTACTAACGTCAAAGACTGGTGTGTGTATGTATGTATATGGCATGGCTTCTGAACGCGCCGTGATGCGCTTTTGTCTACACATTGCAGCGCTAGTTAGGTTAAGATACCATGTGGGGTTAGAATCGCGATAGCAATTCAAATATCTACATGCAGAGCAATTAATGGTGCACCGATTGAAAATAGTTAATCATAGAACTATAGAAATGTTATTCGTGTGCGAAAATGCTGACGGACTTAAATTAAAGAAGGAAGATATGCAATATACGCATTCTCCCATTGCCAATAAGTAAATGTGGCGATTTTATGTCAATACAAAACGCAAAGAACATTTACAACGGTTTAAAGCGAATGCTGGACACTATATTCAAATTAAAGTGTGCCAAAATGTGTTAGCACTGATTAAGGATCAAGCAGACCCCAACAAAAACGTTTACTGTGTTTTCATGAGGAATTGAAATCCATTTGGTCTAATCCCATTGTCAATACGATTCATGTTTCTATACCGAGTTCAATTCGGAATGAGATTGATTTGGATACACAATTATATAGTTCAAGCTCTTGTGTTGGTCACTTGGTTTATGTTGGCGAAACTGTAAAAAATGGGTGTTCTGCGTATTTTAGGTTAGTGAGTGATTTTAGAAGAATATATTGCGAGATTATGAAACAATAAAAGTAGCTTTATTGAAAAATGTCTTTAAATACCAAACACAACAAACTCACATAACTTGGTTAACTACAGTCATTTCCTAACCTGTAACATATGATTAAACGCCTCAACATCTATTTTAACTTTATGTTAAAGCTAACATTGTTGGATAAATACTTACTTTGGGTTTCTACTTTGGATTAATTTCTTCCAGACTCTAGGCAGGGTGGGTAATAATCCTAGTTAAAGAAAAATGTGCATCCTTCCAGCCGGGAATCGAACCCGGGACTCCTAACACCAACTGAACTACTGGGCCTGTCACGTCGATTTTCCCTGGTTGTCAAGTTCTTCGCTGAAGTGTTCCGTCATATGTTGGCTGCAGTTTCATACAACTTTTTCTGTGACCCATCTTCGTCGTAAATTCTGACCATATTTGTGTAGTTTATAACACAGCTACGCTTGTGTGTGTGCGTCTGTTTGTGTCCAGGAACAGAATAGCTCAAGAACAAAAAGGCAGTTAAAAACCAAAGTTGGCATTTAAATTTAATATTTTTCAAGGATGCAACAGGAATATTTTGATTAAAATTTCTCCACCCTAAACTATCTTTTACATAGAATATTTTTCGAAAATTTTTATTTTCTCGAAAATGACTGAGGATATTGGTTAAAATGTCATATGTTTAAGATATCTTTATGACAAATGAAATGTATATCTTGAATTTTCTGTATATAGCTCCTGTAGTCCTGTTTACTCTGGATGATTTATGCATAACTGGTAAACCGTAAGAGATGGACAAAATCTTACTATGCAAAAAGTAGATCTCTTTAGAACACACAATTTATGTCCTAATAAAATTTTTTGTAGACTGAGCCATTTCGGAGATATTCCTTTTTATTTATGTGAGTTTCGAAAAACTTAAAAACTTTCGTAAAATGCAACATCGCTGTTCATTATTTTTAATAGGGATAAATCGTTAAACCACGGGCAACGCTGGTATAAGATAAAATGATGTTGACAACAAATAAACGATATATGTAATTGTCAGAGATGAAAATTTAGCAATGTTTTGGGGACCGTGTACGTACCAATAAATGTCACGTCGATTTTGGTAAAATAAAAGAGAATAGCGCTCCGGTCCCCGGTATCGAAACTGAAAGCATTTCTGCATGAACACAGCAAGGCAGCAAACAGGTAGGTAGGTAGGTATTAATTATTCACAGTTCCACCACAATTTCTCTTCCCATCCGCTCTCTATGTGTTTTTATTATTATTTTACATTTGCAGCACGAAACAGGCTCCCAAGGTTCTTTCACTTTCGTTATTACACAGATGCCAGTCATGCAGCCAAAATGTCTGTCAGATCTAATTTGATTTTTATTTTGTTCTGAATTTCCAGTTGTGTAATGCACCTGTTGTTATCAGCAAAAGCAACTCAGTGGAACTATCACATGAGTTTCTCTACTCATCGTTTATTTCCGTAATTTTTATACAAATACTAGATGACTCGGTGAAGTTCATAACCTAAAACTGATTTGATTATAACTGTTCATAACCCAAGGGGAAGGTTTTTACATTAACGTCCTACAACGCAGTGTCGTATCGGACGGTCCAGAGGGAAGATGTGATCTACGGCCACGCAGACGATGTAGTAATGCGATCCTAACCTGCAACGGCAGTAATATTCATACAAACAAGTGCCAAACGCTTCACAAAACAACCAATAAGGGCTCAGCCTAGACCAGGGTTGCCAACTCTACCGTCTCCCGTTCACTTAAACCTGCCGCGTATTGTTTGAAAACATTAATTCCGGATATTTTGTGCCCTATATTCATACTTGTTCAAGCATACGAACATTTCTGGCACTGTAAAAATGCAATCCTGCTCCCGCTGACCTTGAAGAGTAATGTCAATTTTAAAGATTTTAACAATATTCTTGTTCACTTTGAGGTTAATGTAAATGAGGATAACATGTATGATGAATTGTGTTCTTCAAAAAAGATGCGATAAGTTGAGTAATTTCTACTGATGGTAGTTGTGTGAGAAAATGGGCAAAATCCAAAGGTATTAAAATTCACGAAAAAATAAAATTCTTGGCTTTTTCTCAGTATAACAGTATCTAACGCTCTTACTGAACGAATATTTTCGTTGACGAACAGCAAATGGTCTGATGATAGCAACCCTTGTAATGTAAACCTAATAAAAGCTGTTTACCTATCATTTATACAAAAATCATCAGAATGAAAAGGTTTTCTGAGGACATTTCTAGATAATTCAAGGTATGACCTAGAAACAGCCGCGGAATCGGCTGTTTGTGTTCGTTACTGCGACTGAAGGAGTGGAGTGGGGTATAGCCGCTCACTGCGTAAGGTTCTCCAAAGATAAAGCTTGAACTAGACGTGCGTACTCCCATTATCGCGAGATCTCCTTGGAATGTCTTCCTAAACTGCTTACTCTCTGTGCACTTTGTTGTTGTCCATTGTTTGTGAACATAATGAAACTAAGGCAGGTAGGTACAATATTTATCGTGCTCATTTGTAATTTCCGCTTCCCCTGAAAATTACGAGTGATAAACATATCGCCATTGTTTCAACAGTTGATGGATTGTTCATTGTGTGCAGCGTTATTCTGTTTTAAAACACAGTGCATTGTCTACTTGCGATTGTTTTGACAAATTTGAAACGTCCAATGCGTCACAGCTGCAGCTCTTAATTCCTTTTTAACAAAGCGCGCTGCATTATTGTCTGTAATGCATTCTGACACAGTAAACATGCTTTATGAACCATCAGGTCCAAAATGTCCATGTTTACAAACCAACTACAGCTATAATTCTCTTATTCTCTTTATTTCTTGCCCAAGTAACGCCAGCAGTGACTGTCAAATTACACTGTGTCTGCAGAAAAAAAGGAAAAATATAAATAAAAAATAGCCCTTAAAAACGTATGGTGTTTAGTTTCTCTACTACGTGCAGTAAGTAGAGCAAAAAGAACCAACTTCTGATACAACCTTATAACATGAAGTTCTGGGTCCACTCGATGCTAAGGCTGCTTGTACAACACCCATCCAAGTTGTCATCGGACGTCCCCTTTTCCTTCTTTCTTCTGTATCCATTCCAGTCGTTCCTCTGTCATTCTTCTAACGTGTCCACACCACTGTACCCTTTTCTTCTCTATAATATCCACAATATGTTTACTCTCATATTTTTCCTTTATTTTCGGACTTTTTTTTATTCTGTCCAATCTTGATTTTCTAGCAGATCTCCTCAATACATCCATTCCTGTAGCTAGATTTTTTTTTTCTGGTTAAGATTTGCCATACCTCTGCGCCATATGTAAGGATACTTTGGTTTATTGTTTTATAAATCTATAATTTCCTATTTTTTGTGGTATTTTTCCCCATCAAATAAAATTTAATGCATATATTGCCTTCTTAGTTTCTGAAATTCTATGTTTTATTTCTGTTATAATTTTCCCTGACTGATCTACTTTTCTCCCTAAATAGATAAATTCATTCCTTAATTCTATTTCTTCTCCACTGTCGAATTTTATTGATTATTTTTCTTCTCATATAGATATATAAATATTTAGTTTTCTGACTATTAATCTTGGCATGTCCTTTTCCAAATCCTCAATACGCGCTCCAGGTAGGTATATTTTAAACAAAGTTGGCGATATGCTGCGTGTTTGTAAAGATGGTTTATGAAAGAGTGAGTTGGGATAACGATATGGATTGAAGCAATTATTTATTTTGCTTCACGCTGATGTGACTTTAGAAGTAGGATTACATAATATTTTGTCGGTCATACGTCCATGCTGCTTGAAGTAACAATGTTTCAAAGTCCCTTTGATTCACTCCTTTGCTGCTGATAGAGCTATGAGATTTCTCTCTCTGGGTATGCGCGAGTTGTTTTGAAAGGATGACACCAACGTTATATCGGACGGTAAATGACTGAAATGGGTGAAATGATGCTCAAATGAGCCCCAGGTCCATTTAACTCTAAGTTACCCGACATTCGTCTTCTTGGGATAAGGGAAAACATCGGAAATCCCTTATCCGGATAAGTTACCCTAAGGGAGATTCGCTCTCGTGACCTCTTGAACGTGAGGCAGACACGCTAACCATCACGCTACCGAGGCGGGTATTCAGGAGACTAACTTGGACTAGAAAAAAATGGGGAATTAATATAAACGGAAGAAGAGTGATAAACCACAGGTTTCCGGGATGAAGCAATTTCGGATAAAGCGTTTTAATTGCTTTGCCTGCCTTTACTGCGTCAGTGGCAAAAATCAGCACTTTGCGGTGTTTTATTCTCTGTGGCCACAAGAGAAAGAGGCTTTTATCAAACAGCTGGCAAACAGTTTGGTGATTTACTCTCTCCATTACAAGAAGAAATATTTTCCCAGACTTGTCTTCCTTTAACGTATCAACAATCACATTTGCAACGGAATGACCCACTTCATCGCTTGTTTCATGGATAGACACAAATCTTGTTAGCTGAGAGAAACATTTGCAGAAATTATCTTATTGCTTATTTCCTTGTAGGTACAAGGTGAATATTAGAATACAGTAGACTTTGTGCGATAGTCAAATGTTTTAAAGATTCGACATCCCCTTCTCTTTGCACGTTTAACGTATAAAAAGAATTAACAACGATGTTCCATTTCACAAAAGTTTGAAGTTTTCGGAAATAGACACACATAACAAGGAATATCTCCGAAATGGTTCACTCTACAAAAACATTTATTGAGACATAAATCGTGTGCTTTAGCGAGCTCTACATATTTTGTGCAGTAAGATTTTGTCTATCTCTTACGATTTACGACTTATACAAGAGTCATCCAGAGTAAACAGGGCTACATAGGCTATAGTCAGAAAATTCAAAATATACATTTCATTCGCCATAAGAATATCTTAAACGTACGCCATTTTAATCAAAATCGTTAGAGCCATTTTCAAGAAAATGAAAATTTTCGAAAACTTTTCCACGTTAAGGGTAGTTTAGGGTGGGGCTATTTTCTTCAAAATCTTCGTGTTGCATTCTTGAAAGACATTAAACTTAAATACCAACTTTGGTTTTTAACCCACTTTACATTTTTAGTTGTGCTTTTTCTAAAAATGCTTTATTTTATTTGGGGGATCTCAAAACATATATTTCCGGTGAAATCTCCACATCAAATTTTTGGGTGAAATACAATACTTCCTCTATTTACCACTAGGTTCTCTGCTGGTACACCTGTTACCTGCTGTAGTTAGTGCTGCAATGCTAAAAAAGAACATTTAATTTAAAAAATAGCTAAAAGGGAAAAAATGCAAGTAAAAGTTGAAGCCGAAATTGTGAACGCCATAGTTATGGAAATAATACCGCTTCACATGGCAGAATTAAATAATCGGGAAATATTAAAATCGTCGCATGTATTAAAAGGTAGGGACATGGGAATATTGTTCACGGTTAAAATTGTCAGAAAGGACACAGAATGTCACAACCAGGTAGGTAATTAGTGGCAAGCGCCAGGTAATCAGGCTAAGACCCTGTAAGACCAGTTTTCCTGGAATTCGCTTAGCGCAGGTGTGCTGAACCGGGAAAACAAAGGATGGTCACGTATGCTTCAACGAAACAGCGTTGTCAGTGTATAAGGCAATTATGAAGCGAAAGGCATTGATAGCGTCATAATGCCGAGTTTTTAAGGGGTAAATGAGGGGAAATTGGAAGATGACTTATTACCGTGAGCGCGCAAAACGCAGACTTGCCCTCCAGCTCTCTGAGTGGTCAGGTCAGTGACAGAGACTTGCTTTCCGGACCCTCGAGTGTGAGAACACATTACATTTCACAGTAAACAATCTTCGGTCTTAGTAACGACGTAACAATTCTAATAGCAATCGGCAAATCTAAAACATTACTTTGTGAATAAAAGTGTTTCAACGAGAGTTTTGGCTTTTATGTGAAAATACCCACGCATACCCAGAAACTAAAGTCCATGCTGAGCAGCCGCGGCACGGAATACACCTGAGTAGCAGAATTCCGCTTCAAAGTTCTAAAAAAGGACAAGTAAAAGGTCTAAAAACGTACCTTACATAAAAAAATAGCTAAAAAGGCACAAAAGGACAAATAAAATCCTCCATCTTCTGACGTATAGTGACCCATAGTTAACATATGTCATTAACAGACACTAGAGAGAAAAAAGGATGTTTCCTCAACTTCCTAGCCCCAATTCAACAGATGACAATTCATTGAGGGTACGTTGATCCAGTATTGCACCGCATCTGGGACAAATAATTAGCATGGCGTTAGTCTCCGCTAAAAACGTTTCGATCGCTTGTTTATCGTCCGCCAGGACCTCTGCAAGACGGTCAGAGAGTCTCAAGGTACGCTAAGCACTCCAGCAGCACGTGACGGACAAAGAAGAGCACGTCCCGTTTAAAACATTGCAGTGACCGAGCCAAGTTAACCTCCTCGCGACGAGATATCCGAGAGGAAGTTACCCAGTTTATCGCAAGTTCTTTCACTTCTGTAAGCTTATTACCGCGGACAGCTGACCACTCTTCCTGCACCGCTCTGCGCACTTCAAGTCTAGTCTTCTGGAGCACTACGAGACAGAATGAGGTAGAAACTAGCTGAGCTAGCCCTATTGGGTCCTTGCCCCAAGGGATATTCCGGACATCTGTATCTGTAATGTCGGTGCCACAGATATGTTCACACACTTGGTGTAGGTGTCGCATGGGACATACGTGCCTGCCTGCTACATGTGCAACGTAACCAAGCGACCAGTGCACACCTGTGCGTACGGCCGTGCGCACACAACGCACGTGGGTGTGTGTGCAACAGTGGCGTTAGTGTGCTTCACTAATCGATACCAAGCATAACGCGGCGCGGCGCGGCTCGGCACGGCGGCTCCAACCAGCGATCTCTTCCTATACTCGCACAATCCTTCTTCAACACTCGCTCACACATTTCAACTAAAGCTTGGATGCGAGTCACAATAGTCAAGCATCACTGGAATGTTTACCTACTTCATATGTAGGTACTGTCTGAGTAGAGCAATGTCGAGGAATCACCGGAAATATGTTTTGAGGACCCCTGAATCAAAAAAGTCTCTATGTGGGGGGCCGTGTGGTTAGCATGACTCAAAAATAAAAACTCGGTTAAAAACCAAACTTGGTAAAACCATAGAGATGATTCCAAAGAATGACTATGGAATATATCATAATGTTGTGTGTTATTTCATCTTGAAACTGTTACTCATTTCATATTTTCCTCCCCATTTGACAAACACATATGTACTTACTGTAAGCTGCGCAGTACAGTAAAACCTCGTTTATCCGAACTAACTGGAACCAAAGGCAATCCGGAAAATGGAAAAATCCTGTTTATACGAGTAATAACCAAAACATTTTTAAATCATTAAATAAGCAGACTTGCCGTTTATGACGATAAACACGTATGGCGTTTGAACGAAGTATAGTCACGCAAACGCCTAGTTCAGCTGGAGTGGTGTCCAAGTACGTCATAATGTTTGTCAGCAACTCCCAATTCAGCAGCTATTTTCATCAATGTTTCTCCTTTATCAACATCCAACTTTTTATCCATGTAAACCATAACCTTCTTTCACTCTGATTTCGATTTTAAACTTGTCCCTTGAATTACTCTCCCAAACACTGAGTAGATTGAGGGAGGTGTGGTGATCAAGGTCAACGCTTTCTCCCAGAGCTGTGAGACATACCACGTCAGCACCGTGTGACACATGACTAAATCGTTCTTAAACTCTACAAGTAGCATTTTACAGTTCAGTACGAATCGCTATACGTTCTTGCTATCATAGTTAAATTTATTATCTAATCTGAACATTAAATTTTAAAAATCTGCCTACAAATATGATGCGTATAAACAGGTTTTACTGTATATAGCCCACAAGAGACGGAGGCGTCACATTAACATTTTCGCCGCGACAGACAAGGGCAAGGCTGATCCTTCGATTGCTGCATTACGTGAACTGTTCAGTTCCGGGAGGCATGAATCAGCCCGTCCTTTCATCGAGCCTGTACTCCACAGTCCGCAGGGACAACATGCATAGCACGGGGAGAAAGGCTGATTAAATCCAAGTGCTGCGATCATTCAACCGCAAAGTGAGCATTCCTATATTAACAGATACCTATACTCGTACACTTGTGTAACTCAAGAATCAGTCCCGACACAGAAAACGGCAGATGCTGCAAAATAACCTTCACTGTTCATGCTATTACCATTCTGGTTACATAACCTCGTTTTGTTATTCATGCGCATTAGCGGGACATTAAAAAACGCTAGACTAAAGGTTCAACGAATATTCTAGTAACGATATTGATATTTAAGTTGGAGAAGCGAAGTCCAACAACTATAATATTAAATATAGCACAGTTACCTTTAATGAATAGCCTACTACCTTTCATTTATATTCATCTAATTCTTCATTTCCTTAATGGATTAAACGCTACAATTGTTGTTGTTGTTTTTCTGACAGTCTACTGCATTACTTGTAGTGCCAACTGTGAAATATCCCACCCAGGGATGCCTTATTTGCACTGAATGTAAACGACCATCATAATTTCTTTCTGTCACAGTTGATTTAATCTGTCATAATCTGGCATCTGTTACTTATTTCCAGCATGACAAATATATACTATAGTCTGATGTCGTAAATAAGAATTTCTATAGTGTGGTTTTAAGATTTATCAAGCAAGTAATATTTTATATTAGAGCACACAAGAAAATAGTACATAGATATACATATACAACTGCTTTAAGATATGTACGTATATAGGTGAAAAACTGAAATCATCACTGCTAAAAGCACAAGTCGTACAATGATTATGAACAGCTAATATCAATAATTCAGTAACTCTAGGTGGGGTTCGATTCCTGGTACCGGCGTGGGAATTTCTACCGCTGGGAGACCTGGTCCGGGGTGCACTCAGCCTCGTTAGGTCCCTGAGTTGTTAGTTGCCCTCTATGTAGTTGTTAACCAGCCAGGGATCGGTCACTCACTCTCTGAAGATGCCCAACGCAGTCTGGACCACGGCCTATGTATTGGATGTAGCAAATACTGCAGGACGTGCGAATCAATTGGACAAGTGAACTGCCAACATTTACAGTTACTAATGCTACAAGTTAGAGCGATCAATAAGCAGATTCACAGATGCCCGCCAAGACACCGTACCTCCTCCTCCACAAGCAACGTCCCTTCCTTCCTATACACTCACATTACTTTCCCCACTCACTCTACTTCATCTTAGAAACATTTGTACTAATTATCGCCTCATGTCACATTTACTGGCATGTAAAAGAACTCCTGCGGGACAAAATTCCGGCACACCGGGAACACTGATGTGATCCCCGCAATTGACAGCGTCGTTAAATAACAAAATAAATAAATTATGTATGTATTCATGCTACTTGTTTCTTTAAGAGGTTAGAAATTACAACGCAGCGTTTAAATAACATGTAATATCATACTTCAATTTGTGAAATACTCTTAACAAATATAGCTCGTGATGGTCAAATTCCCTACATTAATTGACAATCAATCACTCGTGGCATTACTTTCATACGCAGGAACGTCAAATTATCATATACGAATTAATCGGCTAGTCATCGTTTTGTTTGTTTGATATTATTCTTTTATTTAGTCAGTGTCCCCAACTGCTGAAAACAATTTATTACACATTACAATCAAAACAACATTCCATTTAAATCTGACAATTGTTCTTCTAATAATAAATGTATTTTTCTTGAAGAAAGGTTGTTGTTAATATTAAAAATAAAGTGAGATTTATTTAAAACTGTAAACTGCTCTTCTGCTATAACAACATCGAAATACATGGAATTCTCAGGTTTCGTTTTCCTTAGTTGGCAGTACTAGGCAAGTCAAATTACACTAACCGTAATGAATATATTTTAGGTTTCTTTATACTTTCTGTAGTAAGTAGATTTCACCGGAAATATGTTTTGAGGGCCCCTCAATCTAAAAAAAATTACAAAAAGGACCGTCTGTGTATGTGTGTCAGTCTTTGGACAGTATAACTCAAAAACGAAAAGTCGGTTAAAAAGCTAAGTTGGTATTTAAGTTTAATGTCTTTCAAGAATGCAACACGAAGATTTTGAAGAAAATAGCCCCACCCTAAACTACCCTTTACATGGAAAATTTTTCGAAAATTTTGATTTTCTTGAAAATAGTTCTAAAAGTTTTGATTAAAAAGCAATATGTTTCAGATATTTTTATCACAAATGAAATGTATATCTTGAATTTTCTGGCTATAGCCTACGAAATAGCTGAATGACTTGCATAACTGGTAAACCGTAAGAGATAGTCCAAATCTTACTATACAAAAAATGTAGGTCTTGCTAAAACACACCATTTTTGTCCGAATAATTTTTTTTTTTTTTTTATTTGTAGACTGAAGCATGTCGGAGGTAATCCTTGTATTTGTGTCAGTTTTGGAGAACTTACACTTCTGTCAAATGGAACATTCTTATTCATTTTTTATATATCAACCGTGCAAAGAGAACGGAATCTGAAAGCTTTAGAAGATTTGACTATCGCTCAAAGTCTACTGTATTCCCATATTCCCCTTGTACCTACAAGAAGATAAAGAATAAGATAATTTCAACAAATGTTTATTGCAACTAACACGAAAAAGATATAGCAATAAGAGTTTGTAAAAATGATTAGTACAGGAGTTGAGAGAGTCATGTGAGTGCGACACATCAGATTTTGTTATAGAATTTAATATTTTCTTGTCAAAATTTGCAATATAGTATTTAAATTCATATTTTATTTATCAAATAATACATATAGTCTGACCCTTGCTCCGCTCGAGAATTTCTAGGTTAGGTGAGACGTGTTGTGAAAATCTTGGCGTGTCTCAAGGGCCCTTAAAACACGTATTTTCGGCGATATCGCGATATCGAATTATGCTGTAGCTAGTAGAGAAGCAGTGTTGGTAGAGTGAGATCTTTTTTGTTCAAGTGTGCGTACATACATATTAGCCCAGGGTGGGCTATTTCACGAACCAACAGAGCGCAGTGTATTAGTGCGCATGCTCCGCGGAGACTAGCAAAAACAAAGCCCAAAACCGCACCTTGTTTACATTACACAAATCCCTGATAGGACAATACCGCGCAATGTAAATATCCCAGCTCGGTAAAACCAAATCATCGTCCATTATCCAAAATATTCGACACATTACTTTCCACAAAATATTCTTATTGAAGTTTATTACTCCACCTTTCTGATAATACAGATAGACGTCACATTTTGTATTATCTATTCGTTTTAAGGAGTGTGTCGCATCTGATGGCTTTGAAAATCCACGTTATTTGTCGGAGCAATAAGATAATTTGTACAAATGTTTATCTTAACTAACACGAAGAAGATATAGGAATAAGAGTTTGTAAGTATGATTAGTACACGAGTAGAGAAAGTCATGTGAGTGTTTAGCCGAGTATGCTTCAAGAGATACTCGTACTTAATACGAGTGAATTCACTGAATACGTATCTGCGTGGAACGCAACACACTGCAATACCGCGTGGGAATATCACAAAGGACATATGCATACGTGTTAATGTGATTTTGTGGACAGAATTTCACAAGTGTATTATCATTATTATTGTTATTCAGTTTAATCTATTTATATATTCACACATGGGAGTGCTTTTACCTCCAAGCTAATTTTTGTTTTCCACTTGCTAACACCGATAAACAATTAGGTGCGAGAATTTCACTTTGACAGAGATGGTGAAAATTAGCCACTCTTACATTTCATTGGTTAGATATCATTAAATGGCTGCTATACTCGAGACATGCCTGCCGTGCGTTAATTCTCTATGCAGTTGTTTCATCAACACAAATAAACAGCAACTTTAAATTAAATCAAATCCATTAATTTATTACATTGCACAATTTACAATATAAAAGCTTGTCGCGAGAGTTACCTATTTAATAATAAAAAAACAACTCTTTCCTTAGAATTACTTATATCCCGATCAAGTTACGTATTCTTGTTTATCTACACTGGTAAATCTGGTGACAAGGTTATGTGATAAATTGATGGATTCAATTTAATTTAAACTTTATTTTCTTCTATTTAGAGCATTTAAATAAAAGTTTGTTTTTACAAAAATTACTATTAATTTAATTTTTTATTATTTTATTTGTATTCTTCTCAGCAAATACTTTCATTTGATACCCATATCATGAGTGCATAAAAAATAACTAGACCGCCATTTTGGATTACAATGACGTCACATAGCTAACCATGCATTGTTATTCAAACTTTCTCGTCAATCGCTTGAGCATAACTGAAAGATTCTGACTGTTCTGGGAAACCCAAAGCTAAAAACCCATAATTTTCATTTTAGCAATTTGAAATTGTATCACAGTGTGGCAAATTAATATAATCAGTATGTTTCCATGAGGAATTGAAATCGATTTGAGTCCAATCCCATTCTCAATACGATCCGCGTTTACATGTTCAATTCAATCTGGATTGTGATCGATCTGTATACGCAAGGCTTAAGTTGGTCACTTGGTTTATGTAAATATATGTTTTGTGTGTATTTTAAGTACATTTTGAGGTTAATGAATGTTTTTATAAGAATATATTGTGAGATTATAGAAACATTAGAAGTGACTGTTGTGTTTTATCACATCACTTTCACTAAGAAAACAAAATGACGAGCGTGCAGCGTGTTATGAGCACAGTACAAGTTAGCACCTTAGGCGGTTTCAAATCGATTTGAATCCGATAATGTTTCCATGCAAAAAGTGTTCGATCTGATCCGACTTCTACAAGGATCCAGTTCGATCTGAATCCGCGTTTCCATGCAGTAACATGTGGTGTAAGTTTAAGCTGTATGGGCCCCGGGCTCATTTGAAGATCGTATTACACACTGATTCACGTCCGATATGATGGACAAGTGAAGGTCGTGGCTATTGAGCAATTGCTCTGAAAGTGCGGAAGCCCGATGTGAAATGAAACGTGAAAACTCGTAGCGTGAAAGTAAGTACTTACATTTATTTCAGCACACAAGTCCTGAAGGTGCATTATCGCATTTAAAAACTGGGGGAAGCAAAATTAAATTACTTCCGAACTACTAGCGAACAGAAGTGCCTCCATATCGACTACTCGGCCTTTCTATATGAAATTACAAGTTCGCCCGCCCGCTCGCTCGCTTTCTTTCCTTCCATTTCCCCTCTCACTCTGCATACGGGCCGACCGATAGACCGACCAAGTGTCCAATAAACAAACGTGGTCCTGTACTTCAACTGCCACGTCATCTAACTGACACGTGCGAAGTCTCTGCCGAGTTTCCAGGGAAATGGTGCAGGCAGAGGCACACTAAAATGCTTCTTGATGCATAAGCCTGTAGATCTACCTTGTCTACAGGATTGAAGGTTTCGGTATCATCTCTATATGACCTGTAGGTATAGTTTAACGCTGGCAGTTTCCTGGCGGATATTTTGTTTTAATTCTTCCAAGGTGTGTGTTGTACATTTTAAGTGTTAAGTTACCCCAGAGATAGAAATCGCAAGGGGTCAGGTCGGGAGACAAGGGGACCACAAATCTCTACTAACAATTCTGTCCTGAAACACACATATAATTTGTTCTCATCGAAAGATTCACCGTATGAGCTCTTGCACAGTTTTTTTTTATTAAAAAAAAAGGCAAAATCACGCTCCCTATCTGTTAATTCTCTAAAAACAGGGGGGGCAAATGTACCAACATCAACTGTTAACTCAAAATATCTGACGTACTGCACTCACATGACTTTCTCTACTCTTGTACTAACCATTCTTACAAACTCTTATTCCTATATCTTCTTCGTGTTAGTTGAGATAAACAGTTCTACAAATTATCTTATTGCTTATTTCCTTGTAGGTACAAGGGGAATATGGGAATGCAGTAGACTTTGAGCGATAGTCAAATCTTTTAAATCTCTGAACAACGATGTTGCATTTCAGGAAAGTTTTAACTTTTCTGAAACTGACACAAATAACAAGGAATATCTCCGAAATGGTTCACTCTACAAAAAAATGTATTCAGACATAAACTGCGTGTTTTGGTGAGATGTACATTTTTGGTACAGTAAGATTTTTTCCATCTCTTACGGTTTACAAGTTATTCAAAAGTGATCCAGACGTTGGCAGGCTTCTCTGTAAGCCACTCATGCTTGCTTGGCTGGAACATTTGGATAACCTGCAACTGGTTTTCCTTCTTTCCCTCGTTGAAGTTTCTTCCATGATTGATACCAAGTATAATATGTTGGCATTTCGGAGTAGGTATAGCAGTATTTGTGGGAAATCATCATTCTGACACATTTGAGAACACTGGTGAAGGTCGTAGATGATGGTTTTAATGTGTTTTGTGAAATATGTATACCTACTCTTGGACCAATCACGTGGCTTCTTCATTACTGCTAGCATACTGAGAGTAGAGAAAAACATCTGAATGTGTTACGTGAGTAGAGAAACCCGTATGAATGTAATACGTTGCATTTCTATTTAAATATAGAAAATTTTATGAATTCTATACTGAAGGGCGAGTAGAGAAAGACATGTGAGTGTGTTTCGTAAAAGAAGAGTGAGTAGAGAAAACCGTATGACTATAATACGTTGCATTTCTATTTCAATCATAGAATGGTGTATGAATTCTATACTGAAGGGCAAGTAGAAGAAAAGTGAGTAGAGAAACCCGTATGAATGCAATACCTTGCATTTCTATTTAATCATAGAAAATTGTATGAATTCTATACTGAAGGGCGAGTTGAGAAAGAAATGTGAGTGTGTTTCGTAAAAGAAAAGTGAGTAGAGAAACCCGTATGAATGTAATACGTTGCATTTCTATTTAATCATAGAAAATTGTATGAATTCTATACTGAAGGGCGAGTAGAGAAAGAAATGTGAGTGTGTTTCGTAAAAGAAAAGTGAGTAGAGAAAACCGTATGAATGTAATACGTTGCATTTCTATTTAATCATAGAAAATTGTATGAATTCTATACTGAAGGGCGAGTAGAGAAAGAAATGTGAGTGTGTTTCGTAAAAGAAAAGTGAGTAGAGAAACCCGTATGAATGTAATACATTGCATTTCTATTTAATCATAGAAAATTGTATGAATTCTATACTGAAGGGCGAGTAGAGAAACAAATGTGAGTGTGTTTCGTAAAAGAAAAGTGAGTAGAGAAAACCGTATGAATGTAATACGTTGCATTTCTATTTAATCATAGAAAATTGTATGAATTCTATACTGAAGGGCGAGTAGAGAAACAAATGTGAGTGTGTTTCGTAAAAGAAAAGTGAGTAGAGAAAACCGTATGAATGTAATACATTGCATTTCTATTTAATCATAGAAAATTGTATGAATTCTATACTGAAGGGCAAGTAGAGAAACAAATGTGAGTGTGTTTCGTAAAAGAAAAGTGAGTAGAGAAACCCGTATGAATGTAATACGTTGCATTTCTATTTAAATATAGAAAATTGTATGAATTCTATACTGAAGGGCGAGTAGAGAAAGACATGTGAGTGTGTTTCGTAAAAGAAAAGTGAGTAGAGAAAACCGTATGGCTATAAAACGTTGCATTTCTATTTCAATCATAGAATGGTGTATGAATTCTATACTGAAGGGCAAGTAGAAGAAAAGTGAGTAGAGAAACCCGTATGAATGTAATACATTGCATTTCTATTTAATCATAGAAAATTGTATGAATTCTATACTGAAGGGCAAGTAGAGAAACAAATGTGAGTGTGTTTCGTAAAAGAAAAGTGAGTAGAGAAAACCGTATGAATGTAATACGTTGCATTTCTATTTAATCATAGAAAATTGTATGAATTCTATACTGAAGGGCGAGTAGAGAAAGAAATGTGAGTGTGTTTCGTAAAAGAAAAGTGAGTAGAGAAAATCGTATGAATGTAATACGTTGCATTTCTATTTAATCATAGAAAATTGTATGAATTCTATACTGAAGGGCAAGTAGAGAAAATCGTATGAATGTAATACGTTGCATTTCTATTTAATCAAAGAAAATTGTATGAATTCTATAGTGAAGGGCAAGTAGAAGAAAAGTGAGTAGAGAAACCCGTATGAATGTAATACGTGGCATTTCTATTTAATCATAGAAAATTGTATGAATTCTATACTGAAGGGCAAGTAGAGAAACAAATGTGAATGTGTTTCGTAAAAGAAGAGTGAGTAGAGAAACCCGTATGAATGTAATACGTGGCATTTCTATTTAATCATAGAAAATTGTATGAATTCTATACTGAAGGGCAAGTAGAGAAACAAATGTGAATGTGTTTCGTAAAAGAAGAGTGAGTAGAGAAACCCGTATGAATGTAATACGTTGCATTTCTATTTAATCATAGAAAACTGTATGAATTCTATACTGAAGGGCAAGTTGAGAAAGAAAAGTGACTGTGTTTCGTAAAAGAAAAGTGAGTAGAGAAAACCGTATGAATGTAATACGTTGCATTTCTATTTAATCATAGAAAATTGTATGAATTCTATACTGAAGGGCGAGTAGAGAAAGAAAAGTGACTGTGTTTCGTAAAAGAAAAGTGAGTAGAGAAAACCGTATGAATGTAATACGTTGCATTTCTATTTAATCATAGAAAATTGTATGAATTCTATACTGAAGGGCAAGTAGAGAAAGAAATGTGAGTGTGTTTCGTAAAAGAAAAGTGAGTAGAGAAAACCGTATGAATGTAATACGTTGCATTTCTATTTAATCATAGAAAATTGTATGAATTCTATACTGAAGGGCAAGTAGAGAAACAAATGTGAGTGTGTTTCGTAAAAGAAAAGTGAGTAGAGAAACCCGTATAACTACAAAACGTTGCATTTCTATTTAATCATAGAAAATTGTATGAATTCTATACTGAAGGGCGAGTAGAGAAAGAAATGTGACTGTGTTTCGCAAAAGAAGAGTGAGTAGAGAAAACCGTATGAGTATAAAACGTTGCATTTCTATTTCAATCGTAGAATTGTATGTTGAAGCGCGAATAGAGGAAGAAATGTGATCGTGCTTTGCAAAAGAAAACAGAGTAGAGAAAACCGTGTGAATGTAATATGATGCACTTCTACTACAATCATAGAAAATTGTACGTTGAAGGGCGAATATAAAGGGAAGGATATGCGAATGTCTCAGGTAAAAGAAAAGTGAGTAGAGAAAAACATGTGAATGTTACATTGTATAGTAAAATGGATAGCATAAGAATCTTCTCTATGAAAAAACCCATACATGCCGAAATTGGCAAAGATCGGTCCAGTGGTTTAGGAGATTGGCGGTTTTATACATACACACAACCGCTTTTCTCGGTTTCAATGGGGGAAAAGAAAAATGTGGTTTTTCCGTTTATCCGTTTCTTTTCATAAGAACCTTCCTCGCAGTTAAACGAATGTTTGGTTTGAAAAAAGAATTAGCTAAACTGGCCCAGCCGTTTCGAAGTTACGCGGTTATGAAGATTTACAAATTTATTTTTACTTTCTGTACTACAACGATGTTTTAAAGAACTGTACATCTTTTGCATTATGTTTCTTTTTTTATTTGTCCCTTCTGAATGAAGACGGGCTTCACAAGCTATTCACAGGAAACTTCAGATATCTGTTTGTGATATAATCAAAATAGGCGGTTTAGCTGCATTCATTTCATCTCAATTTATGAGTAAACAAATGCTAACAGCATTTACATGCTGCAAGATTTGGTCAATCAATACAACTTAATTTTTATATCCAATTCTTCCACGCCCTTGTTTTAGCCTTTTAGTATTTGAGTTTAAACTGGAGACCATTATGGATAGTTTTCTTTTGTTTTATTAAGGAATATTCCACAATACAATGCATTTCCTCCTTTATCCCTCTTCTGCTTTCCAATCCAGAATTTTATAAAGTATTTGATCCTCTGATATTCTGAGTACATGTCCATACTCTTCTACAATTTTCAAAAGTTTTTTTCTCAACTTACATAATTTCCCTTATTCTATTATTCCGAACATTATCTTTCCTGAATTTTTGTGCCAACCATCTCCAAAAATTCATTCCTAATAACATTAATTAATAGTTTTTTATCTTCTTGAAAATAATGGTATGAAGAGAATCTAAATCTTACTGTGATTTTCAGATAAAAAATGTAATTATTCCTCTTTCACCCGAGAACAATGTTGGTAGCAATGATAATAAATTAGAATAAAGAACACACACATCTTTAACAGATACATTTCCAAATATCCATTTACATTGGACACCATTAGTGTAAATATAAACACACAAATATACGACATGTCCTTTGGAAGTTAAAGCCCTTAACCTAGAAACTCTTTATACAAATTTGACTCACATCTAACAACTGGCACATTTGGAAAAAAGCACAACGAAGTTTGATGGCAAGACTGAAGCTGTTTATACCACCTTTCAAAACTGGTTACAACACTGCAACATCTTGTGCTGAGATGGAAAAACTTAAATTGTTTTCTAGTGGATTCCAGCACATTCTGAAATAACAGTGAATAAAGAAAGGAGAGCGGTCCAAACTTCAGCAAAAATATACTTATTGCTAGTGTTTTCCTTTAAAACAGGAGAAATAGAAGCATTAGAAAAGAAGGAAAGAAAAATGTTGAGGAAAATCTTGGATCCAATTCAAACTGAGAGTTTAGACTCAGGAAAAATGAAGACCTGTATAAAAGTAAAGAATGTGAAAAGATTTCAGATACAATCAGGAAAACAAGAATAAGATAGTTCGGTCATTTAATGAAGATGGATAATAATAATAAACTTACAAAACAAACTCTCAAGCATATATACGAATGGATGCAAGGGATAAGGAAACAAATGAAATGGAATTAACAGAAGAAAACTACGAATCGGACACAAGAAAGGAGAAAAATCACAGTGACAGAATGAAGAAATATAGGAAAAAATAGAAAGGAAAAACAAAATACATGAATATAAATGCAACGGGTTGCTTAACATGGTCCGAAGATGACCTGAAACAATTATATAAAAAAACAATAAAAAATAAATTTGACTAAAAATTTAAGTTAATAGAAGCTAATGAAAATTGTCAATTGGACAGACTACTGGAAGACTTCTGACTTGTTCGTGGTTTACTGTTGTTATATGAGAGGTAGAATCACAACTGAAAAACTTAATGCCAGGGCTGGGATTTGAACCACACCATCGGGTGCTGTAAGCAAAAAGTCAGTGGTTCAAATCCCAGCTGTGGCATTCAGTTTTTCAGTTCCGATTCTACCTCTCAAACATTGCCCACACCAACAGTAAGTTTGTTGGCATGTCTTGTTGTTATGTTTAGGCAAATGATCATAAGTTTACAATACTGACATCAAGTTGAAATGGAAGATGTTTATATACTGGGAGAATAGAACGAGAATGACTTACTTAACTCTTCTGTATTACACACACACAAACTACTTGATTCTATTTGTAGCGAGAAAATTATCAAAACAGAAGTATCTCTGTTAAAAATTATTCATTCTGCTCACTTCCGTTAGTTGCCATGCACAAGTAACGCTGGTACTCTAGCAAATAAACTGCGGTCACAGTCAACAAGCGAAGACCATGCCACTGATGTTCACTACACATGTAGATGAAACATCTGCACATCAAAATGCTAGCAGATCACGGCCTATCAGCCCACAACAATCCTCTACTCATCTACCATCTAGCTTGATCATCACGAGTGACTACATTATCAGAAGCTCCAAACTGCGGCTGTCAAAAATGAGTTTTAAATGTTATTTATACAAAATAAGATTTAACCACATATACCTAATACTTGAGTTTACAAGTTCGAAACATGGTGCTCGTTTATTGGTACAATACAATGAACACGATCAGAACGGATACTACTTTAGACTTAAGATGTTGCCAAGGTTGGTCTCGTAGTTCAGATGCTAGGGTCTTGGTTTTGATTCCCAGAGAGAGCTTCGCAATTTCTCTTTAGCCAAGACTATTCCTCTATCCTCCCCAGAGTCTTGAAGTATGGACACGTGCACACAAAACCTAAAACCCACTGCGTACGAGTTAAAGCCACAGGCAACATGTTCCAAAAGGTGAAAGGTTACTGATATAACCTTTGAGCTTAAGAGAAACAGGAAGTGTCAAATGGTCAAAAATGTAATGTTTCATTTTCATCGCATTTAAATTTTATGATATTTTCTGAGCAAGAAAATGCATAGTTCTATGGT
Source organism: Tenodera sinensis (assembly GCA_030765045.1). Lineage (NCBI taxonomy): Eukaryota > Metazoa > Arthropoda > Insecta > Mantodea > Mantidae > Tenodera > Tenodera sinensis. Next base: position 5,990,655 of record CM060974.1, read on the forward strand.
TTTATATACAATGCTTCTTTATTTAAAAGCACTTTAAAGCTATGAATTTTGATGCAAGTCGTTATAACTGACTTCTTGTTTCATTAGCTTTTTCTCGGAAACAACATTTTCATATAAATGGCAATCTTTCTCGGCAACCATTAGGGCAAATTTTGCATACTTCTTTTTGCTACAGAATTATGATGATATCACTCACAGTTTGAGAGCAGCACCCATACTTTGTTGAAAATATTGTGTAAATTTTACGTTCTCATTTTTCTGCATATTGAAAAGTTGATTCTAGCAAAACCATTAGGGATATTATTTTAAATCAATATAACATATATATGAGGCATAAGTGTAAAAAATTTCAGTGCTCTGCTATTTGTAGTTATTCTAATTTTGTGGCAGCGATATATCCTATTTTTCACATAATATTTCTTCTGTTTACTGATTAAATAATTTTTTTTAAAGAGAAAGTATAGGAGCTAGGATAATGCAATTTGCCATAGATATTCCCTACAGCCTGGTATATGTGCCTGAGTTTTACAAAGGAATTCACTTGGTAATTGTTAAGCAACAATTGTCCTTGACTGAGTTCCACGCTTCCACCTTCCCTTAAATGGGTGGAAAAAAAAGTTAACAGATATTAGCGACAAAAACTTCTTCTTTTTTAATTATATAATTTCCTAAAGGACTACTTTTGATAAAGATACAAACGACTCAATACCCTCTCTCATCCGAGTTTGACAGCTCCTCGACAGGCATCTGACACCAAACACACATTTGTAAGTTTTCTATACAACGAGGAGAATCAGAGAGAGAGAAAGAAAGAAAGAAATATTTAAACAGTCACTTCTTGTTTGTACCTGACGACCAACAAAAGTGTGGGATTATTATGTACAAAATGGGCTACTCGTTATGTTTTGAGGTTCAGGAGTATCACACTAGTTCTAATGTTTACATTAGTATATAGTAAACTTCAGTATTATTTTGTGGTAACCTCATTTAATTTATTTATTACACTTTCTAATAAAACTAAAGTTCTTTATTTTGAACATTTTTAAGAAGTCAGTTCCCTATTAAATTATTTTTATTTTGTCAATACATTTTATGCTAAAGCCACCTTCTTTTGTCTTTCTGTATTTGTCATAGCTTTATAACATACTTGTTTTGGCAAATAAACCACTGATCTATCTTATTAGAATAACAACTGAATGGAATGACATAGGACTGGTATTTCTGCAACATTAAACATGAAATGATGTGCTATTGAAATACAATCCCAGAATAAGACATTAAGCTGAGAAACAATACATGCAATCATTGTTGGATGTATAACAACAGTTTGTTAAAACCTCTAGCTGTTTGTCTTGAAATGTTTACTGTAAACTATGTTTATTTACACATGGTAAAGTTTCCTACATGAAACAGTATATGCAAGCAAATGTAGTAGCGTATATAAGTACTTAAAACAGTGTCACTAGCTTGGATGATAATAACTTGGCGGGCTGGCGTCATCAGCAGTGTCTACTATTCAAAACAAACAGCTGTCACAGCAAAAATATCAACTATGTGAGATGCTACCACATTATAATTCTCTAGTAAGTGAAAAGTTTAATGTTCTCAAACAATAAATGGCCTACACATGTTGTCACAGAGTAAGAAAAGTACTTTTAGGAAAGCAATGATTCACACCGAAGCCTTAAACCGATATATTTTACGAAATCGCGATTTCTTTATGTCAACATAACCTTACAAATGGATGTTTTGGCATGTCATTGAACACTTTAACATAAGAATCGTTTATAAGGTCGCTCACAAGGTTGATAGCAGTGAGTAACAATGATTTTCTGATTAGCTGATACTTCTTGCTCGCTGTGCACGGACCCGGGATCAAAAAGTTCATGGTAACCTCAAGGCAGTTATTGCTTACCTGATTCTTTACGTTGATAAGAAGCTGAGGGTTGCCAATATTGATGAGGTACAAAAAGTATACGATGCCTACATAGCAGGCACAACTAGCACCACGTATATACCTCATTTCGACGCGAAATTCTCCACCTTCCTCACCGACAGAAAACCATCAACTTCCCATGACACGAACTGTTTCGCAACTAAATAGCATGGGCTGTTTGCACAACTCCCCGCTAGAGCGTAGCACCATACACATGCGCCTACTGCTTCTAGCGGAAAGTGGTACAACTATTCCATCTTTCAAGTACAATATTGAATTGCACATAAACGCCGGTAAATAGGCGAATTTATTCTAAGTAAATGGTTTTCTGTATCTTTTCCGTATTTCCCTACACTACATTTCCATATGGACCTCAAAATTTGAGCGTTAATAATGCCTGTTTAAAGTAACCAAAAGTGTTACATACGCACATTAAAATGAATGCTAAACATAAAGTAAAATTATGAACAATGTATTGTTACAGTCACCTAACCTTCTCTACTCTCGTACAAACCACCCCTTCAGACACTAACATTTCTATCTACTTCCTGTTAATCCAGATAAACATTTGTAAAAAAAGATGGATAAAGAGAGAATGAAATTGACTCTGAATGTACTGTAAGACTCGTATTCGGGAGACTCCGAGTTCTATTCCCGTTGATCGCCCACTCAAACTTTGCGGTTTTCCTTGTGTTTCCTGGTCGGTAGGTGAATGCTGTGGGCCATTTCCTTCTCATATTTCAGCTCTTAAGTCTAGGTTTTGTGACGTATGACGGTGCCGGACAGATGGCGCAATTGGATGCTCAAAACAAAGAGTATTCCCAATAGACATTAGAGGGCTGCTTGGTCGACGGGTCGTTTATCACCCTTTCTAGGCAGCCCCAGTACTTGGAAGGATCTTAGAACCTGGAACGATTAGGGACTTCCGTACGTCTCTGTGCAACCCTGTGACCTTCTGCGCTTTCCTTCTGAGGAGAAATAGATCTGTATAAAGGTCGCAGTGCACAAGACTTCCCTCTTTTTGTGACAAATTGTCTTGCCTTGCCTGTCTCAGTGGGGATTCCGTTAGCCGATGGCTTATTGTGCGTCAAACCCCGGAAGAAGGGATGATATGAAGGTACCCTACAGGCGCCCAGAACGTATCACAGGTAGAACTACTACGTTGGGTTCCTAATAGGTGCAGGCACTTCTTCTGCTCGACGGAGTTCCAAGTCAACACAAAGAGCACATCACTAGCCAGGTTCGGCTAATCAATACCCCAGCCCACCACAGCGCCTCCCCTCAGCCGAACACTGTAGTTCCAGAGCCTAAGCTCCGCCGCAGTGTATGCTACTGACTGTTGCAACCTGGAAACACCGGAGAGAGACGGAGTGACTCGGGGGATGTAAGGTAAATATCGCCTGAGTGACCCGGAAAATCCCCACATGACTTCCTCTACTCTTGTACTAACCATTCTTACAAACTCTTATTCCTATATCTTCTTTCTCGTTAGCTGAGAAACATTTGTACAAATTATCTTATTGCTTATTTCCTTGTAGGTACAAGGGCAATATGAGAATACAATAGGCTTTGAGCGATAGTAAAGTGTTTTAAAGCTTTCAAATTCCATTCTCTTTGCTCGTTTAACATATAAAAAATGAATAACGATGTTCTATTTGACAATTAGTTCTCCAAAAGTCACACAAATAACAAGGAATATCTCCGAAATGGTTCACTCTTTAAAAAAAAAAAAAGAAGAAGAAACACTGTCTAGACGTAAATTGTGTTTTAGCAACACCTACATTTTTTGTACAGTAAGATTTTGTCTATCTCTTACAGTTTACGAGTTATTGAAAAGTCATCCCGAGTAAATAGGACTGCATAGCCTATAGCCAGAAAATTCAAAATATACATTTTATTTGTCATAAAAATATTACAAAAATATGGTGTGTTAATCAAAATCGTTACAGCTATTTTCAAGATAATCAAAATTTTCGAAAAAATTTCCATGTAAAGGGTAGTTTAGGGTGGGGCTATTTTCTTCAAAATCTTCGTGTCGCATCCTTGAAAGAAATTAAACTTAAATATCAACTTTGGTTTTTAACTGACTTTTTGTTTTTGAGTTATGTTGTTCACAGACTGACAGACACATAGACTCGGACCTTTTTCTAAAACTGCTCTTTTGGATTCAGGGGACCTCAAAACATATTTCCGCTGAAATCCCGACATCGAATACAATACTTCCTCTACTTACTACACGTAGAAGAGAAAGTAAAATGCTAATGTCAGGAACGTCGGACGCGGGAATCGAACCTACGACCTCCCACAGGCGTCACGGTGAAATCTCCCTGAGTGCCATCGTACAGTTCCCCCCCCCTTCCCCCTCCTCCTTCCTTCATGTTCCCCGTCTTCGCCGCGCTCTTAGATGATGTCGGAATTAATTAACTCGGCTTAAGATCGCTATGAGTGGCAAAAAAACACACTCACTCTTTGATTCTACTCTATTCTATGTAACCTGTTCTCAAGTTGTTTTTCTTTGTAACTGATAGGAGGCAGGTAAAGGCAGGAGAGAGATTAAACCTCGGATGTGCTTGGCAATTTTGCTTGGAGATTCTATTGCGGATCAGTCTTTATATAAATAACTCATCAAAGGCATCATCCCTCTCTCATTTTACATCCCACAGAAAAGCTGCACCATTAAAATTCAAATAATGCTTTCAGAGACTTGGTACCTAGTCTCAGAATAAGCGAGACAGTTTAATTTCTAATTAGTCTTGTGATGTGTATAGGTTAGATAGCATCTTGTCCTTTGTAGGTATAAGAGGATGAAGATGTAACAAAGTGAAGTATCGTACCGCTGCTCACAGACTGCAGACGTCCCTTAATGTGCAGTATGCTACATCGAGAACTGTCAAGTGTTGCAGTATATACACACACACAGGCTGCGTTTCTCCGCTTTGAGCAAGCGGTGCTCTATCACTACGTTTCTATGGGCAATCGAAATCGAGTGAGGAGTGAGAAATGAGTGGGCAGTGAGTGAGTGAGTGAGTGAGTGAGTGAGTAGGTGAGTAACTGAGTGAGTAACTGAGTGAGTGAGTGAGTGGGTGAGTGAGTGGGTGAGTGAGTGAGTGGGTAAGTGAGTAGGTGAGTAACTGAGTGAGTGAGTGAGTGGGTGAGTGAGTGGGTGAGTGAGTGAGTGGGTAAGTGAGTAGGTGAGTAACTGAGTGAGTAACTGAGTGAGTGAGTGGGTGAGTGAGTGGGTGAGTGAGTGAGTGGGTAAGTGAGTGGGTGAGTAACTGAGTGAGTAACTGAGTGAGTGAGTGGGTGAGTGAGTGGGTGAGTGAGTGAGCAGGTCAGTGAGTAAGTGAGTGAGTAACTGAGTGGGTGAGTGAGTGAGTGAGTGAGTGGGTAAGTGAGTAGGTGAGTAACTGAGTGAGTGAGTGGGTAAGTGAGTGAGTAACTGAGTGAGTGAGTGAGTGAGTAAGTGAGTGAAGTTGTAGTGCATATGATACATTTTATAATGTGCTATTCTTTATATGAGTTAAGAGTGTAGAATGTCAGCTTCTGTTTTACTTTCTCTACTAATAAATAGGGGAAGTATTCTATTTCACCCAAAAATTCGATGTCGGGAAATATGTTTTGAGGCCCCCTGAATAAAAAAAAAAGAATTTTTAGAAAAAGGTCTCTCTCTCTCTCTCTGTGAGTGTGTGTGTGTGTCTGTGTGTGTGTGTGTATGTGTGTGTGTCTGTCTGTCTGTCTGTCTGTCTGTCTGTCTGTCTGTCAGTCTGTGGACAGCATAACTCAAAAACGAAAAGTCGGTTATGTTCAAATAATGTTTTTTTAGAGTGAACCATTTCGGAGATATTCCTTGTTTCGAAAAGCTTAAACTTTCTAAAATATAAATCGTTGTTCATATTTATATATTAAGTGTTCAAAGATAACGGAATCTCAAAGCTTTAAAACATTTAACTATCGCACAAAGCCTACTGTATTCCCATATTCCCCTTGTACCTACAAGGAAATAAGCAATAAGATAATGTGTACAAATGTTTATCTCAACTAACACGAAGAAGATATAGGAATAAGAGTTTGTAAGAATGGTTAGTACAAGAGTAGAGAAAGTCATGTGCGGAGGAATACAAGTTTGTACTTTGTTTACATTGCAGTTTAAAGTAAGGCCAGCGAAGGTATAGTAAAGCGATGGAGTGAACTGTAAGGTGCAGTATTGAAGTGAGAATTTTGCATGATTTGTCATAAATTCCAATTATGTACATAAACTCATACCTTCTATAACAATCGCTTAACCTACAAATTTAATGTATCATTTACTGAAGTACGCTTTTAAATCGCTATTAAAGAATATACATTGTGCAAATTGTGCTAGAGCGCCAACAACCATTGGAACAAGTGATACGTATAAAAGTAATGGAGATAGATTGACAAAGATAGATCAATAAGCGGTTTTCCTGCATAATGCAGCATTTCCCGTCCAAGTAAAGCACACGGCCCCTTGAGTTTAATTAGCACTTACTGATCATAACAAATCTCTTGAGCGAAGCGATAATATAGTAAGCTGAAGTACGTGGTTTAGATTAAGTAATTAATTAGTGGTGTTGTGATGTTGTGCATTGTAGGTACGGCCTGGAACCTACCCACCCACCCACCCTCTTTAGTACGTTTTCTTATCCACTAATATAATCACGTAACTACAACAAACATGGACATTTTCCCGCTACAGAGAATGCGCAATGGCGACTTCTAACCCACAACAGAAGCGAAATTCGCGGTATTAGCGGTGTTTTGATTTTTGTTTCCTTCGCAGTGAGATGTTAGTTTATTCACACAATTGGTAGTTCTTGGACATGCAACGTTTCAACAGGACGTCTATCGGGTCAAGTAATGTTTTTATAATAAAGTACCTGGGCGACTCGGCGTTTTTCACCTCTGTTTTTGTGAAATCTTGTTTTTTGTGGGAGAAGATACTTATTTAGATAAACTGAAAGTTAAAACGTTAACTAAATAACAATTTTAATCGCAATTGTGAAGAGTCATTTCCGAGATACAAATATTTCATAAACACCATCATTTCATCTGTAAAACGTCTAATGCTAAACGTAGGCCTCCCCCATAGATATCCACCCAGTTTGAGGTTTTCGTCGACCATTTGCTCCATTATGGAGTTCAGTTCTTTGCTGCTGCAATTGTCTCCAGGACGTTAACACATTGGCCAAGGCCCTTCATACTTCCGTCGAGTTCTTCCATGGCTTCCTTTACCCCGGCCAGTCGCTCGTTAGTATTCCCCGATAGAATTATCTTCAAATTAGACATTCCCGTTTTCATCTTTTCTATTTCGGACTTTGCATTTTCAATTTGCCTTGCATTTTTGTTTCCATTTTGTCCATTTTTGTTCCTACATTTTCTATTCCGTAATTTACATTTTTCCAATTCGGTTTTCATCTTTGTTTCCTCTGCCGCATTCCGGGATTCATTTCATTTCCCTTTATGTCCATCTTGGCTAACATTTGTTTCATCAACTGTTCCATATCGTGCTTTTCGTTGCACTCCTGACACCAATTGTGATTACTTTACTTTTTTAACTATTTCTTTATTTTTTATTAAAACACCGGAGCAAAGGCACTGTTAAAGAATAACAAATGCGACAGGAAGAAAAGCTGGTTGATAAAGTCATGCGAATGTACTACGTATTTCTGTTTCAATCATGTAGAAAATTATATGACTTGTTCGTAATTGTTCGCCGAAGTGGGAGTAGTGAAAGAAATGTGATTGTGTTTAGTAAAAGAAAAATGAGTAGAAAAACCGTGTGAATGTTATACGTTGCACTTATATATCAAGTGTATGGAAAAATGTATGGATTGTTTGCAGAAGAGGGAGTAGTATGTTAGGTAAAAGAAAAAGGAGTAGAGAAAACCATGTGAACGTAATACATTGCGTGGTAAAATGGATTGCATAAAAATGCTCACCATGAAAACAATTATATATGTCACTTTTCATGGTGATCAGTCAACCTGTTTTGGAATTTACTCACTCTTCAACATAAGATATGTATAGGCGTTGGTATGTATGAAGTTGATAAACCATAAGGAATAACATGTGAATTGTTACGTAAAACGAAAGTGAGTAGAGAAAGTAGTATGAATGTAATACGTTGTATTTCTTTTTCAAACATATCAAATTGTATGAATTATATGTTGAAGGGCGAATAGTGAAAGAAGACTGATGGTGCCTCGTAAAGGAAGAATTAGTAGAGGAAGTCGTGTGAATGTAATGCGTTGCATTTATAATTCAATCATAGAATATTATATGAATTGTATGTTGAAAGGAAAACAGAGGATAAATGAATGTGCTACGTAATAGAAATGCGAGTAGAAAACCATTTGAAAGTAATATATTGTGCAGTAAAATTGTTACCATAAAAACTTTCCCCATGAAAAAATACATATCCGTGCCGAATTTCACCACCTAGGCGGCCCGGGTTCGATCCCAGGGACCCGCATGTGGTATTCGTGGTGGACGAAGCGGCGTCAGGGCGGGTTTTCTCCGGGTACTCCGGTTTCCCCCGCCATCTCATTCCACCGGTGCTCCATCTTCATGTATCATCAGTGTCACCGCCTGCGGTGCCGTAGTAGTAAAAGCGGGCGTTAAACACTACAACAACAACAGTGCCGAATTTCGCGGTGATCGATTAAGTGGTTTTCGAGCTTAACAGTTAGATATATACAAACATCCAAGTTATATAGATGATATGAATTGTTTGTAGAAGAGTGAGTAGAGAGAGATCTGAATATGTTACCTAAAAGTGAGCAGAGAAAACAGCATGAATGTAGCATTTCTATTTCAAACGTATAAAAAATTGTATGACTTCTTTGTAGAAGAGAGAGTAGAGAAAAAGATGTGAATGTGTTCTAAAAGTGAGAGGAGAAAACAGTGAGAATGTAATAGCATATCTATTTCAAACGTACAGAACATGATATGACTTATTTTAAAAGTAGGGATAAAATTTTTTTTTGTGAAAATCATGTTTTTATGGAAAATTGTTTATAGAACAGTGAGTAGAGAAAGAGACGTGAATGTGTTACCTAAAAGTGAGTAGAGAAAACACTGTGAATGCAATATGCAGTATCTCTATTTCAAACATACAGAAAATTGTATGACTTATTTGTAGAAGAGTGAGTAGAGAAAGAGATGTGAATGTGTTACCTAAAAGGGAGGGGAGAAAACAGTGAGAATGTAATAGCATTTCTATGTCAAATATACAGAACATGGTATGACTTATTTTAAAAGTGCGAATAAAAATGTTTTTTGGTGCAAAATCACGTTTTTATGGAAAATTGCTTATAGAAGAGTGAATAGAGAAAGAAATGTGAGTGCGTTAGCTAAAAGTAAGTAGAGAAAACACTGTGAATGTAATATGCAGCATGTCTATTTCAAACATACAGAAAATTGTATGACTTATTTGTAGAAGAGTGAGTAGAGAAAGAGATATGAATGTGTTACCTAAAAGGAAGGGGAGAAAACAGTGTGAATGTAATAGCATTTATATTTCAAACATACAGAACATGGTATGACTAATTTTAAAAGTGGGGATAAAAATGTTTTTTGGTGCAAAATCACGTTTTTTATGGAAAATTGCTTATAGAAGAGTGAGTAGAGAAAGAAATGTGAGTGCGTTAGCTAAAAGTAAGTAGAGAAAACACTGTGAATGTAATATGCAGCATCTCTATTTCAAACATACAGAAAATTGTATGTATACTTATTTGTAGATGAGTGAGTAGAGAAAGAGATGTGAATGTGTTACCTAAAAGGGAGGGGAGAAAACAGTGTGAATGTAATAGCATTTATATTTCAAACATACAGAACATGGTATGACTAATTTTAAAAGTGGGGATAAAAATGTTTTTGGTGCAAAATCACGTTTTTTTATGGAAAATTGTTTATAGAAGAGTGAGTAGAGAAAGAAATGTGAGTGCGTTAGCTAAAAGTAAGTAGAGAAAACACTGTGAATGTAATATGCAGCATCTCTATTTCAAACATACAGAAAATTGTATGTATACTTATTTGTAGATGAGTGAGTAGAGAAAGAGATGTGAATGTGTTACCTAAAAGGGAGGGGAGAAAACAGTGTGAATGTAATAGCATTTATATTTCAAACATACAGAACATGGTATGACTAATTTTAAAAGTGGGGATAAAAATGTGTTTTGGTGCAAAATCACGTTTTTTATGGAAAATTGCTTATAGAAGAGTGAGTAGAGAAAGAAATGTGAGTGCGTTAGCTAAAAGTAAGTAGAGAAAACACTGTGAATGTAATATGCAGCATCTCTATTTCAAACATACAGAAAATTGTATGTATACTTATTTGTAGATGAGTGAGTAGAGAAAGAGATGTGAATGTGTTACCTAAAAGGGAGGGGAGAAAACAGTGTGAATGTAATAGCATTTATATTTCAAACATGCAGAACATGGTATGACTAATTTTAAAAGTGGGGATAAAAATGTTTTTTGGTGCAAAATCACGTTTTTTATGGAAAATTGTTTATAGAAGAGTGAGTAGGGATACAGATGTGAATGTGTTACCTAAGAATGAGTAGAGAAAACGCTGTGAATGTAATATGCATGTATACAAAAATTTAATAAAATCTTTAGAGTCGTTTCTGAAATACCAATATAAGAATTGCTATGTAGAAGCGGGAATAAAAAATGTTATTTTTTATGTAAAATCGCGTTTTTTTCGGGAATTACACCTATATAGATGAACTTAGAAAGCAAAACCCTATCTGAATACAAAATTTGATCGAAATCGTTAGAGCCGTTTCCAAGTTGCGCGGAATATATAAGAATTGCTCGTTTAAATATATAAGATATATTATCCATGGTTGTGCTCTCTCTTCGGAAGCCCATCTAAAGTTCAGAAAGAATGTTATATTGTTGCCCCATATTTGTATTCTTGTAGCCATAATATCTGTGGAAATATAGGTAGTTAGGAGTAAGCCTAGGATTGTAAACGGCAAATGTGTTGATGGCAAAGGTACATAACAAAATGTAGCTGTTGGTGACAGCGGAAGTGCTGTCACGTGGCACAACATTCTTATAATGTGAAAACAAGTGAATCAAACGTTCTCTGCGAAGCGTGAAGCATGAAGTGGGAAACACATGTAACTATATATAACTCATGAGTAACATGTGGCGGGCGATAATTGTAGCGTTTATGACCGTAGAGGACATTATTTTTTGTTGGGGGACATTTATAAATAAACTAACACACTGAAGCGGCCCTCGCTTTCCATCGCCTATCATTTAACGTTGTCCTTTGGAGGAATGCAATACTCTTTGCTGATTGGTCCTTTGCCCGTCCCGGCCGTTTCACCGCTAACCCAATTGGTTTCTAGTTTTTAATTTATTTCATTCTCCTGAATACAGAAATTGCCTGTATACTAAAATTGCAGCACAAAAAAATCTGATGTGTTGCACTCACATGACTTTCTCTGCTCTTGTACTAACCATTCTTACAAACTCTTATTCCTATATCTTCTTCGTGTTAGTTGAGATAAACTTTTGTACAAATTATCTTACTGCTTATTTCCTTGTAGGTACAAGGGGAATATGGGAACACAGTAGACTTTGAGCGATAGTCAAATCTTTTAAAGCTTTCAAATTCCGTTCTCTTTGCACGGTTAACGTATAAAAAATGAACAACGATGTTGCATTTCACGAAAGTTCGTTTTCCGAAACTGGCATAAATAACAAGGAATATCTCCGAAATGGTTCACCCTAAAAAATTTATTTACACATAAATTGTGTGTTTTAACAAGGTCTACATTTTTGTACAGTAAGATTTGGTCTATCTCTGGTCATCCAGAGTAAATTTGACCACATGGGCTATATACAGAAAATTCAAGATATACATTTTTCATTTGTCATATAATATCTCAAATATATAGCATTTTAATCAAAATCGTTAGAGCCATTTTCCAGAAAATACAAATTTTCGACACATTTTCAATGTGAAGAGTAGTTTAGGCTGGGGCTATTTTCTTCAAATTTTTCTTATCTTAAACACCAAATTTCATTTTAACCGACTTTTCGTTTTTGAATAATGCTGCCTGCAGATGGACACACACACACACACACACACACACACACACACACACACACACACACACACACACACACACACACACACACAGAGAGAGAGAGAGAGAGAGAGAGAGAGAGATCTTTTCTAAAAATGCTTTTTTTTTTATTCAGGGGACCTCAAAACATATATTTCGATGAAATCTGGACATGCAATTTTTGGGTGGAATAGAAGGCTCCCTTTACTTATAGTGCGTAGTAGAGCAAGTACAAAGACTGGAGTTAATTGCACACGCAATAACCTGTTTAATACAAACAGATAATGGAATCAATACTAACTGCAAACTCGTGGGAGCATAATACTGTTCAAAAAACAAATTCCTTGAAAAGTGGGAATAGCTACGTCTATTTGTGCTGGTACAAGTACCACCTCCAGACTCCGGCGGAAACGCACGAACGGATCCGAACTAAAAGCAGCCACAAGCGCACTGTCTTTTGTTTGTAATAATGGACTGATTGTCTACAATATTACAGTGTATTCAGTTATTTACTTGTGCTTTAGTGTTTATATGTGAAGCCGAAATTGTGAACGCCATAATTATGGATATAATACTGCATCACATGGCGGAATTAAATAATCAGAAAATGTTAAAATCGTTACATATATAAAGTTACAGGATCTGGGAGATTAGTTGTGACTAAAATTGTCAAAAGGCACGAAAAGGTACAGACAAGTCATTAGGGGCGAGCTTCAGGTAGTCCAGCGAGACCTGGTAAGACCAGTTGTCCTGGAAATCGCTCAGCGTCGGTGTGAGCCGGAAAACAAGGGATGGTCGATTCTTCGAAACCCTGTGGCTAATTAGGAAGTGAAAGGTATAGAGAGCGTCATGACGCACAGACTTGCCTGCGAGAACCCGGAGAGAAAGGGTCGTTTAAGTGAACCCCCAGAACCCGACGGGGCAGTACACGTGCCGCCCAGATCGCCGAGCGAGCACCTCAGCTACGGGACTTGCATTCCGGATCCTCAAGTGTGAGGACACATTATAATTAATATTAACAATCTTCGGTCTTAGTAAAGACACAGTAACGACTGAACGTATTTAATAACGATCGACAAATCTCACGCTTTCTTGTTTTGGGAGAATAAAAGTGTTTCAACGAAGTTCTGGTTTTATTCGCAAACACCCACGCAAACCCTGAGGTTAAAATCACATGCCAGAGCAGCCGGAGCAGAAGACATCAGAAAGCAGCAGTCGGCGTAGGAGTGTGGAGCGGAGGAGCGACGATTCACATCATATGATATTCATCTGATCTTAGACTTTGTTTTCCAAGAAGAATGAACAGAGTTCAATATATTTTAGAAACAATTTCTCAGCTTTAAGCTTGGAAGAGAAGTGTGAAATGAAGAAGCTTGGTATAAATATAGGCCGATACCTCTTCTCAAATTAAAACATGCGCAAACAAGCTGAGGTAAGACATTCTGCAGGTGTTCTAATGTGTAGTATAAAAGAAATAGTTGGATGTTAATGGTAAAGATACAAGTGGACGTGCACTGACGTGTCAGATCTAAGTCATCTAACACACAAAGTTAAGGAGCAGAAGAATCTATTTCACATAAGAATGCTTATTTAGATTTATCAATCCTTGCAATAACAGAAATTAGGCAACAGCTTGGCTCAGCTTTCAGATACAATATACAAAGACACAATGAAAACGTAAGGAAAAATCGCTACGTTCTTTCCAAAATAATTGATTGTATTAAGTTCTGCGGCGAGTTTGAACTTGAGTTATGTTGACACGATGAAACTGCAAAATCGAAAAATCCTGGAATATTCAGGGGACTGATAAATTTCTCTTCATCTTTGGATGCAGTTGTAAAAGAGCACATGAATAATGCTACATAGAAAATGATTTACTAGAGTGTGCATTGCGTGTATGTCATGAAGAGGAAATTAATGCAGAAATAGCAAAGGCAGATTTTGTATCTATGATAGCAAATGAAACTTCTGATGTATGTGCCTTCTAAATTTCAGTTGGTTGTGGTATTTCGTAATTTATTATCTATTGGAGAGCCTTTTGAAAGATTTTGGACATTTTAAAATCCATCTGGAAGCGATGCTTCTTCCTTAACAGCGTGTATTAAAAATGTCCTTACCGATGTTGTCCAAGAACAGAAAAAAAATGTAATTTGTCAAAGTCGGGTGCGCGGTCAACATGCAGGCAACTGGTTCAAACTTGTAAGAGAAGAATATCATTTCGCGCATTGTTATGCACACTAACTCAACTTAATAATTCTTACTCAAGCTGCAAGTCAAAGTAAACAAGTAAAACCGTTCTTCAGTAGTGTTGCAATATTCTTCTCCCATTCTCCTCAAAGAGCGGAATGCTGAGGTAGATGTAATTGTGAAACGAGGAGGTAGTGGTTAGAGGTATTTTATGAAATAATGCCCCACGTAGAGCCAATTACAAAAACGCACCATCGATCCCTTCTCAATAAAGCAAGCAATAGCTTCATTTGAAAATTACATTTTGAAAATTAGAGACAACGTTGATAATATCATAACTGATGAAGATGCGAGGACTCAGCCTCGTTAGGTCCCTGAGAGGCCAATTGAGGAACTACTTGAATAAAGAAGTAGTGGCCCCGCATAACCAGCCGGGAGGCCTCGGGGCGCTGACCACGTCTCGCCCTCCAATACTGCACCCCACTCATCACGCTGTAGTGGGCAGAGGTGGGGGACGTAGCGGCTGGGCCCGCGTAGGGTTTAGTTAGTTTTAACTTGTATAATGCACCAAAAGTAGTGAACACCTGTTATTTTACACACCAGCCGCCACTGCACGCGGTTAATTTGAACCAATCGGCGAGAAGTAATGCCATTGAGTTTCTTTTGTTTTACTCCAAAATAAGGTTATAGAAAATTCCACGTTGTATTCCCATTTAAAAATGTTTCTTACTCCACATTTTCGATTTTATTTCGTTTCACTTTGGGAACCATGACCTCTGATTAGAAAAATAGAGTTGCTTCGAATACAGATCTGTCATGTCTGCCGAGTAGGTATAACAATAACCAAACAGAATCACTCCTTTAGGTTAAGTGCATCATAATATCCCTTCCATTTAGCCACAGTTCTAACTTCAGGTTAAGTAATATTCATAGCAATCCCTGCATTCGAGTCCCGTTGTGTTAATCATTACAATAGCACCGAAAGCGGATATGTATGTCAAATGTCTGACTCATGCGTCATCATGATATTAAAAACAATATGGACAGTGTTTCCAACCGTAGCGGAATTCCACCACGCATAGCGAGATTCGAACCTTCGGGGGACCTTGCGGCGAACAACGAACATGTGGGAAAGCAATATGCATGATGTACTGGGCAAGATGGCGCCCCAATAACGGGGGAGGGTTACATTCGTCGCCCTTCCTCCCATTGGTCACGTACGTAACACATAACTGCAGTGCTGACCTGCATAAACTGAGGGCTTCTCTCTCATTCATTTGTCATCAAAATATCTTATGTGGCATTTCAATCAAAATTGCTACACCCATTTTTGTGAGAATAAAAGCAAAAAGTGCCCATGTAAAGGACAGTTGGGGGGGGGGGATCTTGGTGTCACGTCCTTGGGTATCAATTTTGGTATTTAACTCACCTTTCGTTCTTGAGCTATGCTGTTCACATAGAAAGACATAGGACGTTTCCTGAAAATGCTGTTTTGGATTCAGGGAACTTCAAAAAATTGTATTTCCAGCGCAATCTTAATTTTGAATTTTAGTATGGAATGCAATAATTTTACTCTGAGTGAGATGGCTCAGGTGATAGCGTCTGCGGCTCGCATTTGGAAGGTAGTGGACTCGAATCCCGTGGCCGACCTTCCTAAACTATTGCTTTCTTTTTCGGAGGTTTCCTCGAGTTCCTAGGTGAATGCTAGGAAGGATAGTTACATCCCCTGAGTTTCCTCTCCCTCCATTTCACTTCAACTTTCATCCTGGGGGGCTGTTTCAGGGTTGTAAGTGTCGGCGTGCAGGACAGGGAATTTGCTCTCACTAAATCCTTATCCTCCAGATCAGAGGTCTCCTAGTCCTGGGGCCCTAGGGGTTGTGTAGGGGACGCGGTTGCACCAGCCGCCACCGGGGAGTTTTAATCGTAGTTGTTGGGGACCCTACCCTCTGCTGTTGTCTCTCCTGAGGTCCGACCACCCTTAGTGTCCTTTCACCTCACTGTTTGCTTCCAGAAAGTGCTCTGTGATGAGCATAGGTGTAGAAGATCTTCCATACATCAAAGTACTAAGTTTTCCCATGCGAACCTTGTTGTAGTCATATTATAGGTTATAGATTAGTCAACAAAGTAATAAGAAAAGCACATGAATGTACGATGTCAGCTTTTTCAGTCCTTCTATTACATCAGGATGTTTAATGCTGCATTATCATAGTTTAAACTGTAAATTTAATTTACTACTGTATGGTAGGCTTGTATACGTAGATCAGCACTGAAGGCTAAGAATGAACTGTACGTACGTACGACCTTGACAGGAATGCTTGTGAAGGTCAAGGACTGCACTTTATTGATGGTTGACCATCAACCTGACTGTCACAGTAATTGCTAGGGGGAAGAACAAGCCTTTATTGTCATATGTGTTTAATGACTGATATAAAAATATTTATTGCACAAAGCAAAACATTTTCAGACAAAGGTTCACGGTCGCACAAAGGAATAATAATAATGGGTTTTTCCAAAAGTAGGACACATATAATAGGAATGTGGAACATGTGCATACACACACCAGAATGGACGTCGGCACTGGAACAACTGCTTTATTAGTGCTCCTAGGGGCTCTGTTTATAGTAAGTGCTACAAATGTTAACATATCTAACTTCATCCTTTAAAGATAATAATATCTGCAGGCTTTCACTCACAAAATTATACTTTCCCAACCACATCTCTAAATAAAGTTGTTATAAAATATTCTAAAACAACAAAATTTCTAATTGAATGTGGTCGCTAGAGGCCTGAGAGATCCCTAGGTTTATTTAAATGCTATACTTTGCGAACGAACACACCTATGTAATTGCCTAACTAGAACATCTAACATTGCACTTTACTCAATTGTTTGCTGCAGGAACAACTTCATCTATTAATTTCTTTAGCTGCAAGAATGACTACCTAATAGGCAGTTACGTGTCATGCAAGTCAATCAGGCCCTGCAAGATCACAATTTATTATCTTTCCATGTAGTGCAGTACAAATTATAATGTATAGTGCATTCATACTATAGTGTACCTATGTTTGATCTAGGCCTATTAGGCCCCATGTGACCAATGGTGTTCTACCAGGACATGAAGATTAGTGAGTTAATAAAAAGACTCAGTTTATGTTGGAATATGGAATATTATTTTGGCGCAATTCAGTAGAGAGTAATAAAATATTCCTCATATGAAAGAAGGTTATAAGAATTATTTGCAACACTCGTAGCAGATGCTATCCTGTAATTGAGCTACATTTATAATAAGGTAACATCCATCATCCCAGTGCAAAACTTTGTTGCTTCCACAAAGGTGTATACTGTGAAACCATAAAAATATTTAATGATATTAAGGGAAAGGTTGACAATTTCAACGGTTTTAAAATTGCTGCTGAAGAGCAGTGATGTATGCTGTGGTTGTGAAGAGCTATTTCTAGGTCTACCATAGGCATGCTGTGGATGAGTGGTTAGGCCATTTGCCTCTCATCAAAGCAGCCCAGGTTCAATCCCAGATGACCGCATGTGGGATTTGTGGTGAACAAGGCAGCACTGGGACAGGTTTCCTCCGGGTTCTCCAGTTTCCCCCGTCATCTCATTCCATGTATCATCAATGTCACTGCCTGCTGTGCCACATGTAGTAAAAGCAGGCGTTAAACACTACAAAAAAAAACTAGACAATAAGGGATTGTTGATTAAATGTTAACTTCATCAACAGTGCATTTAAATACATTTTTCTTGAAAGAAGCTAAACAACAATTACAAAAGTAAACTGAAAAATTTTACCATATCTGTTGATACATGTACGTGAACTCCAGCCATCTTTCTTTATACTATCAAAAAACAATTCCTCGTTGTGTCTTCTCAATGAAACAAGTGTGTCGTTTTCCACTGGTAGAAGAGCCAAGTTGGTCCTTGTGTTGCCTGTAAATAAGATTTTATTCATTTCAAGGTTGAAAAATCTGATGTGTTGCACTCACATGACTTTCTCTACTCTTGTAATAACCATTCTTACAAACTCTTATTCCTATATCTTCTTCATGTTAGTTAAAATAAACATTTGTACAAATTATCTTATTGCTTATTTCCTTGTATGTACAAGGGGAATATTGGAATACAGTAGGCTTTGTGCGATAGTCAAATCTTTTAAAGCTTTGAGATTCCATTCTCTTTGCACACGTAACATATAAAAAAATTAATAACGATGACCCATTTCATGAAAGTTCTAAGTTTTCTGAAACTCACACACATAACAAGGAATATCTCCGAAATGGTTCACCCTACAAGAAAATTTATTGAGACATAAATTGTGTATTTTATCAAGGTCTACATTTTCTGTATAGTATGATTTGGTCTATCTCTAACGGTTTACCAGTTATGCAAAAGTCGTCCACAGTAAATACGACTACAGGGGCTATAGCCAGAAAATTCAAGATATACATTTCATTTGTCATCAAAATATATCAAACATATGGCATTTTAATAAAAATTGTTAGAGCCATTTTCAAGCAAATCAAAATTTTCGAAAAATTTTCCATGTAAAGGGTAGTTTAGGGTGGGGCTATTTTCTTCAAAATCTTCGTGTCGCATCCTTGAAAGACATTAAACTTAAATACCAACTTTGGTTTTTAACCGACTTTTCGTTTTTGAGTTATGCTGTCCACAGACTGACAGACTGACTGACAGACTGACACACAGACACACACACACGGACCTTTTTCTAAAAATGCTTTTTTTTGGATTCAGGGGGCCTCAAAACATGTATTTCCGGTGAAATCTCGACATCAAATTTTTGGGTGGAATACAATACTTCCCCTACTTACCAGTAGAGAAAGTAAAAAGTCCTTTCTGTACTTGCAGTAGTGGAAGAAAGTATTAGAATCAGTTCACAGAGTTTATAAAACTTCACTGTACACCTCAAGTCCATTTGATTTCATATAATTTACAATGGTTTGAATGGATTTGTTAGACAATTTTTGGAATAGCTCTATGGGAAAACTAGTGCAGCAATAAAATGTTTAAATTACAAAAAAAAAAAGGTAATTCAAATCATACTTATATTTCGTTATACTACTACCCACAAATCATACTTTAGGCAGCTAAATAACTTATCACTGTTCTGATATATTTAAATGGTGTTATTGTAGAAATCAACGCAGGGAAGTGGCAGCGGCATCGTTCAGTGGGAAACCACTACAAACAGCCTTCCGAGTATTGGCGGGTTTAGGAAGAAATGTCCAATCCCTAGCTCAAGAACTGAGGATCTACCCGAGTATCCTGGGGATAAAACAGGCACCTTAAGTGTTAGACTAATCCCCCATCTTATGTAAAGTCGGTTTCAAAAGGAAAATGTGGGCCTCGAAATGCAAGGTAATCCCCTGACACCGCCGCAGTGAAGAAGTTATTGCAGCAACGCAAACACATGTTAAAGCATTTTTTACTAATTCAGAGATTCATAACAATAATAGAGAGAGAGTGAGAGAGAGCGAGAGAGAGAGAGAAATGTAAACTACATATATAATCCCTCATAACAGCAAATTGTTTGAGAATAGCCTTTATTATAAAGTCATTCATTCGCCTTTATAACAAAATATGTTGAATTTTCTGGGAATAGTCTTTGAAATCCTCCTCATTCTGAATGACTTGTGTATATCTGGTAAACCGTAAGAAATAGACAAAATCTTAATACACAAAAAATGTACATCTCATTAAAACATACAATTTATGGTCAATTAAGGTAAGTAATGTTCTTCCACACAACAGCAATCTGCACGACGGGGATTTGAACCATGAATCCACTAAATAGCTCCAAGCAGTGCATTTTATTAAATTAATGTTGTGAACAAGAGTAGAGTAAGTGCAACATTAATGTTTTTTATTTGTTGAACAGAATGGACAGAATTTCACATACACTAACAGAACCACCACCACAACTATTATAACGACCAGTATAGTAAGCTGCAATTGCACCAATGGCACTTCACCTGCAGGGAACACCACAATGCCACCACCTGCAGGAAATACCACAAGACCACCCTCAAATACCACAAATAATATGATGAATATGAACATGACAACAGGTGGATCACGTCCAAACAACTCAACTGTTATTGTTAATGTAAATATTGGTAAGTACTCTTAACTGCTAAAAGCTTAGCCCTGTGCAAGTTTCTGTTCCATATTTGAATGCATTTTTAGAAAAAGGCCTCTGTGTATGTGTGCGCTTGTGTGTGTGTGAACAATGTAACTCAATGTTGCATTCACGTGACTTTCTCTACACATCAGATTAGTTTGATTCAAAGACTGTAATAATTTGGTTGTAAGAAAATAACATTGTGGCAAAAATGAGTTCTTTATTTTAAAGCTTTTTAAGGCAGATTGATTTGTTTTATTGAAAGTGAAACAGAATACTTGCACCCTTTGGTATTGATCAGTGATTGCAGCGTGTCAGAAATCACTTTCAAGTGGCTTCATCCCTCACAAATCTTGTGCCTTTCATTAACTGTTGATATGCACATATTCACAACATTTTTCTGTTGTTCTTCATAAGCATTTCAAACATTGATTTACATTGCTATTGTTTTGTAAACAACACAATGTTCAACATATACATTTCATTTGTCATAAAAATATTTTAAACACATATCAATTTAATAAAAAATATTACAGCTATTTTTGAGAATATAAAGAATTCCAAAAAATATTTCACATAAAGAGTAGCTTGAGATGAGATTTTCTTCAAAAATTCATGTTATATCCTTGGAAGATGTTGAACTTAACCAGCTTTGGATCAACAATTATTCACAAATACAGTGACTTAAAACTTCACTTCTCTTTTTAAATTTTGTATTATATTCCAGACGTGTTTCACAAACCAATGATTTGCATCATCATCATCATCATCATCATCATCATCATCATCATCATCATCATCATCATCATCATCATCATCATCATCATCATCATCATCATCATCATCATCATCATCATCATCATCATCATCATCATCATCATCATCATCATCATCATCATCATCATCATCATCATCATCATCATCATCATCATCATCATCATCATCATCATCATCATCATCATCATCATCATCATCATCATCATCATCATCATCATCATCATCATCATCATCATCATCATCATCATCATCATCATCATCATCATCATCATCATCATCATCATCATCATCATCATCATCATCATCATCATACTGTATGTTTGTGTTTGTTTTGTCATTAGCATTACTGCTGCTATGTGACAGCTTTTGTCCTATTGTATTAACAACTACTGGAAGCAAATCAAATTTGTTAATAGAATCAATCGGCGGTACTTCAAAATTCATTTAAACTTATAATCCTTTATTTTCTTGAGAGATTTTATTTTCATATTTAATATCTCTATCTTGTTATGTATAAAATCTGTATTAAAACTATTAATCAATGCAGTGTTGATAATATATTTATATTCTCTGTTAAATTCCTCTTTACTAAGGGGTATATTTATTAACATATAGGCTAAACAATCAAAAAGAGCAAATTTACGTCAAAAAGGATTAAAAGATTTATTTTCTATGTAATTAACATTTTAGTCATTGTAAATGGGGTCTCACACCAGTGAACCATCTTCAACAACACAAATGGTTAATGCCATAAAGAATTGACAAATTTTGTTTTAATATCTACAAA
Organism: Tenodera sinensis; assembly: GCA_030765045.1. Classification (NCBI taxonomy): domain Eukaryota; kingdom Metazoa; phylum Arthropoda; class Insecta; order Mantodea; family Mantidae; genus Tenodera; species Tenodera sinensis. The sequence goes on from CM060974.1 coordinate 6,012,600, forward strand.
TTTTATCCAAATCTTATGGTTTACCAGTCATACAAAGTCAATTAAGTGAACAAACTATCTGCAGATAATTCAAGATATACATTTCATTTGCAATGAAAATATCTTAAACATGGTGTGATTTTAAAAAAAAACTGGGTTGTTGAGCTTTTGATTCTTTGCAATCTCAGGCTGTGGTACAGGGTGAAATAATTATGGATTCGGGATTAAGTCTTTATGAATCATTACATTTGCACCTTGTTCACAGTATTTTAAATATGTATCACAATAGTAAGTCCTCTTAGGTTTTTTTTTTTTTTTTTTTTTTTTTTTTTTTTTTTTTTTTTTTTTTTTTTTTTTTGAGTTAACGTCCTCCAACATTGTGTCATATTGGACGAATGAATGAAATGAAATGGGTGAAATGATACTCAAATGAGCTCGAGGTCCATGGAGCTTTAAGTTACCCGACATTCATCTTCTCAGGGTAGGGAAAACCTCGGGAAAAAACCTTACCCGGATAACTTACCCTAAGCGAGATTCGAACTCGCGACCTCTTGAACGTGAGGCAGACAAGTCTTCTTTGTGGACTTTAACATTGTCACCATATAATGTATGAATTATTTAGTGATATTTCGCTAAATGCATTTTCCATCATTTTGCACTTTGCCATGATATTAGGTCCTTTTATTTAATTGCGCACTTCGTGTCAATTAAAGTATTATGGTTAATCAATATTTCACTTTTACTATCTTATACCGCACACATATTAAAATACATCTACCTTCGACTGACGCTGCTGACGAAGAGAAGGCTTGATCTCGCTGTATTATTTTAGTTATACGCATGTATCCATCCATATATATGTGCATTTTATAGCTTCCCCTATGATGTCATTTTCCGTATATTAATACTTTATCATCATTATTAAATATTTGTTAATTTATATTGCTTCTCTGTCAATAGCTTTGGTTTATATCTTGTACAGTAGAATTCTGATAACTTGACCTAATGTGGACTAAGAGGTTGTTGAGTTTTACGGAATAAGGGGTCTGTTAGTCACAACTCATAATATAACACTGAAAATTACATAAAAGCATTGTCTAGCACAATATATGAAACAGAAAATTATAAGACATCCTCAAATTTATTATGTATTAATATGTTCTCCCTTTATCTGGTCTCTTTAATGCACCCACCTTAATTTTTATTGTCGTATTATTACCTAGCTGTTGATGGACCCTTAAACCCTACTCACTCTTCCTGTTTGACATTTTTTTCACTAGCACAAACACAGCTCAATCCAACAGTAAGCCTGAAACCTGAGAAACGGTACTATAACCAGAAATATGTAACTAAAATTAATTAATAAATCCCAGCTGTGGCATTCAATTTTTCAGTTCCGATTTTACCTCTCAAATGTAACTGAAAGTTTAGTTTGCATGTATGTGATGGATAAAGTAATAAATAGGCTTAGTAGTCCAGTTACATTAAAGAGGAATCAAGTTATCAGCATTTGTAACACATGTGACAGCACAGCATGGGGAACCAGTTCTGTTGGTCTGCTGTACTGACAAAACGTGCACAACTTCATTCTTTTGGTAGCTTGCCTTAATAATAAACAACCTTTAAACCTTCCAAACAAGTGTTTGTGCTATATATTGACATTAGTAGTGGCAAGCTTTTGGTTTCATGACAATGTTCTGCCGGCTGCTTATGTTCTGAGTAGATATCAAAGGCCAGCCCTTTGTTACTGTGAGGGAGAACCTGATGGGTTGTATACGTGCACTAATTAAAACTTGCCTATACTTTTTATATTGCATAGTGTAAATTATTAGTCAACTTTAACGATAAAAAAAATTAAAATTGTTAAGTTGTCAACTTCTGCAGAATGCCATTCAAATGTCTACCCTTTCATTTCCAAATTTGGTCTTAAATTTTCACAAAAAATACTGCAGTGAAGAAAGGCTGAAAATGGCTATCTTACTTGCATTAATTGTTGTCAAATTTATTTTATTGAAGAAAAAATCTGATGTGTTGTACTCACATGACTTTCTCTACTCTTGTACTAACCATTTTTACAAACTCTTATTCCTATATCTTCTTCATGTTAGTTAAAATAAACATTTGTACAAATTATCTTATTGCTTATTTCCTTGTAGGTACAAGGGGAATATTGGAATACAATAGGCTTTGAGCAATAATCAAATCTTTTAAAGCTTTGAGATTCTGTTCTCTTTGCACGCTTAACATGTAAAAAAATTAACGATGTTTCATTTCACGAAAGTGACACAAATGACAAGGAATATCTCCGAAATTATTCACTCTACAAGAAAAGTATTTAGGCATAAATTGCGTGTGTGTCGGTCTGGGTAGCTCAGTTGGTTAGAAACTGGCCTACTGATCCCAAGGTCACGGGTTCAAATCCGGCCTAGACCGATGGTTTTTAAGTGTGCTTAAAACCGACATCTCCACGTAAGTAGATTTACTGGCATGTAAAAGAATTCCTGTGGGACAAAATCCCGGCACACCGGCGAAGCTGATGTGATCCTAGCAATTGACAGTGTCGTTAAACAACAAAATAATTTAATGTTTAATTCCATAAATTGTGTGTTTTACCGAATCTACATTTTTTGTATAGTAAGATTTTGTCTATCTCTTAAAGTTTACAAGTTAGTCAAAAGTCATCGAGAGTAAACAGGACTACATAGGCTATAGCCAGAAAATTCCAGATATACAAATTTATTTCACTACAGAAAAAATATTTTGTTTCATCCAATAGTATACGATGAAAGATTGACTTTGTGGTTCTGTGGTACATTTTCCAAAATGTTATCCCCTTCCCTGTGATGGTATGACATGTCTCTGTTGCAGGTCCTCTGTTGTTCTGTTGGCTGCCCTGCTTTGCAACCAACAGCTGTGGTAACACTTCACAAGCTACGTCATCTTCATCAACAAATGGACCTGTAACTATTGGGGGAGGAGCATCGTGGTGGGGGGGTTTCAACTGGTGGAAGAATCTCACTCAGTCAACAACAGTCATTAGAACACAAAGACGTCGTAACAGGAGACGAAAAGGATGGTATCTGTTTAGTTGGTAAACACCAAATTTCACTAGCCCATCTCATTCTGTGCTTGATGGTCAATATTCAATATTACATGATTCATAGTACGAGTATCAACTTTCCATGCTTTAGCACATGTTCCTTGACAATCAAGATTTTTAATACTGTGACTCTTATTTTTTATTGTCATCTAATAACTTGATCTAGTTCAAATTTGCACTGCTGCTTCACTTTGTTCATGATATAATGAAGCACACACTCATTATGACAGTTACAGTAAATATTCATAACAAATTCACTAAAGAAAATTCACCAGCATTCCAATAAACTACTTTCATAGCTAAACACTGGTTCATCTCTTCTCAACTTCACACTTTCTGATTAATCAGATGAAAGCTGAAGATGGGAACAAAGGTTCATGAAACGTGTCATTTTCATAAGTAAGGGAGCTGTAGTGTAAACATAAGCAATCTTCAATTAATTGGTAACTAAACTTCAATTATCTTGTGCTAATAATATTTGGATTGTTTTATTTCCCTGATGTTCCAGTTAAGTATAAACCATGCATTCTTACTCATGGACCTAGGACTTTGGTTTGTGATTTTACTTAAAATTACTGATATTTATTTTATTAAGTATCTCTATGTATTTTAGTATGCTCAAAACTACTATAGCCAACATGCTTAGCAAGTAAACAATGCATGCATAAGCACAATTGTTTTAAATGTAACCATACTTTTTTGTAATAAAAATGAGGTGAGACTTGAAGATGTATTTCATATTGAGAAAAAATGCTAATGCACTAATTACTCCATTTGTAATGGATTCTCATAAGTTAAACATTTTCACTAATTTTAACATGAGCACAAACTCTCATTTAGATATAAGAGGTAGAACTGGAACTTAAAAATCCAATGCCACAACTGGGATTTGAACCACAGACCTTCCGCTTGCCGGGCGGACGCTCTAACCACTGAGGTATTGTGACAAACTGCCAGAATGGCATTAAATTCTCAAGCCAGTTCGTATTTCTCCTGGTAAACCACAAAGGCAGTCTCACATCAGAGACAATTACCCCAATGGTGACTTACTTTGCCCACACACGGCTTGTGTGTTTAAAAACACCAACAGTAAGTTTGTTGGCATAAATAAATAATAATTCTCATTTAGATATATTTGCCAGGGGCAGCTCTAGGGCAAGTAGCAAGTTAGCACTACTCCCAAAAATGCTGTAACCAGCAGTCCATTTAATAAGCAACAATAGTTTTCTTAATAAACATTCTCCACAACTTAGTCCTTGTTACCAATTACTACCAAAAAATCTGTCAAAAACCAAGTTGCTACTCAATATCTTTCAAGGGTGCGACATGAAGATTTTAAAGAAAACTCCTCTACCCTAAACCACCCTTTAAATGGAAAGTTTTGATTTTCTCAAATATGGCTCTAACAATTTTGATTAAAATGCCATCTGTTAAAGATATTTTTAGGACAAATGAATGTATATTTTGAATTTTCTGGCTATAGCCTATATAGTCTTGTTTACTCTTGATGACTTTTGCATAACTGGTAAACCATAACAGATAGACAAAATCTTATTATACAAAAAGGTTATATCTCATTAAAACAGTTTACATCCAAATGAATTTTTTTGTGGAGTGAACCATTTTGAAGATATTCCTTGTTATTTGTGAGTTTTGCAATGCTTCAACTTTTCTCAAATGGAAGATCATTATTCACTTTTTTTATATTTTAGCTGTGCAAAGAGAAAGGAATTAAAAAGCCTTCATATAACGACCAGCTTTTAAACATCTATCACTCAAAGCCTACTGTATTCCCATATTCTCCTTGTACCTACAAGAAAATGAAATAAAGGAATAAGAATCTAAAGTAAGAACAAATTAGAAACTAAAAGCTTCACTATTCTTGGTAATATTGCAAGATTTTATGCAGCTAACACGCTATAGCTGTGAGAATGAGTTAGAGTCAACTTGAAACGTATTAGCTGCATAAAATCTTGCAATATTACTAAGAATAGTGAAGCTTTTAGTTTCTAATTTGTTCTTACTTTAGATTCTTGTTGCTTCACTGTTAATAACTTCATTAATCTCTTATAAAGGAAGAATAGTTTGTAAGAATGGTTAGTACAAGAGCAGAGGTCATGTGAGTGCAACACATCACATTTTTTGGAATGGCATATATTTAAAAAAAAGCTAAGACACATCTGAAGCAGAACGCAGCTTCTCTACTTTAAAGAGAATAAAGCCATTTCAATGTAACATGATACAGGATAGGCATGTGCTTTTGCTGGTTTCAGTGGAATGAGAACTCACTATGCACTTATCTGACTTCAATTAAAGCATGATTGAAAAATTTGCTACCTCCAAAGGATAGGCTCATAGACTTTCTCTTCAAGTAGGTGAGTTTCTATTTTTAAATAAAATCTTGCTGTTCCCAAAACACATCATGTTAGTAAAACATAAGTGACTGTCACTAATACATGCAACCCCCAAGATTTTCAGTCACTACACTCACATATACGAATTTCACTAGATCGAATATTCATTTCAGAACTGTTTGTGGGAATATTTTGCTCATCATTAGGTGACTGAATAGTCTGCCCTTGGTAATCACGGTTTACTGCCTGCCTTTTGTGTGTGATTATAACATGGCAGGGTCGGTCGGTGGGTCCCTGCATTTTCCCAGTTACAAGCTTGGCTTGACTCCGCCTCCCCCCTTGGGCTTGTGCTATCCCATGGACGCTGGAAACCAGTGGCTCACCATCCAATATAGGGGACAAGATTTTCAGAGTGCATTTGTTCCCCCTGCAGCTTCTGCCATGATGCTCGCTGACACTTCCAACCCTGAAAGAAACCTAACGGGATGAAGGGTGAAATGAAATTATTAATTTAACTAAATAGAGGGACAGGAAATTCAGAAGATATGGAAATACTTCCCAGCATTCGTCTAGTGACCCAGGGAAACTTCCAAAAGGTTCATAGGTCAGAAAGGTAGGCCACGGGGTTCAAACCCGCAACCTCCCGAATGTGGGCCACAGACGTTAACGCCTGAGCGATCCCAATCGCTTACAGAAGAGAAAATATGAACAGAGGTATTAAAAAAATTCGTCTTTTTGGATGTTTAGGTTACTTTTATTTTGTTTACATCAATTTTAAAAGTACTAGTTTATAATACATTGCATTAATATCATGAACACTAAAATTGCTCTAATGTAATTGGCCAAACACTTACAACTTGTGTTCAATCCAATCGCACTTTCCTATGTTTAATCTTCTGTGCGACAGACATTTTAAAAAGTAAGAATAATACTCGTATATTCCAAGCATCAGCAAGAAATGGCAGACGACTACTCAGCAACTTGCAACACATATGGTTTCAGTAACAAGTGCATCTAAGTCAAGGTCAAGGGTAAGCAAAACGCACGGTGATAGGATGTGGCACACGAAACAGGGACAGTAGAGAGCACAGAGAAGAAGCGATATCATTGACGGTGAGGGGGAAAGGGAGAACTAGGCAGCAGGAGAAAAAGAAAGAAAGGGATTTAATTTAAAAGGTGAGTCAATTAATAACACTAAACAACACTTACATTTATAATTTTCCAGAACGCATTTCAGAGGTTAACTTTCCTCCATTATCAACCAGACAATAACTGGGTTTCCATGGTGTGGATGGCGATGCTTCTCGTAACGGTTCAAGGAACTTGCTGAAAATATCTTTCTGGGGAATGTCGAAATTAAATAGTCGGTTTCTATTTTTTAAAATGAAGATTTGTTCCCATGTGAACAGCTCTTGTTTTCCGGTTATGTGTTTGAGAAGTTTCGGTTCTAGCTTTATGTTGTGATCTTACCACAGAAAAACTTTACAAGCAAACAATGGAGAGGAGAGAGGGAGAGACTTTGATGATAAGTACAAAGTGCCTAGAAATGATAAAAAGAAAGTAGTTATCACTGGAAAGACTTTTGATGATCAGACACAGTCTTGGGGAGCTTTTATGGAAGGTAATGGAGAGAGATGATGGGGGTGGTACTATGTTAGGACTTAACAGGACGCGGCTGGCTGGCTGGCTGGCTGGCTGGCTGGTTGGCTATGGCCAAGCATTTTGGGAGGGAGGTTGATGCCAGGCAGTAGCCAAAATGGCAGTGTATCACCAAATAACTAGAATCTTCTGGATGTTTCTCCATCTTTAACATTCTGGAATTGTGTGGAAATTTCCAATAACCAGCCAGATAAGCAAAGAGGAGTGAGTGAGTGAGCCAGTCAGCAAGTGGCAACAGGAAGTACTGTTCTCCGAGCGAGTACGTGCAGTTACTGTGAGGGATTGTGTGTAAGTCCCCAGAAAGTAAGTGAACTGTCCAGAACAACAGGCTGCTACATTGTGTGTGTGTTTCATTACATGTTAGGATAGTATTGTTGTAGTCAGCGGCTAACAAATTGCAACTAAATTAAGAACAAATTAGAAACTAAAACCTCCATTTATCTTATTAATATTGCAAGGTGGTATACTTTTTATCAGTTTGAAAGTTAAAGAATTAAAAATTCTTTTTAATAGAAAATTAAATAAATTAGTATAAAAGATTAGCACTATAACACTGTCTAATAATGATAAAATCATTTCATTTGATGTCACCACTGTATTTCCTAGTATTCCTAGGAAAAAGCTCTTGATTTTTTTTAAAAACATGGTTAAATTCTTTGGAATTACACCAAGAATTAACAAATGAACAAATTAACAAACTCCTCCCGTGAGGAGTTGCTAGTCTCCCATCGGGTGCCTCCCCAGGTGGCGGATAGAGGAATGCTCGCCAGATATGGAGGGTCCCGGGGAAATAAAATACCCGGGGCAGACCAAAACTAGCAGCTGCTGCCTTGCAGTGAGGCGTTGGTTCGTCAAAGGCTAGAGGAAGAACACCTCAATAAAAAATTCCTGGTCCTCCAGGTTGGGGGTTGATGCATTACGCCAGCTCCCTATTCATTGTAAAAAAATCAATGCTAAAAAGTTCAAAGTGATTAAGCCGGTTGGATCAAAAAAGGCTTTCTACTGAAATGGATTGTTTTAGAAGATCCACTAGGCATTCTAAATTAGAGAAAATTAGAAATACAACTATTAGACAAAAAATGAATGTTAATGATACATTATTAGATTTTGTAAAATACAAACAATTGGAATGGTATTCATACACGTAGAATGATGGAAACAAGATTTCCGAGACAAGTTTTGGAATGGATTCCACCAGGGAGAGGACAGAGGGGAAGACTGCGGAAAACCTGGATAGATGATATAAGGAGTAGTATGAAGGAGAAGAATTTAGAAGAGCGGGATTGGGAAATAAGAGAAGAATGGAGAAAGAAGATACGTACTTAAGCACTTTGGATACAGGAAGATGTGATCTCACATTGTAAACCTGTTGATAAATAAATTAACAAATGATTTTGTAAAACTTAGAAATCTTTCTTTGGATCAAAATGTTTTTAGTTTTAATGGCAATTTCTTTCAGCAAACTACTGGCTTGGCAATGGGTAGTTCACTTTTGCCCTTTCTTGCTAATCTTTATGTGGATGACATTTTTGCTGTTGTCCCTGAGAAACAAATAAATTATGCTTTAAAACTTTTAAATTTACAGTTATATTCTAGTTTTTGGTGATTTTGGTGAATTTCAATAGTAGCTTATACTCTCTGTATGAAAAGTGCTCCAAGTTTGCGGACCACTGATATATAAAAAGAATGTCTGGACTACAACTTGTGGTGGAAGAAGGGACACTAGCTTTTTTTACCACTTTTCTCCTCGTCAGAGGAATCAGACTTAAAGACAGGTATTAGGCTCTTCAGGATGCTACTGTCTTCCTTCTTACACTCAGTCACAACCCCTTGTGGACTGTAGTGATAGCTGGCTGGTGAACCACTGCTTTTCTGCCACCTTCCTACAACAGTTGTTCCTCCCAGACTGCTGGAGCATCGACGACCTTCACCAGATGTACTTGGAGAAGCTCTACTTGTATCACTGGAATCTCCTGTGTCTCTTTCCTCTGTTTTTATTGGCTGCTCTTGGTCCCTTGTATCTACTTCTCTGTTTCCTACAGAAGCAGCTTTCCTTGCAGTCCTAGTAGCTCTTTGTGGCAATCTTTCTCCTCCTCCATGTTGCTTATCATTATAAAAATCATCACAAGTATCATCTTCATCACCATCGTCATCATCACAAAAATCATCATAATCAGAATCTTCTTCTTCAGAAGAAGAAGACTGACTTGTTGAATCATCTGAAACCAAACAAAATCAGTAACTTAGAAAAGTAGAATCAGATTTAAACATTCAATGCCATAGCTCGGATTCGAAACATGGATATTTGGCTTTCTGTGCAGTTGTCTACTAACTGAGCTATTATGGCAACATGCTGATAACACTGAATTTTGCAGATGTATATAAAGTATATGTATTTGCCCTGCAGTTGCGGCAAAGTATATATAGGCACTACCATGCGCAGTGTGGCCACCAGAATAAAAGAACATGAGCATCACACCAGATTGGGACATGCGGATAAATCATCTGTAGCAGAGCACGCCTTGTTATTCGACCATGATATCAACCTTAAAGAAACAGCTGGGATTTGAACCACAGACCCTCCGCTTACTAGGCAGGTGCTCTAACCATTAAGCTACTGTAACAACCTCTCAAACATTGCTCACACACGGCTTGTGTGTTTAAAAACACCAACAGTAAGTTTGTTGGCATAAATAAAAATTAGCTGCATTTTTCTTTTCATCGTGGAGGGGAAAAACCCGGTTACAGTCGAAGGCCCACATGCTATGGCCATCAGTGTGAGTGTCCCTCCACCCTGAAGGGGGAGAAGTACTCACTAAAACACTCCTCCACGTGTTAGTTTGTATATTGCTATTTTCTTGTGCATCAACGTGCGTCTCACATAGCACCCCGGTTAGTAATCGAAAGCTGTTAAGCTGGCATTCTCTGCATGCGAGCACATCTAAAGTTACTTCTTGGTAATGGTCATGAAACCTGGACAGGACCAAGCGAATTACAGACGTTTGATTTGTAGGTTTTTTCACAGGTTTTTTCATCTGCCAGTCATTAACTAGATTGTTAGGTTAATGTATAGTATTCGTGCTATCTCATGTCTAATGTGGTACTGCTAGTCGTTATGTTATATGCTTGTATTTAATGCTGAATATTGTTAGTATAGGTTGCGCGTTCGTTCTTGACGAATGACCTTGAGCAGAAATCCAATGAGTGAGCCTACCCTTAATAAACAGGTCAGCAAATGTTTATGCTACGATAACAGACACCTCTGTTTTCCTCTGTCGCGTTTGTGCATACAGTCGACTGCAGAAGTTTTGTGCGGTACGGATGTATGTATGCATGCAACGAAAATAGCAATTCAGACGAGGGAGAGATGTCGGGAATAGAATAAATGCAAGAAAGTTAAGTGGAAACAGTTATAGAGGTATAGTGTATAATACGTGTGGCTGATATTACTGCAAGTGTCATAAATTGATTTGTAGTGTTGTACTACTTCAGCTCAGAAGCATGCGCGTCATCTCACTGCAGACTGTACCTCCTCTCTCGTTCCCGCAAAAGCTGAGTAGAGACTCGCATTCAACCTTTCATATAAAATTTCCATTCGTCAAGAAGTAACGCGCGACCTATATTTACGTACGAAAATGTGTCATTATACCGCTCGCAAAAGTTAAAGGCATGTGAACGCTGGCCAATGCTCAAGCAGAGCGCTGTTGCCAAGCGTAGTGCGCGTACCGGCAGACAGTCTGCACATAAGGTTGTGTGAGATGCATGCACCACATTCGACAGCGCTGGTAGGAGGGGAAAGCGTACGATTCGCTGGAGTCCGCAGTACGCCCTGCCTCCATATGCCTTTAAGTTTTGCGAAGATTATAGTGCAGTTTTTATACTTATATCTAGTGCTACATGTGCAATCTTATGTCTAGTGTTGCACAGGTGTAGACCTGCCAGTCGATATGCTACATGCTAGTAATTAATGTTGAACATTGTTAGTATTAGTGTACAATAATGTGTCATTCGTGCAATCTTTATGCTTATGTGCAGTGCTTCACAGGTGCATAGTGCTACCTGCAAGTCGTTAGCTTATGGCTAGTGTTTAGTGACTATGTTATTGCTTAACATTATGTATTTGTGCTAGAATTCTAGCTTTGTCAACCAATTGCTATTGAAATTGTCATATTATGATGACCCGGCTGAGTGCCGGCAGGTCTTGGCGCTTGTTCCTTGCAGATCACTCCTTCACACGGTGGCCCGCTTTCACCGCACACATAGGACACCTGCAACAGCAACTACCAGTGATCCCAAACTGAGTATGGACCCGGCAGAAAACACTGCAGTCAATGAAAAACATACCACTAACCAGCTGGCGCAATCACAGATCGTCACCCGCTCATTGGCTGGGGCAGCACAAGCACCACCCACCAAGCTATCGTTTGTATAAAGTACTGTCACTCATCCAGATCATGATGAAGGCCATAGAGCGTAGAATGGCCAAAAGCTCAACATTCATAAATTTGACACGGCTGATCACCTGCGAAGCCTTGATTAATAATATTTTATTACATTTTATCACAAATTAAGAGTTAATACACACCTTCAGAAATGTCATGTGCAACTTCTGCAGGCAATACATTAAAGCAATGCTTGTACTGTGGGTGTTTTATTGATATGTCATGAACATCCAACAGGTGGCGACGAACTGACTTTCGCTCTGGATGTTCTGTGTCACAGAGAAGGCACCTGAATCTGTTGTTTTTCATCTCTGCATGTGTCTTGATGTGGGCCTTCAGCTTTGATTGGCGTGAAAACAACCTCGCACAACTGAAAGAAATAATACATTAAACATAAATAATTTACTCTAGAAAGACTCAGGTACTGAAGCACAATACCAATGCATGTACAACTTTACATGTTAATTATTAGAAATTATACAAACTAATTATCTTTCAGCATATAATTGTATCCATTTTTCAGGATCATCGTATATATTGTGTACAATTGTGAATATATCAGGGGTGTCCAATAACAGTTCCGTTAAGTGATGGCTGGCAACATCCTTCATGTGCCAATGAACTATATACTCTAATTGCTAATTACTGCATCAGTTGAGTGTGAACATGTTTTGTAATCCCCTCTGAACATCATAGCTAATTTTCATAAACAGCATTATGCAATAAGGTTTTGTGTCCTCTCGAAGAAAAGTGCTACAGAAACCTACGGCAATCTTAGGAGAGCTTATGGGGACTAATATCTCATCAAGAATATTTCTGTTGGCATCAAACCTTCAAAAGTGCTACAGGTGCAACTATTACTCCATTAACAGAAATAAATGTTCCCTGTGATCTAAGGGTAAAATGCTAGCTTCTGGTTTCCAAGGTCACAGGTTCAAACCCAGCGGAGGGTGATCGATTTTTTCAGGTGTAACAATTTAAATTGTCCTACATAACCTGAAGAAAGAGTTCACCAAAATGCAAGTCTGTTGCAAAATGTTTATGAATAAATATTTCATATTAATTTGGTCTTATACCTTATAATCTTTTACCATCTTAATCCTTTGTATTTTCTCTACTGAATGAAGTGGTTAATACATGTATTGCATACCCCTCATTTGTGTGAGATTTTGGTTTATTCAGAAAAGTGTATTGCCAATCTGTTACACATGTACTGGTTTTATTCCAATTTTATGAACATGTTTACCCAAGCAGCCATTAGCTAAAATACAGCAATAGCAGTTTTGTTGCACTGTATTCTGCTGCATGTTTCTTCAATCAACAATTTTCATTACATTCTATTAACTTATATTTTTGGTCAATTTCTTTCTTTATAATTCTTTTTACTAATTCATAAGAACACGAATTTCCTGTTTTTTGCTTGCTGAACTTTGGAATTCTTAAAAAGTGTATATTTATGTCAAATTTTCTGTGAATATTCTCTGAAGTCCCCTTCATTCTGAATGACTTTTATATAAGGCATAGTGTATTATTGCATTATATTACATTACAACATTATATTCTATATTACAACACAATTTAAGTGGTTTATTGAATGCAAGTAAAGCAAGAAGCTGAATAGGCCTTGGAATTATATTGTGGGAGAATACAGGAGTATTAAAATGTACCAGCCAATGAGGTTCGTTTCTGCCACATGCTTCTGCTTAATCTACTTTATGTTTACAGTAAATCAATAATAAGTAGGTATGCAGATTTAGTAATTAAGTTGCACATGCTATATACCGGGTGGAAGGGAAAACATCACATTAATTTAAACCAGTGGTAGATCTCAGTATTTGGAACACAATTTGTATCTTATGTTTTTGTCTCTGACCATTTCCTATGGAGATATTTTAGTTTTGTCAAAAACAATCTGGCAACACTGCACATTGTGTGGCTGAACACTTTTCTTAGCTCAATACATAAACAAATAGTGCAACAGTGCGGCTTGAAAGCAAACTCATACCCTGCCTTGTCCTTCCGTGTTGTATGGTGCAGTGTAGGCCAATCACAAGCGTGAGCTCCCAACAACCCTGTTTACATTCACAGACTAGGTTAATTCCCTGACCAACCTCAACACAACGTTGTCGACTTACCTAATGTCTGAGAGAGCAGCTCAGAGTATTCCTTCACGTCTTTTAAGTGATTCATTATTTCGAAACCCTGTGCGATGTCCCATAATTACTACCAAAGCTCGGTCAGAAATAAGTTACTCTACGCATCTTACAAGTAACAAACTGTTATCTTCGTACATTCCTGTGGAATTACGCATCCAATTGGGGTACAAAACTACTTATTTTTTCAAAATTGGCTGATTAAAGAACAAAATGCCATTAGACTTTTTTGTTTGTAATGCTTCTATGAAGCACTCATTAGAAGGAATGTAATGACTTCCCTTCCATCCTGTATGCACTGAGCCCATGTTGGTCCAAAAATTTGTGATTTTACTCCTTCCACACTTTTGTTATAAATGTTTAACCCCATACCTGAATTATTTTCTGACATGTTAAAGCACATTGTTTTAGTTTTTTGCATATTACATTTTAAGTTTAGAGATTCAAAGTATTTTATTAGCAAGTTGGCTGTATTGTTTAAATTCCTGCTTAACAATTCTCTTGTCTCGCTCCAGCACATAGCAGTTGTATTGTCAGCACATGTTATTATATTAGTATTTTGTGGGAGAGTAATATCATTTACGTATATAGCGAAGAACAACGGTCCCAAAACTGTTCCTTGCGGTACACCACATCTAACTGTTTCTACTTTAGATTGAATTTTATTTACGTACTTTCCTAACTTGTAGTCGATTTCAGATATTTGTTTCTGACCTGCTAAATAATTATTGGAAATTAACTCTAGGGGAAGCCCTCTAATGCCATAGTTGCTTAGTTTTCTTAAGAAACTTGTAAACATAGTTGCATTTCTTCCAGTCAAACAGAGCTTGAACTCTTGACCTTGACCTTGCATCTGACTTTCTATGTTGCAAAAAGTGAAACACGTCTTGTTTTATTCCTGAAATAAATCATTTAATGTCAGTTTCGCGGAAGCATTCCAATGAAATGCTAATTACATGTTAAATAGTACATAAACATTCATTTCACGAGTAAATATTGCAGTAAATTATTCATTTTGTGGTAAATCGTAAATAAACTCTCGTTTCGTGAGTTGCATTAAAATTTTCGTTTAATCACAAGAGAAAATGTTGGTAATTATGCAGACAATCACAATAGAATTGATTCTGAAACCTTCTCATTGCATATTAACATACTTTGTGTCATTGTAATCCACCAAAAAATTGTATACTTATCCATAACAGAAACTAAACTCAACTAATATGACATTTGAGGTTACTTACAAGGGACAAAAATATGTACCAGCAGGCAGATGATCAAACACGATATGCTGTTGCAGAGTTTTTTCACTGGCATAGGTTTTCCCACACTGGTTGCAAGAATGCTGCAGCCCTCCATTGTGAGCAGCCTTGTGCTTCTTTAACGCAGCACTGTTTGTGAACAACTGCAAAAGAGTTCAACATCATTTACATTTTCTAAATACACTAAAAGCAACATAGCTCTTTCTTACTGCTGGCATATCAAACCAACTATAAACAGAGAAAGAAAACAGAAATATTTTGAAATAAGCACACTGACAAGAGTTAATAAATAAAAAAAAAAAAAAAAATTAAATAAATAAATAAAATAAAAGAATGACTATTTATGTATCAGGTTTGCTAAAGGATACTGGCATATGCTTATATATGTAGTATTAATTGCAAATATAATTGAAGCCTGAAATAGTGCAGTCCAAAATACCATGGATTTGGGTTAAACATGGGGTAAAGTATGTCCCCAAAAATATCTCATACTTTTTATTTACTTATTTTTGAAAGCTGAGTTTGAAATTTTCTTCAAAGAGCGGTACTGAAATATACTTTTTGCTACCCCTAGCATTGACCTTGGCCACAGCATTGCTAAGTAATGAGACAGAAGGAGATATTCTGCACGATACACAAGATGAGTCTGTGTATGGAGCAACAGTATTCATCTCCATCTTGCTACAATCAAACAATAGACAGAGAAAAAAAGTGAAATGTCGCCAAACAAAACCTACTGATTACTTTAAGACAATGCAAAATTAGATTAGTGTAAAATGGGTACAGTGTAATTGTATAAATTAAGACCAGTTGCTGGACTGGAAGACACCCCTAGCACAACTGGTTTGTAATTGCATTTAAAAGTGGTGTACTTTACCGTATATTGCATACTTCACAATGTACTGTAATTTACAGGAGGTGCAATCATGCTGAAAAATTCAATGCCATAGCCGGGATTTGAACCACAGATCTTTCCCTTATCAAGCGGCAGTAAGCTTATTTATTTATGCCAACAAACTTACTGTTGGTGTTTTTAAACACACAAGCCGAAACAGGAGAAATACGAACTGGTTTGAGAATTTAATGCAATTCTGGCAGTTTGTTACAATAGCTCAATGGTTAGAGCAGCCGCCTGGTAAGCGGAAGGTCTGTGGTTCAAATCCCAGTTGTGGCATTGATTTTTAAGTTCCAGTTCTACCTCTGAAACTTTGCCTTGCCAGTCGGTCTGGGTGGCTCAGTTGGTTAGACGCTGGCCTACTGATCCCAAGGTCGCGGGTTCAAACCTGGCCCAGGCCGATGGTTTTTAAGTGTGCTTAAAAACGACAGCTCCATGTCAGTAGATTTACTGGCATGTAAAAGAACTCCTGTGGAACGAAATTCCGGCACACCGGCGACACTGATGTGATCCTGGCAATTGACAGCATCGTTAAACAACAAAATAATTTTTAATAATTTTTCAAACTTTGCCCACACACGGCTTGTGTGTTTAAAAACACCAACAGTAAGTTTGTTGGCATAAATAAATAATAAAAGTTTCAAGTTTTAAAAGTAATTTCTTTATAGAGTGATGTGATGCCCCTAATGCTGAATATTTAGTATCCGTCCTCGCTGCGAGTTCGTTCTGCATTTATAACATTAATATTTTCTTTACACTGAAATTACTTTCTTATGACCAAGTGTAAGAGAAATGTTGGAATATTTACTTTGGACTTAAAAACACAGTATGTCCCTCATCCTTGTAGACAGGTATGAGCTGGAAAGTCGATCTTTGAGACCACCTGGCATAACTGATAAATAAGCCATCCTGGCTTCCCCCCACGGCTACAACTATGTTGCTCAGAAAACATTGGAAGCCGGCTGTACATACTGTATGTATACTGGAGGTCTTTTTTTTTCATCTTTTAGTTTTATTCATATGCACATCATTTTTTCATTTAATAATACAATAGATGCCTTTTTTTCATATCTGTGACCAAATTTTTATTCATTTCACCAGTTTATAACATGTTTCACTCTCAATTTTTGACAGAGTCCGTGTTATCCGAGGCTCTGTCAGTCATCCTTACCTCAGATAATCGAGGCTTTGCTGTAAATACTTTTATACAGAGTCAGTTAAATGGAGATGAATGAAATTACAATTTCAACTTACCTTGTCGCAGTCATCACACCTGACTAGACCCTGTCCTGTGTGTCTCCGCATATGATAGTTTAATTTCTGAAATAAAAAATAAATTGAAATTAACCAAAACATATTTCCAACACTTAAGTGCAACTGAATGATTAAAAATGCTTGCCTGTTAACTCAATGCAATGCATTCATTATACAAGAAGCTTTTTAAGATGCATATTTACTACTGCTAATCAACTCTTCTACTCATGTGGCCCAAGGAAGGGTCCTGGTGTAAACAAATGCCCCCAATTCGTCCTTTCCCAGGATATAAAGTACTTATGATTGTAAATTGCCCTTGGGATATTTATCTCTGACGTGGTCTACTGAGAAAAATATGAAACGCTTGGAGAATTCAAACTCATACTGGCAAGTTGCCTGATAGCTCAGTGGTTAGAGCAGCTGTGCATGAAGTCAAAGATCTGTGGTTCAAATCCCAGCTTTGGCATTGAATTTTTCAGTCCTACGTCTCAGAAATTACAAGTTGTATTTTTTTTTTTTTTTGTAGGTTGAGCTCTAAGATTGATCCCTTTTCTTTTTACTTCAATCTGAACATGTTTAATGGGGTTGCATTATAAACAAGCACTGTAACACACAGCAGAAGTAGCAGCAGTGCAGACACTGATGTCTGTACACAGACAATTAACCGTTTGCAACAACATAAGTATTACAATGACAAAACAGGACCAGCATCATGAGCTTTACCAACTAAAATAGCAGCAAAAGGGAAGACATGGTTTACTTCTAATATCAGAACAAATATTTCATTACACAACCAAATGTTAAAATGAGTCATACAATGCCAGCAGCAAAATAACAATGGACGGCCAGGGTTCGCAATGGCTGCTTCACAACACATGCTGGGTCGACGAGCAAACAAAGGGACAAGGTCAGGCTGCCTAGCATGCCTGCTGTGTGTACGTGACAAGCAACAATGGATGGCAGAAACATAAGGAATTGAGAACATTTGTCAAGCTTCTAGCTGAGTCATTGCGGTTCATGTGGACAGTTCCTCAAATAAGTCTGTGTGTGTCATACAGGAAGATACGTCGGTCACCGTGAGCAACTGTAACGCTGTACTTAAGTGTATAAGAGACAGAGAAAGAGATGAAAGGCTCTGAAAGGACAGAACAAGGTTATGAGAAGAACAATTGTGAGTTGTGTACTGTGTTAACTATGAAAAGAAAGCCGTGTATTTCTAGTAAAATTTTAGAGGACAGTAAAGTGATAGAAAATTAAGAGGACTTGGATTTTGTTGTTTTGTTACAATATTAATGATAAATTTATTTGTCCACTCTGTGAACTGAAGTGCAACAAATACCACATGCTATATTGCACTCTGTGAAAATTAAACATCTGTTCATCTTTGCACATTTGAGCATGTTTTACTTTATTCTTTTGGAGATAATTAGCAGTAAATGCAACTGCTTTTTAGAGAGCACAATTGTTCTTCTCATAACCTTGTTCTGTCCTTTCAGAGCTGCTTCACAACACATGCTGGGCCATCCATTATTTTTTTTGTAGGTTGAGCTCTAGATTGATCCCTTTCCTTTTTACTTCAATCTGAACATGTTTAATGGGGTTGCATTATAAACAAGCACTGTAACAGAGAAAGAGAAGGATGGCAGAAACATAAGGAATTGAGAACATTTGTCAAGCTTCTAGCTGAGTCATTGCGGTTCATGTGGACAGTTCCTCAAATATTGAGCACCATATATATATTGTTCGTTTAAATATATAAGATGTTGTACAAACCTTTATCCTTGAGAAGATCTTGCCACAATCGGGACAGCTGCACAACTGCTTACGTGTATGTAACTTGGTGTGAGAATTACAGGCTTCTTTGTCCGAAAAACGCTTTTCACAGTATAGGCATTTATACTCTGCAAAACAAAGTGATATGCAATTTTCCAAGTAAAAATATATAAATAAGTTATTGATTTGCATTGAATCCATTTTTGAGTCATTTTATTTACACTCACCTTCACTTAACACCACTTACGAACACAAACTGGACATATAGGACATTTACCTACAATCCCTGGGCTTTTAGGAAGTTTCTTCAACAAATTAAACATAAAACTAGCACCTCAAAACAAATTCAGTCTGACGAACCTACTAAACAAGTTACTTAAAAATGCAATTCCCATAACTTTAAAATCTGGAGTTTACCAGATCAACATGAGAACTGTGATAAAAGCTACATAGCAAAAACTAAAAGAAATTTAGAGATGAGGCTAAAGGAACACCAGAGAAACCTAAAACTGAAACAAACAGAAAAGTCTGCTATGTCACACCATTTTGGGTAGATAACCACAACACTGGCCATAACAAAAAATTGTTAAAATCACTTACTTCACCAACAGAAGTGAACATTTGGGAAAAAATATACACCATCAAAAACAGAAATAGAATAATAAATTTTGAAATCCTGGCATTGAGTGAAGTGTTAAAACTTTGTGACCCTAACACCAGATGGCAACAGAGATGTAGTAGAGGAAGAAGTTGACTTCAGTCACCCAACAGCTGAGAATGAGATCCAATGATCTTGAAAACATTCCAGTTTTTCCAACATTTTATAAGCAAAGGTGAGTATAAATAAGTGACAAAAAAACCAGATTAGCTAGATTTTTACTTTCCCTACTACATACAAATAGAATAGAATATATGTACAATCTTACAACAGCTTACAAATACAGTTTTTGACACATTTATGCCAGGTCTTAAAACCTATTAACATTCCAGGAGAAATTGAGTTTGACTTCCTTTGTTTTATTAAGGACTACTTTATTCCTCCATTTGGCTTTCACTTAGCCAGCATTCTGTTCCTTTTCTTCCCTCTTTCCTGATAGTTCCTTTCCTTTTTTCTTTCATTTTCCTTGTAAACTGTCCCATATCCTTGATTCTTTTCCTTCCTAAACTGTTAATCTTTTGTTGCTCATTTAGGATTCCAAACATCCTGTCTCTATGTCCCTATATTTTACCAAGTAATATACTGTGACATATGTTCCACATTCTTAACCCTCTGGGAACATTACCCCTTCCCTTTGCTGCCTTTTGCTTAAATCAACATAATCTTCTCTCTAGCAGTTTCTATTTCCCAAACTACCCTAGAAAGTCCAATCAACTTACTTTTAAACACACTAGCCATTTGTGGGTATTGTTTGAGAGGTAGAATAAAGACTGCAGGACTTAAAAGAATTACCATTTAAAGGCTTTATCTAATTACTCAGGACGTAAGTACTGTAAGTAAGTCTCCCTTGGGGTACTATCTCAAACGTGAGATTCCCAAGTAATCTACTGGGAAAATACGAATCGGTTGGAGAATTTAATGTCATACTGGCAAGTTGCCATGGTAGCTCAGTGGTTAGAGTAGGAGCACAAGAAGTAGAAGTTCAGTGGTTCAAATCCCAGCAATGGCATTGAATTTTTCAGTCCCAATTCTCCCTCTCATCTTCTATCCTGTTTCTCACTACAGTAGAACCGTGGTTATCCGAGCCCCTACTAACCGAGGTCCCGCTTCACAAAGTGTGCCATGCAAAGTATGTAGTGTAAAATTAGAAACAGTGCATAAAGGAATGATTACTTGCCTATCCAAACTAAGAACAAATATATATATATATATATATATATATATATATATATATACTGTCTTGGAAAGGCCAGCCCCAATGGTAAAACAACAAGCGAAATCATATCCAAAAAGCTGGATATATAAAGATGAGTATAAGGATGCTTTACTTGCCAAGCTTGAACTAGAAACAGGACGTCCAGACTATACCTACCAGCCAAGTGAATTTGGAAGAATGATGGAAAATGTTTGCAATAATGCACTTAAAAAGAAATGTGCTAGCAACGAACATAAAGCAGCCTACTGGTGGAGTGATAGCATTGCACAACTAAGGAAGAATAGTACTGATGCTAGAAGGAAAGTTACAAGGGCAAATGGGAAAAATAGGAGGAATGAACATGAAACACCGGAAGTATATAATCAACACTGTGAAAGTAGAAGAACACTTAAAAGTGCTATTAAGGCAGCAAAAAAGACTGCATGGGAGCAACTATGTACAGAAATTGATAATGACACTTGGGGGAAGGGATATCAGATAGTTACAGGAAAATTTGGATTTCGATCTCCAGTAGGGCTAAAAGATAAGAACAGCTAAAGATAGCGAAAACTTTATTCCCAGAACATACAATGAATATATGGCCAGAAATAAAGGTCAACAGAGAGGAAATACCTCTGTGTCAAAAAAATGAGATTATAGAAGCTGGTAGATGAATAAAAGGAGGAAGGGCAGCAGGACCTAATGGAATCCCACCAGAGGTTTTAAAGATTATTGCAACACAGAAAACTAATGTTCTAGAAGAAATAATAAATGAACAAATAATTAAAGGGATTTTCCCCCAAGAATGGAAAATAGCTAGACTAATATTAATTGAAAAACCGAGGAAAGGAGTTGGAGTTATTACGTATAGACCATTGTGTTTGATAAACGTCATTGGGAAACTTTTTGAACAAATAATAAATATAAGACTTATTAAGGAGATCGAAACCTGAGAGGGATTCTCAGAAAGACAATTCGGTTTTAGAAAAGGTCTATCAACACTAGATGCCCCTGAGATCATGAAGAGTCTTATAAAATCAGAACTAGAAGAAAAGAAGAACATATATGCCATTATGGTCACGCTCGATGTAAAAAATGCTTTCAACTCAGCACCATTGGCTGGGTATAATAAACAAATTAAAACAAAGGAAAATAGCTCTGTATTTAATTAAACTTATATGTAATTATTTGGAGGATAGAAAAATCCATGTAGGAGAAAAGTTGCACCTGGACATGAGTTGTAGCGTCCCACAAGGACCAACTTTATGGAGCGTATATTATGATGTATTAAAATTGGACTTACCAGCAGGAGTCCAAACCATAGGATATGCAGACGATCTGGCTATGGTAATACTGGGTAAATCGAAAGGATAGGTGGAAGAAAATAATCTTGTGGTGTAGAATAAAATGGATATATGGATGCTCCAGAAAGGACTGCAATTAGCACCAGAGAAGACAGAAATTGTCATCTTAAGAGGGAAGGAGAACAATAAAGGAAATAAAAATACATTTTGGAAATCAGGAAATTAAATCTAAACCGTACATAAAATATTTAGGAATACAAATGGGACATAATATGAGTATGTGGGTGCACATTAGATATGTTACAAGCAAGGCAGAAAAAACTGTTGCAATGTTGGGAAGATTAATGCCAAACATTGGAGGACCTAAAACAATTAAAAGGAGGATACTGGGAAGTGTGATAAACTCAATTATATTGTACTGCGCATCTGTTTGGAACACCTGGTTACAGAAAAATACTTGCAGAAAATTGATAGAAAGGGCCCAGCGAAAGGTAGCTATAAGAATTGCTTGTGCTTATCAACACAGTTGACATGATAATATACGAGGGCCGTTCAGAAAGTAACCTCCGGTTGATTGCAAAAAATTCACCAAGTTAAATAAAAATATTTTAATATATACATCTTACAACTACATCTTTGCACTATTTTTCTACCTTAGTCTCCATAACGATTGAGGCACTTATCGTATCTGTTCACAAGCTTTGAAATTCCTTCTGCATAAAAATCACCCGCTTGTGCCTGGAGCCAGCCTGTGACCGCATCTTTGAGCTCTTCGTCGTCATCAAACCGCTGGGACCTGAGCCATTTCTTCATATGCATGAAGAGGTGATAATCGCTTGGCGCCAGATCTGGGCTGTAAGGTGGATGGTTGACAACGTCCCACTTGAAGGACTCAAGAAGGGCTGTTGTTCTGCAAGCAGAGTGAGGACGGGCGTTATCGTGCAAAAAACCGATACCGGAAGTCAGCATACCACGGCGTTTGTTCTGTATAGCCCGTCGTAATTTTTTTAGTGTTTCACAGTACAGGTCGCGCGTTACTTCTTGACGAATGAAAATTTTATATGAAAGGTTGAATGCGAGTCTCTACTCAGCTTTTGCGGGAACGAGAGAGAGGAGGTACAGTCTGCAGTGAGATGACGCGCATGCTTCTGAGCTGAAGTAGTACAACACTACAAATCAATTTATGACACTTGCAGTAATATCAGCCACACGTATTATACACTATACCTCTATAACTGTTTCCACTTAACTTTCTTGCATTTATTCTATTCCCGGCATCTCTCCCTCATCTGAATTGCTATTTTCGTTGCATGCATACATCCGTACCGCACAAAACTTCTGCAGTCGACTGTATACACACACGTGACAGAGGAAAACAGAGGTGTCTGTTATCGTAGCATAAACATTTGCTGACCTGTTTATTAAGGGTAGGCTCACTCATTGGATTTCTGCTCAAGGTCATTCGTCAAGAACAAACGCGCAACCTATACACGTCTTGATTAATGGTCGTCCCACGTTCTATGAATTCAACCAACAACACCCCTTTTGCATCCCAAAACACTGTTGCCATCAATTTTCGGGCAGAAAAACCTTGCCGGGCTTTTATTGGTTTGGTAGGCGAATTTGAATGTGCCCACATCTTTGATTGTTCTTTTGTCTCAGGGTTCATGTACTTAATCCAGGTTTCGTCCCCGGTCACGATTCTGTTTAACAATGGTTCACCTTCGTCCTCATAACGTGACAGAAAGTCTAATGCAGAGGCCATTCTTTGAGTTTTGTGGTGGTCGGTAAGAATTTTGGGCACCCATCGTGCACAGAACTTACGGTAACCCAATCTTGCTGTCACTATCTCGTACAAGAGAGTCTTAGAAATCTGTGGAAAATCAGTAGACAACTCCGACATTGTGAAACGTCAGTTTTCACGAACTTTTGCATCAACTGTCTGAACGAGTTCGTCCGTCACCAATGATGGTCTACCACTCCTCTCTTCATCATCGTTTTCTCGTCCACTTTTAAATAAACGTACCCATTCACGGACCACTCCTTCACTCATAAATCTTGGTCCGTACACGGCACAAAGCTCACGATGAATAGCTGCTGCAGAATATCCTTTGGCTGTAAAAAACCTTATAACAGCACGCACTTCACATTTGGCGGGGTGTTCTATTGCAGCACACATTTCAAACGGCCACAAACAATAAACTAGCGCAGGTACGACGTTCACTCGGCCACGGGTTGATGCCGACTGACCTGCCGAGTGTGTGAATGCACAGATGGCGTCGCTACTCCCCCCACTACCCACACTGTGACCGATCGGAGGTTACTTTCTGAACGGCCCTCGTATTTTCTGTGATGTTTTGTACCCTCCGAGCCACGGTGTTTGCTGACAACCTGACTGTTTTAAATAAGTTCACCTGTTCAGGACACATTTCTTCGGCTGCTGCAATTACGCATTCTTTGATCATTTCTCAATTGGTGAATGGTTTTCCACGTCTTGCGATTTCAATAGCCACATGAAAGCTAGCACGAGTTGCAGCCTCTTGTTCAGTTAGTGTTCTGTACCCATGACTAGCCAGTCATTTACATGTAGTTCTCGTGGAGAGCCCGCAGGTCCCTGCCCATGGCAGTGCCACCGTGGGGTGCTCCAGTCGGTCTAAGAGCGCACGGTATTTGTATTTGAAGACAATATTAAAATAGTGAATCTATGTGCAACAAATAGAATATACAAATATATATCGACATAAAGATTTATGTTAGCACAAGAAACATACCACTGATATCCGAATCGCTTGTATCACTCCTGTGGTTGCTGGAATTCCCCACGGAAATGACACTGTTCTGTTTTCTTCCAAAATACCTTCACTTTCCCATGTTGCACTTATTACGCCCTTGATTTCAGTAAGCACTTTCTCACAGCTTTCAGCATTTGCTGCTATTACAACCTCTTCAGTAGCTTTATTACATATAACAAAGTGAAATCTTTGTTCTTTCGCCTAATATAACTCTCTACTTCGGCCCAAATTCACTCATTCAGGTTAAACTAGAAATGGAACAGGCCAAGTTATTTTGTGACCATGTTCTGCAGCAATACCATCGACTGCATAATCCTTTAACTGGTGTACGTACTTTACCAAATACAAATTTATTCACTTCCTGAGTACACCCAAGTTTCATTTGGTTGTGTTACTTTTGCCAATATTTTTGGACATAGTTAAATAGTCATTAAAAGTGGAAGACAAATTGCAAATGTTCACAACATATGCACAGACTCAGACCACATAAGTACGAGGTTTGTCAATAAAATAAGGATCCCAAGGATTTGTAGTCGCGAGGAATGCTGTTACAGGAGATCTGCAACACTCTCAGTAACCTGCCCTGCGAGCTGTCTGCGACACTCTGCCTTGGCTTGGCAGCTGCTAGAAATGGAGCTTCCACTCACTTCTCCTGCCAGGTGCGAATTACGCTTTGCAATGAATTTTTTGTGTGCAAAAAGACTGCACCGGTGGACATTCATTCCCAACTGTGGAAGTGTATGGAGAGCAGTGTATGAGCATACAACATGTGTGCAAATAGTGCAGAGAATTCAAAAGAGAGATGTACTGATGTCCAGGACGACCAGCGTTCTGGACGGCTTCAGACAAAAAGATTGTGAAAGTGGAAGAAGCTATGCTGAAAGATCGAAGGGTGACGGTTCAGGAGACCTGCGAGATGATCCCTTATGTCAGCAAGACCTTTGACCGATCATTTAGGGTATACCAGGGTGGGTGGAGGTATGCTCACAAAGGGAGTGCATTTCCATCGGGACAACACTCATCCGCACAATGTCCATGTGACAACCAATCTCATCAACATATTTGGATGGGATACTGTCACACTCCCTCCTTACAGCCCAGACCTAGTCCCAAGTGACTACCATCTCTTCCCTGACTTGAAGAAATGCCTGGGTGGGACACATTTCAGAACCAGAGAGGAACTGAAAGAAACTGTTTTAAGCTATCTTCGCCACACGGCAGGGAGTTCTATGATGCAGGCATACAAAAGATGGTACACCACATGCAAAAATGCATTGATCAGAACAGCAATTATGTCGAAAAATAGGAAAAAGTCTAAGCTTTCCAAAAATGTATTATTCAATGTCAATAAACATGTTTTTCACTGTGAAAAAAAAAAAAAATTGGGAACCTTATTTTATGGACAACCCTTGTACATGGCAAATAACCACATAAGTAGAATGCAAGGTCACAGACACACAGACAGTCTCTAACTAATGCAAGCATTTCAAGGTTGAGCTAGAGGAAGACACTGTATATATTACAGCAAAAACAAAAGATAAGATGCACAGTTTGTTAGTGCTGGATCGCTCGTCAAGCACATGTTAAACACCGGCAACACTAGTTTTGCATCTACCATTGCTACGGAAATGTCTTAGCTCTAGCTGGTTATTCTTTTAATTGCTATGATGACCACTATGACGTATCCATCCCCTCCCATTCATTTAGACCTTTGGCTCTCTTTTAGATTTATGTTTAGGATTTGAGGTTATTTTGAGTCACTTATTTACACTTACCTTCACTACTAAACTGCGCCCCTAACACAAGATGGCAGCAGAATAGAGACAGCAGAGAAAAGGAACAAGAGGATAACGTCAGTTACCCAATGGCTGATGATGGGATCGAATGGTCCTGAAAACGTTTCCGCTTTAAAAAAGCAGTTTAGTAGTGAAGGTAAGTGTAAATAAGTGACTCAAAGTAACCTCAAATTGAAGAATACTTCACTGTCAATAGTGCTTCTATTTTTAATATTCATTATGTTTAGGAATTCAAGTCGTAACAGGACTATTTTTAGCTATACATTATTCAGCTCATATTGATTTAGCCTTCTCCAGAGTTGCCTATATTTGCAGAGATGTAAATTCTAGTTTAGACCTTGTAGTTAGGAACTGTCAATCCCCTTTTTGATTGGCACCTAGTAAAATGTTGCATCAGTACAATCTCATTAAGACCAGAACTTAGTAACAAATATTTTACCTGTATGAATTCCAATATGCTGTACTAGGTCTGATCTATAAGAAAATCCTTTGGGACAGTGAGGACACTTGTATCGGAGTCCAATGTGCAATAGTAGGTGTTTATTATAGCTGTCCCTTCGCTGAAAGAGAAACAACACTTTAACCACATTTATAGGTCAACAACAAAAACTGGTGCTTGGTAACTCTACAGCCCTTACACATTCTTAAGGTGAGCATGCACTATGTTGGAGTAAAATACTTCACAAGTAAAGTTTACTATAGAAGTAGGTTACTACAAGAGTATTAGTGTAATACATTTTGAAATTCCGCCAGTTGACAACTTAGTAAAGAAGTTTATTGTTGCACTGCCAGAGAGAAGGCTGCAGGCAATCACAATTGGAACTTCAAGGTTCAAAATCGAAGGGATGGCTCCTGAAACTAGCCTCTCAAAAATTAAAAGATAAGGGACGTATTATTTTTTTTTTATTTATTTATTTATTCATCCTTTTAGAACATATACATGTTGTTAGATGGATCAGGTTACATAAAAAGCTAAAGTAACTGTCTTAATGGTAAAAAATCTTCAAAATTACAATTGCAGATATTCATCTATGTCATAAAAAGCCCTCTCAATTAGTAATTTTTTAAGCATTTATTAAACTTGGAACCAATTGATTGTTTAAATGTGGTTGGCAGCTTATTGTATAAAGTTTTCCCAATTACAAATGGATTTTTATCAAAGAATTTCTTACTCTTCACTTCCCTACACATATTCTCTTTAGTTCTAGTGTCATATTTATGTATACTGCTGTTACTCCTTATATTTGTAGTTCTCCTAACTAGTAAAATAACTCTAAAAATATATAATGCAACCACTGTAAGAATTCTTTCTTTTTTAAAAATGTCTCTACATGAGTCCCTTGATTTTAGTGAACATACAATCCTTACACACCTCTTCTGTAATACCAATAATCGTTTTAAATTCTCTTTAGACGTTGTACCCCATAATTCAATACCATAATTCAAATAAGAATGAATTATTCCATAATAAATCAATCTTAAATTAGGTTTATCCAAATAGTATGCCACGTAATTTAATAGATAGATACCCTTACTCATTTTCTTGCATATATAATTTACATGTTTTGTCCATGATAAGTTTTTGTCAATATGCAATCCTAGAAATAAGTGATCATCTGTTGTATCTATTTCTTCAGCTCCAATTTTAATTTTCATATTGTTGTACATGCAATTACTAATTTTAAAATATATTATGCTTGTCTTGTTTAAATTATTAACTAGATTGTTATTAACAAAAAATTTAAGTATTACATTTTACCTGAGTGTATATTATTAGTTAAGTTGTCTTGATCTTTTCCCCAACAAACTATAGATGTGTCATCAGCATATGATACAGTTTTCACATTATTAATCACAGGTAAATTGTTAGTGTACAATGTAAACAGTAAAGGCCCAAGCACAGATCCCTGTGGGACTCCATATTTAATGGTTGCTAATGAGGATTCATATTTTGTTTCTATTTGGTTTAGTTTACATATTATTTCTGTAATTTGTACCCGGCCTTGTAAGTATGTATTAATTATCTTCCTTTCATAGAAGTTTGAAAACAGTGTTGTAATTAATTAACTCACCTTTTAAATTAAATGTATTAATTAATTTACCTGCAGTCCCCCTTACCATAATGTTCCAATTTTTGTAATAAGACTTGGTGATCAACACTATCGAAGGCCTTTGATAAATCAAGAAAAATCCCCAATACTTGATTGTCATTTTCCATTTTGTTAATTAGTTCATCTATAAATTCTACCGCAGCAGTAACTGTAGAATAACTACAAAAAAGCCGACTCCCAATATTTATTATCAACTATAAAAATTTGCTTGAATTTTCTGTTAAAAATGCTATATTTAAATCTCCCATTATTAATATTGTGACACAGAGATGACAAAATCAGGTTCAGTTACTTTTCTATCACTTTACTATCTTCTAAAGTTTTACCATAAATACACAGTTTTCTAAATTAAAAACAAATTAGAAACTAAAAGTTCCAGTTATCTTATTCATATTGCAAAGTGGTATACTACTTCAAGTTTTCCTTAATTAACAGTTTTCTTCTCGATGTTAACACAGTCTACAGTCTTTCGGGCTCTCACAGCCTGCAACTGTTCTTCTCATAAGCTTGCTCAGTCCTTTTAGTGTCTTCAATTCCTCTGTCCCTCATACACTAATTATTGACGTTACAATCACTTGCAGCACTCTGTGAATCTTCTTGCAACGTACCAAATGATGACACACACACATGCACAGCTGTCTCGCACTCACTGAAACATTGACTGACTCATGTCTATAACTCAACCCTAAAACTCACTCCTCTGGCTTCCTTATATACTGGTGATGATATCACACAGACCTTTCTAGATTTTTGCACATACAAGCACCGGAAGTGACTCCACTAGAAGTCTTGTGAATGTTCTCGACACCCCTTTTGTTTCTGCTGCCTCAATTGTTAAGTCATGTACACACAGCTCGGCCATGAACATCTTTGCCCATTGGCTGGTATGGCACACGACACAAGGCAGCCTGCCCCATTCATCCCCCATTGTGCACTGAGTCGTATATCACAAATATTTTTACATTTCCTCTGAAGAAAATGTATTACAATTTCTAACTAATTAACTGCTTCACTGAACCACTTGGATGTCTATATATACAAATAATTATTACTTTGTGTTCTATCTATTCAAATTGTGCTCATCCACCTCATCAAAATTACTGATTTTCCTTTTAAATGTTACATTTTCCTTAACAAATATACAGGAGCACTCACTTATTTTTTGTTTCTCACAGTAATGGCTACCTACTGAAAAGCCTGCTAATCTATAAAATTCAATTTCATCTTCTTTCAAACAATGTTCTGTTAAATAAGGAAAAATTGAAGCTATTAACAGTGAAGCAACAAGATTCTAAAGTAAGAACAAATTAGAAACTAAAAAACAATAAGATAAGTGAAGTTTTTTAGTTTCTAATTTGTTCTTACTTTAGAATGTTCTGTTAAACCTATAATGTCTGCATTGTTTCATTTACTATCAATAAGTACCTCAAAATTCAATTTCTTATTTTTTGCAATTCTAACGTTTTAATGCAAAATAAGAAGTTTATCTTTCATACCTCCAATTCTGTCACTATTTGTTTGTGAAATAGATTGCATAGGTTTCACCTTACTTTTTCTATACACACTTTCTTGATACAACAAAAACAACAATAATTAAAAATAAATACTTTACTCATCACATAACACTTAACATACTTGAGCATGCACTCATAAGTTGGTAAGTTGTCAAACATTTAACAATGAAATTTCCACTAAAAACTACAAAACACTGTAATGCTGCAAACAGCTGGTGGCTGTGACCGAGTGGTGAAGATGCCGGTAATACGAAGTGCATCGAATTCCAATGACCAATAAAGAGAACGAAAATATCACTAAGTAAGAAATATTTATTGCAATAATTACATAGATTCACTGGCTACTTTTCAACAGTCACCACCATTGTTGAGGCATTTATGTAACGGTGCACCACCAATTGTATATCCAAGTCATAGAAGTCTGCTGCCTATGTCCGGAGCCACGAAGTCACTTCACTGCACCTCAGCGTCACTGTGGAAACATTTTCCTACCAGAGACAACCTCGTGCAACAGCGAGCAAGACATTTGGGGGAGTTGATGACAGAGTGAAGCAGTGGTTCAACACAACTGTTTGCTGCACACTTTACAACACTTCTGACGTCACCAGGAATGGTCGACCACTAGTCTTCATCGTGAATATTGCTTCACCCTTCAGTGAATTGCCTGCACCATACTGTCACACATAATATTCTGTGTATACACTGATACAATTGGCGATGGATCTTTACTGGAGATTGCTTTGGATGACTGCATGAATCTGGCAGTTGTTGGGAGACCATATCAGAGCAGCCATTTTCTCCTATACTTCGCTGGCCTTACTTTAAACTACAATGTAAACAAAGTACACAATTGTATTCCTCTGCAGGCCCCTACGATTGGCAGACATATTCCATGATTTTACATGTATGTCGTGCGAAGTATCATCACCACAGTGAGTAGCTCCTGGGTTTTGAATTCTGCATTGCATGGGAGCACCACTGTCAGAGAAGGAAGTAAGGAGCCGATATATTCCACACTCTTATGTAATATAAAGAATAACACATAAAATGTCTCATAGACAGTGCACCTTTAAATGATTAAACTCTCCTCAAATAAAACGTAGTTGACAGTTATGATTTGGGAATTGTTTAAAGCAATGTCAAATAAGCAAAATAAACTGTTGAATCGCTTTGCTTACATTTAATGAAGTCTGGAAGTAATCATTATCATACAAATATGACACATTTTACATTACCTGAAATTGTAAAAACACAAAAATATGAGTATACGCCATGTGGTGGAAGATGAATACTAGGAAGCGTTTTGGAAATCAGATGGCGTATTTAATGACTTCCACTTCTGAATTCACTTAATTTAAATGTTCTGCTGTTCATGGCAACATAACCTTTCACAAGGATCCGTACTTATTTTATTGGATTCAAAACACAGTATCAGCAAATAACTTACCGTACCTTTTGTTTATGTTTGCTAACTTCACTTTGAAATATCAGTTTGTTTGTGAGGTAGAACTGGAACTTAAAAATTCAATGCCACAACTGGGATTTGAACCACAGACCTTCCGCTTACTGGGCGGCTGCTCTACCACTGAGCTATTGTGACAAACTTCCAGAATGGCATTAAATTCTCAAACCAGTTCGTATTTCTCCTGGTAAACCACAAAGGCAGTCTCACATCAGAGACAGGTGGACATCAGACACATTGTAGAAGAGGAGAATAGAATGTGGGAACTCGATTTTGTGTTCGACAGGATTGTGGACAAGCTTATCATTAATTTAGAGGATACTTCTGACTCCAGTGTGTCAGCTATATCATCTTCAGAGAATTTGGATTTGGGTTTTACACCTTTGCCTGAGGAGTACAATTAAAGTAAGTAAAATATATATTTCCGCATGCTTTAAAATCGAGTGCTATTTTAGATTGCATTTTCAACTATGATTTTCATAAAAGGTGCATTTTGTGGATTTAAACAATGTTCATCTGTAAGTGATATGCAGCAAGCACGTGCGAGAGGAAAAATCAGCTGCTACAGGCGGGAACTGTGAACTACTTTTGCACGGATTAATACAAAGAGCTTATTTACAGTAGGAGACACTTTGGTTTGGAATGGACAGTAGTAGTCCAATATCAAAACAACTGGCAAGGGTATGCTAATCCAATGCCCGCTGACAGACTGCCAAAACAACCTTAGTTACAACCTTATAGGACACCTGAGGACCAGATAAGACAGACTTTGACACACCCTCAATCTTTGGAATGGCAGAAATCAAGTTGGATATACTTACTTGGAACATCTTGCCACAATACTCACACTTAAGTGTAAGTGACTTATGGGTCTTAAGATGTCCGTTCAAGTCGGTCTTCGAATCATACCCTTTACCACATCTAGTACATTGGTAAGTTCTGACTTCCTCATGCTGTGTGCTGTAGTGTACATTTCTGCAACAAGGTAATATAAGTACTGTATCCAAACCTGACTTAAAATTTTAATTACACAAGTCATTTTCACATGACAGTGACATTGAATCCCCTATTCAAGAATCTAAGCAAAATATGTAATTAAATTTTGTCTTAATACACAGATTAAATATAAATATCTAAGTAATGGTTTCACCAGCTCTAAGAATAGTATAATTTTCAAACTGTCACTCTATCTTAACATACAGAATAACATGAAGAAATAATGGGAGAACAAAATACTTACAAACCGACAGCACTGTGTTTTGCCTGTTTGCATGTGGACAAGCAAAACATTGTGCAGCCTGTTCAAACCATTTTTTTGCTCTCCCGGTACTTAACTTAATGTGACTTAATGCGACAGGACATAGCTTAAGAGTTTGGCAATACCCAAAAGTTTTCTTCACATTGCACCAAGTTTCGATGCCAAATGACTAATTTGAATCAATTGGCGAGTAGTGCCATCCAGGAATAAATTGTACTTCTCTATGTAACTGTTTTCTCAACACTCTTTCTCTGTTTTGTTACGCCTCTAACTGGGTTGCCAACCCGTACGATAATTATGGGAGTGTATGATAATTTCAATGAATGATAGTTCAATACTGGCAAAATATCATTTTCACTGGTTTGTCACACAAGCGAAATGAAATTAATTACAAATAGAGATGCCACTTTTGCCTTCATGGCCTGTCTCCACTCCTCTAGGACAACCATTTCATATCCTACCAAGCCTTCTACCCTCTATCCTCTTGTTGCCTGTGCGCCCAGATCTGGTAATCTCAATGAAGAAGGCACTGTTCAGAAAATTGATGATCAATGGAGAAAACTTGGAGTAAGTGATATTACGTGTGTAAAGAACATGCCTGAATCTGACAGTTGCTGGAGAGTTGTTAAACACGTGTCATCTTGTTGGAAATACTAATTTCAAAGAATGGAGTTTGCATTATCATTTCATTGGTCCACAGAAATGCTTCTTGTGAAAGTTTTTTCTAAATTGGGTTTAATAAAAATCAAAACTAAAAACAGACTGGAGATAGATATGGTAAATGAACTTTTTCTGTCATCTCAGTTTATGAAAGAATGTGGTGGGTCCGAAAATCTGCAAGTCACCAAGAAGACATTAAAGTTTATCTCAACAATAGATTTGTATAATACTGCAACAGTTGGGGAAGATGATGCACTTTCAGATGAATAGTGCCAGAAACAAAAATGCTTAAGTTGTAATACTGATTGAAATCATCAATCTTATAAATGGTACCACAAAACATCAATACTATTATATTTTCATAAGTGTTATGCTGATATTTTTTGTTGTTGTAGCATTTGGTTTATAATGTACAATAATTTTGAATCCAAATCTGTAATTTTTAGTGGCTAGTACGATAAGTTTACTTTTAAAAATTGGCAACCCTGGCTTCTAAACAAGATTATGGCAATCTCCATAATGTATTTGCTGTTTAAAAATGTTTCTTACCCCACATTTTCGTATTTCTTTTATTTTCATTTTTGGAAAGCATAACCTCCGACTAGAAAATGAGAGCCACTTCAAATATCTGCTATGTCTGCCAAGCAGAAGAATCATTCCCATCATGTTAAGTGCATTCTAATTTCTTACTTCATGTTGCATCCTGTCACGTTAACTAAAGTGCATCATATTCAAGACATTCGTCACCAGGAAAGCTTCAAATTATATTTTAAAGTTCATCGTAATCCCGGCATAAGTTCCTGTACAAGGGTACAATCCCCCTGCTGAGCTTACGCGGGAGAGCAACTTTTTTATGAGAAAGATGCTTGTTTGAGGGTAGAAACTCAACATTTTCAACATCTGCTTGAAGTTAGGGATTTTAGTGCACCTCTGACTCCTGGCGACTTTTGCTTCTCTCACAGTAGAGAAAGCCCGCAGAAAGGGTTACCATAAGTTTTAATGACCCTATATAATGGAATAATACTTAATGCTTTGGCATGTTCATGGTGAAAACCTCTAACACTTTGAATCTGACCACAAAGGCATAATAAATGTCTCCTTTGCCACAGAGTGCTGTACCTTTTAAGGGCAAACCATAAAAACTGAATAGTGAATGTACAATGAGAACATGTTCAAGCACTCACCTTTCAATTTTAGATTCAAATCTGCATTTACAAGCTCTGCAATGAAAGCCATTTTGCTCACTATTCTTCATTTGATAATGAAGCACGCTTGCTTCAACGTACTTTATCACACAAACTACAGTCTCTTTGCCGGGACTCCAAATGCACATTCTGTAATCAAAACAAAACAGAATTATAATTGCCACATCCAAAATACCACATTTCACAAAAATTATTGTGTAACAACAAAGTACAACCACATTTATCTGGAGTAACGGCGACCAAATGCAATCCGGAAAATAAAAAATCCGGATTATATGGATAAGCAAAACAAAATTCTTAAATAAGCTGACTTGCCATTTATGATAATAAAAGACTATGTCTTGTAATAAAATTGTGTACAGTACATATAGATATTTCTCATAAGTAATCTCGTTTATTAAGAAAAACAATATTTGAAATGAGTTGGCGTAGGCTTTCACGGCCGGTGTTCGAAATTCTAAAAGAGTCTTCCGGGCTGATTTGCCGTGGTCTGCTGGAGTAACTTGGTCCAGACGTTTCGTCCACTACTGCAGTGGACACCATCGGTGGCGTGGTCGAAGTCTTCTTGGTGAAGGTACAGTTGCGTCTGAGGCGTTGACAGTCTGGGATGCGGAATTTATACACGGAGGGGTCTTCTCTGATTGACTCGGGGCTTGCTGAGGCAGTGCAGTTGGTGGGAGGGGGCTGGGTGCATCTCGGGCGCTACTAGATTCTAATTGGTTTGTGTTGCTTGACTGTCTGTTGTTTAATGTTATCGATGACGGGGTACCAAGTTTTGCTGAGCTTAAGGGCTTCCTCTTTCCTATTGAAGTTATTGGCATGTTTATAAATTTCTATGGCCTCGCGCTGTAGTCGAGCATGGTAGTGTGAGATGTTAGATAGAATGCTGGTGTCCTGAAACTTGATGACATGCTCCCCCTCCGCTTCTATAGCATGTTCAGCGACCGCTGACTTTTCAAATTGTCCAAGACGGCAGCATCTCTTATGTTCGTTTAGTCTGGTGTTGATACTACGTAGCGTCGTACCAATATATACTGCACCACACGAGCAGGGGATCCGGTATACGCCAGCCGAGGAGAGGGGCTCCCTCGGGTCCTTGGCTGAGCGTAGTAAACTGTTGAGCTCTCTTGTAGGCTTGAAAACCATCTTGATATTATGGCATAGCAGGAGGCGTTCAATCCTGTCGGTGACGTTTTGAACATAAGGAAGGAATACCGTGCCTTTGCTCCTAGGTGGGGTCGGCTTAGCAGAGATCGGCTGCCGTCTGGGTGGTCGGAAGGCTCTCTTTATTTCTTGTGTAGAATAGCCATTGGCTTGTAAGGCTTGTTCCAGATGGTGCAGCTCTTGTGGTAGCAGATGAGGCTCGCAAATACGGGAAGCGCGGTGTAGGAGAGTTTGAATCATAGCCTGTTTGTGTCTCGGATGGTGGTTGGAGGTTTTGTTGAGATAACGGTCTGTGTGAGTAGGCTTGCGGTATACCGTGTGTACAAGTTTGCTGTTGTCTTTCCTGCTGACCAGCACGTCCAGGAAGGCCAGCTGACCATAGAAATTTATAAACATGCCAATAACTTCAATAGGAAAGAGGAAGCCCTTAAGCTCAACAAAACTTGGTACCCCGTCATCAATAACATTAAACAACACAGACAGTCAAGCAACACAAACCAATCAGAATCTAGTAGCACCTGAGATTCAGCTAGCTCCCTCCCACCAACCGCACCGCCTCAGCGAGCCCCGAGCCAATCAGAGAAGACTCCTCCGTGTATAAATTTCACATCCCAGACAGTCAACGCCTCAGACGCAACTGTACCTTCACCGAGAAGACTTCGACCACGCCACCAATGATGTCCACCGCAGTAGTGGACGAAACGTCTGGACCAAGTTACTCCAGCAGACCACGGCAAATCAGCCCGGAAGACTCTTTTAGAATATTTGAAATGTTTTCTGACAAGCAATCAACTAATCTTCAAAGTACAGATCATTAGATTCTATGGTCTTGAGCCATCTTTTAGTGACGTTTATTATCCCACAATGGTTCAGTCTCTGGTTTTTGATGTGAAGAATTTAGTGAGACCCACTTGCACTGCTTCAATGTTGTTCAAATTTCCTCCATGTAGAAAATGGGTCACAGATCAAAACAGATGATAATCTGATGGTGTGAGATCAGGGCTGTATGCTGGGTGTGGTAGCAGTTCGATTTCTCCCAATTCCTGAATTTTTTCCCTGGTTGTTCATGCAGTATAGGGTCTTGCATTGTCCTGTTGCAATAGAACTCTATTTTGGTTAACTAATGCTGGGTATCTCTGTCTCAAAATTTCATGAACTCGTTCCAGTTGTTGAGAATAGAGACCCACATCAATCGCCGCCCGTTTGGAACAAACTGCCAGTGAATCACACCTTCAAAATTCCACCACACACACATTACTTTGGGAGAAACCCATTTTCTTTAATGATGACTTTAGCAGGTTGGCGGGGATCAAGCCACTGTTTCGAGGCATCAGGGTTTTGGTAATATACCCATTTTTCATCACAAGTGACAATTCTCCTGACAAATCTATCATCCATGGGATTACGGATAAGCTGACGACAGATATCCACTCTTCTACGTTGAGCCTGTTGAGGTGTTAGCTCATGAGGTACAGATCTACAGATTCTGTATGATTTTCCAAGTGTCTTAATCTGACGGTGTATGGTATCTTTTGATACACCAAGTTCTACTGAAAGCCTACGGGTACTTTCTTGCCGATTTTCTCACAAAATTTGGCGTGTATCCTCAATATTCCATACTTTAGGTCTTCCAGAACGTGGTAAATCTTTAGTGTTTTCATCTTCATTGTTGAAACATGGAAGCACCATTGTGTCACACGCTCACTAACGACACCTTCTCCTTCGAGTTTTGGCAGCGAATTTATAATCTTGTTTCCAGTAGTGCATTAGAAGGACCCTAAGTTCAAACTTTATTATCTCCATTTTGTGATTGTTTATTAATAACTGAAGACTGATACATGCTTGCAATGTACGCAACACTAGCCATGGCATCCTGTAAATAGCATAGCCAAGCCAAAGAAACCCAATACATTTTCCAAAACACCAAAATCAAAAAACCGATATTACTTATGAGACAACCTAATAGTATTTATTGTTTGCAAGACATTAAAAAACATAAAAATATTAATCACATAAAATTGCATCATTTCTTAACAAATAATTAATTTATAGTCTTCTTGTTTGAGGTCATTTTAGTCACTTTTTTTATACTCACCTTCACTTAAAATGTTTTAAAACTGGAAATGTTTTCAGGATCATTCAATCGCATCATCAGCCTTTGGGTAACTGACACTATCCTCCTACTCCCTCTCTCTGCTGCCATCTGGTGTTAGGGGCAATCTCGACATAGAATGTTTGGGTGGAATATAATACTTCCTCTACTTACCACTAGAGAAAGTAAAAAGGGCCATACATATTGTTTGTGGTGTTGCTTCCCGTCATTCTTGTAGGCCATTATTTAGAACCCAAGAAATTCTTACGCTTGCTGGTGAATACATATATTCTCTGTTGAACTGTGTTGCAGATAATTATGATAACTTCACAACAAACCTTGCTATGCATGATCACAGTACAAGGCATGCAGGTGATTTGCATAGACCAGGAAATAACTTAAAACTGTTTCAAAAAGGATGTTACTACTCTGCAATAAAAATATATAGCAACCTTCCATGTTACCTAAGGCTATTAGGCTTCCATAGTCAACATAACATCTTTATGAAAAGTTTAGTCATTCTTATAAACTCACTCCCCATATACTGTTGAGGAATTCTTTAATATCTCATCAATAGGTAAATATTACCTATATGGCAGATTATACATAATGGTGAGTTATATCATGCTCTGTAGTTTACTCTTGCAATAGTGGTGGCTTAAAATTAAAAAAAAACTTTCTTTCTTACAAAGCTACAGAGAAATAATAGTACTGTTGGTGGTGGGTATTCTATTAGTCATGATGCATGTTCCAATTGTATGACGTGTTTAACGTCCCTGAGCTCTGCTTGAAGTGGGACCAAACAAACACTCATGCATTTTCAACGCAATTTGGACAAAAGGTGAAAATTGTGTGATTAAAAATTTTACAACAGATAATTTTGTTATCTAACAGCCAAATTGGAGGTATTGCTGGGTGCTATATTGTCTTGAACATGAAACCCAATGGCCAAATACCATCAGACAAAACTGCTGGGGAGATGTCATCTTCAGTGAAACTGGGGCTGGTCCCCATGTTCCTAGAGCTGGAGCCCACAGTTATGTACTGTCACATGCAAAGCACTCTTCCACCCTGATTAGATAATAAATGTGAAATATATTAAATATTTGTTGATTTATATTGCTTCACTGTCAATAGTTTCAGTTTTTCACTGTACCAAACTTTGTACCAGAAATGTGCAGCGGTTTTTACACATTTCTATCGACAGTTTGTGAAAAAGAACTTAACTCCACAAATGAGACCTCCAAACAAAAAAATAGCTTTGATTTAATTATCAAAACACAATTATAATTAGTTAACATACTGACCTTTACAACGATTTTAAATTTCCACTTTGTAAGCCACATTTTAAATCCTCTTAAGATATTACACTGGTCTATCTCTCTTCTAGAAGGTAAGAACATTTTCTGTCTTTACCTTTAGTCAGAAATATAAAAGTTGCTATTAACAAATAAGCAATACCACTCCTTATATTAACTTAAACATAAAAATAACTCTTAAAACACACTTGAAACATATGTTGTCAATTTTAACTGATTCTTACTCAAGAAACCCGAGTCGCAAGTGTGCTAAACATGAACATTATAACATCTATGTTTTCCATGCTTGTAAGTCATGGTCTAATAATTTCCTTCCCTGACGTTTGGCCAAAAACTGTGTCCGGCATCCTCAGGGAGGTCGAAGTCAAGTAAGCAGCACCAGAGTCCAGGCAAGTCAAGACAGTCTTGACTTGAATCTGCACAATGATGGAATTGCATGGTTCCTACCACGATCTGTATCTGCATTTGGAATAGGCATAAAGAAGTGGAAAGCGGCTCCATAGGGAAAAATCGGAAATGAGGCGAGGTTCCACGTAGACCAGCTTATTCAAAAAATACATTGCCATGGCTAGGACCCAAACCACGAATACTTTCCATGCCAATGCTTTAAGACTGAGCATTGACGAAATTCACACTAAGCTTGTTCCGATTTACATAACCACGAACAATTTCATGGTGGATTAAAATATTCGGAAATGTCATACATATCCAACACATTAACTGATATTTAAAGTGAAAGCTAGATTTCTTCTTTCTTTGCTACACAGGCTAAAAATACGATATACAAGAACCGGTTATGACAGTGCGCTCTTCATGGGTGTACCAATATGGTTGACAGTCCGTCTGTCTCAGTTGGTTAGACGCTGGCCTACTGTTCCCATGATCGCGGGTTCAAAACCGACCCAGACCGATATTTTTTAAGAGTATTTAAGAACGACAGTTCCATGTCAGTAGATTTACTGCCATGTAAAAGCACTCCTGCAGGACGAAATTCCGGCATACTGGCGACGTTGATGTGATCCTGGCAACTGACAGCGTCGTTAAAAAACAAAATAATTCTAATTAATATGGTTAACCTGTTTCGCAGGTACTTAATTCGTCTGTTGTACACAATACCATGAACGGCTTTTATAAATCACATAAACTAATAGCAGATCAAAAAGGTGACTGTCATCCTAGCCTCTCATTACATACCTCTGGACAGAGCAAACTTCACAGCACTACTCCTCATCACAAAACCCAAACATCTCGCAAACCCAACTCAAATGTTCTGTGTCTGTGCCTATTGCAACAAAATAAACAGCGGTAAATCTGCGGCAGCCTCTATTATGGCGACCGCGCGAAACGTCAACAATCACTGCCACCATAATAATAGAGTATTCCATACGCACTGGAAATCTTGATCTTCACATTTTAATTCCCCTATTAAAATGCACATTATTTATTTTGCTCTGTGTTTAACCTGTGTTTTGCTTTAAAGAGAATTTACCTTCTTTACTGCGGATTAACGTTTCAAGAATAAGTCTCACCACATACAACATATTTCTTTTACGCGTGTATAGGTATTTATTGTGTCCCCCCCCCTTTTTTTTCCTGACATTTTACATCGCGAATGTATATTTCACTTTAAGTTCCCTTCATAAAACGCACATTGTTTATTTTACTATTATATTTGCCACACATTTCACCTAAGTTTACACTTGCGAAAACATTTGGCAGTCCCTTTAGGCGTTTGGCGCGGTCAACAACAGTAACTCCGCTCAGAGTTACTGCAATTTCTTTAATGTTCTGTGGTTTCTTATAAATAAACACCTTTTTTTAAATCTCACATCTTTCTTCTCTTTTCTTTCTTCAGGGTTGATAAATTTCGAAAAGGTTGAACTTTCCCACAAAATTGTCCATTATATTTTGTAACAACCATTTGCCACTCTGTTACACCCGTCATAAAAATGAAATTTCATATAAATCCTAACTATAACAGAACCTTTACAAATGCAGACATTCAAAAGTTCCTTTTACACTCAAGCAGTAGCGCTGGCTGGTGTACATGAGTTGCAAGGGTTATTTTGACTGCAGATCCCATCTCTTCCATAACAAAAAAGCAGCATGACAAGTGGCCTGTTCAAAGTTCACATTTATAGCCTTTTACAAAGAAGTGGTACATTGAGAAGTAAAATCAGACTGTTTAATGCCATAGCCGGGATTTGAACCAAGGATCTTCCACTTCATGCACGGCTGCTCCAACTACTGAGCTACCATGGAAAATTGTCAGCATGCCATTAAATTCCCCAACTGAATTTTTTAGTCCTATTCTACCTTTGAAACATTGCCCACACATGGCTTGTGTGTTCAAAAACACCAGCAGTAAGTTTGTTGGCATACAAAAATTACAATTACCATGTGACACATTGTACCTTTTCTGAATATTGTGCAAAAGTTTAGCTACATTGCTCTTTGATATTTCTATACTGTTCTGTCGTGTCAAATAATGTTTTTAAATGGTAAATACATGCATGATTGGTAATATTGCTGCAGACATGCACCTGTTAATGGCAGTTCCATGTGTCAGGCAGGTAACTTTGTGAAAAGGAAAACAGCTAAAATTGCACACATAAACAGCTTTTAGCCTCTTGAATACTGAAAATTGTTACTCCATTTCCAGTTATGTATTCTGGCACAAGTTATTCAGTTCCAGGTATGTGTTCCTGCGTAATTCACTACTGCATGATTTATTTTGGAGTAAACATGGATAATCTATGCACCATTGTGAAGTTTTAATTTTTTAATAATTGCAAATTAATGTTCCGTGTTCCACCTTTAACAAGGCTAATGATTGCATCATTAACGAGCAGAATGTCCTTGGGGCATAATTACAGCAGCATTTATTACTACTATGTAGCGCTACAGTTCTTGTAGAAGCTTGGCTTCCCTACACATAGAATTCCAGATCTATATAGCTGTTCTCAGTTTTTCTCCCCCAACTCTTCGCTCTGATCTTCAA
This sequence comes from Tenodera sinensis, assembly GCA_030765045.1. Classification (NCBI taxonomy): domain Eukaryota; kingdom Metazoa; phylum Arthropoda; class Insecta; order Mantodea; family Mantidae; genus Tenodera; species Tenodera sinensis. The sequence goes on from CM060974.1 coordinate 6,054,999, forward strand.
TTCACACACCATGCCATCCATTCATCTGACACTATCATTATTATTATAATTATTAATCACTTGTATAGGATATGTTTATGGCTTTGCAGTTATTAGGTAAATTCAATACATTCAGTTATTTACTGGTACAGCAGAATTCCGATAATACGACATTCTGTGTAACTAAAAGACATTTATTATTTTCTATTGTTAAGCTTGGCTATAATAATCAGAATCTTGCTTGCTATTAAGGTGGATACATAGCACAAACACTTGTTAGCAAGGTTTGAAGGTTTATTGCTAAACCCAGTACAGAGGTATTTTTTAGACATGTATTGCATAGTGGTTTATAATCAAGTTCATTTTTGTATTTATAAGACATAGGGGTGTCATGTTAACTTTCCAACTTTGGTAGTACATCAACATTGCAGACCATGCATGATTAAGAGCAGTGCCCACTTGCATTACTAGTAGTCTCACATTTATTTCAAGGAAGAAAACAGAAATGTAACCCCCCCCCATCAATTTGCATGATGCCTCTTGTGCAGATCCTAGCAAGGTCATTTGCCACATCTAAAAAATACCTCTGTACATGGTAAGCTAAACTTTCAGTTACATATTTCTGGTTACAGTGGAGCTTCCAAGATTTCAGACTTACTGTTAGTGTTGTGTTGAATTGTTTTCACCAGTGAAAATGTTGAAAGAGAAGAAAAGATAAGTTAACATGACAAAGGAAATTAAATTGGATGCGTTAGAGACTGGACAAAGGGGAATATATTAATAAAGTTTCCATTGATTAGAGCGCTTGCCTACCACCTAGGCAGCCTGGGTTCGATCTCAGGGACCCACATGTGGTATTCGTGGTAGATGAAGTGGTGTCTTGGCGGGTTTTCTCCAGGTTCTCTGGTTTCCCCTGCCACTCATTCCACCAATTGCTCAATCCTTTCTTTGGAGCATGTCGCTCCATAATTAGGTAGTTATATTGCGCGCATCTATTTCACTGATAAGCAAGCCATATATACATGCTTCTTCGCTCTACAGAATGCAAGGTAAGCTGATCTTAACTGAGTAGACACCATTCATTGTGCAAGGAACCTCTGCACCTTGGATTGCACTCGGTGTGACTTTAAGCTTTGAGAAGCCCTGCCTTATAATATTGCAGGAAATGGGAAAATGCAGTCCGTAGCTCAAGGTCTCAGAGCTTTCGCTCCTCAAAGAGATCAAATTTTTATTTATAGCAAAACCCTATTCCATATTTACTGCAAGCAATGGCACACTAACAAGTCCACCCCATGTTACAGAAGATGGACTTATTTTGAAACTCGCTCCAACTTAAAGCATATAAATAAGACAAGGAATAGAAGGTCCAATTAACAGGAAAACACTACCAATCTAATTATCAGTCCACTGGGTTGAAACATATTTATTTTTCCATGATGACTACACTTAAGTTTGCAATATGAAATATCAATGGTCATATTTTAAAAAGATGTTATTGTAAAAATGTCACTGTTTTTAAAAAAAATTAGATACATAAAAAAATGACAACAAAGATGACATTTTTACATTGCTTATATTCATACTGGCACTTCATTTTTATCTCCATGATCTTTTTTGCCATTATTATAGCGAAAAAGTTACAGAAGAGAAAGTGTGAACAGAGACATTAACAAAATTTGTGTCTTTTTGGATTTTTAGATTACTTTTATTTCAAGTGCGTCAATTTTTGAAGTTTTAATTTGTAATATATTGCATTCATATCACCAATACCAAAATTGCTCTAATTTAATTTGCCAAGACACTTAAAACTAGTGTTCAATCCAATTGCACTTGCCTATGTTCAACCTTCTCTTCTGTGCCATAGACATGATTTTAAAAAGTAAGAAATATATATTATAACACATAAAATTACATGGAACACATTACAAAATCCAGCAATTTATTTATGATTGTTTTCAAAAGAGGGAGAGAAGGAGAGAGGAAGAGAGTGAAAAAAAAAGATTTTTTTTTTTTACTAGTGGTTTCATTGTTTTTTTTTTTTTCTTTTGTACTTGCACAATCTTAATTGATTCTTGTATTTCATTTGCTCGTGTACTGAAAATAAATTCACACGCGTCACATGAACTGCGGAGGTCTGGCTCTTAAGCCAGCAATTACACAATAAAATACACAATAACATTTAATAATATAAAACAATGATATTTAAAAACTATTGGTATATTTGTATGGCAATGAGGTAGACCCAGTGAAATTGCTATATTGTTTTACAACTGTCAACGAAAACATTGCATATCCTGCACCAGAGTTTAGCAAGTCTTGTTCCTGTATCCTTATTGTGTACATTCACTAACTTTAAAAATGGGTATCCTAACCCCCCAGAAATAGAAAACAATATGATTCTCATGAAGACTCTGACCGTTATTTCATTTACTATCTCACAAATTCACAAAATGCTCTCACACATTTCCTCTGTTGAAACAAAGCTAGTTCAAATGCTTGAAAAAGTTATAGTAAAAATTAAATTATTGTATATGCACAAAGGGGATTCTAGCAGTTTTTATCACTAAATCACACATTTTCGGCAACCTCTCGGATATTATTGGACTTGAGTAATGCAACTTTATCAACGTTTATGTTCACAACTGCTCTCTAAATGATACCCTTTCAGAGCTTGAACCTTAATCACGCTGCTGACTAGACTACAACTTTTATGTTCCTGCGGTACAGTTACCGCAGAATCTTTATTAATCTGTCTCTTTGAGCACCTATTTTGATTAATAACAAAATTAAAATTATGTCTTGTTTATGGTCAACAAAGTGACATTACTTTACTTTGCTGGCGTTTTAAGTGTGCTTATCTGCAGTCCACGTCTTGAACTGCAAAAATAATACTGGAATCCCTACAGTCCTCACATATTGTCTTACATTCAACGACAGAATTAAAAACAGTAACAAGTATTTCATGAAAATTCATTTATATATAAAATAAAACCATCTTAAATTTCCACAAATGTTTTCCAGCCATTGCCCCTTATAATATAATACAGATAATTCGTCTCAGGCAAGGATAAAAAGCATTTGATGAAATTTGACGTAAAGTCGTAAAAACTTCAGGACTTGCTAAACCTGGAGTGTTTTTGTGTTGATATTAGAATCCTGTAAGCATATGGTAACAAAGTGTATCTATGTATGTACTGTTGTTATAAAATATACCCGGTTATACATATTTTATTTTTAAAAAACATCAGTCAAGTGATTCTGCTCTGTAAAAAAAACTCTGGTTATTAGTTTAGAATAGGCTATTACCAAACTTAACAATGCGATCTGTATTGGCCTGTGAATGAAGCTTGGAAAACTGCTGGTGGTGTCGCAGTGGTGCAAACGCGCCAGTGGAACCATATACTATTGTTTGTACATTTGTTAATTTTCACTACATATCGATATACTAAGCAAAAGATTCATTTCATGTACACAAAAAGCCACGGCAGTTACAGCACTGGACACAATCATATCATCGCCTGTACCAGCGAGTCTCCCAAGAGAATGCAGCGGATTAAGAATGATGGCTATGGGTGAGTGATACAGTCATCGCCACGAGCAATGCTTCAACAATTGCTACATCTTCAACATAGAAAGCATTAATGGAGCACGTCTACCAGTGCTTAAAAAATTGCACTCGTCTATTGCTCTGGACGATTTCAAAACTACTCCTATCTACAGTTTTATCGTATTATGCAATGCTTCATGGGATGACTGCTGACATATTATTATTATATTATTCACTATGAATAAAAACAAAAAATAAAATAAAAATCATAAGAACACAAATATTCAATTCCCTACAAAAGAAATATAGATTGTACAACTAATTAAATTATGTTGTACTTTTTATCTTATTTGATTCAAAGATGATTTGACGACATCCACGCAACAACTGAAAATTACTATTATATAGAATACCTACAAGACAAGATGCTACACAGAAACCTTGTGGCAAAATTTGTACAAAAAACACATTTAGAAAAAATTCCTTGGTTTTTCCTTCTCATTTTTAAGTTCTTAAAGAGTAAATTTGTAGTATTTAAAATTTAAATATAGTTTAAATTCTAAACATCTTGAATACTGCATGAATAGTTTTTTATGATAATTTTTACATTATGAGAAATATATATGCTCAAATGGTGTAAAAAGTTAATCATGTTTGTATCTTCTTCCAAAGATTCTATTTTAGTTACCAAAATATGGATAAAAAAAAAGATATATCATCAGATGTTTCTAATGTCTTTAACATAAAACATTAATGACAGCCACAGATTCATCTACTATTTTAACAAATGTAGCAATTTTAAAAAATAAAAAGTAAATTAAGTATAAAATAAGATTTTAGGGAATGTAATTTTCAGGAAAATAAAGCTGCTACTAAATGAGCACTCTGGGATAAGACTGTGAGCCTTATATACTCATTTCTGATTCCACCAAAGTTGCCTCTCTCAAGATTAAATATTTTCATTATTCTAAAAAATTAAAAGGAGAGAAGTCTGTGCATAAACACAGCATCATTTAGAATACAAAATATATTATTAAACTGACACTCGTGGTGTCTCCACCTCTATGAAATATGGTCCACGACCAAAATTGGGGGAGAGGGAACCGACGTCCTGAGATTATGAGAAATCCATCTGATCCTGTTCCAACACAAGGGTTGCCAGTTTCTCTCACACAACTAACTCCAAGGAGAAAATGATTTCTTGTGTACTTGCCTTACAAAATACTTCGGCCCCTACAAATTTACTTCACCATAACTACGAGTTAGCTGAAGTGTATGCTATCTTTCATTATGTACGTCTCAAAATGGTTAGTCAAGAACTGCAAAGATCATTCCAGTTGTACCTAGTCCTTCATTTTACAAAAGCAAACATTTTATCATAAATTCAAGAAGTTTGGTTAGTGGTTTACAATATTCCCCATACCTCATTCCACCAAGTGATTATAGACTACGGAAATTTGTTTCTGATCTCTGATAAATTGCAAATCCAATTGTTGTGCTCCTGTGTGCACAGTAAGATCAAGCGTTTATGAAACAAACACGCCAGTTTCTGTGCTGCCTTCATCGCAGTAGGATGTGTTCTCATTATCCTAAGCAAATTGAACCATTTTGGGAAGGTTTCATTATTACCCTTTCCGACGCACAGTATAGTTATTCTATTATTGAAGTGTGCAAGTGTCAAAGTATGGGATTAGCTTTGAATAAAAAAGAAAAGGGTCACATGGGATTAATTCCAAAAGGAAGAAAACAGGTAAACCCACGACCTGCTACCAGACGCTCTCCAGAGATGAGAAGGAAGATGATGCCTGTGCAATGGATTTCTGTGCCTTTGGACTCTCAAAATGGCACTGGAAAGTAGCAACTCTCGAACAATTGATGGTTTTTGGAAAGCCTGTAAAGAGGAGTGGAAACTTCTGGACATGACTGCATTCACAAAAGCCTTCTCCAGTGGAAACTGAGGTGCAGACAAATAAAGCATGACTGGTGGTGGAGACATGGCCTTTCGTAAGCTGGGAACAAAGTTGTTATTGGAGATAGGAAACAATTCTCCACAGAAGCACCCAGACAGCGGAATGTTACCTCCAATGAGGCAGTCATAATGCTAAATGGCCCTGCAACTTTTATGGCAGTTCTTAACCATGGGCTGGGGATAATTCACAAGTGAAGGCTTGGATAGGCTCAACTTAAAATTGCCACTCCAGAGCCAGGGATAGAACCATGGACCCTCAGCATGAGACACCATCGAAAACATTGAACTATCCAGCACCTAATATCTTTGAAAGTATACATGATAAAATTAAACTACCATATTGGCCTGACGCTGTGACACTGGGCGTAGCATAAAACAAAGGACTGTCGGGAGTAAGTTACTTCATGCCACATGCCAAATCGGCAAGTAAACAAAGGAACAAGTCCAGCTCCCTCACATCACTCACACGAGCAAACACGTAACCATCAACAATTGAGGTGGCTACACAAGTCTTTTGCAGTACCTTCTAGAAGGATCTGGTTACATCACTGCCGAAGTGTTTGAAGGACTTTGCAAAAGGTCCATATGATGTCATCCCCACTGTATAAGGAGGCCAGGAAGCAGGAGAGTTATAGATAAGAGTTGGTCAGTGTGTCAGTGAGCGCAAGACAGCTGTGTGTGTGTGTCACCATGTTGGAATTGCAAGAAGATTCATCGAGCATCGCAAGTGATCACATCATTGTAATTAGTGCATGAGAGACAGAAAAAGTGAAGACAGACAAGAAAAGGACTCAGTAAGTTACGAGAAGTAAAACTTGTGAATTGTGATAAAGTTTCAGAAGTCAATAGTGATAGAAAAATAAGTGGACTGATTTTGTCACAATACTTTATAATCTACTGATTTTTGCAGACTTCTGTACATGTCATCCTCCCCAAAAACAGAAGCATATATCAGTCGGAGCTTAAGGTTATTCAAACCAAACATTTTTTCATTGTGCCAATGTGTTTGTCCTGCTCTTCCTATTGTCTGCAATGGCAGGAATGCTAGATATGCACAAGGATGGAGCAGTTACAGAAGTAATAAAGACAGACAGTAATATTAATGGTTACCAAGTCTGGAGCAACATCATTTACTCTGTGTGCATTAGTATAATTAATGTGAAACTAGTTACCTCAAAACTTACACAGTATCAATGTCCTCCGCAAAATATCATGAATAGCATTGTTGATCTAATTTACTATCTGATGATAAAAATGCCAATTATCTGCTTGGCTACATATATGTAAACAACTGAGATTATTTGCATCTTTAGATATGTTACACATTAATGTATGTTTGGGTGCTAATGTTTCTTCTCTAGCAACATCACCTTGCAAAATTTAACACTTCTAACCTCGATTACATGAATAATGATTTTTCATTTTTCTTCAGCTGTTCCCATCTGCATTGGTCAACAGAGGCACACTTATAAGGTGAACAGCTAAGCAATAGGCAGAAGGCAGTGTGGAGGACTACGTCTTTCAGTTATGCAGAAGAAACTACGATCATAAACTTCTTTATCTGATTGCCCTCCCTGTATTCAGCGATAGGTGAATGACCTAATCACTTGGACATGGTGCCACCTTGATTATAAACCATTGCAGTAATCAAGTGTTGACACAGCTGCAGGAACTTACATCAAATAATAAACTAAGTCTCTGTTACAACTAATTGTTACTGGTAACCATTTATGTAACTTAACTGTGAATGTGAAACCCATGAAAAAAAACTTAATCCTTTTAAATTCCAATTAACATTGTGTTTTTTGGACTTTGTGACAGTGATGTTACTTAACATTTAGTCGTTACTGAGTCGATTTTGACATTACATCACTTATTTTGAGAAAGGAAAACATGTTTTAGGAGCTTACGCTACCATCCTGAGTTTCATTCATTGTGGGATTAGTATCTCTGATGGTGGTTGGATGAACCTCTGCTTAAGTATGTCGCTTGCAACAGTTCAAAATTGAAAATGCATTTTCTGTTTTTTCCAAATATAAATGTTATCCCAAGCTGTATCTGCTGTTTCTCCAAACTGTTCTTTGGACTACTGTTTATGCTCTGTTGGGCTCTCCAAAACTGCCATGCTACTGCTGATTTGTCTTCCTGTTTTATGTTCCTGATGTATTCTTTTGTTCTTGTTTTTGTTTCTTTCAGTTTTCCTTGTGTATGTCTACGTCTATAGCAGCTTGGCATTTTTCGAGAGACCAACACACCATAAACAGAAATCAACATTTCAGGAAAAACAGAACTCACAGTGTGGGAGATTGGAAAAACAGAAAATATTTTTAATTTTGAAATTCTGCTAAGCGACATACTTATGTATAGATTCATCCAACCACAAGAGACCTCAACCACCATGATTAATGATGCAGGCAGTGGACAAGGAACTGAGGACTGGAGCATAAGCTCCTCAAACATATTTTCTTCTTTTTAAAATAAGCGATGTAGGCTCAAAATTGACTCAATAACTGAAATTCACCGTTACAGGTAATAATTACATGTAAATGTTAACACACTGTAACTGTGACAGTTACAACTGCTACCCAAAGGCAGTAGTTTGTTATATTCCTAATGCACAGCGTGCTACATGCATGTACCAGTCACGGCAGATTATGTATACAGCAAGGCATCTTTACATTCTCCGTTGAACAAGAGAGAGAAAATGAGAAAAGGTTATGATGGAACTTTCAATTTCCTGTCTCTGTGGTGTGAGGGTAGCATATCTGCCTCACATTCAAGAGGTTCTGAGTTAATCTTGGTTATGGTGAGCTATGTGGGTAAGGTTTTTTCTGGGTTTTTTCCTTGGCCTAAGAAGACAAATGTCGGTAACCTTAAGGTCTATAGAATCCAAGCTCATTTGCACATCATTTCATCCATTCCATTCATTGTATGATGTGACCTACCGTGTTAATTATACCAGTATCAGGAATCAAACCCGGGTTTTCTGCTTGGTAAGCAGGAACACTACACTGCACTAAGGAGACTAACTTAGGTCTTATATTGCAGTTAATAGTTTGTATAAAAAAAACTACACTAAAACTGCAATTTAGTTCCAAAATTTCAGAAGATTATTGAAAGCAAAATTCAGAGAAAAATATGAAGAGTTTCGGAGCGTACTTGTCAGTGCATGTTTTTAAAATAGGGTGGCAGCTCTTCAAGAAATAATCTTTTAACATTAGTGCACATTAATACCTTATGAGCTTGGAGATATAAGTAGTTTACTGTCCCAACTCTTGCAGAAACTAGGCATACAGCATCAATGAAAGCTTTGCAGTTCTTGTTTTGAAATATTGGCGTTTAAGTTTGTTTACTTCAACTAACTGTATGTTATAACTATATATATTTTATAGCCTTGCTATTCTTAATACAATCTATATACAGTATTGCTGCCTTCATTTAGTTTTTAACTCATCTTACCACAGCAGCACTAAGTAAAATGATCATATAAATGCAGTAATTTGGTATGTGTCATTTTTCAGTATAATCATTTTCTCATTACATGTGTATTTTTATAATGTGTGAGAATACCTTTGGTTACTGTAGAAAATCTAAACCTTTTTTCTCCTTTGCTTCTCGCTCCACAGAAACCAGAAGGATCACACAAAATGTAATATTAATGTGACTTTTAAATGAGGTAACAAAATAAGAGGTAGTATGTAAACAAAATTATTTCTTAAGCTACTTTATACCCCACTTCAAACACTAAAAGTAGGGAACTTAAAGCTAGAATAATACCAGTTCCCGATCCAAAAGTTAAAAAATATTCTTCACTATCCCTGAGAACCTTCCCTTTCATGCCCATTAAGATATAACGTGAAACTCAAAAAAACAGAGTAAAGCCAAGATATTATTTCCTTCTGGTATTGGCAACCCTGTGTTGTAATCTCCGTTAACTTGGGGTTATATGCACCTTATCCACCCAACACGTGCTTGCTTGACTTTATATTATACAGAGATTAAATGTAATATGCACACTTTCCTGGCCTTCTTTGGATTGTACATGAGCTCTTATTGGAATTAATACATCCATGTAGCAGTTAGTTCATTTTTGTGAATTAGAATTAGTTCTTTGGAACTTGACACACACAACACAAAATGCTCAATGTAACTGACTGCCACATGGACTTTCTGTACATGGGGATAGAACATTCAAACAGATTATTCACGTTCCTGTACATTAAAACATAATGTATACAAAGAACTTCCCCACTAAAATTTGTTGGGGAGAGTGAATTCTAGCTGTACTCATCACTAGCCTCCTCGTCGGAGCGAGAAGCCTTCATAGATCTGGCTGGAGACTGCCTAAGGCTCCTACTAGAGGGCTCGGCAGGTTTCCTCCTGGGCTTAGAGATGATCAGAGGGCTTAGCCTTGCCAGAGTGGGAACGGCACTTGCACCTCCACCTTCTTCTTCAACTCCCTCATGCAGTTCTTCTTTCCCTTCTTCTTCAACTCCCTCATGCAACTCTCGTTTCTCTTCTTCTTCCTCTTCTTCTTCTTCCTCTTCCTCCAGTTCCTCCTTAATATCCATCTTTACGTCGTCGTCATCCTCAATCTCCTCCTTTATATCTCGTGGACTATTTCCACTGCTGGTTGGTGAATTACTGCTTTTCTGCAATGTTTCTACGATGGCTTCCACACGACGCTTTTTACGAGTTGTTCCCAGTGTGCTGGTAGGTGCTATGGTGGGCGATATTCTCGCAGGTGATGAAGACGGTGGCAACTCTTCGATGCATACTTCCGCTTCCTGAACTTCCTCTTCCAACCGCAAGTTACGTGCTGGAGAGCTACGCAATTTATTTTGCTTTACTTTCCCTGCATTGCTGTTGCTCCTTTTCTTCTGAGCAGGTCTTGCTTTTTGTGGACCAGGAGGTGGTTGTACTTCTCCCTCAATCTCGCCCCTTTCCTCATCTTCACTTCCTTTCTGTGTCACTTTACGAGGTGAACCTTTCTGCCGTATTTTCTTGATGGTCCGCGGACGCCCCTCCCCAGATGTACTTGGAGATGTGCTCTTATCCTCATTTGGCTTCTTAGTGTTGGGAGATTTTCTTGGTCGCCCTGGGCGTCTTCCTTCTGCTTTACCAGATGGAATGCTAGAGTAGTCCTCAAAAGCTGCAGAGGCAGTTGGATGTTTAGGAGCAACAGACTTACGTCCCACACTGGCAGCTTTCTTTGGAGACTTCTTTGCTGTCACTTGCACCTTTTCTTCTTCATCCTCTTTAGGAGAAGACTGACTTGTAGAATCCTCATCTGAAATCAAACAAACAGTAAATCAAATAAGGAGATAATGCAGCTATTAACAGTGAAGCAAACAAGAATCTAAAGTAAAAACAAATTAGAAACTAAAAGCTTCACTTATCTTAGTAATATTCCATGTGGTTAGCACCAAACAACCTGGAATATTACTAAGATAAGTGAAGCTTCAAGATGGCGGTGGGTCATGGAATTGAGAAATGTGCCATGAGAATTATGTGCGTTTCATTTGCAGTTTTTAAGTTAATTTGAGTTTAATAAACAATCTTTCTGAATACATTTGTGCGTGTTTTGTGATAAAATCTGTGTAAACATAACATTCAGTGACATAATTAAGTCACTGGCAGGGAACTTTCCCTAACCTATATAGGTTACCTTTTCTGTTCCTTTTTCTTTCTGTTCAACAAAATCAGCATTAAATATGGCACAGCAAAGCTCATCCAGCTTCTCTAATAGTGATGAAAGCTGTTTAAAGAGAATAAGAATGGATGAAGGAATCACCATACCAACATCAAATGCTTTTGCACCTCTAGCCAGCCTTGATGAACAACATGTACAAGAATCAGTGGTACAGCCAGTGATGGAAAATTCACAGCTAAGTAAACCTCCACCAATTTATATTCACAATATACACGACATGAATGCTATGATTAAAGAACTAAATTACCTTAATTGCGGAGAATTTAGATACAAGACAGTGGAGAATAATGTAGTTAAGCTACATATGGATCTAATAGAAGGATATAGAAAAGTAACTGCGTTCTTAGAAATTCACAAGGCAGAATATCACACCTATCAACTAAAATCTGATAGGGCTCTCAGAGTAGTTATAAGAGGACTACATTACACCTGCAGCACAGAATTAATGATGGCTGAATTAAAAGAGCTGGGATATGAACCATTACAAATGTTACCAGTCAGACACCCAGTCACAAAATTACCCATACCACTGTTTCTTTCTGGACCTAAAACCAAATTTAAAAAATTCAGAAATCTATAACCTAACCCAGCTTTACAATGCTGTTATTAAAGTAGAGCCACCCAAACCAAAGAGAGAAATGATGCAATGCCATAGATGTCAACAATATGGCCATACAAAAAACTTTTGTAATCAAACAGCAAGATGCGTAAAATGTGAAGGACTTAATCTCACGGAAAATTGCAACAAACCCAAAGACACCCTGCCGATATGCACAAACTGCAAAGGATGTCATCCAGCCAACTACAGGGGTTGTCCCGAATACCAAAGAATCCAGAGAAGATCTCCTAAATTCCAGCAAACCACAGTCAGGAAGCATCCATTAATCGTTGCCACATCTCAGAACGCAACAACAGTAACAGCACAAACTGCAACTACAAACCAAGGAGGATCAGCTCTACCCAACTACACTGACGCTACCAATCAACCTTCAACCTACTTATGCTTATGTTGCACGTAACTCCAGAAATAAACAAGATAACACTGGTAACACAATAAATAGCACAGTAATGACGGATATGATCAAAAAGATTGACATGCTTTTATTACTACTTCAAACTACCATTAACACATTAAATATCCTGATTCCAAAAATACTGCACAATGAATAATACAGCATACAGAGTATTCAAAATTAGCACATGGAATTGTCAAAGTCTAAATAATAAATACCACGAGTTGAACTTTTTTCTAAAAAATTACAATATAGACTTATTGATGGTGACAGAAACAAAACTCACTCCATCTTTAAATTTTCTCATGCCTGATTATAAAATATATAGGGCAGATCATCCTTCTCACAGCAGGAAAGGTGGGGCTGCAATAATCATTAGAGCTAATATTAACCACAATCAGCTCCCTCCTATCTCAGAAAATGAAGTGTAAGTTGCAAGAGTAGAAGTACAGATCGATAATGTAAGTTACCAACTAGGAGCTTTCTATTCAGCTCCTGATCAACATGTACGAGGGGCATCTCAAAAGTAACTTGCACTATTTTTTTAAAAAATAACAAAACGTTTAAATATTTTAAAAAGGGTATATTTTGAAAGCTACATTCAGTACCTATCTTTCCACATAATTTCCTTGAACCTAGATACATTTTTGATGCCGTGGTAACAGTTTTTTTAACCCAATGTCAAACCACTCTCCCGCCAAACTGGATAGCCATCTTTCCACTTCTTGTTTCAGTTCCTCGTCATTTACGAAGCGCCTTCCCCCAAGATGTTGCTGCAGCTCTGCAAAAAGATGGTAATCACTCGGTGCAAGGTCAGGTGCACTAGATGGATGACCGAAAACATCCCATCGAAACTGTTCAAAATGGCTTGAGTTTCACAGGCAGCATGTGGGGGAGTGTTATCGTGGACCAGAAAAACTGTTTTGCTCAACTTTCCCTTCCTTTTGTTTTGTATGGCTCTTTTGAGTTTTCTCAGCACCTCACAATAGCGAGCAGCTGTCATCGTGGTCCCATGGAGCAGGTAATCGATTAACAGTACTCCCTTCGAATCCCAGAATATCGTTGTGATGACCTTGACAGCCGATGCAACAACTTTTGCCTTTTTTTGGAGTTGCCTCATCCATTCGTTTCCACAAATTGCACACACTTTCCATAGACACAGACCCTTAGAAATAATCCTGTGAAGCGATGCACGGCTTATTTCAACATACGGAGGAAGTTGAAACAAACCTGCATCAAGTGTAAGGCACTGATCGGTGTTCACGACTGCTCGAACCTCGTCAACAATATCCGGAGCGAGGGAAGTGGAGGGTTGGCCACTTTATTGCTCATTGTGTAATGTTGTTCTCCCTTCAATGAGCGATTGGGGCCAACGAGAAACCATTTGTCTTGACAAAACGTCTTTTCCATAAACACTGCACAACTTGCAATGAATTTCAATCGCACATTTATTTTTTCCTGTCAGAAAATGGATTACAGTGCAAACTTCGCAATCGGCGGTAGGAACGAGTGGAGTCTCCATTGTTACTGCCGTTTTAATGTCCAAGCAATAAACTTAGGGGCCTAGGAATTTTACAGTGCTGCTACTACACCCATACCTATATACTGTGGGACTTTCAGACTTTTCCCGCCTACCGCGCAGATTTAAAAAAATAGTGCAAGTTACTTTTAAGACGGCCCTCGTAACTCCTAGCATAATATGGGGAATAATGCATGAAATGGGGGATAAATTCATATTAGGAGGAGATTACAACAGTAAGCATCCAAGGTGGGGATCTAATGTAATTAATCCACGAGGAAGAATGCTGTATTAACAAATATAAATTTAAACTTCAAATAGCACATCCATTAGAACCTACACACCTTTCAGATACAGGAAATAGACCTGATGTTCTTGATTTCTTTGTTGGAAAACAATTTTCTCACTTATGCAGCTTCCCAAGAGTTATTCATGACCTAAGCTCCGACCACTATCCTGTTCTACTTGAAATATCTGCAACTGTCCCAAATAACACAAAGAAATACTCCCTCATAAACCATCCATTTAACTGGTCAACATATCTGAATAGCACTACAATTACAAAAATCCCTTTAAAAACCAAGAGAAATGTTGATATAGCAGTCAGTACAATAACCAAAAATATCCAGACAGCAGCTAAACTTTCATCCTCCATGTATTCAGATAAATACTTTAGAAACAGAAGAGTTATTTTTCCACATCACATATTACAACTTCAATATGTGAGAAATTCAGCTAGGAAACTATGGGAAAGAACTAAGTACCCTCCACATAAAAGAAATTATAACAATGCCACCAATGAGTTAAAACTGGCATTAAAAGAACTCAACAGAGAAGCCACGGAAAAACATTTACAGTCTTTAGAAGCCAAAGATCTTTGGAGAAAAACAAAAATTTTGACCAAGGTCGTTGACAAAATCCCTCCACTTAAGAGTTGGTAATCAATGGCTTACAACCTCACAAGAAAAGGTAAACAAATTTTCTGAAATTCTACTGCATCAGTTTAAACCCAACATCTCAGAAGACCCTACCATGAATGAAAAAGTATATAACACCCTAGTGCAGCCACTACAACTGTCACCAATGTGTAAACTATTTACTCCAGGAATAATACAAAATACCATTAATAGATTACCATCTAATAAAGCTCCTGGATTTGACCACATTGTGCAACCTTTGCCTAAAAATTTACCACGCAAAACCATAGTGTTGCTAACACAAGTCTACAATGCAATGCTACGTTTAACATACTTTCCAACAGGATGAAAGCATGCCAATATTATAATGATACAGAAGCCCAACAAAATTCGCAACGATCCATCAAGCTACAGGCCAATTAGCCTTCTACCACTGTTCTCCAAAATATTTGAGCGCTTGTTACTGCCCAGACTTTTGACACTTCTTGGGCCATCACTGCCCATTACACAATTTGGATTTAGAAAACTCCACTCCTGCCCACAACAACTTCACAGAATTATCGACGAAATATGGACACCTATGAAAACAAGCAGATCTGTTTAGGCATATTTTTAGACACTGAGAACGTGCTTGACAAAGTATGGCATGATGGTCTTTTATAAAAAATTAAGTATCATCTCCCGGATACATATTACCGAATCATTCAATCATATCTCTACAAACGCACTTATTCTGTAGTTTACAAAGATGTACAGTCCCATGTCAGATCTATTAATGCAGGAGTTCCTCAGGGAAGCATCCTGGGACCCTTTCTATATATAGTCTATACACATAATTTGCCCAAATCTGATGATCTATGTATTGCACAATTTGCACACGATATAGCTATTATGTGCAGAGGAGACACTGGTGAAGAAGTTACAGCACATATACAAGACTACCTATACAAAATAGAATCCTGGAATAAACAATGGAAAACTGTAATCAATCCAAGAAAATCGTATTCCGTCACGTTCACCTATCTCAGAAAAGAACATACTTATCCTTTATTCCTAAACAACACTAGCAAATGAAGTAAGATACCTTGGTCTTATCCTTGACACACGTTTAACATGGAAGAAACACATTGATCACATTCTACAAAAACTAAGAGGCAGATTTCGACAGTTAAAACCGTTGCTGCATCAAAACTCAACCCTTTCCATTCCTAACAAGAGACTCATATACAATATGATTATCAAACCAATTTGGCAATATGCATGCTCCTTATGGGGTTCTGCCTCTAATTCCCAAATTAAGCATATCCAGACATTCCAGAACTAGGTGTTTAGGATAATCACCAGCGCACCCTGGTACATAAGAAATGAAAATCTCCACTTAGATCTAAATTTACCTAAAGTAACCACAGCACTCGTCTCTTCCTATAGAAATCTGTATACAACATTAGCAAAACACCTGAATGTCTTGATGAAACAAATACCACGAAACATGCCACCAGAGTAACCACAGTGCCGTCTCAGGAGGAAAAGACACACAGATCTATTGATTGATTGAGGAACATCAATGGATGTAACTCTCAGAACACACTTCATGACAATACTAGATTAACCTATGTAGCACAATTGTAGTACTATGTACAAAAATTATGCATTAATATAATAAAAAAAAAAGAAGAAGAAGAAGAAGAAGAAGAAGAAGAAGAAGAAGAAGAAGAAGAAGAAGAAGAAGAAGAAGAAGAAGAAGAAGAAGAAGAAGAAGAAGAAGAAGAAGAAGAAGAAGAAGAAGAAGAAGAAGAAGAAGAAGTGAAGCTTTTAGTTTCTAATTTGTTTTTACTTTAACAAGTTTCGAGTTGACTCCAACTCATTCATTGGAGTCAACTCGAAACTTGTTAGCACCAAACTAACTATATTCCAAACTTGGAATATTACTAAGATAAGTGAAGCTTTTAATTTCTAATTTGTTTTTACTTTAGATAAACAGTAAATCAGTTTCACACAATGTAACAGTCAGCTACGAATGAGCCAAACGTTTTAAACTGCTGTATATTATGCATTGCATTTGCCAACTCTCTCTATGCATGTCATTTACTTTTATGCAG
The DNA here is from genome assembly GCA_030765045.1 of Tenodera sinensis. Classification (NCBI taxonomy): domain Eukaryota; kingdom Metazoa; phylum Arthropoda; class Insecta; order Mantodea; family Mantidae; genus Tenodera; species Tenodera sinensis. The sequence continues at coordinate 6,071,755 of CM060974.1, forward strand.
CTTCTTAAGGTTTCCATCTACTCTACGTTAATCAAAACGAAAACCTTTATTACACACTTTGCTCTATGTACAGAGGAGATAATAGAGCAAATGGAAGTGATGGTCACATGTATACGGTGACCTTACATTATACACTCTCTCCATGATATTGCAACAAATAACGGAAGAGCAACAATACTTAAACAAAACTTCCAAAGGGTCACAAAATTCAAACCAATAGCAATCGATATCTCAAAAATGGCTCATGCCACAGAAAAACTCATTTTAAATGAGCTTAAAGACATTACATTTTTACTTTCGCTACTGTGTATAGTAAGTAGGGGAAGTATTGTATTCAACCCAAAAATTCTATGTCAAGACTTCACCGGAAATATATGTTCTGATGCCCCCTGAATCGAAAAAAAGCATTTTTAGAAAAAGGTCTGTATATGTGAGTCTGTCAGTCTGTGGACAGCATAACTAAAGTGAAAAGTCGGTTAAAAACCAAAGTTGGTATTTAAGTTTAATATTGTGACTTTTTTAGTTGGTTGTTGTGAAGTAAATACGACAGATGTAGTCTAGATAAAGAAACACTTTTATTTCCGTAAACAGTAACTTGTACACTTGTTGCAACAACAAGAAAGTCTTTTTCGATTCTCCAACAGCACGGCTCCGAACTCGTAACACAAAGAACTAACTCTTCTCCGTCGGCACAACTCTCCACATCGTCTGTCCGTCTCCGTCGGCACGACTACTCAACTCACATACGTCTGACTGTTCTCCGTCGGCACTACTCAACGCTTCACATACGTCTGACTGTTCTCCGTCGGCACTACTCAACGCTTCACGTACGTCTGACTCACTCCGTCGGCACTACTCAACGCTTCACGTACGTACGTCTGACTGACTCTTCTCACACTTTACCGCTATTTATATCTCCCAGGCACTATTCTGGAAGCTTCCGGAACGTTCACTTATTTAGCGGTGAAACACAAAGCAGACAGTTCTAGAAGCCTCTATCACTTTCTCTCTTTCGGCAAGCGCCCAACAATGCGGCCATTCTCCGTCTCCTTCCTTCGGCTCCTTTGCGGTAGTGCCGACAATAATGCGATGGGTGACACTGCGGTTGTCGGCAATTAGATACGGCGGGCGCGGTGACACTGCTCCCTCCTCAGAGCTGGTCGTCCCGACCAGCACTATCACTGCGGCATCTCCCTTGCGCCCCGGTGGACTAACCCATCGAACCTCTTCTCCAGGAGGCACGATCCTAGGTATCGCTGTTGGATAGTGTCCCTTGGTCCGGGTAGGACGACGTATGTCATCCTGCTTCGAAATTCTGCAACAGTACCGCCGGTCTTGGCGGGCCCTCGTCCAGTTGCCCTTCTTCCTGGTGTGTTGACGGGCCATCCTGCGCACTTGGAAACGGCTCATTGGGTACCGTGTCCGCCGACCTCTCTGGCGCACCTTCGCAGCCACCTTGCTTCCGATGGGTCCGGCAACAAACCCCACCACATCCGCGCGAGTCGCGTCCACCGCTGCACTCGTGTTCACTCGTGCTCGGCACGGCCTCTCCTGTATCCTGCCGTCCACGATGATGTCCACCCTTCTTCCGTTCACGGCACCATGCGTCAGGTGATTGGATGGCTCCGACGGTCCCCCCATGTCACATGCCAAGTCGGTTCTCGCGTGATGCTCGTTTGCTTGTGCGCTTCCCTGCTGATCGTCCTCCACGTCGTATCCTGGTTGGTTACGTACCCGACACACTCCTCCAGAGGATCCCCGACGACGTCCCTGAACTGCCCCTTTGTCTTCCCCGAGACGTACACTTTCGTTATCTGAAACGGGCGCAACTGTCGCCTCGGCCACTAGGTGCTTCCTCCCCGGGTCCGCGCTATTCCGTCTGCCCCTGGCATCCAGTACTTTGACGCTCTCGTCAACTCTTACTACCAGGGCGCCAAGACGTTCCCCGTCGTCCTCCACGACGTCCACATGCTGGCAGAGGTCTTCCACCTTTTCGCCGAGTTCTTCCACGTCTTCCGTCACGCCAATCAGTTCGCCGAGTTGTTCCACGTCTTCCGTCATGCCAATCAGTTCGCCGAGTTGTTCCACGTCTTCCGTCACGCCAATCAGTTCGCCGAGTTGTTCCACGCCTTCCGTCACGCCAATCAGTTCGCCGAGTTGTTCCACGTCTTCCCTCACGCCAATCAGTTCGCCGAGTTGTTCCAGGTCTTCCCTCATATCATCCGAAACGGGCGCGATTGTCGCCTCGGCCACTAGGTGCTCCCTCTCCGGCTCCGCGCTATTCCGTCTGCCCCTGGCATCCAGTACTTTGACGCTCTCGTCAACTCTTACTACCAGGGCGCCAAGACGTTCCCCGTCGTCCTCCACGACGTCCACGTGCTGGCAGAGGTCTTCCACCTTTTCGCCGAGTTCTTCCACGTCTTCCGTCACGCCAATCAGTTCGCCGTCAATTTTCGCCGATAGCTCCGTCTTCATCTCTTTCAGCTCGGCAGCGAGGTTGTTTCTCCTCTTCATTTCGGCGACGAGGTTGACGTTTGCCGTCTTCATCTCTTTCAGCTCGGCAGCGAGGTTGTGTCTCGTCTTTATTTCTTCTTTCAGCTCGGCAAAGAGGTTGTCGTTTGCCGTCTTCACTTTGGCAACGAAGTTGTCGTATGACGTTTCCATTTTGGCAAATAATTCTTTCATCATTGCCATCATCCTGGTTTCCGAATCTCCCTCCATTTTGGTTCTAACGTTGCAACTTCTGACGATGTAATGAAACTAGAAGCAATTCGACGGATCCCACTTCTGACACCAGTGTGACTTTTTTAGTTGGTTGTTGTGAAGTAAATACGACAGATGTAGTCTAGATAAAGAAACACTTTTATTTCCGTAAACAGTAACTTGTACACTCGTTGCAACAACAAGAAAGTCTTTTTCGATTCTCCAACAGCACGGCTCCGAACTCGTAACACAAAGAACTAACTCTTCTCCGTCGGCACAACTCTCCACATCGTCTGTCCGTCTCCGTCGGCACGACTACTCAACTCACATACGTCTGACTGTTCTCCGTCGGCACTACTCAACGCTTCACATACGTCTGACTGTTCTCCGTCGGCACTACTCAACGCTTCACGTACGTACGTCTGACTGACTCTTCTCACACTTTACCGCTATTTATATCTCCCAGACACTATTCTGGAAGCTTCCGGAACGTTCACTTATTTAGCGGTGAAACACAAAGCAGACAGTTCTAGAAGCCTCTATCACTTTCTCTCTTTCGGCAAGCGCCCAACAATGCGGCCATTCTCTGTCTCTTTCCTTCGGCTCCTTTGCGGTAGTGCCGACAATAATGCGATGGGTGACACTGCGGTTGTCGGCAACTAGATACGGCGGGCGCGGTGACAATATGCTTCAAGAATGCAACATAAAGATTTTGAGGAATATTTCTCCACCCTAAACTACGCTTTACGTGGAAAGTTTTGATTTTCTTTCAAACTACAGCCCTTTGCTATTTTTAATTGCAATCAATGACTTATCTTTTAATGTTAATTTTAAGTCATTATTTGTCAATGATATAAATCCTCTATACTTCTCATAAAAATATTACACAATTTCTTATATGGATGATGTCTTAAATGAAGCTGATTTTTTGTTTTTGAACTGAATACTGACAAGACTCAGTCTATATTTTTTACCTTAGAGGGTTTCTAATAATTTTATGGGCAATGTACTAGATGATAAATTCATGTGATGTGAACACATTGATTATATAAGTAGCAAGCTGTGCAAACTAATTTACTTACTAAGAAATTTGAACCAAGAACTTCCTAAAACATCTAAAATAAAAACAAATTAGAAACTAAAAGCTTCACTTATCTTAGTAATATTGCAAGATGCTTCACAGCTAACATGTTTCAAGTTGTCTTCAACTTATTTTCAAAGCTATACAAAGAAGTTACCATAGTTACTGATGCTCATTTTAAAACTCCCACCAATCTCTGAAAACAAAAATCTATAAATACAATCTATTGCTGGTATTTCAAAATTTTAAAATAAATATCTTTTCCCAAACCATTAAATCTATAGGTCAATTTAATTGTTTTAATAATTTAACCTCTGGATTAATTTTATGATTAAATGACCAAAAATGAACTGCCACAGCTGATTTATCAGTTTGTTTATATTTAATATTTCTAGAATGCTCTTTTATTCTGGTTTCTAAATGACGTTTTATCAATATAAACCCAATGACAATCCAAACAGCTAAATTGATAAATGCCAGATTTTTATAATTTGGAATTCTATCCTTTTTAGAAAAATTTAGCAAATTTTGTATATTAAATTTACTTTGAGGGACCAAATTTATTCCATATTCTTTAAAAGTTTTTGTAAATTTTTTATTGGCCCATGGATAGTAAGCAAACTTTTTAAAAATACAATTATCTTTTATTTTTTTGAGAGTAGAAATCTCTTTAACAGCCTTTTGATACTTCAATCTTTTTATGTATAAAATCTGTATTAAAACCATTAATTACTGCAGTGTTAATAATGTGTTTATATTCTGTGTCAAATTCTCCCTTATTAAGGGGTATATTTATTAACCTATAAATTAAACTATTGAAAATGGCAAATTTATGTGCAAAAAGATTAAAACTTTTATTTTTTAGGTAATTATCATTGTGGGTAAATTTTCTGTTGCTTCACTGTTAATAGCTTCAATTTTTCCTTCATCAAGAAAATTTAGTCCTAAAAATGATTGATTTTTTCATCAGTGTGAGTAGATTTTCTATAAATATCAAAATTCAATTTATTGTTATGTTTGTATAGCTTTGAAAATATGTTGGAGACAACTTGAAACATGTTAGCTGTGAAACATAATCTTGCAATATTACTAAAATAAGTGAAGCTTTTAGTTTCTAATTTGTTCTTATTTTAGATTCTGTTGCTTTACTGTTAATAGGTTCATTATTTCCTTATTCCTAAACCATATTTGAAATCAGCTTATTTTGAATTATTTCATAATGTAGCATTTTATGGTGTTATTATTTGAAGAAATTGTAGTAAAGTAATTTTTAAATTAGGTTGGTCATTAAAAGGTAGAATCAGAAATGAAAAATTCAATGCCCTATCTGGAATTTGAACCACAGATCTTCCATTCTACGTGTGGCTGCTCTTATATACTGAGGTACCATGGCAACATGCTGGCATAGCCTTAAATTCCACGTATCTGATTCACATTTCCCCGGTAGACCACAAGGGAAAATCTGTATTTGAGACACTTATCCCAATGGTGACTTACAATCATTAGTGCTCAAGTCCTGGCCTTTTAAGGTTTTTACATAACAGTTCCCATATATCAGGCCAGGCCATTCACTAACACACAAACCTGTGTAGGTAAACTCTGAAAGGTACAATCACAAATGAAAAATTCAATGCCATAGCTGGGATTTGAACCATGGATCTTCCACTTACATTTGGCTGCTATGTCAACTGATTCACATTTTCCCAGTAGACCACAATGGTAACACAGAATCATAAATACAATGTAATGATGAGCACAAATACCTTCAGTGGGGTGCGCACTCGTGGGTACACCTTCAGGAATGTGGAGTCCAGCTTCTGCTGCAGACATTGCATAAAAACAATGTTTGTACTGCGGATGCTCAGGTGATATCTCATGCTTCTCTAGCAAGTGACGACGAAGTGACTTTCGGACTGAATATGCTTTATCACAGAGAAGGCACTTTATGTGTTTCACCCCCGTATGTGTCATGAGGTGGGCCTTCAGCCTTGCCTGCTGTGAAAACACCTTCGGACACCTGCAAAAATCAATATACAACTCTAAAATATATCAAGCACAGCATCATTTCAACATACACAATATATTACATTTCTAACAACCATTTGGATTTTCAGCTACATACTGTCCAAAAATTCATCAATGGTGTAAGTGCAGATCTTACTTTGTCTGCCATTTACTCTAGAAGCACTTCAGCTATCTGAACTAACGGAGAAACTGCAATTATGTATGACAAGTTGAAAATACAGTAAAACATACAATTGAACCTACTTTTTATTTACAGACTTTTATTTTAAATTATTCCTTCAGTTTAATTCTATATGATTATATTTTTTTGTACTTTGTTTAACTAAAATATGTACAACCCTTTGTAAGACAGAAACCCATGAAAATGGAAAAAATATTACTGGAAGAATCGCATTCCGGCTTAGGCAGGTTTTACTGTATTAAGAAAAATGAAGCTTATAGTCTCTAAGTTGTATTAAAACCTTTAGAACTGTATTGCTTCACTGTTAATTGCTTCAGTTTTTTCATAATACAATACTGTTTTGCTCTTACCAGCTTTCTCAGAAAAGGATAGATTGAGGTTCAAGAATACAAGGTATCTAAAATAATGCTTTTGAAAATGAGTTGGATACAACTTGAAACATGTCAGCTCTGGAAGATCTTGCAATATTACTGAAATAAGTGAAGCTTTTAGTTTCTAATTTGTTCTTATTTTAGATTCTGTTGCTTCACTGTTAATAGCTTCAATTTTTCCTTAATAGAAGGTATGTCTAAAAAGTATCTGACATATGACCAGGAAAAATAGATTGTACCTGATGGGATTGGGACCCTAATCCCCTTCAAAGTACTCGCCTTGCATGTTCATACACTTAGCCCACCACACCTTCCACTTCTGAAAACAATTCTGGAAAGCTTCTTTTGGGATGGCATCCAATTTCACCATCACATTTCTCATTATCTCTTCTCTGCTCTCCATATGGGATCCTCTCAATGGCGTCTTCAGTTTCAGAAACAATCAGAAGTCGCAAGGAGCTATGTCCGGAGAGTAGGGAGGTTGGAGAATGACTGGAGGTTCATATTTTGCCAAAAACATCTGTATCAGTTGCGATGAATGTGCAAGAGCATTGTCATGCTGCAACTGCCAGGTTTTTGCCCTCCAGAGAGTTGGTCTTTTCTGCAGAACTGCACCACACAAAATTGCATGCCTGGAATCTTTACTGATGCCGTCTTTGGTAATCTCTCATACAGTCAAACATTGATCTCCCAGTATCAGATCTCTCACTTTCTCAACAACAGCAGCATTTCGAGCAGTTTGTGGCCTTCCAGGACATTCATGACTCTCCACCGAAGGGCGGGCATTTTTGAATCAGTTGAACCACTCTTTAATTTGTGTTACCCCCATAGCATCATCTCAAAATGCCAGCTGAACTTTACAAATTGTTTCTTTTTGAGAAGCACCTAGTTTTTGTCAAAATTCGATGCAGTATCTTTGCTCAATTCGTTCAGTCATCTTCCAAGAAGACTAAATGCGACACACACTTATAACAGCACCTCACTTGGTGACCTACAGCCAGCGACTGACACACACGAACACAGTGAGAAAATTCAAGCATGCAGATTAAGGCTCCTCCTGCCACCATGCACAGTGACGCTGCCATAGTATACAATATGTGGGTTGTTTCAATTCCTCTCTTGCATAATCTGCAAGCTAAACTAAAGCAGTCCTTCCTAGTAGATGCTTTTTCACAGCAGCATGTCCTGTGAAGAAGGCAGTAATTGTTCTTCATTGAAATCTTTTATATTTATGCAAGTTTTCAGCTCTTTTCTTGTATGGTTTACCACGTTTATTTCCTGGGGTTTATAATGTTTTACCTTCATAATACCCTCTCTTAACAAACACCGAGATGTTCCTTTGGTAAGCTGTCCCTTACCACACTATAACCCGGCCACTGTAAGTTCACACTTGACAGCTCGCATGGATTCATGTTAAGCTGGCTATCCTGTGCTTGCAACATTGTCAAAAAGCTACGTAGGCTTTCACAGCCAGCGTCTAAATTGTAGAATGAAGTATCTTCCGGGCTGTTATGCCGTGGTCTGCTGGAGATCTGTCTTCCAGACGTTTCGTTTACAACTGCGGTAAACATCCTCAGTGGCGTTGTCGAAGTCTCCTCGTGGAAGGTATCACTGCAACTGATGCGTCGACTGTCTGTGGCGCTCCATTTATACCATGCGCAACAAGAGAGATAGAACCCCCTCCACCAGCCACCACGCCTCTGCACGCCCCGGGCCAATCAGCGCACGTTGCGCATGGTATAAATAGAGCGCCACAGACAGTCGACGCATCAGTCGCAGTGATACCTTCCACGAGGAGACTTCAACAATGCCACTAAGGATGTTTACCGCAGTTGTAAACGAAACGTCTGGAAGACAGATCTCCAGCAGACCACGGCATAACAGCCCGGAAGATACTTCATTCTACAACATTGTCAAAGTTGCTAATACACAGTAGCAGACAACATAGCTTTCAATCGCGGGCCATAAAACCACATTACTAATGCACGTACACTATGAATGTAGAAGGACAATAAACTACTTTGTTATTACTAATAATCGAAGGTTAATGCAGGTATAACACATTGCAATATAGGTAAAATGAATTACAAGTCTTCAATAGCAAAATTAAAGTAACAAGGTAATCCCGTGATAATGACAGAAAGGGACAGAAATATAAATATGGTGTTATAAACTACTTTAAACTCGCCAATTTAAGATGACAATGGTACAATCCCATCCAAATATCTGTTGTCGTCATCCTTGGAAGCAGCATTATCATTATCGTCATCATCACTACCAAGGCATATCATTAGTGGTTCGCATTTACTAATAATACCGTCCACTTCCTGAGCTTTTTTTTATCAATTTTTGCACATGAACCACTTTCTTCCTCCATGACGCCACATCCACTGTCGCCACACCTTCCTGCAAGTCCTTCCACCTCCATTATAGTAAATTATTTATTGTTTTCCCTCACAAAGGTTTTAATGTCACTCCACACCAACTAAATTGGATTAAAGTGACAGTGATAAGGTGGTAACCTAATCACTTCATGGCCAAGTTTGCTGGCCAGTTCATCTGCTACTTACGTCTGTGAACTGGGTTTATTTTGTTTCAAAGCAGCTTGGTCATGCACATACCTGCATCAATGACTCTTGCTTTCAGCCACTCTACCATAAAATCCTTTCTATCGTTGGAGGTGGATGCTTTGTCCAGTTTTACCGAGTGATAAGGCACATCATCCATCACTATAACTGTTGGACCTTCCAGCTGCAGCAAAATTGTCCTAAACCATTCTAGGAAGAGTGTATGTTCCATGTCTTTGTGGTAGTATCCGGTTTTCTTCGATTTTCCATCTTCAAAAAATCAATCGGGGGAACCAGCGTGTGCCACAATTAATCTCTTGAGCGCTATAGACGTGAAATCACGTCCATTTAAAATGACGGATGAGTGTTATGGGTGTGTATACACATCCTGTGCGTTTGAGCATTTAACTCTTATTTATCCCTTATCTAACTCAATTTATTTTAATTTTCCCTTTATGAAACATTTAAGTAAAGTCTATATACTTTACTGGCTTACCTTAATATGTTCGTTCTGCAGTGATGTGCCTCAAAACAGGGATAAACACACAAGGGCACATCTCCACATTCGCAAACTCCCTTCTTGCGGCACTCGAAACACTTTCGAGATGGGCGGGACTTCTTTGCTTTTGGCGGTATTCTTTTAGGATAATGTTTTCCTCGAAATCTGAGGGGTGCAGGGGTTCTGGATTTTCTACCCCCAACGTGGTATTGTTCAATTAGGCTGCAAGCTATTGATAGTCAGAAGTCCAGGCAGGTCATTGTCTTGTGTGGGTTTAGAGCTCTCCAAATTACCAAACAATATGGTTACATTCAGTTGGTGCAAAAATACCTTTTTATACCACTTCTCACTTCAGCTACAAGCAGGAAAGTATAAGTATGTATTTCAAGAAAGAAACAAACGGAGCCTGCTATCCAAGTTATGAAACACGTATAAAGAAAATTTGCTAACACGCTTTATTCTGATGACTCATAGACCACGCATACACTAGTGCTTTATTGCACACTATGCTATGTTTTGCTGACGCATAAGCCACACATACAATGGGTCGACTACTGTTTCTTTCAGAGAACTTATATTAGATGCATTCGACAGAGGAAAGTTAACTTTTCTCCACAGTGAAACAAAATAGTGCCATTTCAACGATTTGTTAAAGCAGCTCTACTTTGCTGATGACGTACATGTATACTGCATATAACGAGCTTTATACCAGTTTTTGTTTCATTAAAATAACTTAATATTTACGCAAAATACAGCTGTGTATTTACGAAGCACTTTTAGCGCATTTAACAATTTAAATGCCCAGCGTTGGATATTGGTTAGCAGTTCTCGGCCCGTGAAGGCTTTAAATGGCCAGCGCTCAAGAGGTTAACCGGGCTTGTTTTCCTGTCGGATGATGACCGCTGCTGTTTGGTGTGCCATCTGTCCAGCATTTTGTCACGGTGTCATACAGAGCAGTTTGGTTTCACAGGTTTTATACGCTTAGCATGTCATTATGACAGCTTCAAACAAAACATCTGGAAGGAGATTTTCCACTAGACCTCAGCCCACAAACCCGGATGATCATTTTGTGTTTTTGCCCCGTGATTAACATAATTACAAGTTGGAGCAGAATGTGTTTAGAAATGACATATTTTTCAATCTATCAATGTGCTCCACTGTTTTAAAGACTTAATTTTCATAAATTTTATATCAAAGGTTATATTGGCAGCTTTTCCTTTGAAACCTCATCGGCAATCATGTTCACTTGTTTACTATTTGAGTAACTCTGAGATTTATTTAATTTAACAAACTGGAACTAATACACTGTGAAGCTCAATATTAATTATAAACCCTTTTAGTTAAACACAAGAATGGCTTCACAAAAACTGATTTACACAGAACAAGTTTCACCGGCACTTAACTACATCCTCAGCTGCTCTTGACTATTGGATATAATTAGCCAATTCCTCCACTGTCAACTGTTTTCCCTCTAGTGTAGAATGGATGAACTTCATGAGTGGGTTTTCTTCAAACGGAAGATAAAAATTCATTAGACGTTTTAGTTTGTCCGTTCTACACCAGAGAGAAAACAGTTGACAGTGGAGAATCCCCTATTATATACAAAAGTAAACAGCAGCTGAGGATGTGGGAAAGTTCCTATGGAATTTGTCCTATGTAAATCACAGTTTGTGTTTATTTAACTAGAAAAGTTTATAATTAATTTGGGATTTATATTGGGATTTCTTTATAAACACTAAATTCACACACATTCACATTCTAATTCACACTTTCAGGGGGAATAATTCTGGCTATTCCCTCCCTCCAACCGGGAACCAAACCCAGGACCTCTCGATTTGAAAGCTAGCATGCAAACCAAGACCACAGAGGCGGTCTTTATGTTTCTCTATAATTTGCAGATACACACATTATTCATTAAAAACAGATTGCTGCTGTAAACTTATCAGCTTTCTGCAGCCCTTTCCTTAATGTGTACATCTTATTGAGATTTTATAGCTGACCTCTATAGCTTGCAAAATCATCTTGTCTACTTTCTGAAATTGGAAACCCATATAACTTTCTGGTATCAGTAACACATAACTTAACAGTTGCGTAAGTGCAACTGTCTACATGGCAACGGCAACTGCCACTGTAGATAGAGACCTAAGTAAATAGTTTATACTTACAAGGGGCAAGAAAATGTATGAGAAGGTTCATGAACTATCGCCACATGCCGCTGCAGATATTTCTCACTGTTGAAGCCTTTTCCACACTGCTGGCAAAGAATCTGGGTTTGTCGGTTGTGAATAACCCTGTGCTCTTTTAATGCAAAGCTGTTTGTGAACGACTGCAAAAAAGTGAAAAATATTAAAAATAATTTGCGTTTTCTAAATAAAATAAAAACAACATAGCCTTTACTTAATGCTAGCACACTGAACAACTGTGAAAATATTCACAAAATATACTTGAACTATTTTTACAAAATCTTATTCTTCTTAGTCAAAACAAAATGTGAAGAAATGTTTTTATCATAAATTTCATTATAGATAAAAGAATATTACAGCAGAAAGGATAATCAGTAGGCAAATGGATAGTTAAATCTTTTTAAAAGTGGGTCACTACGTAGCAGCTTTGAAATTCTTTTCTCTTTACACTATTTCAAGAAAGAAACAAAATTAAGTCAGCCAGCAGTTAAAAAAGAACATTAAAATATTTGATAACTCCAATTATGAAGAATAGTTCAGAAATGTCACAATACAGACAAATTGTGTGTTTTATCGAGATATACATTTTCTGTGTTGAACACAATTTTGAGGGTCAACAATTACTAGAAACAAAGTGAGACAGAATATATGGTTAGACCCCAAAAGGAAATCATTTATGTAAATATTTATTGCAAATGTAATTTACTTTTCATGTTGATAAGAATTAGTTGAGTAATGAAGACGTGTTGCTATTTTTTCATTGTTAAGAAAAATAGAAATGTTTAAAAACGTCATAAATGTTAAGTTTCATGTTTAAATTTAATATGTATAAGTATAAGAATCATATGTATTTAATGTTAAAAGTGAAGGGAGAATAGATAAAGATCGCTTCCCTAACAATACACTGATGCGGTTTTTACGATTATTAATGGGAAAATGAGCTGTGCTATGAGACTCGTTTTCTATCTACAAGGTCGTGGTAACGGATGGAATGAATATACACTTGGGTCCAACTTTAGTCACACTTTTTATTTGCACCTTCTTGTTCACAATTTTTAAATCACATCATAGTAAAAAGTCTTATGTTAGCGGATCAACTTCCCTAACGTCGCCAAAATTTAATTAAAGGTCTCTAAACACTTAGTAAATTCACTTTTACTATTTCATGACGCGTACACATAAAAATACGTCCGTCTACCTCGGAGATACCCACGCTAGTGAACTATTTCTTGGCATCCTTTTGACACGACACACCGCCTTTTTCATCTTCCTCCGCGGTATTCATCCGCGCAAATAGTTCTTTCTCGTTAGGGAAGTGATCCCAATTATCGTCTCCTATTTTTATTATGGAACACAAACAATTCTAATATTTATACACATATATTAAAACCAAATATGGAAAGATTTATGACGTCTTTGTGCAAACTTATTTGTTCGTAACAATGAACCTTATCAACATGCTTTCGACATTTAATTATCTCATACCAACACCAAAAAATGCATGTATACAAAAAAGAGTGTCATGTAAAGAAACACCAATTTTGTTATTAGCGTTTGTATGTTTGAGAGGTATAGACGTGTTTCTGTAATGCAAGTGGATGTGGGTCTAAAAGACTTTATAAAAGTGGAAAGACTATCAAGAAAATACAAATAGGTGCAACGAAAGTAAATTCAATTATAACAAGTGTAATAAGAGACGAAAAAAGTGTTAATAAAGTGATATATAGTGAAGTTACATCGAGTGTTTATTCATTCCACCAAGTACCTCGCCCGGAGAGAAAGAATAGAATCTCATAGCTCAACAAAAAGTAATAATTATTTAAAACTACAGCACCAAAAGGAAGCAAAGTATTTAATAAACTCTTTATTAATCATAATAAAGATACATTGCACAAATCATGCATCACGTTAACAAACTTGAGTACAAAAGTTCATGATGACATGTGATTACATTGTTCACTACACAGCTTGCACACACAAGTTTCGTCTGGCTCATGGAAGTATTCAGTGTTGCACAGTTTATGCCGTTGACTTGACAAAGTATTGCAGTTCTTGGTTAGTGTCTGTCCATGTTCTATTCAAGATGGCCTCCGTTGAGTACAACTCGAGCCACATTTCTTCCCTCTTGTTCACTCTGTCCTGTATTAGTTCTCAAAGTGTCTGTGGATGGCAGCCCTTGCTTCATTCGGAGGTCCTCAATGAAGAAGGTCTCCTTTGCAAGTTCATACGCTAGTCTAAATTTTATGTATTTTGATATTCCTAAGGTAGCTTTCAAGAAGCGTGACTTGATTGCTTCTAGCGTCCTCAGGTCAGCCAGGGACAGTTTTTCCCATATGATGTCTAGTCCGTATGTGGCAATGGGCACAATTTTCGAGTCAAATAGTCTCATCGTGATTTCTAATTAGAGCTTTGTAATTGTTTTAATGCCATATATGGCTTTGGTGGCCGCTGTTGCTCTAGACTTCATGTGAATTCTGTAGCTTTTTGCTGTTGTTTGCATGGTCAATCCTAGATAGCTGAATGTACAGTCTTGAGGGTTGTCGATCCAAGATTTATCCAGTCTCTTGCAGCCTCTAGGCTGCCTTTTCGAAATGTCATGATTTTCATCTTGTTAGCCTATGCCCATCTGTCTAGATTATCCATGGCTTTTTGTACTGCATGCAGGGAACTTGATCCAATGACCATGTCATCAAATCCTCTGTTCCTTGCTTAGTTGCCTTTACCACATCATATGTCGCAATGTTAAACAGCAAGGGGCTTAGTGGATCGCCTTGCAGCGCTCTATTGGTTTGCATTATCAATTTTGAAGTCGCAACTCGGTCATCAATTTGTATGTAGTTTGTCATCAGTATATTGCTTATCAGTGTCATTAGACTGTTCTTCTCTCCCATTATGGCTTCTAGTTTCACGATTATTAGTGGTCTGCTTAATGTGACAAAGGCTTTTGCATAATCAACAAATACTACATGGAATTTGCTTCCTTGATGCCTCAGGGTTTCTTCAATGTCTTTGATGAGGTTGTTAATGGCATGGAGGGTGCTCCTTCCTTTACGGAATCCAAACTGTTCCTCTGGGAGTTTGTGTTCTACAACTTCTATGATCCTTTTGGTTAGAAGTTTTGTCAATATCTTCAGCACGTTCTTTTCTATAGCTATCCCTCTATATGAGTTTGGATCTGACTGGTCACCTTTTCCCTTGTACATCACTTTGATAGTCGAGGTTTTCCAAGATGTTGGGATGTTACATACTTGTAGACAGAGGTTCATTAGGTCTAAGATTAACGGTAGTAGCGTCTCTCTTGAGTCTTTTATGTGTTCATTGCATATGAAGTCAGGTCCTATGGCCTCCTTATTTGTTAGTGACATGGTGGCCTCATGGACCTCCTCCTTTATAAACGGGTTGGTTACTTCTTAGTATGACACTGCTGTGGCTGCCTCAAGATTGCTGACGTCCTCATCTGTTTAGTATGTTCCTGAAGTGCTCTTCCCATTTAATCGTTTCAATTTTTCTGTTACTTTGTATTCTTCTAGGCTTTAATGCTACAAACAGGTCGTTGATGGCTTCTTTTACAATTCTACAATTCTTTTCACTTCCTTTTCCAGGTGTTCCTTGCATTTTACCAATAGCAGTTTTTTGTATTCCTTCTTGATGATGCTTACTGCCTTATTGCCTCTAGGCTCTTATTAATCTTTGCAGCATGCATGGCCTTAATAGTGTTCTTTCTCTACATACAGCATTCTTTATCGAAGCACGTTCACAATTTCTTTTTCCGCTTATACCCAATTGTGGATTTAATTGTCTTTTCCAGGGATAGTGCAGCTGCATTTATGCCGTTTCTCTTTATGTGCATATCGAGTTCTTTCCATTCCTCAGTTTGCCTCCTGAGTGTATCTTTGTCTATCTGTCTTGAGGGGTTAGCATCATCAGGTTTCTCCCTCTTATACATTCTTGAACTGATGACAAAATTCACACTAATATTTCACATGTCAAGTTAGGTATATCCACTGAATATACATAAATTCCTTGCTATATGAATAATGTATAGATTCTGTGAATGTCAAAATAAAATCCGAAGCTATTCAGTGGAAGGAAACATGGCCAATGTCAACCGTAAGAAAAAGTTACGATCAATAACGAAAGAGAAACAATGGTTGTTGGCCATGTACCCAGGAAGGGTATATACCACACCCTATACACTACTAATTAAAACGTCATGCAATATAGACGTGCATTTAAGCACTCTGCACATAACAGACTATATATCATCAACCCATAATCCAGGATTAGATTGCTCAAAGATATTCCAACAACTAATGCCCAAGAGAATTTATTAAGTGTGATTGAACATAAAAAATTGATCAACATTTTATAAGAAAAGCTGAGAAAGCTTAAGAAATTGAGACGCTATATTGGGTGTGTGCAAGAATTACAAAGAAAGATATTCAACAATGTTAATCCAAATAGCTTCAGAAACTATACCCTGGGAGAACTAACCTGGCACTTGACAGCCACATCACTCACGTGGTTTATAAGGGGCGGGGCCATGCCGTAGCCGAGTGGTTAGACCATTCACTTCTCACCAAGTGACCCGGGTTCGATCCCAGGCAACCGCACATGAGATTTGTGGTGGATGAAGTGACACTGGGGCAGGTTTCCTCTGGGTTCTCTGGTTTCCCCCGCCATCTTAATCCACCGGTGCTCCATGTTCATTCCATGTATCATCAGTGTCACCGCCTGCAGTGCCGTATGTAGCAAAAGCAGGCGTTAAACACTACAAAAAAAATAAGGGGCTTGGCTTATCACATCCAATCGCGTTATGAATGCACCATGTGACTATCATGTGAGCAAAAGTGTGTGCTCACCCATGTTGCAATATATGCGTGTATTCCTGGCTTCTGCCTTCCGCATGTTTTGCCGCTCGCAACAATATATTGTTTGATTGTTTAACAAGTGCAGAGTGAAAGAAGGTGACTAACAAATGAATTGCATACAACAGTGTATTTGGGGGGATTGTCGGTTTATTATTTCATATACTTTATATAGTTTACCGCTGCATATTTGAGTGTTTTGTTGCATTTGTAACAGATTTTAGTGGTCTTGGTTACACTGCGTTTTACTTAAAACATGGCTTATAGTCCTGGTAAAGCCAAAAAGCGTGTATTGGGTACACGAATAACCCCAAAAAGTCAGGTCCGGGAGATATGTGCCGTAAGAGAATACTTTGAAAAAGAAAAGAAAAATTATGGATCTCTTATTATGGTGGAACCACTGGCCACGGATAGTGACTGAATAAGTAACGTCTAGTACCAGGTTATTTCTCCCAGGGACAGAGCAGCAGGCAGCTGTAACATCAAGTGCCAGGTTATTTCTCCCAGGGACAGAGCGATCGGCAGGCAGGCAGCTGTAACGCCAAGTTGTTGTTGTAGTGTTTAACGCCCGCTTTTACTACTACGGCACCGCAGGCGGTGACACTGATGATACATGGAATGAAGATGGAGCACCGGAGGAATGAGATGGCGGGGGAAACTGGAGCACCCGGAGAAAACCCGCCCTGACGCCGCTTCGTCCACCACGAATACCACATGCGGGTCCCTGGGATCGAACCCGGGCCGCCTAGGTGGTAGGCGAGTGCACTAACCGCTCAGCCACAGCACCGCCATAACGCCAAGTGCTAGGTTATTTCTCCCAGAGTATTATCACCACTACATTTGTGAAGAGTCAAACGATTTATAGCAATATTGTTACCTCATTGCAATAAAATCAATTTTGGCAGAAACTTGAATATTAATTGATAACATATAAGCTCCTGTCATCTTTTATCCACAAACCCATCAATGACCCAAGAAATAACCAGTCCCGCTGCCAACCCACTAACAAAAGAAACTGTCACAAAATTAAATACAAAATTTAACAAATTTCTTGTTTTTTAATTATGCTGTTCATATGAAATGGATATTTTGTGATAAGACAGAACAAAAGGGTGAATTTTGGACTTAACACATTAATATTATAAACCACTTATAGATTTGTGTAGGATCATTAAGTTGAATTTGTCAACCTAAAGCTGATAGGCTCAAAATAAGTAGGTTATTAAACCGAGTCAATTAATTGAAGATGAATGAGATGAGGTTGGTCTTACCTTGCTGCAGATCTCACAGTTGATTAGGCCCTCTCCCGTGTGTTTCCGAATATGATATTTTAATTTCTGAAATAAAACAAATGAAAATTAATATAAAAGTGTATGTCAATTAATACCTTAATGGTTATAAAGTGGACATTTATATATGTATCTGAGACAGTTATTATAGGTGTCCCCAGAAATAATTAAACCAAACATGAACTTGACTTTGTTTATCCAGCATTATTCTTTTATTGTCTGGAATATTGTCAATTTCTTAATATAATGATTATTGTTAACTTTTAAATCTCAATTGTGTTCACATAATCAATGATTTTTTTTGTATAAATATCTTAGAAATATTAAAAATATAAATCGGCACTGTTTTCTTAGCATGTCAGAGATTATAATACGCGAAATATGTCATCAGGTGATGTCACAAGAACTGCCGTTAAGCAGGACAATATCTGAACTCTATTGTCATAGCAACATATCAATTTTTGCTCTAGCATCAATGGTTCTGAGGAAGACACACCAATTTCGGCAAAGCTCCTAGAAATTAGAAATTAAATGGTTTAATATTCTCGGACCAAGGTGTCTGTATAAGAAAGACATTATTTGTTATCAATACTCCAAGAAATTGAAGTATATATTGTACTATATAATATAATACTCTTGGATCGACAAGTTATAAGTATTTAGCGAGATTCCATAAAATATGACGTAATTTCAGATGTGCCAAAACATATGAAGCAGTGAAAGAAAAGTATTGAGATTGTAGTAATTGTGTTATTTTTATGAAGGTGCAAATAAATATTACAACAAATTTAAAAATGGAGTTCAATAATATGCCTTATTCTGTACCACACCCAGAGGTATTACAGGTTCTTCAATCATTGTATTATCACCAATTCCGACGATTCACTTTTATCTGATTGATGAGGAATATAGGTATTCAACATCATAATCTTTATCGGATAATTCATCATTACTAAATATGTTCTCTCCTTCTGACTCATTGTCGGGTAAACTATGGAAACAATTCAACATTTCATCTTCTCGAAGATACTTACGATGGTAATTATGATTTGACATGGCAATGGTACAGTATGGCCTCAAAAATATTTTACCATTCACTATATTGACATGACTTCTAAAACACGTCTGCTCTGGAGCTAAACTTTTTCAAACTAAGCTTCCACAATGATTGCAAACCTTGGGTTATTTTCAGACCACATTGTTATCATTGTTAGTTACGACACATCTACTCTAGCGCTAAACATTATTAAACTGGGCTACAACAATGACCAAAAGCTTGGATAACTTCAAACACATTGTTACCACTATTTAGTTATGACATGTGCAAAATAATCGTACTGGTCAAAATGACCGGCCACGGTCCTTTAACCTCTTGAGGGATATCGACATGAAATCACGTCCATTTAAAATGGCGGATGAGCGATATGGGCGTCCTGTGCGTTTAAGCATTTAACCCTTATTTATCCCTTATCCAACTCAACTTATTATAATTTTCCCTTTATGAAACATTTTAGTAAGGTCTATATACTTTATTGGCTTACCTTCTTAATATGATCGTTCTGCAGTGATTTACCTCAAAACAGGGATAAACACACAAGGGTACGTACATCTCCACATTCGCGAATTCCCTTCTTGCAGCACACGAAACACTTTCGAAATGGGTGGGACTTCTTTGCTGTTGGTGGTATCCTTTTAGGATAATGTTTTCCTTGAAGTCTGAGGGGTGCAGGGGTTTTGGATTTTCAACCCCCAACGTGGTATTGTTCAATTAGGCTGCGAGTTATTTATAGTCGGTAGTCAAGGTCGGTCATGGTCCTGTGTGGGTTTAGAGAGCTGTCCAAATCCCCAAACAATTGTATATGGTTATATCCAGTTGGTGCAAAAACACCTTTTTATACCACTTCTCCCTTCAGCTACAAGCAGGAAAGAATACATATGTATTTCAACAAAGAAAGACACGGACTCTACTCAGTTACGAAACTCGGGTAAGCAAAAGTTGTAATGTTGATCTATTCTGATGACTCAAGAGACCACGCATGCAATAGCGCTATATTACACAGTATGCTGACGCATAAGCCACACATACAATGGGTGTTTCTTTACTGTGTCTTTCCGAGAACTTATATTAGATGCGTTCAACAGAGCAAAGTTGACTTTTCACCACAATGAAACAAAATTGTGCCATTTCAACGTTTTGTAAATACAACTCAACTTTGCTGATGACGTACATTTATACTGCAAATAACGAGTTTTATACCAGTTTTTGTTTCATTAAAATAACTTAATATTTACACAAAATACAGCTCTGTATATACGAAGTGCATTTAACAATTTAAATGCTAGCAGTTCTCGGCTCGCGGACGTTTAAATGGCCATCGCTCAAGAGGTTAAGGTAAAAAGCGTGTATAATTTTTTAAAACCTGCTATAAAAACTTAAACACTTTAGGGAATCACCCTTGCTCTATTTCATTAAAAGTCATGAAATATCAAAGCGATAATAACACTACCTCAATGTACATACTGTTTTAAAGAACATTAACCGCTCAAAATGACTGGTGCGGTCCTTCTAGTGTTAAGAAGTGAACAACAAGAAATAATAATACGATTGTTTAACTATAATCGGCAATATAAAACAATACAAATATAAGAGAAATGCACCAAAATAAAAATAAATATGTACGAATAAGGTTGAGTCACTTTACGAGGTAGTTACCTTGTTTTTTGTTGGTCGCGGCCATGGTGTGAACAGTATTTTCAAACCAGTACAATTTGGCCATTATTTCCACAGAAACGTTACAGTGCATCACAAAAGGTTTAATAGTGAATAAAGCACTAACCACATCATTAAAATCCACTGGATTATGGTATCGCTTTTCAGTAGATGGAGCAATCCCTAATTTCTTTGCAATTTCTGAGCATTTCATGTTGTCACTTTCCTTCACTGCATTCAAAATGTGTAATTTTACAGCAATCGTAAAGCACTTTCTTTTTCTTTCACCCATATTCACTAACAAGGTTAATCACAACTGACTGAAGCAAGTACTCTAGGGTATTTCACAGCTTTACTCGAAAATAGCTTCAAAGTCGCTCTCACTTCCACATTTTAGGAATGTTTTCCAAGAAATGTACAGTGTGAGTCACAAGTTTTGGCTTTGAACATTTCTTGAGATTTTAAAGAATGAAACCATCATGAACGATAAAGGGTGCATTTTGCTCTCGGAGATGTAAGCTATGATCGTATAAGCATAAAAATCATATACATGAAAGTCGTATAAATGAAATAAATTGTTGTAATACATTATTGGGTTTTGCCAGGACTGCTGAAAAAAAAAAGACCTATAGCATAGAAAACATAAAAGAAGTTGTATTCTGAGCAGAAGAAACATTGCTTTACAACAAACCTGTTTTTTGGAGAAAGTCTGGCCACAATAAGGACAGCTACAAGTCTCCTCACGTGTATGCACCCTGATGTGAGAATTACAGGCTCCTTTGTCTGAGAAACGCTTTTCACAGTACAGGCACTTATATGGTTTCTCCCCTGCAAGTCAAAGTATATGAATAAGATATTCATGTATTTAATTGTTCATAATAAAGCTTGACAAATACATAGGGCCTTTGTATGGACAAGTGGCCATATTTGTTTACATTAACTCTGGTTCTAAGGTTGGATTAATTACAAGTTTATTTATTGATTATTATTTATTTATGCCAACAAACTTATTTGTTGGTGTTTATTTATTTTCATTGTGACAATAATTACTGTTAAAGCTTTAGTAAGCAATATTTTACCTGTATGTATTCGAATATGCCGTACTAGGTTTGACCTCTGAACAAACTCTTTGGGACAGTGAGGACACTTGTGTCTGGGACCATTGTGAATTAGTAGATGTTCGTTATAACTGTCCTTTCGCTGAAAGAGAAACAACACTTTAATCATCATATTCACTGATTCAAATAAAAACCAATAACTAATAATTGTAATCAGTCTGTATACATCCTCTAGGCCAGGTATTATACAGGTACAGAATGGAGGTTTACTTTAACCAAACCAAAAGTTTAGCTTCAGGTACCATTTTATAACCTTCTGGTTAAGTTAAACGCAAATCAATGGTTTTGGTACACCTGAAATCTGAGTAAAGACAATCGTTAATGTACTTTTCTAACACCATAGCTAAATGCAGTAGGTAATAAGGTAATCTTCACCAAGCAATCTTCCATTATACCACAAAGCTATTATGTCTACTTATGCCTATACTCTGTTCATCTAGAGATTAGAGGAGATGTAAACAAAGCACCGGTTTGTATCACTCCGCGGCCACGTGCATTCACAATGACGCAACACAGTTACCTGCGCTACGCGTAGGTATAATATGCATTTTACACTACTAAAAGGACATATTTACTTGATCCAAATAACATGTAGCACATGGAAATTAACTGCTACTTACGTCTTCTCTGTCCACAATAACACTTTTTCATTTCCTGCTCACAATCTCGAAACCAATCTCCAGAAGCAGCTTGTGGAGGGAAGTTCGTTTTAAATCTGGAAGATCGGGATCAGAGTTAACTGCCAACAGCACTTTGTTTAAGGTGGGGGTTCATTGTTAACAAAGAACTGGTGAACTTTTCGACGGATTGCAGATCTCACAAATTCGTCGCAAACTACCTATATCCACCATTTATCTGACACGTGGTCGCTTTTTGTTGGGAGTTCTGACTTCACCAACTGATGATTTTTCTTTGTGTGTGCTGTAAATACTTGCAACTGACACACTGGTAAACTCGGATGTTAATTTCATCACGTCTTCGATAGCAAGTTCAGGATATTTCTCGCAGAAAGAACTTGTTAAACACGTTCAATATTGTTGTCTTTTCACCACTTCACAACGGTTTGCCACATTTATGTTTCACAACTCACTTGTTCCGCCATGTTACTTTCATACTGAATAATGCGCGCGCAGAATGAATTAGGCTGGTTACAGATTCACTTAACTGCGTATTCTTACACTTTAACTATGCTTAGTACACTTAGTTCATGCTTTAGCAAACATTAAGTGATATTTCAGACCTCAGTAAGAGTATTTCTTCAAGGGACTATTTACATGGCGAAAGCGTCAAGATGGCGCACTGTGGTCAAAAAGCACGTGGCTTTGTTTATGTCTCCTCTAATATCTTGATGTACAGAGTATACAATAAATTAATGTAATGATTAATTAAATTAATGTCACACTGGCACGTTCCGATGGTAGCTTAGTGGTCAGAGCAGCCGCACATAGAGCACAAGATCTGTGGTTCAAATCCCGGCTATGGAATTGAATTTTTCAATCTCATTCTACCCTTTTCAACAGGTGCTTAGTGTTGATTGTTTGCTTCACTATGCACAGGTTCTTTTTTAGTTTAACCTATTGAGTCTGGAGTGGGAAGTGATTGTGTTGTCTAACTTCATGTAGTATTTGTTCTATTACTGCACAGATGGCATATGAACCAAATTAAAAACAAATTAGAAACTAAAAGCTTCACTCAAGTTCTTCAAATCTGACATTTCAAGTTGCATCCAACTCATTTTCAAAGCTACTTGAAACTAGTCAGATTTGAAGAACTTGCAATATTACTAAGATAAGTGAAACTTAGTTTCTAATTTGTTTTTAATTTAGATTCTGTTGCTTCACTGTTAAGAGCTTCAATCTTACCTAATTTGGTATATTAAGTTTGTTTGCTATGCTTTTGCATTGTTCTCTGTGCATTTTGTTTTGGTCACATTGGCATTTCAAAGAAATAATACACGAAAAAACTTCCGATTGCATGTTCACTATAAAAAACCAAGCAAAGATGGCTGTCATTAGGTTTGACAAATGATATAAATACTAAAACGTAATTAGAAAGTTAATGAAGGTACTATGAAGATTTTAACTTTGATTCTAGCAAGTTCAATTCTGACAGTGATGGCTATAATAAAAAACTTGCTAGCAGTAAAGAAAAGAAAATGCAGAGATTAGTGTGTCAGCTGGGAACAAAAATGACTCAACATTGTGTGTTTTAAGGCATACCATGTAAATTTGGACTATTAAAGTACTTAAAATGTAATATGTATGTCTATAGAACGATGTAAACAACTTAAGTATGAAAGGTCTATAATAGAGTTGCTTAATTATAATGCAAAGAAAATAACTATTTTTGTTTAATATTCTGAAAAAATATCCCATCCTGACGGGACATATTGAAGTCAAAAAAATGTCAGACCCAATGGGTTAAATTCCTTTCAATCAGTTTAACATTGCATTTGTCAAAATGTAACATAAGATAAGGTAGGTATATATACTTACAGTGAACTCCTTGCCACAATATTGACACTTGGATACACCCGAGCCTGTATGGAGTTGACGATGTCCATACATGCCTGATTTAGAAGCAAACCCTTTTCCACATTCCGCACAATGATATGGACTTTCACCCTCATGATCTACCTGGTAGTGGAGCTTTCTGCAACATTGCAACAAACAACAATGCACATATCACATGTACAAGGGAATGAGACCAGTCTTATAGTCCAATGCGATTTAACCTATTTATACATGACATTCTAGAAGAGATACAAAAATTTCATAAGCAATCACTACTCATTTATAATAAAAGTACCACGATTACTGTTTGCAGATGATCTAGTAGGTACCATTTCAGTTGTGGAGCTATAGCCTCTCCGAGCTTAAAGTGGGTACGCACATAAACATTGCAGTTGTATCACTCCACCAAAAAGCATGTGTTGTTCTCTGAGCACAGATGTTTACATCTCACTTATCGCAACCGTCAATTCTTTCACTGTAGCAGTGTGAGGTTAGAATTGCACTCGGCTCATATTTATTAGATAAACTACATTAACTAATTAAAGAATTTCGTTAAGAAAAGTTATGAAATACAATTTTGTGAGTAAAAGCTTACAGTAATCTGAGTTGTCAGATAGAGGTGCTACCCCAGCTCAGAATTGGAAGCAGTCGTATCGCTTGAAGAATCCAGGTTTGTAACCAGCCTGTCCACCATATGGTTGCACATGCCATCAAGCTGCCACATTCTGCCTTCCTCACATATGACATGTCTGATATCTGCTTGCCACATACTTGATGTAACCTCAGACATTGCCTTCTCTGCCAACTGTCGCACTTCTTTTAACTTAAATGTTTTATTGTTTCTCGCCACGTAACCTTTAGACATACCCCATGCAAGTTCAATGGGATTTAAACTGCTGTGATATGGTGGTAATTGTAACACATTGTGACCTGCTTTACTTGCTAAATTATCTATAATACCTGTCTTTGCAAAGTCCAGAAAAAAATGCTCCTTTCTTTGACTCCACAGTAGTGTCTGTCCAAGCCTTAGAAGTGACATGTCCTGCATTTACCCAGGTTTCATTCAAATAATAAATTGTGCACCTTCTACACAAAATTGTCTCACGGATCTCAGGTAACGTCTTCTCCACACCACAATATCTTCCCGATCAGTTATCACATTAATCTTGTTTCTTTTTGCAAATTGAAACCCAATGTCTTTCAGCAAAGTGAGGAACGTGGTTTTCTTAAAATTTGGAAGATCCAGATCACTTGTTCACTAAAGTACTTTATCTATGGTAGAAGGCTCATTGTTTAAAAGGAAACTATGCACTTTAAAGCAAATAGCACTTTTTAGAAAATAATCCACTTGCCCTAAAACACTAAGAGGCCTTTTCTTTTTAGGGGCACTTACTGTTCCTGTTTGTTTCATTTTGGATCTCACATTTGAAACACTGTTAGCAGATATATCAGTTGCTTCGGACGTCAATTTGGTTATGTCTTTTCATAACCAGACTCTCATAATGTTTAAAGAAAAATTAGCAACAAAAGGGAGAAATACATTGTGTAAACTGTATATAAAGTTAAAGGACAATCATTCATTCATTTTGAAAATATGCATTAATACCTAAAGTAAGAACAAATTAAAAATTAAAAGTGTCACCTATCTTAGTAATTGCTGCAAGTTCTTCAAATGCTGCTGACAGGTTTTATACATAAAAAATACAAAAATTTAAATATCAAAAGCCTGTTAAAGAAGTTTCTATCCTCAAGAAAATAAAAGATGACTGTATTTTTAAAAAGTTTACAACATCCTTGGGCCAATAAAATATTTACAAAATTTTTTAAAGAATATGGAATAACTTTGGTTCCTCAAAATAAACTTAATATGCAAATTAAGGAAAATTGAAGCTATTAGCAGTGAAGCATCAGAATCTAAATCTAAATTAAGAACACATTAGAAACTAAAAGCTTCACTTATCTTAATAATATTGCAAGATGTTTCATATGTTTCTTATTTTAGATTCCGTTGCTTCATTGTTAATAGCTTCATTATTTCCTTATTCCACTTATCTCATTAATAACTTGTTTGGATAGCTTTGAGAATAAGTTGGGTACAACTTGAAGCTAGTCAGCACTGCAACAGCTTGCAATACTTATAAGATATGTGGAACTTTAAGTTTCTAATTTGCTCTTAATTTAGATTAATATACAAAATTTACTACATTTTTCTAAAAAGGATAAAATTCCAAATTATAAAAAATCTGGCATTTATCAAATTAGCTGTTTGGATTGTGATAGGGTTTACATTGGTGAAACTAAACATCATTTAGAAACCAGAATGAAGGAGCATTTTAGAAATATTAAATATAAACAGATTGATAAATCAGCTGTGGCTGATCGTTTTTGATCATTTAATCATTAAATAAATTCAGAGGTTAAATTATTACAATTAAATGGATCTATAGATTTAATGGTTTGGGAAAAGATATTCATTTATAACAGGAACCACGTTATGAATTTTGAAATACCACCAATAGATTGCATTTATAAGTTTTTGTTTTCAGAGGTTGGTGACACATTGATCTTTTAAGCTGAGCGTCTGCAGCTATGGTAACTGCTTTAAATAAAGCTTTGAAAATGTGGTGGAAGCACCTTAAGATTAGTTGTTGTTTTCTAGTGCCTTGCATCTGGCAATGAAGCCATTAGCATTCGTGCTTTCCAATACTTTTGAACTGTATGGCTTTCATGTAACTGTTTTCTTAATGGGCACCAGTTTTACAATGTGGCAGTTACATCACCCGACTTAAACCCCCATTTTGCAAGGAGGACCACACCTATCGTTGGTCAATGGGTCCATCGGACCTAGCCGGGAGGACTAAATAGATGGTATTTAGATCCACCGACCTTCCCCTCATGTGCCTCTGAGGGACGCTGTTGTGCTGTGATAGGCCAGCATATATGTAAATGACATTTCCTCCATTTTAGATGAAACAGTTATACCGCTGTGATTCGGTCCCTTAAGACTAGTGCACAATTTAAACAACTTGCAGCAATTACTGAGATAAGGGAAGCCTTTCGTTTCTAATTTTTCTTATTTTAGATTCTGTTACTTCACTGTTAATAGCTTCAATTTTTCTTTGAATTGATGCATTAATATTTTGGAGACAAAAACGTTTATAACTAAAGCACATGTGATCTTTCACTTGAGCTTGATTTCATCAATCAGAAATAACTAGAAGAGAAGTCCTAACCCCTAACATGCTGACCTGTCATGGCATGTAATACGTCCTCTGACTGGTAACCAGAGGATATGGTCGGTGAATTTATTTATAACTCTCCCAGTCAGGTCAGTGAGACCCTCCAGACATTCTGGGGGTTGTGAGAGAGCAATGTGACCACTGAAACATAAAAATATGCTGCTCTCCAAAAAGTGGTTACTATTACTGCTATTATTCTCTTCTATATTGGAGAGCAAGAGGATTAATGACTTCATTGTCAGAAATCCAGCATTAGCTAACAGGTTATAACATCTAAAGAATTCTTCAAAATAAACTTCATAGCAAATATTTTTATTTTTTATATTTTTGGTTATTTTTAGGTTCACCACCAGTGTTTTGTGTTCCATTTGAATAAAGGTAATGTTGATATGTGACTAACTTACTTGGCTTATTACATGTAACATTTACTGTCTAATGAACACAAATTCTGCCTTTTATAATTACACCAATAAAACTGCAATATGAGTAGAAGCTTTAAAAGTTAAACAAAATGCATCAAAACATGTTTGAAATAGGTACAAAAAGTGATCGTACAACTGAGGTAGTTGTTGAAGACGACTGTCAAGGACAGAAATAGTCAACATTCACTTGTCTGCCTACCTGTGGATAGCAATGATAAGAAATGAAGCACAGCTTGTCGTCGGTAAACAGAAAACAAACCACACAAAAGTCAAAACGGGGAACAATCACAGGGAAACCAGCAAAGAAACAAGAAAAGTAATAATTAAACTGCATAATCGATACAAATCGCTGCGACAAGTATCTCAACTTGTTGATAGACTTCATTGCACTGTGCAGGCAATGATAGGTTTTGTGTTTTAAAAACAGGACTCTGAAGTCAGTGCTGTGAAGTTGGCTGCAGATTTGGGAAGACATGGTATTAATGTTTCAGCGAATACTGTGCACAATGTTTATCAAGAAGCTGGATATCATGATCGAGTACCTTGGAAGAAGTTCTGAGGAAATAAGAGAAATCAAATAAAGTGATTAAATGTCATAAAAGAGCCTCGGAACGAAGCATAAGACTTCTAGAAAAGGATGATTTTTTCAGACGGAAGTAAGTTTAACATTTTTGGTTCCGATGTAAGATGTATGGTGTCATGAAAGAAGAATACGGATATGGTCCAAAACATCTAGTGCCCACACTAAAACACAAAGGTGGCTCAGGGATGGTCTGGGAGTGCATGAGCACTTCAGGTGTGGATCAACAGCGCTTTATCGATGGAATGTATGAATTATAAAATGTATATCACTATCTTAAAGCAAAATTTTCATGTTAGTGTTCAGAAACCAGGTCTTGAGTAAGATGACCCCAAACATACAGCTGAAAATACTTGCTTGTGGCTGCTTTACAACATGCCAAAGTAGCTTCATACACTTCCTGAGCAACCAGATATCAACCCCGTAGAACACCTGTGTTCTATTTTGGACCAGAAAATTAGAAACCATATCTTTTTCAGTAAAGAAGACTTGAAATAGGCATTTTAGATAGAATGGGACTTAATTGAACCAAACACAACAATGGAGCTAGAAGAATTAATGCCACAAAGACTGGAGGCAGTTATAAAACCAAAAGAAAAACCTACAAAATATTTAATGATAGTATTTATTTATAAAAATGTTACTAAATTGTAGGTGTACAATAACTTTTTGTGAGAAATAAAAACAATTGTTTTTTATTAAGGGTCGATTATTAATTAATTTATGTTTTGTGATATAAAGTATGACCGACTACAACATATGCATTACTCAACATGATTAAGATATTTACATATTCATCCCAACATTCCATTGCTATTCCTCTAGGTAATTTAATGCAATTTCCTATGTGTATGTTACTGTATCTGTTTGCTAGTGCTCATCACTGACTTGGTTTCTTATGCAGTGCAATAGCAATGTACACAAATGCTCATTTCATTTACAAGATGCAGAAAGTCTTCATTCCTGTACTGTGGAGCAGCACAACACAGTACGCAATTCTCCAAGGATAGATCAGCCTATAAGCGATACAATGCGACGCATGTAGCAATGTTTGCTAATGCTCTGGATCTTAAGACTTCACCCATTCTCCTTCTGGCAGCAATATTACTTGAGCTTGAGTATGTGCATCTATTTTTGCAATTGCTTGACAGAGTAAATGTATGAATGGTAACAGAGAACACTAGTACATTCTGGTCCTGTGTTTCTTATGATTACTATAGAAAATGAGTTCTATCATGGAAATAAAGTTTTTTTGCACTAATGACTAACATATTTTCTTTTTCAACATTTTCTACAGGTCTTTAAAGTTTGGTTGTATTTATTGTTACATAGCATATATTTTTTTTATGGACACACTGATCACTCCGCTTTATTTATTAAGAATATTACAACCTGAATCATTACACATGAATGACACTTTTAAATGGCACACAATTTTTTCCACAAAATTATTAAAATGTTAATGTTCGCATTTTGCAATCTTTCTGAATACAAAGTAGGATAATGAGCACTCACCTTTCATCTTTGGAGTCAAATCTGCGTTGACAGATTCTGCAACGAAAGCCTACTTTGGACGCAGCACTATGCTTCATTCGATAATGAATTGCATGTGCACGTTTACTCCAAAGTACTTTACCACATAAACTGCAGTCTCTTCGTCGGGACTCCGAATGTACATTCTGTAATCAAAACAACACAACAGGATTATAACTGCCTTGATTCCAACTCTACACATTACTGTGTGTTCAAAGTACAAGGAAAGACTTGCAAAACTTGAGTTTGTGATTAATTTCAACAACTTACACCAGATACATAAGATACGTGAAGCCTTAGTCTAAATATTTGTTATGTTATAAGATACTGCCAACTTCCTCAAATGTGTAAAACTTTCAAAATGCCATATAATTTTGCAATGACATGAAATTTACAATGTGTAAAATTGTTTTTCTTGGCTCTTCCGGTGTAGGCCGCGTCATGTAGGCGTTGCTTTTTAGTTAAGAAGACACAGGGGATTGTGAGTCTTTCTAATATAAAAGATGAAACGATGAAACAAGTAAATCCCTGGAGATGAGTACTATTCAGTTATTCATCTGAATAAAAATATCTAGCCCAAGAGGAAGCAGGACACATGACCTGCGAAACGTCGGCAAGCAACGCCTACATGACGCGGCCTACACCGGAAGAGCCAAGAAAAACAATGGACACCGGCCGTGGAAGCCTTCGCAAACATTTAATGTGTAAAATGTTCAGTACAATAAATCTACAATAATTACATGTAATATAAATAAGAATTGCAAGTATCCTTGTGGACCTAGTACTGCTTGTATCATAACACTGTATACCATTTACTAGAGGTCACTAGTGGTGCTATACATTTTGTTACAGTCCAGTGAAGAGGGGCCATGATCATGATGAAGGATAGACACACAGATAAGCTCTGGTCTATCATAACACTGTATACCATTTACTAGAGGTCACTAGTGGTGCTATACATTTTGTTACAGTCCAGTGAAGAGGGATCATGATCATGATGAAGGATAGACACACAGATAAGCTCTGGTCTATCATAACACTGTATACCATTTACTAGAGGTCACTAGTGGTGCTATACATTTTGTTACAGTCCAGTGAAGAGGGATCATGATCATGATGAAGGATAGACACACAGATAAGCTCTGGTCTATCATAACACTGTATACCATTTACTAGAGGTCACTAGTGGTGCTATACATTTTGTTACAGTCCAGTGAAGAGGGGCCATGATCATGATGAAGGATAGACACACAGATAAGCTCTGGTCTATCATAACACTGTATACCATTTACTAGAGGTCACTAGTGGTGCTATACATTTTGTTACAGTCCAGTGAAGAGGGATCATGATCATGATGAAGGATAGACACACAGATAAGCTCTGGTCTATCATAACACTGTATACCATTTACTAGAGGTCACTAGTGGTGCTATACATTTTGTTACAGTCCAGTGAAGAGGGATCATGATCATGATGAAGGATAGACACACAGATAAGCTCTGGTCTATCATAACACTGTATACCATTTACTAGAGGTCACTAGTGGTGCTATACATTTTGTTACAGTCCAGTGAAGAGGGGCCATGATCATGATGAAGGATAGACACACAGATAAGCTCTGGTCTATCATAACACTGTATACCATTTACTAGAGGTCACTAGTGGTGCTATACATTTTGTTACAGTCCAGTGAAGAGGGATCATGATCATGATGAAGGATAGACACACAGATAAGCTCTGGTCTATCATAACACTGTATACCATTTACTAGAGGTCACTAGTGGTGCTATACATTTTGTTACAGTCCAGTGAAGAGGGATCATGATCATGATCATGATGAAGGATAGACACACAGATAAGCTCTGGTCTATCATAACACTGTATACCATTTACTAGAGGTCACTAGTGGTGCTATACATTTTGTTACAGTCCAGTGAAGAGGGATCATGATCATGATGAAGGATAGACACACAGATAAGCTCTGGTCTATCATAACACTGTATACCATTTACTAGAGGTCACTAGTGGTGCTATACATTTTGTTACAGTCCAGGGAAGGGGGACCATGATCATGATAAAGGATAGACACACAGATAAGCTCTGGTCTATCATAACACTGTATACCATTTACTAGAGGTCACTAGTGGTGCTATACATTTTGTTACAGTCCAGTGAAGAGGGACCATGATCATGATGAAGGATAGACACACAGATAAGCTCTGGTCTATCATAACACTGTATACCATTAACTAGAGGTCACTAGTGGTGCTATACATTTTGTTATCAAACCAAGATGGAGCAGGTGCTGGAGTCACATGTCACCTCTTTTCCTATTACAAATCTTTAAGTTATGGAACTACTAACTTTGATGGAGAAATTGAAGCAATTCGAATGGCCCTACAAAATCTTTTGTACAGAATTTCACATTTTCAGCAAGCAGTTATTCTCTCAGATTCCAGGGCAGCAATTATAGCAATTACTTCCAAGTTGTCACCAAACAACCAAACTATTATAGAATGTTGGAAGATGCTTAGCCATCTAACAGCACTTCAAAAACACCTAGTCTTCCAATAGATAACGGCTCACTGTGGACTGAGTGGTAATGAGAAAGCTGATTTTCTTGCAAAAAAGGGTACCAGCAGTGTACAAAAATCTATAGTTAATTTACCATTTTATGCAGCTAAAAGATTAGTCAACTCTGAATTCAAAAAAATTATTGAAAAATATTACTATGAAAAATCAAAGAATAAAAGATGGGAACTACCAAACATTCAAACAGTGATTCCTGAGTATCCTCGAAAAACAGCAGTTGCAACCTTCAGGTTGATTACAGGACATGATTGTCTGGCAAAACATTTAAACAGAATTGGGATATATTCTTCACCACTCTGTCCTCTATGTGATCTGCAAGAGGAAATGGATCGAGACCACCTTCAAATATGCCCGGCCACTTCTATTGCCCCATCCATCAGTGAAAAATATTGGAGAGCAAGAGGATTAATGACTTCATTGTCAGAAATCCAGCAGTAGCTAACAACAACATTTTGTTACAGTCCAGTGAAGAGGGACCATGATCATGATGATGGATAGACACACAGATAAGCTCTGGTCTATCATAACACTGTATACCATTTACTAGAGGTCACTAGTGGTGCTATACATTTTGTTACAGCCCAGTGAAGAGGGACCATGATCATGATGAAGGATAGACACACAGATAAGCTCTGGTCTATCATAACACTGTATACCATTTACTAGAGGCCACTAGTGGTGCTATACATTTTGTTACAGCCCAGTGAAGGGGGACCATGATCATGAAGGATAGACACACAGATAAGCTCTGGTCTATCATAACACTGTATACCATTTACTAGAGGTCACTAGTGGTGCTATACACTTTGTTACAGTCCAGTGAAGAGGGACCATGATCATGATGAAGGATAGACACACAGATAAGCTCTGGTCTATCATAACACTGTATACCATTTACTAGAGGTCACTAGTGGTGCTATACATTTTGTTACAGTCCAGTGAAGAGGGACCATGATCATGATGAAGGATAGACACACAGATAAGCTCTGGTCTATCATAACACTGTATACCATTTACTAGAGGTCACTAATGGTGCTATACATTTTGTTACAGTCCAGTGAAGGGGGACCATGATCATGATGAAGGATAGACACACACATATCATAACACTGTATACAATTAACTAGAGGTCACTAGTGGTGCTATACATTTTGTTACAGTCCAGTGAAGAGGGACCATGAAGGATAGACACACAGATAAGCTCTGGTCTATCATAACACTGTATACCATTTACTAGAGGTCACTAGTGGTGCTATACATTTTGTTACAGTCCAGTGAAGAGGGACCATGATCATGATGAAGGATAGACACACACAGATAAGCTCTGGTCTATCATAACACTGTATACCATTTACTAGAGGTCACTAGTGGTGCTATACATTTTGTTACAGTCCAGTGAAGAGGGACCATGATCATGATGAAGGATAGACACACAGATAAGCTCTGGTCTATCATAACACTGTATATCATTTACTAGAGGTCACTAGTGGTGGTATACATTTTGTTACAGTCCAGTGAAGGAGGACCATGATCATGATGAAGGATAGACACACAGATAAACTCTGGTCTATCATAACACTGTATACCATTTACTAGAGGTCACTAGTGGTGCTATACATTTTGTTACAGTCCAGTGAAGAGGGACCATGATCATGATGAAGGATAGACACACAGATAAACTCTGGTCTATCATAACACTGTATACCATTTACTAGAGGTCACTAGTGGTGCTATACATTTTGTTACAGTCCAGTGAAGGGGGACCATGATCATGATGAAGGGTAGACACACAGATAAGCTCTGGTCTATCATAACACTGTATACCATTTACTAGAGGTCACTAGTGGTGCTATACATTTTGTTACAGTCCAGTGAAGGGGGACCATGAAGTATAGACACACAGATAAGCTCTGGTCTATCATAACACTGTATACCATTTACTAGAGGTCACTAGTGGTGCTATACATTTTGTTACAGTCCAGTGAAGGGGGACCATGATCATGATGAAGGATAGACACACAGATATCATAACACTGTATACCATTAACTAGAGGTCACTAGTGGTGCTATACATTTTGTTACAGTCCAGTGAAGAGGGACCATGAAGGATAGACACACAGATAAGCTCTGGTCTATCATAACACTGTATACCATTTACTAGAGGTCACTAGTGGTGCTATACATTTTGTTACAGTCCAGTGAAGGGGGACCATGATCATGATGAAGGATAGACACACAGATATCATAACACTGTATACCATTTACTAGAGGTCACTAGTAGTGCTATACATTTTGTTACAGTCCAGTGAAGAGGGACCATGATCATGATGAAGGATAGACACACAGATAAGCTCTGGTCTATCATAACACTGTATACCATTTACTAGAGGTCACTAGTGGTGCTATACATTTTGTTACAGTCCAGTGAAGAGGGACCATGATCATGATGAAGGATAGACACACAGATAAGCTCTGGTCTATCATAACACTGTATACCATTTACTAGAGGTCACTAGTGGTGCTATACATTTTGTTACAGTCCAGTGAAGAGGGACCATGAAGGATAGCCACACAGATAAGCTCTGGTCTATCATAACACTGTATACCATTTACTAGAGGTCACTAGTGATGCTATACATTTTGTTACAGTCCAGTGAAGAGGGATCATGATCACGATTACGGATAGACACACAGATAAGCTCTGGTCTATCATAACACTGTATACCATTTACTAGAGGTCACTAGTGGTGCTATACATTTTGTTACAGTCCAGTGAAGAGGGACCATGATCACGATGAAGGATAGACACACAGATAAGCTCTGGTCTATCATAACACTGTATACCATTTACTAGAGGTCACTAGTGGTACTATACATTTTGTTACAGTCCAGTGAAAGGGGATCATGATGAAGGGTAGACACATAAATAAGCTCTGGTCTATCGTAACACAATAAAATTCATGGAGAAATCCTGTAATACTTTGAACCTACTCACAGACTTGTCAAAAGACTTCCGCTCCTGTACATTTTACAGGCAAACGATAGAATTTGGTAAGTATGCAGTTATGTTTACTGTGCAATTGAAGTTTAAGACTGGTCCATACTGAACCTTTATAACTTAGCTGAACAGTTAATGAAGACTAAGTACACTCGAACTGGATGCTTACCTTTATATGTGTTTTAAGGGTTTTCTTTGTTTTGAGTGTTGTATTACAATGACGACAATGGAACACAAGGGCTGTTGGATGAGATTCTCGGAAGTGTTCACGCATAAGAGCCACACTGGGAAACGTAAGCAGACACATCTTGCACTTAAACGATATGGCGCTGAATAACTGCTTATCTGCATGGGCTTGCTTGGCATGTCGATTCAAACACACCTTCAACAAACAACAAAATTATTAGGATTCATAACGAGTTAGTCAATTTGCTTTTATATTAAGCATAACAGATAATCTAAAACAATTATTACAGATGTGAAAAAGAAAACTTTGCACACAATTCTTACTCAAGTTTATTTGTCTATCTATTTGTGTTAATTGAGATTAACCTTTGCAGAAATAGTTTCATTACATATTTAACTGAAAGTACAAGAGGGACAGAGGAAATTGAACCAATACTGTGCTGTTTAAAAGCTATTTACTATACGAGGGCTGTACAAATAGTATCCGACCTTATTTTTTTTCTCGCTAACAAAGAATGAGGTAGGTATGGCAACTGCGCATACTCGTAGAAGGAAGCTTCCTGCGCAGGCGTGAATATTTATATCCCCGCAGCACCACCGGTCACGTCAGTAGCTACCAGTGATTGGCTCCGTGTAACACGTGCTCGTCGCATTCACATTTTCTGGAAGATGACGGAACGCATGGAGCAACTGTATTGCATCAAGTTCTGCCAGAAACTTGGGGATACCCAATCAGAAACCATTCGCAAGATCCAGCAGGCTTTCGGTGATGATGCAATGAAAATTACTCAAATTAAAATGTGGTATAACCGGTTCAAAGATGGCCGCATGTCGGCGGAGAGTGACCCACGAACCGGAAGACCATCAACGAGCCGAAATGCTGTTGTTATCGAGCAAGTGCGGACACTGATCATGGAGGACCGACGTTTGACAGTTCGGGAGATTGCTGCAGAGGTTGGGATCAGCGTTGGTTCTGCAGACAGCATTTTGACTGAGGATTTGGGCATGCGAAGAGTGGCAGCAAAATTTGTGCCCAAGCTGCTTTCACCGGAGCAGCAACAACTCCGCCTTGCAGTGGCACAGGACATGCTGGAATGCGCTAATAGCGATCCTGAGTTCATGAAGACTGTGATCACTGGTGACGAGAGCTGGGTGTACGGGTACGACCCAGAAACAAAGGCCCAGTCATCTCAATGGAAGCACCCACATTCCCCAAGACCAAAAAAAGCACGACAGGTTCGGAGCAAAGTGAAGGTGATGCTGCTTGTTTTTTTCGACTATCGGGGCATTGTGCATCATGAGTACGCACCACAAGGGCAGACCATCAATAAGGAGTACTACCGAGAAGTCCTTCGTCATCTTCGTGATGCAGTTCGGCGCAAGAGACCTGATCTGTGGGCCGCACGCAACTGGCAGCTGCATCACGACAATGCTCCAGCTCATTCGTCACACCTGATCCAGAATTTCCTGACCTCGCACAGCATTCCGCAGGTTCGTCAAGCTCCCTACTCACCTGACATGGCCCCATGTGATTTCTGGTTGTTCCCAAAGATAAAGACAATGCTCAAAGGGTCCCGTTTTGAGACCCATGAGGAGATAATGCACAACGCGACGGAATGTCTGCGCACCATCTCAAAAGAAGCTTTCCAGAACTGCTTCCAGCGATGGAAGGACCGTTGGACTAAGTGTGGGCTTTCAGAAGGGGCCTACTTTGAAGGGGATTAAGAGTCCCATCCACTCAGGTACATAATTGTTTTTCCCGGCACAAGGTCGGATACTTTTTGTACAGACCTCGTATGTTGGCCTTGAACTTCCATACTCTTTCCATGATATAGTGAGAAATAACTGAACAGCAAAAGTGCTTGTTAATGGATATCTTGGGAATGCCTAATGCAACACAACTGTGTTTTAAGAAGTGTTACATTTTCTGTGTAGTAATATGTCGTGTATCTTACTGTTTACCAGTTATACAAAAGTCATTCAGAATGAAGAGAACTTCAGAGAATATTCACAGAAAATTCAACATACACATTTTGTCATGAACATTTTTTAAACATGTTGTGACATTAGTTAAGATCTCTAAGGAGAAAGCTTGTCATATAGTAGATACTCTTTGGAGATCATTGTTGCCAGGGAAACAGTGAACAACAGAGACAGTTTGAAAGGCCAAGTGTTGAATCCTTGCAAGACAGTAAACTTAAATAAAAGTTTTGTATCTAAGCAACTTTTCATTTTTGGGTTATGCTCTTTTAATACACAAGCACTGCCATTTTTGTAAATTGCTCATTTCAGATTCAGGCTATTTTAAGGCAGTGTATTACGAAATTTTACGAAAATTGCAAACATTATTTTTTGCATTTTTTATTACACTGTGTACTTTAACAGCACACTTTTGTTTTCTCAATATTGGTCACTTTTAAGACTCCAAGAGGGCTTTGATTTTAGCACCTTGAAGGGAATGTTGCTTCAGAGCGGTTGTGAGTTGGTTGTGCTGAAATTTGATACATCCAGCTGAAATGCCACGAATATGACATGTGTTTTGTTTGTAAACAGAGAAGTGCAGTTAGTGTTCTGTAATTCTGTAGTCTTGGCAGGTTATTTCAGTGTTCCAGTCATATCTTAGGCATTGTTTAGGTATTTAATAGGTTTTAAGATTATAGTAAAGTAGTAACAAGCAGATATTTTATGAATGTGGTATACAAATTACTGAAAGTGCACAGCGTAGAGGTTAGCTAAGAGCAATACATTTCTAAACTTTGCGAACAATAGGAAAGAGAAGTTTTCATATTAAGAAATGACCAAGCAAATTTAAAATTCTCAAAAACAGCTTCTGAGTCTAAGAAGAAAGCAACAGAGTCCCACATATGGCGCTAGGGAATTTTAACTTGACTGGATTTAGGTAAAAAAAAAAAAATAAAATATATTGTTAAACTTTAAAAACTATTTTTCTCAATTTGTTTTTACTTTCTCTACTACATATAGTAAGCAGAGAAAGTATTGTATTCCACCCAAAAATTCAATGTCAAGATTTCACCAGAAATATGTTCTCAGGTCCCCTGAATCCCAACAAAAAAAAGCATTTTTAGAAAAAGGTTTCTGTGAGTGTGTGTCAGTCTGTGGACAGCATTACTCAAAAATGAAAAGTCGGTTAAAGACCAAAGTTGGTATATAAGTTTAACATCTTTTAAGGATGTGATACGAAGATTTTGCAGAAAATTCCTCCACCCTAAACTACCTTTTATACCGAACATTTATTGAAAATTTTGATTTTCTTGAAAATGGCTGTAACGATTTTGATTAAAATGCCATATGTTTAAGATATTTTTAAGACAAATGCAATGTATATTTTGAATTTTCTGGCTATAGCCTATGTAGTCTTGTACTCTTAATGACTTTTGCATAACTGGTAAACATAAGAGATTGACCAAATCTTACTGTACAAAAAATTTAGATCTTGCTAAAACACACAATTTATGTCCAAATAAATTTGTTTGTAGAGTGAACCATTTCGGAGATATTCCTTGTTATTTGTGTGAGTTTTGGAAAACTTAAACTTTCGTCAAATGGAACACTTATTAATTTTTTTATATATTAGCCATGCAAAGAGAACGTAATTTGAAAGCTTTAAAACATTTGACTATTACTCAACACTAACACTAACCCCGGCGCTACAGCCCATGAAGGGCCAAGGCCTACCACCCAGCAGCTGCGTCCCCCACCTCTGCCCACTACAGGCGTCATTGGTGAGGTGCAATGCTGGAGGGGGAGACATGGTCGGCGCCCCAATCCTTCCCGGCCAGTTATGCAGTCTTCTCGACCTGGGGTCGCTACTTCTCCATCAAGTAGCTCCTCAATTGGTCTCTAATGAGGCTGAGTGCACCCTGTACCAGACCTCCCAGAGGGGATAAAATCCCCATGCTGGTACCGGGGATCGAACCTGGATCCTCCGCACCAGAGGCAAGCGCGCTACCAATTGCACTACGGAGGCGGTCGACTATTACTCAAAGCCTACTGTATTCCCCTATTCCCCTTGTACCTACACGAAAACATAACAGAATTTCTGCAAATGTTTATCCTAACACAAAGAAGATTTAGGAATAAGAGTTTGTACAAATGGTTAGTACAAGAGTAGAAAGTCATATAAATGCAACACATCAGACTTTTTTTTCAGCATTTTTCGCTATTCAAAATACTCTTGGACCCTAGTTTATAACTTATTAGCTTGAAATTTTCAGGAGAGCTTCACGTATTAAAATCTGTCATGCCCTGGTTAAAAAATATTACATAATTCAGCTGGAATTGAATATTTTTCATAACTCATTCTAAAAGAAATTGAAAATGTCAATAAATTAAATACAAAGCATTCTTCTTTTCTTGAATTAATTAAATCTAAGCAATGTCTGTATAACAATTTCTTTATATCTGTATGGTGAGCTCAAATTAAAAATTTAGGAGAGATACAATAAACTGTAGTTTATTTCTAGTCATTTCATATTAGCATATCAAAAACTGATTTACTATTAATAAATAATTAATAATTTGTGGGACATAGGACGAGGGGAAGACCTACATTAACATGGAAACAAAGAAGAACACTAACAATGAAAGAATGGAGATTAGAAGATGGGTCCTGGGAAAACAAAGAAGAGAGGAGAAAAATTATATGCAGTGCCTAAATGAGTACAGGAAGGTGTCACAGACATCATAAACCTGGAATAAATAAATAAATTATTCATTTAAAAACAGTTTCGCATAGGATATTGACATTTTATATATGCTATATACTTTATGTTCTGAGTGTGTGGGAAAAAAGCCAAAGCAATCAGAAGAAAACTGTGGATTTTTTAATTTCCATAGATACATTGCCTTAACACCCATATTTTCAATTAAATCTCTGTATTGAATATATGCTAGAGAAAGTAAAGAACTGTAATAACGTATGTGAGAGAGAATTCATGCTGCAATGCAACAGACAACTTCTGATCTTGCCATACAAATCAAAGAGGAAGGACATATGCACAATTCTGAGTTTTGGGGTGAACAGAATTACCTGACTGCTTACTAAAATGAATAGTTGTTTCTGTGAAAAGGACAAAGATCTGTTTAAAGTGTCTTGAGCACCACTTCAACATTATTTTTTTTGAGTAAAAATAACACAATTTTCTTTTGAATTACACCATTTCCTTACTTTCTTACATTCTTTCTAAAATCAAAATAGTTCTGCAGTGGTTCAAGACATTGTTTTTATTTTCATCTTCTTCACCTGATTACGCTCCCTTTATGTAGGACTTACAAGCCTGTGCCTACGGTCAGACATCTGTCAGGGAACACAGGAACCTATGTACCAGACAGAGTGAACACCTGCAAGTATGAGAGTGAGGAAGTGATTACCCTCCCCTTATGTAGGACTTACAAGACAGTGTCTAGAGTCCGACGTCTGTCAGGGAACACAGGAACCTATGTATCAGACAGAGTGAACACCTGCAAGTATGAGAGTGAGGAAGTGATTACCCTCCCCTTACGTAGGACTTACAAGTCAGTGTCTAGGGTCAGACGTCTGTCAGGGAACACAGGAACCTATGTACCAGACAGAGTGAACACCTGCAAGTATGAGAGTGAGGAAGTGATTACACTCCCCTTATGTAGGACTTACAAGACAGTGTCTAGAGTCAGACGTCTGTCAGGGAGCACAGGAACCTATGTACCAGACAGAGTGAACACCTGCAAGTATGAGAGTGAGGAAGTGATTACCCTCCCCATATGTAGGACTTACAAGTCAGTGTCTAGAGTCAGACGCCTGTCAGGGAACACAGGAACCTATGTATCAGACAGAGTGAACACCTGCAAGTATGACAGTGAGGAAGTGATTACCCTCCCCTTATGTAGGACTTACAAGTCAGTGTCTAGGGTCAGACGTCTGTCAGGGAACACAGGAACCTATGTACCAGACAGAGTGAACACCTGCAAGTATGAGAGTGAGGAAATGATTTATCTCCCCTTATGTAGGACTTACAAGTCAGTGTCTAGAGTCAGACGTCTGTCAGGGAACACAGGAACCTATGTACCAGAGTGAACACCTGCAAGTATGAGAGTGAGGAAGTGATTACCCTCCCCTTATGTAGGACTTACAAGTCAGTGTCTAGGGTCAGACGTCTGTCAGGGAACACAGGAACCTATGTACCAGACAGAGTGAACACCTGCAAGTATGAGAGTGAGGAAGTGATTACTCTCCCCTTATGTAGGACTTACAAGTCAGTGTCTAGAGTCAGACGTCTGTCAGGGAACACAGGAACCTATGTACCAGACAGAGTGAACACCTGCAAGTATGAGAGTGAGGAAGTGATTACTCTCCCCTTATGTAGGACTTACAAGTCAGTGTCTAGAGTCAGACGTCTGTCAGGGAACACAGGAACCTATGTACCAGACAGAGTGAACACCTGCAAGTATGAGAGTGAGGAAATGATTACCCTCCCCTTATGTAGGACTTACAAGTCAGTGTCTAGAGTCAGACGTCTGTCAGGGAACACAGGAACCTATGTACCAGACAGAGTGAACACCTGCAAGTATGAGAGTGAGGAAGTGATTACCCTCCCCTTATGTAGGACTTACAAGCCAGTGTCTAGAGGCAGACGTCTGTCAGGGAGCACAGGAACCTATGTACCAGAAGGAGTGAACACCTGCAAGTATGAGAGTGAGGAAGTGATTACCCTCCCCTTATGTAGGACTTACAAGTCAGTGTCTAGAGTCAGACGTCTGTCAGGGAAAACAGGAACCTATGTACCAGACAGAGTGAACACCTGCAAGTATGAGAGTGAGGAAGTGATTACACTCCCCTTATGTAGGACTTACAAGACAGTGTCTAGAGTCAGACGTCTGTCAGGGAGCACAGGAACCTATGTACCAGACAGAGTGAACACCTGCAAGTATGAGAGTGAGGAAGTGATTACCCTCCCCTTATGTAGGACTTACAAGACAGTGTCTAGAGTCAGACGTCTGTCAGGGAACACAGGAACCTATGTACCAGACAGAGTGAACACCTGCAAGTATGAGAGTGAGGAAGTGATTACCCTCCCCTTATGTAGGACTTACAAGCCAGTGTCTAGAGGCAGACATCTGTCAGGGAGCACAGGAACCTATGTACCAGAAAGAGTGAACACCTGCAAGTATGAGAGTGAGGAAGTGATTACCCTCCCCTTATGTAGGACTTACAAGTCAGTGTCTAGAGTCAGACGTCTGTCAGGGAAAACAGGAACCTATGTACCAGACAGAGTGAACACCTGCAAGTATGAGAGTGAGGAAGTGATTACACTCCCCTTATGTAGGACTTACAAGACAGTGTCTAGAGTCAGACGTCTGTCAGGGAACACAGGAACCTATGCACCAGACAGAGTGAACACCTGCAAGTATGAGAGTGAGGAAGTGATTACCCTCCCCTTATGTAGGACTTACAAGTCAGTGTCTAGAGTCACACGTCTGTCGGTGAACACAGAAACCTATGTACCAGACAGAGTGAACACCTGCAAGTATGAGAGTGAGGAAGTGATTACCCTCCCCTTATGTAGGACTTACAAGTCAGTGTCTAGAGTCAGACGTCTGTCATGGAACACAGGAACCTATGTACCAGACAGAGTGAACACCTGCAAGTATGAGAGTGAGGAAGTGATTACCCTCCCCTTATGTAGGACTTACAAGCCAGTGTCTAGAGGCAGACGTCTGTCAGGGAGCACAGGAACCTATGTACCAGAAAGATTGAACACCTGCAAGTATGAGAGTGAGGAAGTGATTACCCTCCCCTTATGTAGGACTTACAAGTCAGTGTCTAGAGTCAGACGTCTGTCAGGGAAAACAGGAACCTATGTACCAGACAGAGTGAACACCTGCAAGTATGAGAGTGAGGAAGTGATTACACTCCCCTTATGTAAGACTTACAAGACAGTGTCTAGAGTCAGACGTCTGTCAGGGAGCACAGGAACCTATGTACCAGACAGAGTGAACACCTGCAAGTATGAGAGTGAGGAAGTGATTACCCTCCCCATATGTAGGACTTACCAGTCAGTGTCTAGAGTCAGACGCCTGTCAGGGAACACAGGAACCTATGTACCAGACAGTGAACACCTGCAAGTATGAGAGTGAGGAAGTGATTCCCCTCCCCTTATGTAGGACTTACAAGCCAGTGTCTAGAGGCAGACGTCTGTCAGGGAGCACAGGAACCTATGTACCAGACAGAGTGAACACCTGCAAGTATGAGAGTGAGGAAGTGATTACCCTCCCCTTATGTAGGACTTACAAGACAGTGTCTAGAGTCAGACGTCTGTCAGGGAGCACAGGAACCTATGTACCAGAGTGAACACCCCTTATATAGGACTTACAAGTCAGTGTCTAGACTCAGACGCCTGTCAGGGAAAACAGGAACCTATGTACCTGAGTGAACACCCCTTATGTAGGACTTACAAGTCAGTGTCTAGAGTCAGACGCCTGTCAGGGAAAACAGGAACCTATGTACCAGACAGAGTGAACACCTGCAAGTATGAGAGTGAGGAAGTGATTACCCTCCCCTTATGTAGGACTTACAAGTCAGTGTCTAGAGTCAGACGTCTGTCAGGGAACACAGGAACCTATGTACCAGACAGAGTGAACACCTGCAAGTATGAGAGTGAGGAAGTGATTACCCTCCCCTTATGTAGGACTTACAAGTCAGTGTCTAGATTCAGACGCCTGTCAGGGAACACAGGAACCTATGTACCAGACAGAGTGAACACCTGCAAGTATGAGAGTGAGGAAGTGATTACCCTCCCCTTATGTAGGACTTACAAGACAGTGTCTAGAGTCAGACGTCTGTCGGGGAACACAGGAACCTATGTACCAGACAGAGTGAACACCTGCAAGTATGAGAGTGAGGAAGTGATTACCCTCCCCTTATGTAGGACTTACAAGCCAGTGTCTAGAGGCAGACGTCTGTCAGGGAGCACAGGAACCTATGTACCAGAAAGAGTGAACACCTGCAAGTATGAGAGTGAGGAAGTGATTACCCTCCCCTTATGTAGGACTTACAAGTCAGTGTCTAGAGTCAGACGTCTGTCAGGGAAAACAGGAACCTATGTACCA
Organism: Tenodera sinensis; assembly: GCA_030765045.1. Classification (NCBI taxonomy): domain Eukaryota; kingdom Metazoa; phylum Arthropoda; class Insecta; order Mantodea; family Mantidae; genus Tenodera; species Tenodera sinensis. The sequence goes on from CM060974.1 coordinate 6,116,518, forward strand.
GACAGAGTGAACACCTGCAAGTATGAGAGTGAGGAAGTGATTACACTCCCCTTATGTAGGACTTACAAGACAGTGTCTAGAGTCAGACGTCTGTCAGGGAGCACAGGAACCTATGTACCAGACAGAGTGAACACCTGCAAGTATGAGAGTGAGGAAGTGATTCCCCTCCCCTTATGTAGGACTTACAAGCCAGTGTCTAGAGGCAGACGTCTGTCAGGGAACACAGGAACCTATGTACCAGACAGAGTGAACACCTGCAAGTATGAGAGTGAGGAAGTGATTATCCTCCCCTTATGTAGGACTTACAAGTCAGTGTCTAGAGTCAGACGCCTGTCAGGGAACACAGGAACCTATGTACCAGACAGAGTGAACACCTGCAAGTATGAGAGTGAGGAAGTGATTACCCTCCCCTTATGTAGGACTTACAAGTCAGTGTCTAGAGTCAGACTCCTGTCAGGGAACACAGGAACCTATGAACCAGACAGTGAACACCTGCAAGTATGAGAGTGAGGAAGTGATTACCCTCCCCTTATGCAGGACTTACAAGTCAATGTCTAGAGTCAGACGTCTGTCGGGGAACACAGGAACCTATGTACCAGACAGAGTGAACACCTGCAAGTATGAGAGTGAGGAAGTGATTACCTTCCCCTTATGTAGGACTTACAAGTCAGTGTCTAGAGTCAGATGTCTGTCAGGGAACACAGGAACCTATGTACCAGACAGAGTGAACACCTGCAAGTATGAGAGTGAGGAAGTGATTACCCTCCCCTTATGTAGGACTTACAAGACAGTGTCTAGAGTCAGACGTCTGTCAGGGAGCACAGGAACCTATGTACCAGACAGAGTGAACACCTGCAAGTGTGAGAGTGAGGAAGTGATTACCCTCCCCTTATGTAGGACTTACAAGTCAGTGTCTAGAGTCAGACGTCTGTCAGGGAACACAGGAACCTATGTACCAGACAGAGTGAACACCTGCAGGTATGAGAGTGAGGAAGTGATTACCCTCCCCTTATGTAGGACTTACAAGACAGTGTCTAGAGTCAGACGTCTGTCGGGGAACACAGGAACCTATGTACCAGACACGAACGGCTCCAATGTGTGGTCAGCCCAGCACCAGGTATGAGAGAGAGGATATCGATGACATGAAATGCAGGCGAAATGGATGATTGGAAAGGTGATAATGGAGATTTGGTGGAATGAGTGGCGGGGAAACCCGAGAACGCAGAGAAAACCTGGTTTTATTTTCCACTGAAGAAAAGGAAAATATTGGCACATAGTTGCCCCACCAAGCTTAAATTTCTATACATTCATTTCAGTCGTATAACAAAATTTATAACACAACATATGTTAACAGATATTTTGTATAAGTATCAAGTTTAAACTTTAGATTTTAGTAGACTGATGCTGGGTTGCAAGAATGCATTTATAGTAATTTTTATTTATTTATGCCAACAAACTTACTGTGGCACGTTTAATAACACCAACATAAGTTAGTTGGCATAAATAAATAATAATTACCATCTAAAGGTTACTTAAACCCAGGACATAAAGTACTTACAATTTCTAAGTTGCCCTTGGGGTATTAATCTCTGATGTAAGATTCCCTTGTAGTCTACTGGGGAAGTACGAATCGGCTGGGGAATTTAATGCCATACTGACAAACTGGCCCTGGTAGCTTAGTGGTTAAAACAGCTGCCTGATGCAGAAGATCCATGGTTCAAATCCTGACAACGGCATTGAATTTTTCAGTCCTGATTCCACATCTTATGCATTTATAGGTTTCATTAGTGCTAAAAAGTTTCTTTGTCTCTAATATGAATTGAAGACCAGTCTACAACACTAATGGATTGTTAATGGACCCTTTTAAATATAGATTAAATTTTAGACCATCAACTAAAGAAGGGAATAACTACTTAAATGTCAATTTTCTTGCAACCCAGCATATGTGTTAAGTTTAATTATCTCATTTCATCTTTTCACTTTACTAAAATACAATGATTTATTACTTACCTTACTAGAGAACAAACTGGAGCAGACATAGCATTTGAAAAAGTTGTCCATTCGATCTTTGTGAGCCTCTACTTGATGATCATCACGTTCTTCGGTGCGCCAGAAAAGCCTGGTGCAATAGCGGCAGCGATGTGCTAGATCCTCTCTGGGATGGGTGGCGGCACATCCCTCAGCATGGCTTGTGAACACATGTTGGCGCATCGATGTTTTGGAGGCAGAACGAATAGCACAGAAAGGACAAACATAAGTGCGGAAGGATTCTGAGTCCACACCCCCTTGTCCCTGATTGTGCACCTCGCTCAGATGAAATTTAAGTGAGCCTGATGAACTAAACACATCTCTACAGCCATGCACTGTGCACGGGAACTCTTGCTGTGCGCAGTACGGAGATAGTGACAGCCCATGCAATGATGTCATGTGATCCAGGAGTTGTCTGGGGCCTTCTTTAGATGGAAAATTGCCACCACACATTTCACATTTTGAGGTATTTTTTGGTTCAGATTCTGGTCTCGTTTCCTGGAACATTTGCTGCATTGTTTGTTCTATTAGGTCATCTTGAGTCTCCGGACCAACAAGACCTTCCTCGTCCTCCCGTTTTTCCGTTCCTTCATCATCACTTGAATCTGTCAACACACATTCCACTTCTGTGGGATCTATGTCTGCTTCACCCATTTCATTCAAGTCTTGTGCTGTCGCTCCTCTTTTTGCTCCTTTACCCTTCAATTTTGAACTGGCTGCTTTTGGTGAGAATTCCTCCTCATCTTCCTCTGTAATCTCGTCATTATCAGCTGCCTCTACCTCCGCTTCTCCATCAGAAACCATATCCTCTTCATCAGTACTGAGTTCACTAGAGGATTCCTCTGAACCATCTGGGTTACTTTTTCTATGACCACCACTATCTTCTAAAGAATTACCATTTTTAGTCTTTTGCTCTTCTTGTATTCCTTTTTTCTTTCCATCTACCGTAGTTTCTCCTTTCTTTTCTTTTGATTTCCCAGCACTAACTTCCTTGCTTTCCAGTACTGATAACAGATCGCTGTGTTTACTCCCCATATCCAACATTTCTTCCGTTGCTGATAATAATGTATCCCAAAGAGAACTCTTCCCACTGTTGCTATCATGATCTAGCTCTGACTGTCCGGAGCAGTTTGACTCGTATAAAGGATGTGATTCCAAGAGAATAAGTGCAGCCCTCATAGCAATTCTATGGTGTTGTACATGTTTGAAAAAAGAACTTATGTCTCTCATTAAAGATGTTATGTCGGCATCACAAAGAGAACAAATGACAGACACAGAGTTATCATACGTTTGAATGTGAAATAAGTCAGTGCCAGAAAGGTCAGAATCTGAATTTTTCATTACTTTAGCAGAACTGGAGCACATATGATCTACCTTCAAATGAGTGCCAAAATTATGTGCAGACTGGAGTGTACGACAGTAGCTGCATAAACGCATTCCGTGATGCAGAAGATAGTGAGAGAGTAGTTGAGGTTCTTGATAAAAGGTATCTACAACCGGGCAATCACCCGGGAAAAGGCAGGGGAGGTTACTGTGCTCTCTTGCAACATGAGCACTACGGGAGCTTTTACTAATGAAAGTTCTATCGCAGAACTTACAAAGGGCTAGGTCAGTATTTCGACGACAGAACAGGTCATGAGCGAGCTTTGGCACTTGGACAGAAAAGGTATTTGTACATGCGGTGCAGCGGCGCTGGGTAGCCACTACAGGAGAGTTACGGCGAGCAAATGCTTCATCGCTGCTCATTGCAGTAATCCCTGAGGTTTGTGAGGCATCGACATTGGAGGATTCGTCTGCCACTGTTGGATTAACTGCGGTAGAGTCTGATGATTGCAGCTGGCTTGAATTTTGTACATTTGAAGACGACCCAGGAGCAGGTGTACCCTGAACCGCAAACATGATGCCCTCGCTTGATAGAAGCTGAATGAGACACGACAATGACAATCTGTGATATGAGAAGAAGTGACCAAAAGTCTCAAGACGTTTACGTTCCTTACCACACAGTCTGCAGGTGAAGGTCCAAACCGAGTTTGCTTCTTGCCCATCCCAACGCTCGATTATTCTTACCTGCTCTCCTACCTCTTGTTTTAAAGCTTCTCCGCAACTAACAAAATGCTTTCGACGTACATGGACTTCATAGTAAGATTTGGGACGTACAAGCACACCACAGTATACACAAGTTCGTACATCATGCACAGCCTCGTAATGTTCCGCCAGAGCTTCGGATGTAGGTAGGGAGGTCTTACACATGTCACACTCTAGGGGCAGATGGTGCCCCTGTTCATGACCTGCTAAGATTTCTTCAGATTCAAACAACTGCGAACAAAACTGACAATGATACATTGAATGATTCATCACCAGATGGATGACCAATTTTTCACGAGAGAAGAACCATTCATTGCATATTTCACAAACATAAGGCTGCTTGCTCGAACTTGTGGTCCCCGGCGAATCTTCCCTTGTCAGAGCTTCTCTCGCTCCCTTTACTACCCTTGGCATCGTTCTGGTATTTGTGGTACTCCCCATTATCGTTCCTTTCTGACTTTCATCTAGTAGCAATCCCTTGCTGGGTTCCGAGACAGGGGGAGTTCCATACATAGGCATTGGGGTAGGCAATAGTTGGGGAAGGAAGGGATTCATTAGAGGAGCTGATCCTCCCATACCCTGTTGTTGCTGCTGCTGTGGCTGCTGTTGTGAAGGTGGCGGTGGTGGCACTGGTGGCGTTGGTGGTTGTGGTGCTGGAGGTGGTGGTGGCTGCTGCTGCTGTTGCTGTTGCATGAACAATGCAAGTTGAGGTAATTGCAGCCCCATAGCCAAGAGTGGATTCATGAGAAAGGGATTGCTCATATCTGCAACAGCAGCAGGATTCCCCTCCTCATCGATGCCCAGTCTTTGACCTGTCAACTCCTCCTCTCCTTCTGGCCTGTTCCACTCCCCTGTAATATCTCGCTTTGCTGCTCCAGCTGTTGTTGTTGGCGTCCTGCTCTTTGGGCGATATAAAGGAAAGCTTGTACGTTCCAAATTGTTTCCATCAGTTCCTTCTTCATTCTGATTCATTCTTTTCAGTCAAGTTTCTGTTGAGAATTCATTGACTTTCAATGTAATATTATACTACATATATTCTATGCATTCTGGGGTTTATGCAGACTTGCTGAATGCAAATTGTAAAATATATAATATATATATTTATGTACAAAAGGTATATTATGTAGAATTCTTATTCTTGAAAAAGTACGCTTTTCAAGTTACGATTTATGATGCACCTGAATCAGATAGGGGTTTTCCTTCTTTGGTATTGTGTCAGAGCAATTGCAATACTTAACCAGTTATTCTATTGTTAACAGTAACATAAATTTCTTTGACGATGAAAATCGATCAAAGAGCTATTGTATAATATGGGATATATATGAAATATTGTATGTGTAAAGATATAATAATATATGTTTGGGTTATGTATGTGTAGATAAAATATAAATGTATTTGCTGTAACTATTTCAACATAAAACTGTGGTTAATCTGAAGTAAGGCAAACCCGTCGTTACTTGTTTAGTTGTACTAGTTGCTTTTAACCAATTAATCAGATTGTGTATTTTGGACTAGCTGGTCCATAAACTATTTATAAAATGTTACTGGTTTATTCCCTGAGAATTTTCTATGTACATGAAGGAATTTGTTCCCCAATTTAAATCTTGGGTTCTGTAATTATGAAATTTCCATTTCCAAATGTAGTAGGTTTCTTCTTTTTTTAACCTTCCTTCATTTTCTTGTGATGGATGTTTTCGGGACTGAAACAGAAAAGAAAAATACTATCAGAATAACACTTGACAAGTAACCTAAAAATTGCATCACAAATATCTCTGAAAAATAAAAACAAAAAGTGAAAAATGACTTTTACATCTATTAAAGTACAAGAACTATTTGAGAGATAGAACTGGAACTTAAAAATCCCAACTGTGGCATTGAAATTATAAGTTCCAGTTCTACCTCTCAAACACTACCCAACACAGCTTGTGTGTTTAAAAACACCAGCAGTCAGTTTGTTGGCATAAATAAATTACAAGAACTATTGTTTTTCAAGGTCTGATTGATCATGAAACCAAAACAACAGTGAAAATCAGTTGAAACTTTGTGCAGCTGTGTCTCCAATATGCCCATTGATCATGCCATGTCGTACTTGTCAGTTCTGAGTAACAGTGAGCATTTAAACATGTCCACAACAATATAGTCTCCCACCAACTGTGAAGTGGACGCAATTCGATTTCTTTATGTGGAGGAGTCCAATGCAGCCAAAATTTTCATCAACAAATAAATGATCTGCACAGTGGAACTGTCATGAGTAACAGCAAAGTGTGGCAATGATGCAGGAACTTTGATGCAGACGTACAGATGTTCATGATGCAAGTGGTAAGGGAAGAAAGTGAATGTTAACCCATGATCTTATTCACCAAGTGGATCAGATGCTTCAAGAACATTGTCAGTTCACAATTTCTGTGTTGAGTGATTCATTTCCAAAAATATCAAAGTCAGCTCTGTATATCATCATGAGCAAAGTGACTGAAAGCACAGGCGGCTGTCTTCTATGACGAGGGAATTGTGTAGTTGGTACCATGCTATTAAAAATGTCTATGTTGGCACAATCACATCACTGTGGTTTTGGTTTTGCAACTGATCAGACCTTGAGAAGAAATAGCCCTCGTAGATTATACAGGCCATTAAAAAATGTAAACAAATCTGAATTTCAGAATAAACTTGCATTTTTTAAACAGAAACCTGTATTATTTCTGACACAATAAAGGCTGGTGTGCAACCATAAGTAATGTAACAACCAGAATGAGAAAATTGAAATACATGTATTCAAATGGGAGTCTCCCAACCAACGGGAAGCTTTCCCATGAACAGGAAAGAAGACTTTGTTTAGTTTTAACTTTTTTGTTTTGTACCAGGCATGGCATGTTAGATTCATATTGTGTGTATTAGACTTTTTACTGGCTGTGGCATGAAACAGTCACTAAGCTCTCACTAGTCACAAGCTAGAAAAAATATCACTGGCCAATTAGAAACAAATTAATACCCAATGAGCAGCAACATCGACCTCCACTTTGCTAATGATAAGCTGATTGAAAATATATCTTCCCATTCTCGTTCTGAACTAAAATGTAAAGTGCTGTCTTGCTTACCATTCTTGTTGCCATTCCAGTTACTGTTATTGTGTGATTGTGAACCAGACTTAATTGTTCATAGTTGGAATGTGGGAAAACCAGAAGCTGAGATAAACTTAGTTACCAACTACATTTTCTTTCTCTTAAAGAGCTTTTATTATGATACCATCGAAATGTACACCACAATTAGTGAAATAATGTCATTGTTCAATGAATTCAGTGATGATTATTTTCATTTTGACTTATCTGAAAAAGAAGAAGTAAGTGACATGATGACAATGATAAATCAAGGGGCCTCGCTAGAGACCCACACGCAGGCTCTCAGAGCCCTCCATGTTTGTTATACTGAGTGACTACTCAAGTCCAACAGAACAGACAAAACAGAGTACGTCCTGATATCTGCCAGATTCTAAAAAGAAAGAGCCTAGCGATACATGTATGCATAGCAAATGCTTCACATTCACATAGTGTGTGTTGGGAAGATTCAAAATCCATCTCACAGTTCCTATGCATGTGATCTACTTGTGCATGTGTCTGTGCCATATACATATACATTGCATTTGTCATGAAAATACCTTCAACATTTTAATTGAAATAGTTTGAGCTATTTTTGAGAAAATCAAAATTTTCGAAAAAATGTTCCACATAAAGGCAATACTGAACTTGAACACTAAGTTTGGTATTTAACTGACTTTTTGTTTTTATGGCATTCACAGATGGACACACAAGGATTTTCTTTTTTTGGCGGTGGGAGGGGGGCTGTAGTAGTTTAGGGGACCTCAAAACATTTCTATTGAAATCTCAGTATTGAATTTATAGGTAGAATGCAATACCTTCTCTACCCACTATGTATTGAGTGAGTGATATTTAAGGGATTATCGACAACTGAGTCATTTGAACCCAAAGTTATAGCATGAAAACAGTGAAAGCTTACAAACTTAAAAGTTCAAAGATAAAAGGAAAGGTTAAAAAGATGAAAGTTAAAAAGTGTAAAATGTTAAAAAGATCAAAGTTAAAAGTTTGAAACAGTTAATATGTAAAATGCTAAAATGGTGAAACAGGATACTGCTGTTAAAATACATCAGCTCCTAATAGTCTAAACCAGGCATGTCAAACGTCACTCCGAGGGTGTGAAGAGAGGAGTCCACCCCTCCTTAACTGCAGTAGCACGCGCCAGTAGAACTGGTTTTCGCTTTGTTTTTCCCGTTTTCCGATTTGATCATCACGGAGGGAGGGAAAATAGGGGAAAATTTTTCACGCCTGGTGAGTGCTGTTTGACACCCCTGGTCTAAACCTACGAAAGCTAAAACAAGAGTTAAACTTGCTGTGCGAACCGCAGTGCCTTACCTATAGCAACTGGGTCGTCAACTAAAACAGAATGCAGCGTAACACCTAGACCATAGGACTGACGCTCTTGAGCATAACGCAGACAATCTAGGAAAACGTGCAACACGTTGAACACGTAGGGGTCAAGTCACTATGCAACAGATGTCCATGAGTGGCGCAGGTGTGACCTATTCAAGTGTGTTAAAATAACTTCCGACCTCTAAAGTCCCTGCAAGTTGCCAGCCAGGGATCTATGGTGTCTTTGATCATCTGCAATTAAGTGCAGCTAATGCCTCCCAAGATTGCTGCCAAATCGAAAAAAGATGGCGACGGAAGTACCATTGCACATCCCTAGGAGACAGTGTCTGCCTGGCACCTACTATGTAGGCGGTAAAGAAAATAAAAAGGATGGCAACAGTTCTTGAGCAGAAGGGTTAACTGAGGAACAGGTCAGTAAAGGTTTTACTGAACTCCTCACCAATCTTTCTTTTGGTAAATTCCACTTCCAACTCCTATTTTTGTTTCTTACACATTTGTGGAGGTAGTGTTAGGTCACTTGCCTGGCAATAGATGGTTTAATTAGCTGCTAATACGGAGACCCAAAAACATCCAAACTGCTGCACTGCACACACAGAAACACAATAACGTAACTGTTGTACACAAGGTCTCTGCTCAGAGACTGCAGTATTGACCTGACGTGATAACGTATGATTGCATTATTACCAGTGTGCTTTATTATTTTCTATACTTAGTCACAGCTCAGCATTTGTTTTCTACTGCACAGCGTGTATTTATTTATGATTCAAGTATGTTAACTCAGTCAGCTTGCCAAGTGTTATTTGCAGAAAGATTTCCAGGAGATCTGCGATTTCTATCTTTGGGGTAACTTAAAGCATAAAGTGTACAAGACAAACCCACACACCCTGGAAGAATTAACACATAATATCCACCAGGAAATTGCCAGCATTTCTCAATGTGAACTACAGCGAGCGATGGATAGTTTACTAAAAAAGTGCCAAAAATGTATGGACGACGACGGTGGCCAGTTTCAGCATCTCCTTTACATTGGTAAGTAAAGCCTTTAAAAGTAGTTTTAAAAATGTGTGGTTTCATTCACGCTGTTCTATGACAGTGGCAGTTGGCGACGAGCGCCAAGGACCCTGTACAGATAAAACACAGTGCAGCTGCTTCGGAGTCTTTTGGATCACCTGTTATTACTTGGTGGATCTAGTTTTTTAGCACTATCATTTATGTAGTATAAACTAAACTGTAGTCTTAAGTTCACCAATTGGGGTTATATACTTTAAAACAGCGTTTCTCAATTTTTTAATGTGACCCCCTTTTCATGAACTTAAAGAGGAGACCTCACCGTACTGCATATTGGCAGCAATGTTATAGGTTGTGAGGTGAGACATGAGCGATTCCCTTAGATGTGCAGTGGCACTCTTCCCCTGAAAGGTTGATGATATGGGGAAGTTGTGCAAACATGTATGCACAGAAGCCACGTTTCTGTCCAGGAAGGAGTGAAGTTCACTAGCATAGTTTTAGTGCATATTGCAAATGACATTTTTAATGTATAACAACTAGCTTTATAACGAACAAAGCGATTTCACTATAACTATGGCCATGTATCAACAATAACTTTCATGTGAACTGCAAATGTTTAAGCTGTGCGCTAGTAGTAGTGTTTCACTGCAAACTGATGTGTCTATTCCCCCCCTCCCCCTCTCAGTCATTGCAGAGAGGGAGGGAAGGAAAGCAGCTATATGCAAGAATTGTTCATGTCTTACCTCACGACCTATAGTAACTCAGTCCTTCATTGTTGATGATGCAATAATAGAGGCATTTCATGGGATTTATAACCCTTATTAGCAACTATAAGATAGTTTTCCCTTAGACACCAAGGAAAGTTCACATTTTAATCTAGTGTTTTACGTTCTTAGCCTCCAAAGAAGGGAAGGAAAGAAGGAAGGAAGCTATTAAGATCTGCTGTAATTAATTATTTATGCCAACAAATATACTATTGGTGTTTTTAAACACACAAGCCATGTGTGGGCGATATGGAGGGTCTGTGGTTCAGATCTTGGCTATGGCATTGAATTTTTCATTCTGATTCTACCTCTCAAAAATCTGCAGTATCAATTTATGTTGGCTGTACTGATTGTAGTGAACTAGGACATGTAAACAGCTATACACATTTTGGCATGTTTGTGGAGGATCTTTTCTTATTCTTTATCAGTTAAACACCAAACTTGGTATTTAAGTTCAGCATCATCCAAGGATGCAACATGTGCTGAGACAAGTAAAATAAAACATAATTTTGTTTGTTAATGATGCTGTTAATTGCCACTGGTGTGCCAGAATTTTGTCCTGCAGTTCTTTTACATGCCAGTAAATCTACTGACATGGGGCTGATGCTTTTAAGCACACTTAAAAACTGTCTGTCCGGGGCAGGTTTGAATCTGCGACTTTGGGATCAGTAGGTCAGCACCTACCAACTGAGCCACCCAGACTGATACTAAGACAAGTGCTGATAGCTGTTAGCAACATTAGTTTCCAGAAGTACTTTGGTGGCAGCAAATCAAAATTATATGATTCTTGTTTCTTAGCAATTCAGCTGGTAATTGGAGGGTTATGGTACATGTGATCTTGCAATTTGTTGACCAGAAATTATGGACTAAAGCGCATTTCTCAATCTGTTAGTGTTTTATGGCTGAGTTCTTTTAGCCTTGTATTAAGACTGAAAGACCCAGTAAAAGAACCAGTCCCCAGCATCAATAAATCTGGTATATAGGAAAGAAACTATTCCTACTGAAGCAAACAAAACGGAGACCTTAAATATCTACATAGGAACCTCATTTGTCCATACCAGCATGACCAGCAGTGATTCATGAATACAAACTTCGATGAACGTTGGCAAAATTTGAATCACTGCAAAAGCAGAAAAGAAAAGAATCAAAAGACGTATGTACATATGAGCTGACAAGCATCACTATTAGCACTGTCAAAAATGAATGAAACGTATCTCAAACATTTTAGTTCTCTTGTTCTGTGTAGTTTGAAGTATGTGACCAACAGCAATCTCTATATTCTGCAATGCCAACATTACAACCGTATACATTCATATGTATTTATCGAAGGACTTGCATATTTTCATGGTGAAAAAATAAGCAAAACTCTACCCAAATTAATGAAGCCCAAATAAAGGAGATTCCTGTGTACCCATTAATTGTAAGCCCCACAATATGTTAGGCTGTCTCTTCTTGCTCTTAAACCTTTCAATTTTACCACTTCTGTTTTAGACCATGCAATTTCTTTCCTTGTAAGCTTAATTTTCCACACAATTAAGGTTCTCCATTCTAATTTTAACTCCTTGTAAATGTTCAGCGACTTCGCTTTTAAAACTACCAAGTGTTTTCTGAACTTCAAGCTCAATTCTTAATTAAATTTCTTTCCAAAAGTCTCTTTTCTTTTAATTCTCTCTCTCTGTTAGCAGTTTTAATTCTTTAAACCAAGTGCTATGCTGGGAAATCAGACACTGTTTCAAAACACTTAGTTCATCTAACCTCTTTCAAACTAAATCAATATATGTATTAAACTTCTCAACATTATGTGAGCTACATATGAGCCTTGCCAGTCTAAAAACTGTGTATCTAAACTTAAACAAAAAGCAAACTCAAATTAGGTTTTCAGAGAAAGTGAAAACTTAACATGAAGTAACACTATTTTATGTATTTTGTTTCGTGTACAGTGACCTAAAGTTAAGTGCTTTTTTTCTGGGGGGTGGGGGTTCTTTACCATCAAAGAACATTCAGCCGCCAGGCTGTCATACTTCTATTAAATTTGCATGCACGCACACACACACACACACTTGCTCTCCTCTCATTCATACTTCCAGACACTAGGGAGGACATTGAGTAACTCTGATTAAAGAAAAAATGCTCATCCTCAAACAGAGTCAAACTCAGGACCTCCAGATTTGGACGCTAACATGTTAAAGAATACCTCTGACCCAAGTCATTTTAGTCATACTCTATTGTCTCGGTTTCTGATGTCACAGATTCAAACCAGGCAGAGAGCCATGGATTTGAAAGTCCCCAGCATGTCTTCCTTTGGAAGGGAAGTAAAGCCAGTGGCACCTTTTATACATTTATGGCACGTAAAAGAACCTCAAGATTGATAAAGTGTTCTCTGAACAAAATTAAGCAATCATTCACGCTCAATATAGAATATGACTGACTACACAGTGTCCATAAACAAAAACTCAATTTCCCATACGGTAGAATGTACAACGCAATACCAGATGAGACAGAATAGGTAAAGAGCAGGGCTCACTATAAAAATAGTATAAATAATTTCATGCACAATGATATAAAATTGGCATTCGAGTTTAAAAAGCTCGCCTGCTGGTGTAAAATAAAGCTGAGTATTTCACTCGTATGCGGCTTACATCTACATATGTAAACTATGTAGCTGCAGAGAAATATTTGTTGTTTCTCTAACTGTATGTGCTTCCTTATTTAATGTTTATGATTACATGTTACCAAACTGCACTTTCCTTGGCACGTTCTACGCTCACGGTTCACTATGGCCACCAATGGACTCACAGAATGCAATCCAAACTAAATCTAAATATCAGATCATGTTCTTCTCTTCGCTTTTGTCTTCAAGAAGTGAAAATCAAATGCTGTCACTGTTTGTGCATCCACTTTTCTCCCCATATAAAAAGACACACAAACATTACATTACTGCTCACAAACAGGTTTAAACACTTTGTATATGACAGTAAATCAATAAGTATATGCAAACAATTTTTCTACTTTACTACAAAAGGAGTACATGTGCTATATTGATATAATTTTTACTTTCTCTACTGGTAAGTAGGGGAAGTATTGTGTTCCACCCAGAAATTCAATGTTGAGATTTCACTGGAAATACATGTTTTGAAGCCCCCTGAATCCAAAAGAACCATTTTTAGAAAAAGGTCCGTGTGTGTGTCTGTGGACAGCATAACTCAAAAACGAAAAGTCGGTTAAAAACCAAAGTTGGTATTTAAGTTTAATGTCTTTCAAGGATGTGACACGAAGATTTTGAAGAAAATAGCCCCACCCTAAACTACCCTTTACATGGAAAATTTTGATTTTCTTGAAAATGGCTGTAACGATTTTGATTAAAATGTCATATGTTTGAGATATTTTTATGACAAATGAAATGTATATCTTGAATTTTCTGGCTATAGCCCCTGTAGCCGTATTTACTCTGGACGACTTTTGCATAACTGGTAAACCATTAGAGATAGACCAAATCATACTATACAAAAAATGTAGATCTTGGTAAAATACACAATTTATGTCTCAATAAATTTTCTTGTAGGGTGAACCATTTCGGAGATATTCCTTGTTATGTGTGTGAGTTTCGGAAAACTTAGAACTTTCGTGAAATGGGTCATCGTTGTTCATTTTTTTATGTTATGTGTGCAAAGAGAACGGAATCTCAAAGCTTTAAAAGATTTGACTATCGCACAAAGTACAAATGTTTATTTTAACTAACACGAAGAAGATATAGGAATAAGAGTTTGTAAGAATGGTTAGTACAAGAGTAGAGAAAGTAATCTGAATGCAACACATCAGATTTTTCAACATAGTCACCCTGCTTTTCGATGCACTTGCTCCACCGCTTCACAAGCTTTTCGATACCTTCTGGAAAAAAAATCTGATGTGTTGCACTCACATGACTTTCTCTACTCTTGTACTAACCATTTTTACAATCTCTTATTCCTATATCTTCTTTGTGTTAGTTGAGATAAACATTTGTACAAATTATCTTATTGCTTATTTCCTTGTAAGTGCAAGGGGAATATTAGAATACAGTAGGCTCTGAGCAATTGTCAAATATTTTAAAGCTTTGAGATCTTGTTCTCTTTGATGCTTAACACAAAAAATAAACAATGTTCCATTTCACGAAAGTTTTAAGTTTCCCGAAACTGGCACAAATAACAAGGAATATCTCCAAAATGGTTCAATCTACAAAAAAATTTATTCAGACATAAATTGTGTGTTTTAGCGAGATTTACATTTTTTGTATCATAAATTCACCAACCATATCCTCTGATCAGCAATCAGAGGACGTATTACATGCCATGACAGGTCAGCATGTTAGGGGTTAAGATTTTATAGAGAAATGGAGAGGTTGGAAAAATAAAGACTCCCTAGCCCTCGGGAACCCTAATAGCATCGGGGTCGGAAGAGAACAAGAGATGACCAAGGTAAGGTGAGATAGAAAAGTTACAGTGAGGAGCAAAACACCAGTAAGTGGAAGTAATGTTCTGCTCAGCTTGGGTACCTTGTGGTCGCTATTAAGAATTAAGAATTATGATATAGAATAAAACAGTATGCATCAAGCCACTGTATTTGCACATTGTGAATTCTTGCCTTTGGATACAGAATCCTATTCAATGCTACATCCTTTAATTTCATTACTTTTTCTGAATGAAAAATAAGAAAAATACAGAGTTAACCCTTGCATTACCAAGGGTGTACTTTATACCCACCTTCTGTAATTTTTAAAATTTTCTCTTTAATTTTTTGATTAAAGGCTTGGAGGTCAGGTCAGGTCTGTGAGACCCGTAAACCAACGACAGGTGTGGTCCTCCAGACATTCTGGGGATTGTGAGAGAGCGATGTGACCGCCAAAACATAAAAATATGGTGCTCTCTAAAAAGTGGTTACTATTACTGCTATTGCTCTCTTCAATATCATCAGTGAAAAATATTGGAGAGCAAGAGGATTAATGACTTCATTGTCAGAAATCCAGCATTAGCTAACAACAACATTTTTTGTATATCAAGATTTTGTCTATCTCTTACGATTTACGAGTCATTCAAAAGTCATTGAGAGTAAACAGGACCACATAAGCTATAGCCAGAAGATTCAAAACATAAATTTCATTTGTCATACAAATATCTTAAACATATGGCATTTTAATCAAAATCGTTAGAACCATTTTCAAGAAAATCAAAATTTTCGAAAAATTTTCCATGTAAAGGGTAGTTAAGGGTGGGGCTATTTTCTTCAAAATCTTCGTGTCACTCCTTGAGAGACCTTAAACTTAAATACCAACTTTGATTTTTAACGACTTTTCGTTTTTGAGTTATGCTGTCCACAGACTCACACACACACCTTTTTCTAAAAATGCTTTTTTTGACGTCAGGGGGGCTTCAAAACATATTTCCAGTGTAATCTCGACATCGAATTTTTGGGTGGAATACAATACTTCATCTACTTACCAGTAGAGAAAGTAACAATGAACGATGTTCCATTTTACAAAAGTTTTGTTTTCTGAAACTGACACAAATAACAAGGAATATCTCCAAAATGGTTCACTCTACAAAAACATTTATTCAGACATAAATTGTGTGTTTTAGTGAAATATACATTTTTTTTATATTAAGATTTTGTCTCTCTTACGGTTTGAGTTATTCAAAAGTCATCCAGAGTAAACAGGACTATATAGGCTATAGCCAAAATATACATTTTATTTGCCATACAAATATCTTAAAGAAATGACATTTTAATCAAAATTGTTAGCCATTTTCAAGAAAACAAAATTTTTGAAAAATTTTCCACATTAAGGGTAATTTAGGGTGAGGCTATTTTCTTCAAAATCTTCATGCATATCATGCCTTTGATGTAATCACCCCCATTGTGTACTACATGTACTCAGCAATTTGGAATGTGCTGGATGCCGTTGGCACTGCCAAATCTCTGGACGTTGTGAAGGGAGCAGTAGGTTGCCTGGAGAACATCAACTATGATTTTCAGTCAAATCATATGAAACCCAACTCGAGGTGATTTTCTGCATTCTCAGTCACCTCTTCAGGACTTTAAGGACAGCTGAAGATGCCAATTCGGCATCGTTGGCCAATTCACAAATCATGGCATTCTGATCTGCCAGTAATAATGCGTTCATGTTCTGCACATCTTCCCTTACAGCAGGATGACCATGTCTGTCACGTTTTGATGTCCTCCGATCCCCTTAGCTATTGTGCAGTAATGTATTCGGATTGAATTTCCAGCCAGCTCCTCTGATCTTGCTTCGAAATCATTGCGGCTGTATTCCGTGAGCGCTTGTATAAAATTGCATGATTGTTATTGCTGCACATGTGCATGGAGTGGGGGAACAAGTTCATTTGCTCTGAGGGAGGGTGGGCATCTAACCTACCTCTGGTATAAATTATACTGCTTGGCCCTGTTTCACGGTATTAAACAAAAAATTATTTTGTTGTTTGACAATGCTGTCAATTGCCAGGATTATATTAGTGCTGCCGGTGTGCCAGAATTTCTTCCCGCAGTTCTTTTACATGCCAATAGATTTACTGGCATGGAGCTGTCGTTTTTAAGCACACTTAAAACCATTGGTTTGGGCTGGATTTGAACCTGTGTATCTTGGTATCAGTAGGTCAGCGTCTAACCAACTGAGCCACCCAGACAGACTTTCACAGCACTGTTGCCATTATTAAAAAATCAACCCATATATTTAGGCATATGTTCCCTAATTTCCTCCCAATTGCAATATAGATGAATCTTCTTGAATAATTAGGCACACAGCAAGCAAGAAAAAGTCCATATACAGTATTTGTGATCTTGGGCCCCATCATTCCTGTAGGCACTTATTTAAAACTCAAAAAATTCTTACGCTTGCTGGGGAATCATATATTCTTTCTTAAGCTAACTTACAGATAATTACGATAACTTCACATCAAACCTTGCTGTGCATGAACACGGTAGACCAGCAAATAGTTTAAAACTGTTCCAAACAGTTTGTTACTATCCTACAATAAACATTTATACTAACTTCCAATGTTACCTAAAACTATTGGGGGCAATTGTTTACAAAATCGGCCACTCGAGAAAACGAATGAAACATAGTGCAATGGATGCAGCTTTTATTGCTGATTATGATTTTGAAAGTTTTATTTGGCGCTCAAGCTTCATTTTTTATTTATGAGCAAATTTCGTACATGCGATGCAGCAGTTTTATTTCGCATATGCGGCAGATATTTAGCAAATAAATGTTTATAAACAACTATAATATATGCTAGAATGATTTATTAATGTATTTACGTTGAAACTGTCCTTGCTGATTATGATTTTGAAAGTTTTGTTTGGCAGCCAAGCTTCGCTTTCATTTTGCCTGTGTTAGGTTAGGTTAGTGTATGTATATGAGTGTGGTGACAGGGTCCTGTGTTATTGATATATTTACAACTTGGCAGTGTTTATGCAACAATTTCAATGTAAATGCATTAATCAAACATTCTAGCATATATTATACTCATTTATACACATTTATTCGCTAAATATCTGCCGCATAAGTGAAATAAAACCGCTGCATCACACATACAAAATTTGCTCATAAATCAAAAATGAAGCTTGAGCGCCAAATAAAACTTTCAAAATCGTAATCAGCAATAAAAACTGCATCCATTGCACTATGTTTCATTTGTTTTCTCGAGTGGCCAATTTTGTAAACATTTACCCTATTGGGTAATGCTAAAATATATATATATATAATCTTTACGATAGATTAAAATCATTCACCTCCCATATACTATGGAAGAACAGTTTAATATGTCGTGCATCAGAGAAATATTCAATATATACGACAGATGGCATGTGATTGCGATTTATTCTACACTGTTGTCCTACAGTAATGCCAAGGAAGTTAATGGTGGCATACAATTATCCACAATTTTAATTTTCTATTATATACTGCATGATGGGTAATACAAAAGTTATTGAACTAAATTGTGCCTACCTTACCGATAGGTTAGTTGTTAGGGATAAACACTTATGTATATGTATCAAAATACATGTATAAATAAATATTTTGTTTCTTAATGATGCTGTTGATTGACAGGCCATATCAACCGGTGTGCTGGAATTTCATCCTATGAGAGTTCTTTTACATGGCAGTAAATCTACTGGCATGGGGCTGTCGATTTTAAGCACACTTAAAAACTGGCAGTCTAGGCCTGGTTTGAACCTGTGACCTTGGGATCAGCAGGCCAACACCAAACCAACTGAGCCATCCAGACCGATGTATATATCAATCACTTACGTATAAAATCATTTTACAGTGCTGCCAACACCCGGGAGTGAGGCCAAAGCACACGAGGAAAGTGAGCATGCCTTCATTAACAATGCTATGCTTGAGTATTTACAAAAGCTTAGGTTTCCGATTCATGGGAGGTTAGGTTAGGTTTAACTTTTTATTTTTAATACAAACTTAATCACACCATAGCATGCTTGCTTTGTCTACATGACTTTCTAAACAATTCTTAGTAATGACTATAAACTTTGGTTTCTGATTCACAGGAGGTTATGTCAGATTTAGAACATTTTTAAATCACTCCAGATAACTATACAGCTACCCTGTACTTGCTAACAAGTATTTTTCAAATATTGATATATATGGGAGTAAAACCAATATTTTTAGGCACCTAAAATAGGCTCTAAAATTATACAAACAAATACAACAGATGATGCTTTAGTCATCTAAAATATAGCTTCAACAATGAATTTCGAGCTTTTAAAACTTTATAAATCCAATGAATTAGTGAGCATTAAAACTACACATAACAGAAAACAGCAAGTTTACTTAACTATTAAGGCTAGAAACATTTCATCATTTATGTATGAGCCCGCCTCTGTAGCATGCTGGTTAGTGTGTCTGCCTCAAGTTCAAGAGGTCGCAAGTTTGAATCTCGCTTAGGGTAAGTTATCCAGATAAGGTTTTTTTCTAAAGTTTTCCCTTATCCTGAGAAGACGAATGTCAGGTAGCTTAAAGCTCTATAGACCTTGGGCTCATTTGAGCATCATTTCACACATTTCATTCATTCACCGTCCGATATGACAATATGTTGGGAGGACATTTACAAAAAAAAGAATAATCCATATATGCTTGTTGATGTCCATTGCCAGATTTACAAAGTTCAAAATGCACAATCTCAAATGTTATATTAAGTATATCACAGTGGAAGTACAAATGTTACCTAAACGCTCTAGAGCTCATATGGAGTGATCCCCAAAACACATATGTAGATGCTTCCTGTAGGCCATTGTTTAAAACCCAAAAGATTCTTACTCTTGCAGGTGAATACATATATCCTCTGTTGAACTATCTTATAGATAATTATAACTTCACAACAAGCCTTGCTTGCATGGCCACAGTATGAGGCATAAACCAGCAAACTGCTTAAAGCTGCTCCAAAATGGATGTTACTATTCTGAATAAAAACCTTACATGTTACCAAATTATTAGGCAACCCTTGTAAACACAAAATGTTAAACAAAGATTAAATTCATTCTTATACGCTCACTCCCCACATAGTGTGTAGGAATTCTTTATTATCTCAACAGGTAAATATTCACTACATAAGGCAGATTGCATGTGACAGTGAATTATATTGTAAGTTTACTCTTGAAATGGTGGCAGTTTACAAATGTTCATGTTTTTTTTCTTACATACTGCAAAATAGAGGAAAAAAGGTGTTACTGTTGGTGGGTATATTACAGTCATGATACACATTTCAAACTGTATGACGTGTTCAATGTCCCTGAACTCTCCTCGCAATGGGACCTAACAGGCAAATTATGTAGACAGATTTTATTGATGCTAGTGCATGCTCAACAAAGCTATATGCATTAGTTCATTTTACAATTTTAATTATACTATTTATATACAAAATTTTGCACTACCTAGATGATCGCAGTAACACATGCTTATGGCCAGAGCCCAGACCTAAAGAGTATTAAAAAATAACCTTGAAATGTTAACTTTATGGCCTTAAAATTTCTTAAAAATGAGCTAGAAGAATAAGAAATGTCTTAAAAATTATTTTCATTTACACATTTCACTAATACTTTATCACTACATACTGAATTACAATTCATTACAAACGTCTTTTGTAAGTTAATTAAGGAAATTGAAGCTATTAACAGTGAAGCAACAAGATTCTAAAGTAAAAACAAATTAGAAACTAAAAACTTCACTTATCTTAGTAATGTTGCAAGTTGTAGGTGCTATAGCTTTGAGAATGAGTTGGAGTCAACTCGAAACTTTAGTCAGCTTTGCACCAACAACTTGCAATATTACTAAGATAAGTGAAGTTTTTAGTTTCTAATTTGTTTTTACTTTAGAACCTTTTGTAAGTTTTCAAATTTGAAGGACTCTGTATAGTCAACTTCTTTCAACGTCAACAAAAGGTACTAGGACATGCTTAAAGCAACAAATATTGCAGGTTTCTTCCATCAAGGGAATACTTCTTACCTGACGGTACATCAGCAATCTTGCACAGTTCTTGTTCAACACAATTTCCATTTCAGCAAAGACAAGTTTGCCCACTTTACCTTCCACACAACTTATATTACTTGCAACTGATTTCACAAATTTCATTTTCAATTTTGTGGAAATACTTGTTTTTACTTTTGGTATGATGAAATACAAGTACCATCATTTAGTTTAACAAATAGAACCACATTTCAATGGATTTCCAAAAATTTATAGATGTTGAGGTTTGTAAACTTGAACCTACGGATATATAAATGTAACCAAACTTGCGAAATAATTTATAACTTCTAAACAACAAACCTTAAAACAGGTATGTTATGGATCACATATATTTTCCACACAGCATCACCAGAAAAATATGAAGTCATGAAAATCTAGGACCTATTGAGATCATTTGTATGATCTATGGAGTTCATTTGCATTACACAATACAAAACGGTTCGGTGCACAAACAGATCAGAAACTGTTTGTTGGAAGAAGCCTGTTAAGTTAACTCTACAAATCACTCAAAGCAATACTATACATAAATGATGATTATGCTCTTATCAACCCTAATGCCTCAAGTTTCTTGGATGCAACAATATAAGGCTTTTATGACCTGAAAACCATTCATAGTGGCAGTAACTTTACCAGTTTGTAGATTGTTCAATATTTGTATTAAACATTCCACTCTCGTACAAGTTGCCAGCATAATATATTTCAAATGCAAAGCCTGCTTTATGTTACAAATAAGTACCCATGGTATTTGATTTTGTTAATAACCTTACCATACATGCAAAGGTATGCATTTGCCAATTTTTGTTGAAGCCCCGAGAAAAGACAAGCACTAGACAATTTGTATTTTAATAACGAAACATGCACACGTTCGTTTACATTTTATTGCTATCATAAAGTCTATGTTGTTAAGGGTTACAGCATGACACAGTACAGTGTTAAATCCATATTTTATTTCGTTTGGGAACACATTATTTCTGTAAGAAACCGATTATAATCACATTAAACAATACAATAATGGCCTTAAAACCTATTAATGACACATTCTAACTTTTATCATCAGTAAGGGTCTGGGTTCAACTCTTGTGCTTGGCAGCCATTATTATTGTCAATACTTCCAGTGTACATGTAAATGATCGACCGGAACAACCAGCATTAATCCTTAAAGGAATGCTACAAGATTAAAACTATGGCTATCACATATAAAAATACAAGTAGCAATATTGTACTAACCCGCTTAAAGGTAAACATTCAGCTATAACCTCCCTCAACCCTACGCTTTGACCTTTGCCCCATACAACAAAACATCCTAAAAAACCCCAGCGCCTTATTTGATTGTATAAGTGACATGCTATCTGGCGGAAGGATTCTTTACTAATTCCTTGAGTATATCATTGATTATACAACTGCAAAATACAGAGGTTGCGAAGCATATTTTCCAGTGCACATGTTAATTAATATTATTGTAATTTATATTGCATCTAAAGAAGTACCATAAATTCGTTCTTACGATATGTTTAGTATGTAAAATATTAATCGTTTAACTGTACAGTTCAAAGTATGTTGGAATACAAATGCTGATTACCAACATTAAAAGATGAAAATGGCCTTGTGAGCCATTGTGCATTAGTGGGGAAAAAAAGAATACGTAAGCTCATAAGTACCTAATTATTTTTAATCAATTGTTTTATTTATAGAAGATAAAAGACTTAGAATCCATTTTGTTCCTGCTAAATATCACTCTGCAATTATAGTATGCAAAAAAAAAAAAATGCTCCATTACCTACACATGTCCCTTTTTTCTCTCTCTCTCTCTTTAGGTGTAAATATACCTATGCTGACACCCATGAAAAGATATATAAATTTTCCATTTAGTAATCAGAATCTATTCTCAGAGTTTAACTGGTTCTGTGTATTTTGGTAGGTAGAACCTGATTATGCGGTGTGGATAGAAACGGAAGGGCGAAATTTATAAAGGTTGCACAGCATTAATCTACAGTATTTCAATCAATGTGCGAATGCTGATGACGTCTGCCTGCTGGCTATTTAATTGCTGCCGATGATCACCTGATGTTTCTAATGATGTAAGAAACGTGTCTGGAATTAGAAAAAGATTGGGGGTTAGGGATGCTGAATAATGTTCAACTACATTAGCTATAAATATATAAACCACTTCCTCGAGTTCGAAGCAATTTCATAGATGTTTTGGGACGCAATCTGGTAAATGTGGCTTCTGGAAAATAAATGTTGCCTACAGTAGAGAAGTGTGAAGGTGTGCTTTCAAAAATTATAGTTCTATTTTTAACGCTAATTTTTAAAACTACTGCTTTTTTAGTTAAAAGCCAAGCAGGAGGTGTATTCTTTTGTTGGTTATCTCACAGGGGTATAGTTTCTTTTAAGTGAAAGCACATCCATATTTTAACCTCATTTGACATTGATTTTACTAACAAATAATTTATAGTTGCTGTTCTTTCTCTGTATAATTGTAGTTTGAGGTTGCATGATAATTTGGTGGAGGAAATATCTGAACTGGTGTGAAGATTCTTATTGGGGAGAGGTGAAATGGGGTCAAAGAAGAATAGTACTTCAAGTAAATCCAGTAAATCTGTTCCACAAAATTTAGGGCGCAGATGTCATGGAAATACTGCCAATGCCCACAATACCTCCTCCATTGGTGATACATTAGACCAACCAGAGTACCTCAATTACACCAAAGATCAGCTTAAAACTGAACTGAAGAAGCGTGGGTTAAAAACAGCTGGCAATAAGATAGAGCTGGTATGACTTAACCTCTCCTTTTTATACTTGTTTAATTTGAATAATGTAATTACAAATATTCAAGAAATACAAGAACCTTTCAGCTTATGCATGGCTGTGTGATGTATTTAGTATCATTGAAGGTTATTTTGCTGCATGAGTTTGTGTTTTATAGGTTATCACAGCATGGTGGAATATGCATGCACTCAGCATTTTTGGAGGGTTGTGTTTTCTGTGTAGCAATGCTTTTCATGAGTGATAATCAGACTTGAACTTTGCACTTTCCTCGACCTGTTGACCCAAGCTCTTCTAAAGTACAGTGTTTGTTTTCTTTCTTTGTCCTCATGCTTTTTGGTTGTATCATGGAAATATGCAGAGAGGAAATGAGAACAAGCCTGACTTTGTGGCTATAGATGTAGATTTCTTTGAGGAATGTGTTGCAGATGTATGTATATTAAGTCTTGGAATTTTTAACTTGATTCTGTTATATCTTATAGCTAATATGTTACATGTCATATACTATTTATTATCTCCCCTGAGTAGTACACTTTTAAACAGTGTTCAGGTTAATAGTTGTTCAATTAGTTCATTTGAATGTTTATGTGTATTGATGCTCCAGTGCTGTGAATTGTGGTGTACAGATATTAGCATAGGATTGTGTTGTGCTTTTCATGAAAAAAGCCAAAAAATATTTGAAGCAGAAGGGCATTGTATGGCTGAATGTAAGGTAAGCTGAGCATGTGAAATAACCTTGTGCCGTGCTTAGAGTTCTACTTTTGCATTTGTGTCAAGGCCAGCTTCATTTTTTACATATTTGCATGTAAAGAATTACAGTATTCGAATACGAAAACAAAAGACTTCGTAAGTAAACTTGAAGTAGATGGGTAAGGAAAAACCTGAGATAAATAATTTTAATATTGTCCTCAGATCCGTGATTATAAACAGTTCCATTGTCACTCAGTTGCTGGATTCACACAAAACTGGTGCCTTTATAAAGAACATCTTGGTAATGGTGAGCAATCCTGGACTTGTGTGTCTGCCCATCACTCCTCCAATGAAATCACTTCCTACACCACATGACTCCCCCACCATAGCTTGAAGGTGAACCTTCTCTCACATGATGCAAGTTCCTCATGTCTCCATGCATTGCAGATGTAAATTCCTGATAGTTTATTACTTGTAGCAGTATTGCTTAAAGGTAGTTGAGCAAATTTTTTATGCTATGTTCGTTTTGAGGAGCCAGTTTTATATTATAAAACTAAATTTATTGAATTTATTCAACAGTTTTGGATGATATGTGAATTTGCAGTATCCTTCTTGCTTATTTCCTATTTTTTTAATTCACTGATGCCCATTATAGTTCTCCATCTTTCATGTTTATTCGTCAATTTTGATATAAGCAAGGCCCAGATGTTTGACATGTCATAGTTTTTTATTGTTTTTTTCCGTAGAAAATATAAGTGAAGCACAATTTTATCAATGGTGATTTAAATTGTGCAATTCTCATGGGTCATATTTTGGCTTTTTTAACGTTTTATGTCATTTTCTTGTAATTTTTCACATTATAGTCATATTTTCTCTCAAGTTATCATATTTTTTGTCGTATTTTTATATTTCTATTCCAGTTTAGCATATGTGCTTGCAGTCATCCCTAAGACTTGACTTTTCATTTCTGCTAATTCTTATCTGTAATATTTCTTACAATTATCTTTCTTAGAAATGTATGTTTCTGCAAATATGGAGGTAAGCTCTATGTAATTTGTTATTGCAATTCTTTCTGATTGCCGTTCAAAATGTGACCTTTATTCCACGCTGTGCAGAGCTAAGGGTTAGCTCTGTATTGAGCAGTTAAAACTCGTTCAAAATGCAACTATGAAATTAATATTATCTATTATTGAGTGTGCTAGATTTTTAAAGTAGATTTTCAATATAATGTTAATTTAAATAGCATTAAATTTTTTAAGATTTCAAAAATGCACCCAAAAGAAATTTTAGGTAATATTTATTGTCGTATGTTCTAATTTCTTTTGGTCATAAGTGCTTGCACATTTCTAACATTTTTAGGTCATAAATATGTGGGCCCTGGTTATAATATTGTATTTGAAAAGCCATTCAAGTTTGCGGCATCTTTAATGTGGTTCAGTGCACTCATATATTCAATTGTTAATGGTATGTTAATCTATGCACTATGAAAAATAGCATGCTGATGAGCCTTAGGATTGAAATTTTTGACATAATTGTCCATGTGTATTGGTTTCCTGTATATGCCATGTTTATTGCATTAATTTTGAAGCTTGTCATAAAATATATATTAGCAACACCAAGAGAAACTTGCAAACTAGATTGGAGGAATGCTTCAGGAATATAAAATGCAGACAGATAAATCAGCAGTAGCGCATATTTGGTCATGCAACCATAATATCAGCAAAGAAATTGAACTCTTAAAACTGGCAAGAAAAGGAGTCGGTAGTGCCATGGCCGAGTGGTTAGAACACTTGACTACCACCTAGGCAGCCCGGGTTCAATCCCAGGGACCCGCATGTGATATGGTGCATGAAGCGGTGTCTGGGCAATTTTCCCCGCCACTCATTCCACCAATTGCACCATAACCACCTTTCCAATCATCGCTTTGGCCTGCATTTCACATCATCCTCTTCCTCACTATCATACCTGGTGCTCGGCTGACCACCCGCTTCCAGGTCTTCACTCTGCCAGGTCCATAGGTTCCTGTGCTCCCAACAGGCGTCTGACCCTAGGCACTGGCTTGTAAGTCTTAGGGGGTGTAAGTCCTACATAAGGGAAGGGTAATCAGGTAAAGAAGAAGAAAAGGAGTTGAGATGAATCTTGAAGTACCAGCAATCGACATCTTTGGACTGACCAATGGGTAAGGAACAGATCACTCAGCGAGGGGAAGACAAGACAGTGACCTGATGAGGAAATCAGTCGACCAACCGGCTCAACATGGAGAGGAGCCTCTCTGAAACTAGTCAGAAGGATTTTTTTTTAACTGAGTGGGGCAAATGTGTTGACATGTTCTGCTGTTCTAAACCAACAATGTCTAACATATACGAAACAGGGGAGGTTGTATTTACCTCCTTCCACTATACACAGACTTTGACATTCTTTAATACACAGACATGGATTGTGTTACAGTGGCCGTTTTGTTATGTGTGCGTTGCATTTGATTTATGAAAGCACTTTCAAATCTTATGTGATAAACATCTGTTCATTAGTGACATACTTGTAAGAAGTCTATCAATATTTGGTGAACTGCATAGCCGTAGAAGATACACCAAGTGTAACATATTGACCTTTAATGTAGTTCAGTTTGGAGAAACTCTGTTCACAAATATATGTAGAGATATACTCATTCTTATACACACTGTTGTTGAAAATGTTTATTTCTCTATCTACTGCATTTTAATCAACATAAACATTTTTGGAAAGTATCTTATTGCTAATTTTCTTGTAGATGCAAGGGGAACGTGGGAATGCCTTTGAAATTCTGTTCTCTTAGCAAGGCCAAGAGATAAAAGTCGAATAACACATTCTTATTTGAGAAAAGTATGAGTATTGGCAAATTTGCACAAATAATAAAGAGTATCTTGGAAATGGTTCACTCAAAAAAAAAAGAACTCAGCTAATTTTTTGTGTTTTAACTGGATCCACATTTTTTATTTAGTAAGACTTTGTCTCTTACTGTTTACCATTTATACAAGTCATCAAGAGCGAAGAGATCTTCTGAGTGCATTTCCAGAAAATTCAAGTTATAACTTAGAAATTGCCATGGAATGGCCTGTTATTGCCCATCACTGGATACTCACTGAGTGGTTATGTTTGCACACATCACAAACAAGAGCCAATTCAGCCTTTGATGAAAGAGTGGAGTGGGGAATAGCCGCTAATTACATAAGCATCTCCAAAGAGACAAGGTTGGACATCACTTTTCTAACATTTAATTTGCATAAGTTTTATAGTGGATATTGCTTATTCTTAAGATTGTCAACAGCCTGTTCAGTACTGTCAATATAGTTGTGTTTTGTCCAGTACATGATAATTTTCCTTTAAAAGAAGACCACCTTAAAAGGGCAGGTGGGTCCCAGGCTTTCAGAGAAGCAATACCTACTCCTGCCTTCAAAAACCAGGTATTCATAACACTATATCTGAATTCCTTCTCCGCTATAAGAAATTGCTGTACACAATAGTTCAGCTACAAATTGTATTAATGTTGTGAATATTACATTGTCAAGTCGGTATGAATTCTGCAGCATTTCAAGAGTAATGGTAAACTCACAGTAACATGATTGATATCCACTCTGGAATACCAGAGCGTAATCGGAGTTCAGCATACATTCAGACAGAATTGTCAACATTATACACCTAATGACAAAAATGATTCTAAAGTGGTATGAAGAAGAAGGCAGTAAATTTGTTTTCCAACAAGATGGAGCACCTCTTCACTGGCATCTCACTGCACAATATTCTGAATGAACAACTTCCTGGGCATGCAGGGAACCAAAACAATGTCTTGTGCCGCTAATTCCAAGGTCCCCTGACCTGGCTGTCTGCAACTACTTTTTATGGGGTTACAAAGAATCCTGCTTACATACCACCGCTACCTCAAAATCTGGTATAACTGGCACCATCTAATCCATTCCTTTAGACATTGTGACAAATGACAAATCCACTTGCTTTTAATGTCACTTTATTTTTCTTCTAAAACTGAATCACAGAACACAGTTCTGTTAACACAATTTACAATTCATCATGACCTTACAGCTTATGAGTGTTTTGTCTTACCATAACTGCTCACAGTTCTACTATTGTTGCACAAACAGCTGCTTCTGTAACTGTGTGCTCTCACTTTTATAGTCCAGTCTAAGTGACAGTGAGTTGGTACCTGAGTCTTCCATGTCTTGGTTATGCTGGATGTTGACGTTTCGCCCCCTACCTAGAATTGTAGGTGCTGTCGCGGAGTTTAGCCTGAAGAAGTCCAACATAGGGGAGCAAACGTGAAAATTAGTCACAACTATGCAATGTATTGACAGTGAATTCTCTGGAAAATTACCTTTTCTTAAAACTTCTCATAAACAAGCTGGCAGTCGAAAGCTTCTTGAACTGTCCAGAATGGGTCTTTGTTCCAGTCTGCTCCATTTTTACCTTGTTTACTCACATGCAGTGGTGTGACATAGTCAGCTTCTGCTCTCTTTGATGCGTGGCTAGCGTGACTATATGCTAGAGTACATGTGGCATGACTGGGAATATTGCCTTAGTGTTTTTAAGGTAGGTGCTAAAATATTCAAGATTTTGTTTCAAATGACACCAGTTTGGTGTAAATCCAACAACTGACAGTGACATTATACCTGTTTATAATTGCTATCTGTTTCTTTGGACACCCTAGATTTGGTGAAAGAGGTTGTATGGTACATTTACATTAGCATGTGTTGTTTGTTGGGAATATGAGGCTGAAGAAATTTGAAATTGCTTCCTAGCTCAGACGTGGTTTTCAAAATTATGCACATGTTATATTATCTATTTACATATACCAGTGTGGCTTAGTTGTTTATATGCAGTGCAGTATGTTATTAAAAGCCTTGTTTTGTAAAGATATTTAGTTCAAGATAAATGCTTGCAGACAATAAACAGAAAATATGTACATATGAGTTGACCTAAAAAAACAATGGTTGAGAGAAATTTTTTTTTATAATTGTGAATATATTTAGTCCAACAAATTTCCAAGTTTTTAACATCCTCAGTAAAATGTATGATTGACATTTATCTGGAATGTCAGGAAAAGTCATGGAAACTCTTTCAAATACAGTAGAGTCCCTCTAATCTGAACTAATTGGGACCGAACCCTGTTCGGATTAGGTGGATTTTTCTCAAACACAAGAACACATTGACTTTAAGCATTTATGTGTTAAGTATTAAAATGATTGAAAGTAGGAAAATAGTACAGTATGCTGCAATTTATTTTACAACTGTATTCTGAGGCTCCAGAGCCAATTACTGTTATGTTTTTGCGATCACTATTGGCGTCTAACTAATGCATTCAGACTTTATGCACATAGTAGATCTAGGCCCTCTGTTTTTTAGTTTTTGTGTGTAAGATATGTGACAGATTCACTGTTTACTCCTATAGCATTTATTTTATTATTTTTCTGTGCTGATAAATTTATCGTTTTTACTTGGAAAAACTAGTTTAATCTGAATCTTTATTTTTTCTTGTTTTAAAATTCAAAACAAATTTGGTAGATACTTTTTTGTAGCCCTGTTTGGATTAGTGGGGTTCAGATTGATGGGACTCTATGTAGAAAAATTAGGGAGATAGCTAACTTTCAGAAAAAGGCCAGGGAAATTTTCACATACCTGTTTTGCAAAAATGAGAAATGTATGTGCAGATTCATTGTTTGTGTTGGAATAGAATTAATTTTACTGATTTGTTTATATTTTTATTTTACATATGTTTTATGCAGCTAGAACACAATTAACTTTTTAAGGAGTACCCTGCTTCTCTTTGTGTGCTGTGCCACTGACTTTTGTCAGCCTGTCACATGCAGGGCTTGTCACATCCTTGAAAGACGTTCAACTTAAATACCAACTTTGGTTTTTAACCGACTTTTCGTTTTTGAGTTATGCTGTCCACACACACACACACCCACCCACACACACACACACACACACATACACACACACACACACACACACACACACACACACACACACACACACACACACACACAGGCCTTTTTCTAAAAATGCTTCTTTTGGATTCTGGGGGTCTCAAAACATATATTTCCAGTGAAATCTGGACATCAAATTTTTGGGTGGAATACAATACTTCCTTTACTTACTAGTAGAGAAAGTAAAAATGAGATCTCTGCAAAATACACAATTTATGTTGAATGACTTTCTTTTGCTATCAGCCATTTTTGAGATGTCCATTATTACAGGTTTGACATTTTTTAAAGTGTTGTTGAATGTTTCTTGCAATGTTGTGGAAAACTGATAATGTAAGACCAGCATGTAAAGAGCTCTTTTAAACATTCTACTTGAGTTGCTTTCCTCTGTCTCCTGTAACAAAATGAGTAACAAACGATTTTTGGAAAGGTTTACCCAGATTAACATGAAGCATATAGAAAAATAAGCTTTTATAACAATTGTTTGCAGAAGCTGTATCAAAATAAATAATGGAGAGTAGAGAAAGTCGTTGAGTGTAAAACAATTTTTTTTAAGGGAAGGTGGGGGAGGAAGCACAAACAGTGTAACATCTTATGAGAAAACAATTTTGTTGAAAATGGTTGTGGCACTTTTGGTCAAAGTACTGTATTTCATCACATAATGGTCACACCTTGATTTATAGACAAGCAATCAGAATGTAAGCATTTCAGCACATAATTGTTGCACTATCAAAAAATAATGGAAAATAACATCACCACTGCAACCTGTTAAGTTCATGGGAGAGAGTCCAGAGTATTTAGTATGTTGTAATATATTCCTCATTGTCGATGGCATTAGTTTGCAGATTGCTGAGATGGTGGCTAGCCCATCAATGAATCTGATTGGTTCAAATACATAAAGCTGGAATTAGCAGACATGACTAGGCCACAAGCAAATGAAGGGGCAAGGGATGTGAACCTTTGGTTAGCATGTGCCAAATCAATAACCATCTTATTCTTCAATTGTGTACTACTGTTTGTTTCTATAGTTATTCTAACAAGTGCTTGCTTGTGAAACACCAGTATGGGGAAATACACAACTTATACAGCAGGTTTTGAAGTAACAGTGATTCTGTTCATGGAACAGAATGGTAGTCGAGCTGCAGAAAGGGAATTAGCCAAATTATGGACTTGTTCAGTAGTCCAATAATATTGACTCCAGTTAAAAAGTACGCACAGTTCAACAGTATTGTCGTGCTGACCTTAAACCCGGATGTTGCTGGTAAGAAATGCCTGTCGGGGTCTGATCTCCACCCAGCAGTAGGAACGGGCCAGGGGTGTTCACCTGCCGTAAAAGACCTGTCTGCCGACCACACAATAGAACATGCGGAGACAATAGCTATTCTGTAGTGGTGTGGTGTCTGGACTATTCTCTCGCAGCCATTCCCGATCATTCTACTTCCAGAACCTTTCCATTGTCTAAAGAACTATATAAGGGACCTGCTCGTGCCCGGCAGGAGTAGTTGAGAGTAGTAGTAGAAGTGAAGGAGTAGAAGTTGTTCCAGTCTTGCTTGTGGTGAATTGTTGGAGTGAGGAAAGATGTATACAAAGCGTTCATTGGACAGCGTCTGTGTAGCAGTTCAGTGCGAGTGTAATCATACAGTTCATTACTTGATTTGATTCGATAGTTGTTCTGTATTCTGAGTTTGTACAAAAGTGATCGAGTGTAACGTTAGCACTATGCTAACTGACTAGAGGGCAATAAAGTATGAATAGCAGTAACTGGCATTTTCTCATTTGTTGCAGTATTGTAAATGCTGTTGTAAATAATAGATGAGTCTTAATTCACTAGTCAGTCACATTTCTTTTTAATTGTTTTGCTTACTGCTGTAGGTGTTTGCCTTGGAGTGTCAGCATCACTTTTGTTTTCCCTCTCCTTGTTTTGCAACGACGAAGATGGCTATACTTGAATACACTCGGACTCGCTCTTACTCCCATAACTGTACACTAGTCACTGAAAGCTAACACAGCCAGTCTTAAATAATTCATTCTTCACATTATACTTGCACTGTGCAGTTTTACTTTATGAAGAAAGCATAAAAAATGTTATTATGTAATGAAATATTCTACATTATGAGATATACACATGAGAAATAAAATATTTTTAAAATCTGTTCTCACAGAATTTTATACAATTGAGAACTATAAGGGATAGGCAAAAACTTAACTGCAGTTGGACTGGCTATTAATAAAACAAAAACAAACTCGGTTTCATTTATCAGTAATAAATAACTGCTGTTAATTGAAGATACAAGGGTCACTAGATATATAATGAATACTCATAGAAATCTTTTGTTTATCCCAATTTCTCAAAATATTCCCCTGGAAGTGTATGCAATATTCCATCCTATGCCACCACTTCTGCAAGCATCCATGCTTCTGGTATGCTGTAACTGCTTCTTTGGGGCTAGAAAATTGACCTCGAATCAGATCATGGTAGCAAACACAAAGAAATCAAATGGAGCCAGATTGGGATTGTGGTTGCCCGAGTTCCTTGCAGGAATTCCATTGTTGCTTTAGCAGTGTGAACTAATGCATTGCATGGTACAACAAAATGCCTCATAGTTATGTCTTTGAAGCCTGTTCTTGGATTTTGTGAAATACTTTCAGAAGGCAAACTTATGTACCATTTCGCAGTACTAGTTCTCTGATTTTTCACCACAGTTGCCATATTACTGCTTGTGCAGGAGGAAGAGGCAACCATTTTCTGGACTTCTTGACTTGGAGGGTGATTGGTCATCAGAGAAAACCCAAATGGAGGACTGACATTTTGTTTCTGGATCAAACCAATATATCCATATTTCCTCACCCATAACTACAGAAACATGTCTACATTTTTCACAGTTAAATGTTTGCAGCATTTCTTGGCACCATTCCACCATGTGGAGCTTCTCTGCTTCAGACATATTATGAGGCCTCCATCTTGAAATTTTGTTTGCATGAAGGTGATAATGAAGGATGGTTAAAACACTTGGCAGTTTAAGTATTAATGCCAGCTCGATGCTCGTGTAGTGACGTCACTCTTGCATGACTATTATGTAATCTTTCGTGTTCTAGAGGTAATGTACTAGCTTGTTTCCTGAAGTTGGGGTTCATACCCCATCGAGGGTGTTGGTTTTTTTTGGGCGTAAAAATCCTTAGCGTTGGCTTCGTTCCAAAGGGAAGTAAAGCTGGTGGTTCCATGTAGAAGATTTATGGCATGTAAAAAGCAGCTCAAGGCTGATAAAGAGGCCTCTGAGCAAAATGAAAGCTGTGGCTACTACCGTGACACCAGCACTGCTTTACATAGGGACACCCAATGTTCCATGTCTCAATACATGGTGGTGGTGCCACCTATCGCTCGAGATAACGTTGGTATTCCACACTGACCGACTGACTGGTTGTTATTGCTTCCAGCATGTAATCGTCGGCTATCAGTAGGCAAGTTGTTATTGTGATGCAGTATTGACGGTGTTGATGTGTGTATAAGGTGACACTAGCCAGTGCTGTCACCCGAATTCCGTTCTCTAGGAGAATCTTAATTACATGAGAACTGGTTGTAAACATTGCTTTCAAAATTCACGAGCTGGTAACAATATGGTGTATGTGCAGGGTACAGAGACATGTATCTAAACATTTGCACACTTTTCCCTCACCAAAATTAATTTGCACTGGGCAGTGATTAAAAAAAGACCTACAGAGTTGTACTTCTTAAGAGATGATTACTTTGTGACGATAAAACGAACAAAAAATGTCCGTGAACTTCCCTCCTCCAATCAGTAGACTAAGAGCACTCATTTCACTGTCTCTTTTTTCCATCCCATAAGCTTGGAACAGGATCATTCTGTTAGAGACAATATAGCTGTATAAAGTTTATGAGGCAGTACCAGACCAAGTTGAATGTTATCTGTTACTTTGAGTGCTGCTGCCTGATTATCAGAGAAAATCCAAATGTTGCTATCTTTGTAGCTCCAACTGGCAAAGCACACAAAAGATTTGAAAGGAAGTGCATTAAAGTTTATCCATTAAGACCATGGACTTTAAGTAAGCTCATTCTAGCATTATCTTGCTTGCTGATTAAGCTTGTTCGTCTGTTAGTAGAAGGTAAATATTGAAGTACATTATTTCAAGTGGATAACCAAACTCCAAGTCATACAAATAAGGCTTTGGCACATACAAGAAACAGCACATTTAATTAAAGAGTAAGGAAACCAAAGTGAGTTAAATATAGTTTAGTAGGTTTGAAATGCAAGACATATTTTTAGAATTGGCATACATCATAATTAGTTACATCTTATTTTGATGTGTGTTAATAGTATATTTTATGTTAAATTATATTTGATTTACTTTTATCTATATAGGGTGTCCCAAAATTGGACTGACAAACTTTGGGAGTTGATGACATTATTTTAGACCTCCTTTATTAAGGAAAGTTTTTTGTTGAGGTGCTTCATTTAAGCGTTAGATGAGTTAATGTCGTTACCTATTGCCTCCCATCCAGTTTAAGTATTTATGGCAAAATCAACCATGCAAATTGGTATTGCATTTATCTTAGTAAGGCACACAATTTTAATCCAAGAAACAAACACAGAACACAGAAACAAAACACAAACATCTCATTGTTTACAGTTAACAACAGCTTTACTATTCAAAATTAGACCAACAAACTTTTAAACCAAAGAAATGGCTGGTGTGTTTGCCAGAGTACGGCAGAACAGGGCACACCAATGCACTCTGTGTTAATCGCGATTGGCGTGCGTTCCAACATTTGCTTTGAATAGTAAAGCTGTGATTAACTGTAAACAATGAGATGTTTGTCTTTTGTTTCTGTGTTCTGTGTTTGTTTCTTTAATTAAGATTGTGTGCCTTACTAAGATACATGCAATACTATAAAAAATAATTTTCTTTTTTGATTTTGGCATAAATACTTAAACTAGGTAGGAAGCAGTAGGTAACGACATTAACTCATCTAGTTATTATTTATTTATGCCAACAAACTTACTGTTGGTGTTTTTAAACACACAAGCCGTGTGTGGGCAAAGTTTAAGAGGTAGAACTGAAGGTTATTTAATCCTGGGATATAAAGTGCTTACAATAGTAAGTCACCATTGGGGTAATTGTCTCTGATGTGAGACTGCCTTTGTGGTTTACCAGGAGAAATACGAACTGGCTTGAGAATTTAATGCCATTCTGGCAGTTTGTCACAATAGCTCAGTGGTTAGAGCGTCCGCCCGGCAAGCTGAAGGTCTGTGGTTCAAATCCCAGTTGTGGCATTGAATTTTTAAGTTCCAGTTCTACCTCTTAAACTTTGCCCACACACAGCTTGTGTGTTTAAAAACACCAACAGTAAGTTTGTTGGCATAAATAAATAATAATTACCATGTGAAGGTTATTTAATCCTGGGATATAAAGTACTTACAATAGTAAGTCACCATTGGGGTAATTGTTTCTGATGTGAGACTGCCTTTGTGGTTTACCAGGAGAAAATACAAACTGGCTTGAGAATTTAATGCCATTCTGGCAGTTTGTCACAATAGCTCAGTGGTTAGAGCGTCCGCCCGGCAAGCGGAAGGTCTGTGGTTCAAATCCCAGTTGTGGCATTGAATTTTTAAGTTCCAGTTCTACCTCTTAACTCATCTAGTGCTTAAAGGAAGCACCGCAGCAAAAAACTTTCCTTAACAAAAAGTGTTTAAAATGATATCAGCTCCCAAAGTTCGTTGATCTAATTTTGGGACACCCGTGTGTGTGTGCGTGTGTACATATTTTTTTTTTCTGCTGTCTCTACTACTTGCCTATACTAAGAGAAAATATTGCCTTCCACCTAAAAATTTGATTCTGGCATTTTTCCAGAAATACAGGATTACTACAAATGATTAAAGCAATTTTACATGTTTATTACAACTGTATTTATGGACATATTGTCACCAAACTTTACAGGTACACAAGAAAACTCCGCAAGTTTTGTTCTGTCACATCCATGTTTCAGATTTCTACCACAAAAGGCAGGCAGCTGGCAATTAGTCAAAATGGTAATAGGTGAGTAAAGAGCATATGCTGTGCTTGAGGTTCATTCTCTTAGATCTGCTATAATAGTGCAGCAACATTTCAGAACAAAATTCCACAAAGAACTACCATCTGGCAACACCATTCAGCAATGGTAGCAGCGATGCCTCTCAGGTCGGCCTGCAGTAAGTGAAGAGATGGTTGAACATGTGCAAATGAGATGTACAGTTTGTGTAAAACGTTCTGCGCAAGTGAGGAGAAATGCAGAGAAGTAGTGAGAGTGGTGGGGGATGGGGGAGCAAGTGACTAGAAGGTTATCGGAACTTGGAGGCAGTTACATATACAACAGATAAACTTGTCACTCTCACTGCAGCTGGAAGACTGGCCCCCACTTTTCTTTTATGCAAGTGGACTGTTCAGTGCTAGTATGCATCTTTGCTTCGAGAGTGGGGGAATGTCAGGGCGTTTTAGACAAGCTGTACATGTAGCCCACACAATTGATTAGCAGAGTATCAAGAGAGCTGAACATTCCACAACAGACAGTTTGGAAAGTTTTAAGGAAAGGGTTCAAGATGAAACCATGGTTCTTTGTGGAATTTTGTTCTTAAATGTTGCTGCACTATTATAGCAGATGTAAGACTATAAAACTCAAGCACAGCATATGTTGTTTCCTCGCCTGTCACCATTTTGACTAATTGTTACCTGCCCACATCTCATGGTAGAAATCAGATGTGACAAAACAGAACTTGAGTTTTTTGTGTACCTGTAAAGTTTGTTTGGTGACCGCCCCCGTAGCGCACTTGGTAGCGCGCTTGCCTCTATATGGCACGGAGGACCTGGGTTCGATCCCCGGTACCAGCATGGGGATTTTCCCCCCACTAGGAGGTCTGGCATGAGGTGTACTCAGCCTCGTTAGGCCCTGGGGGACCAATTGAGCTACTTGATGGAGAAGTAGCAGTCCCAGGTCGAGAAGACCACATAACTGGCCGGGAGGGTTCTGGGCGGTGACCACGTCTCACTCTCCAGTACTGCACCCCACCAATGATGCCTGTAGGGGCCAGAGGTGGGGGACGCAGTGGCACGGCGGTAGGCCTTGGCCGTTCATGGGCTGTTGCGCCGGGGTTTAGTGTGTAGTGAAAGTTTGGTGACAATATGTAAAAAAAATACAGCTACAATAAACCTGTGAAATCGCTTCAATCATTTGTAGTAACCCTGTACATGTATTAAGATTCTCTCAATAAAAAAAAAGAATCTTTTTTAGAAGAATTCCATGTGTGTGGACATGTCTGTGAACAGCATTACTCGAAAACGAAAAGTCTGATAAATACCAAACTTGGTATTAAGTTTAGCATCTCTGAAAGATGTGACATGAAGATTTTCATAAAAAATCCCCCCCCCCCCCCAACTATCTTTTGTGTGGAAAAGTTTTCAAAATAACTGATTTTCTCAAAATTGGCTGTTAACAAATTTGATTAAAACACGCCATATACTAAAGATTTACATGACAAATAAAATGCAAATCTAAGTTTATCCGTAGCATTACCAGGACAGGTACTTTATGCCCATCTTCTGCAATTTTTTAGATTCTGTCTTTTAAGCTTTTGATTAAAGACATGCAGTTAAGTTATTGTCACTCACTGTTTCTACTACTGAATTGGGTAATTGTTTCAAAGTTTTCATTCGTGGTCTCTTTGAGAAACAATGAAATGTTAGTGGTCATAAAGTACTGCCCCGTTGGTATCATGTGATTCAAGTAAAAAAGAAATAGTTAATGTTGTTGTTGTTGTTGTTGTTTTCTAGTGCCTTGCATCTGGCAATGAAGCCATTAGCATTCGTGCTTTCCAATACTTTTGAACTGTAGTTTCTTCTGATCTTAATGCTTCACAGGTCTTCAAGTGGTCTTCGTTCATTTCTGCTGGATCGTTACACAGGACACATATTGGTGAGGCTAAGATACCCATTCTGTAGAGATGACCCGCCAAACAGTCATGATTTGTCAATAGTCGGAAGGCTGCAACAGCTGTTTTCCTTGGTCTCTGGGGGATTATATCTGGATTGGAAAGTAGTGTAATCCATTTTTTATCTTTGGCATTTGTTTCTATTTCTTGTAGATATGAATGACAAAAATTTTTTATGATCAAGCGTTTTATTGAGGAATATGAGAAATTGAATTTAGAATTTTGTTTTATTGTTGTGCCTTTCTTTGCAAGTGAGTCTGCAGCTTCGTTCCCCATGACTCCACAGTGTGCTGGAATCCATTGTAGCTGAACAGTCTTATTAACTTTTTGGAGTTGTGTTAACATTTTGTAGCATTCTCTAATTTTTGTTGACTTCTTTATAGTATTTGAACATATTCCCTGAATTGCAGCTTTAGAATCTGAAAGAATGACTGCCTTGTTAAATTTAGTTAAGGGAAGATTTAATAATTGTCGGAGAGCAATGTATATAGCCTCTATTTCTCCATCATAATTTGTTGTGTCTCTGCCAACAGAATGATAAAAGGAAAAATGTGAACACGTAACTCCAGCTCCAGTAAGGTTTTCCTTCGAGGATCCATCAGTATATATGTGCAGCCATTCTTCTGTGGGATACCTAGTATTGATTGTTTCCAGAGCTAGAAGTTTTTGTATTTCTTTTGGTGTGTCTGATTTACTTATTTCCTCTATTAATTCCAAATTGAAGGTAGGTTGCAATAATTCCAATGGATTTTCTCTTATAAGTAGATTTTCTCTGGTGTTAGGAATGTTCAATTTGGATTTAATCTGTGTTACCTTTTCTAGGAAAGTACTATGAGTTTTAAGGATTGAATGGGGGAGGTTCTCTTCTTTCCATTTAGAGTTTGGCAGTCGTAACATTTTCTCGTGTTGGAGCAATGCTTGTTCTTCTATTTTTGTTGTTATTGATGGGGTCCATGTTAAGGCAAGCATGGCATCAATAGGTGTGGATTTAACTGCTCCAGTGATTAGGCGAAGAGCCTGATTTTGTATTTGTTCAAGTTTATTGATGTTAGCATTTGCTGCTGTTATTAAAGCTTCAGAACAGTACAAGAGGTTTGGTTTAATATACATTTTGTATGTTGTGTTAAGGACTCTCCTTGAGCAGCCCCATTTAGCACCAGCTAACCTTTTCAGGATTTGCAATTTCTTTTCAACCTTTTCTGAGATGTTTGTTATATGTTTTTTCCAACTTAGCTTTCTGTCGAAAGTGATGCCTAAGTATTTGGCATCATCAACTGCTTTGAGTGGTTTACCATTATAATTTATGCTAACATTAACTGGTTTGTATTTTAGTGTAAATAATTCATAATTTGTTTTTTCCACATTGATAGTCATGAGGTTTTTGGAGCTCCATTCATGTACTTTGTTTAGGGCTGTTTCTATTCTGTCTTTAATTAATTTAGGTTTTTTTGAAGAGCCTGAAGTCCAAATGACTACATCGTCAGCAAATAAAGCAATTTTGGTTTCTAAAGTTTTTATTATTGATGGAAGGTCATTTATATATATGTTAAAGAGTGTTGTGCTCAGAACAGCACCTTGTGGAAGTCCTCGGTGTGTTTGTTTATATTTGGAAATGTATGTATTATATTTTGTGGCACAAAATCTTTGTGAAATAAACTGAGTTATCCACTTAAGCATGTTACTTTTCACACCTATTGATTGCAACTTATCAACTAATTTATTTCTCCAGACTGAGTCATATGCTGATTTAAAATCAATGAATACTGCCAAGGTATCCTCCTTTCTATTGAAAGCTTCCTTGATGTCTTGGCTTAGTAGGAGTACATTTTCACTTGTACTATGATTCTGTCTGAAGCCGGTCTGTGAACTATTAATTAAGTTGTAATATTCTAGAAACCAGCTAAGTCTAGATGCCACCATTCTTTCCATCACTTTTGCAATAACACTGGTCAAAGATATTGGTCTGAAACTATTAATATTGTTTGAGGGTTTGTTTTTCTTTAAAATCGGGATGATAATGGCTTTTTTCCAGTCGGAAGGTACAGTCATTCTCCAACACGTGTTATACAGTTTAAGTAGGACTCATATTCATGTATGTGGCTTTCATGTAACTGTTTTCTTAACGGGCACCAGTTTTACAATGTGGCAGTTACATCACCCGACTTAAACCCCCATTTTGCAAGGGGGACCACACCTATCGTTGGTCAACGGGTCCATCGGACCTAGCCGGGAGGACTAAATAGATGATATTTAGATCCACCGACCTTCCCCTCATGTGCCTCTGAGGGACGCTGTTGTGCTGTGATAGGCCAGCACATATGTAAATGACATTTCCTCCATCTTAGATGAAACAGTTATACCGCTGTGATTCGGTCCCCAGAGCCTCATCTGTTAAAAGCAGGGTGCACCACGGGCAGGATGAGGATGGGAATTGGGTAGGAGAGGCTATAGGAGGCGCATCACTACCCCTTACTACCCCGAAATAGTTAATGTTAAATATTATCTTTACAAACATGACAAGATATAGTACCCAATTTTTAAATAAATTTGTTGCTCACACATTTTGTTACCAGAGATAGTCACAGAGTAACACCCCCCCCCCCCCCCCCCCCCCCCCAAATTGGTGGTATAAGTTGTGGAATAAGGCTTAGCAATGCCAGGGTTAATGTACATAGTTCCAGACCACTTTATTCCAGATTTACATGATCACCGATAAGATCAGTGATAAAGATGGTGATAACATAATAGTCTATTGTGTAAGTGTGATGGTATGAAACTGACTAGTGTCACTAGAGGCCCACAGGCTCTTGGAGTCCTTTGTGTCTCTTTAACTGGGTGATTATTCAAGTATGACCATCCAAATAAAACAGACAACATCCTTGATATCTGCCCTTTTTATACCCTTAGGTTTAAAAATAAAGAATTCCAAGGAAATATATCTATGCATGACAAACGCTTCACATTTGCATAGTCTATGTTGGTAGGTTCCAAAATCCGTGCCACATTTTCTGTACATGGGATCTTCTGTGAGCATAGTGCATAAATGTCTGCACCAGGTGTTGTATACAGTAAGAGAGCCAACACCTCCGTGTCTAGATGTAGTTAAGTTTAGGCAAACTTGCTTAGCTACCATCAGGTCCCATTGTCTGAGCTGGTTATCTCACGGTGGACACTTCTGGGAGACACTCCAAACAAGAGCTCTGGTCCCATCTCTTAGCCAGAGTGTTGCCATCTCATTACCATTAATACCAGAATGCCCAGATGAGGGTAACGAAGCAATTGGGACAAGCCATCCAACGTCGGACACAGCCCATAGCCAGAGTCGAGCTGCAGCGCAGAACAGCATGTGCATATTTAAATTCTGAATCATGATATCTTGTGGCTGCTGGATAAGCTAGTGGAAGGAGTGTTACTAACTCTTATTGACCAAAAATCTATACTAATTGAGAAATGATATTGGGCATCTAATAATAGCACTTCCCTTGTGAAAAAAAATGACTTTTTAAACAGTGACATATATATTCAGGAAAGGTTTCATCATAGAAACAACACTAAAATATAGGTAGAAAATGTTTAAATTACAAGAGGGAAACGTTTATATTCATATTCAGTTTATTAGCCAGAGAATTTCATACAGAATTAGGGGCATCATTAAAATATTTAAGAGTAACGCAGTATTTACAGTATGTAGATTACAAATAACTTATACAAATTATTATTTAACTTAGAAGTATTAACATGATCTGTACAATCATATATCACACCTCGCTTGAACAAAATATTTATACAAACACTGGCAACTAGTATTACTCCAAGTATTTTGGCTGGTTGAAGATCATCTACATTGATGATCATGCATTCTCAGTCACTGAAAAGACATAAAATATATTAGTTTAGTTATGTACATACATGTAAATGATATGTTTATATGGTGCAGTTTTTGTAATTATTATAAACGTGTCTTTGAGCTATTGAGATCTTTGTGATCTCAGGGCGTGGTAACGGATGGAATGAAAAATCACACGATGTTTCTTCACCACAATGTATTATTTTATTAACACTTTTTCGATATTTTACATTAAATAATTCCTCTTAGCACCATTCTAAATGATTTAAAACGTTTCCACTTTTTAATTTAGTGGAACTAATGCTTGATGAAAGTCTGGTGAAAGTTCTATGTTCACACGTTACACCAATACGTCCTTATGCCTTGATTACACACACGCGAATGGACAGTTTATGGTGTCACCTCACGTGACACCGCCTTTTTCGTATACATCCGCGTATGCGTCCATCAAATAGTTCTTTCTTGTTAGGGAAGCGATCCCTAACCATCCTCCCCTACTTTTATTATGGAACACATATAATTCTAATATTTATACATATATATTAAAATCAAATATGGAAATATTTATGACGTCTTTAAACTAACTTAGTTGTTCGTAACAATGAGCATTTGCAACACGTTTTCGTCATTTGACCAACACATACCAACATCAAAAAACAATT
Organism: Tenodera sinensis; assembly: GCA_030765045.1. Classification (NCBI taxonomy): domain Eukaryota; kingdom Metazoa; phylum Arthropoda; class Insecta; order Mantodea; family Mantidae; genus Tenodera; species Tenodera sinensis. Next base: position 6,159,298 of record CM060974.1, read on the forward strand.
TAAATAAGGAAAAATTGAAGCTATTAACAGTGAAGCAACAAGATTCTAAAGTAAGAACAAATTAGAAACTAAAAACTTCACTTATCTTAGTATTATTTGCTGCTAACCCTGGGTTTCAAGCTATGTCCAGCTCATTCTCAAAGCCATATAAACAAACCAGCTTTGAGAATGAGCTGGACATAGCTTGAAACCCAGGGTCAGCAGCAAATAATACTAAGATAAGTGAAGTTTTTAGTTTCTAATTTGTTCTTACTTTAGAATCAAAAAACAAATTACACTTTTAACAAATATTCACATAAACGATTTTCTTTTGGGGTCTTCTAACATTCTGTCTCAATACTTTTCCTGAATTATATTCTAAATATTCATTTACTGAGTAAAACTGATTTTTTTAAAAGAATTTATGTAGCTCTGCCTTAAACTTGTTTACAGAAGGTATGTCTTTTAGCTGATTTCGCAAGCTGTTGTATGTTATTGTTTTTTTTAAATATAGTGGAACCCTGATAACTTGAGCTTTTATTTTATTTTTCATTAAACTTGACTGTAATAAATTCTATAATCCACTATGCAGTATAAATAGTACAGCGCATTCTCCTTCACATTAACAAAGGGCTGATAATGTATTGACCTTCAATATGAATGGTTCAAATTTGTCAATATTTTGACATTCTTTTAAAATTGTGTTGATATTAAGTTGTTCCTTCTATTGCAAGACCAGCATATAGTATGCAGTTTTTAAACATTTGATTATTGATATTCCTTTTGCATCTAAAAGCCACGTAGGTATTCCTGGCAATGTGGAAGCGGATGCGGCTGCTAAAGCTGCATGCCGTTTGCCGAATGTTGCCATACACAGTCTGCCTTATGTCGATGTGCAGTGCCATTTCCGTCAACATCTTTTATCGATCTGGCAGCAGTCATGGGAGGAATTCTCTGGCTCTCAATTGCGGGCCATTAAGGACAGCGTAGATCCCTGGCTGGCATCCTGCAGGGACTCCAGGCGGGCTGAAGTTATCCTCACCCGCCTGAGGATAGGTCGCACATGGGCGACCCATGGGTATCATTTGCGTGGGGACCCGGTGCCTGTCTGCCCTACGTGTAACATCCAACTTTCTGTGACCCATATCCATATAGACTGTCTGCAATACGCTCATGAGCGCCAGTCGGTTGGCCTGGGGTGTACACTTGCCTCAATTTTAGGTGACGACCCAGTGTCTGCCTGTAAGGCGCTGCGGTTCGTTGCACAAATTGGGTTTGCAAAGCAAGTATAACATGTTTTTTAGTGTGTGAAATTTTTTTAGCATTCGTATTTGTGTTTTAGCTTTTGTGTTTTACGTTTTACGGTTTTAAGTGCTTAGTTTTAATGTCTGTTTTACCTTTGACCTTTTACACATTTTAATGAATGGTTTTACCAAGTTTTAACTTAGCGCACTCACGTGCCGTTTGGTGTTTTTATCTGTTTGCATTTTTAGTTGCTCTTTTAAACCTCACATTTTAGGCAAGTTTTAGATTTTTTATATTCTGACCTAGGGCCCAAATGACCTAGTTGTCGACGGGCCCCTAAACTTCATCAATCCAACCCAGTGCATCTAAAATGAAGTGTGTCATTAGCTATTTCTGCTAAAGTTTGTTATCATTAAAATGACATAGATCAAGAAATAAAATGTTTAAGGAATAGTTTGTATACACTTAATAAACAAGAGTTTAGTAAAAGTCATGTGAATGTGAGATGTCAGATTTTATTTTTTTCCCTGCAAAATACAATATAATTTTGAACCATAAGTTAAATTGAAGAACAACTATGCAACTATATATGCATATTTTGTTTTGCAGCCATGATATCAAAATAAATGTGTCAACTTACGTGCACATACACAGTGTTAATTTTTATTTGTGCCTTTGATGGTGACGTATGACTATATAGGGAGCACCCAGGTTGAACGTTGCAGGGATGCTTAGTTCAGCTATCAAGACCTATGCTTGGTGTTTATGAAGCTTCCAAATTTTCTAAATTTAAGTGGAAGTAATGGTTGAAGGACACACACAGTCAAATTAAATGTTTAGTAGTAAAACAATTGTATGCTATATAGACTTAATGGAATGCATGGCAGCTTAAGTTAAAAGAACATTAATGTTCCAGTTACAGAGATTGGGGCACAGTATGTCATCTTCAAATGCAGTAAATGCAGCCACAAAAAGAAAAGTGGATGGAATGGGCTCTTCATCAAATCATCGAAATGGAAACACATCTATAGCAAAAAATCATTCAGCAGCGAGCGAAAGAGCAGAACGGGAAGCTCTCGTAATCTGGAGACAGCCCATTAGAACTTTAAACTATTTCCTCCGTGAACTCTCTATTGATCTTCAGACATATGGAGTCAAGTAAGTGGTCTTTGTCTTTAAATACAATCTAAGCTTTAAAATGTTCAGTACCATTTTAGAGGTAATGCAACAAAAGTTTGATAATGAGAGCTGCACAGGACCTCAGTACTACTCAGATTAAGTTGGGTTACTCCCTTGGTTGAAGGCCACATGCTACTTCCATTCCCCGCATTGTACCTGCCACTCGCACTGTCTATACTTGTCCTCCGCTTACTTTAAAATCCTTCAGGACTAGTTGCAGAGAGGTTTCTCTCATCCTTTACTGATTTCCTTGTCTTTTTACTGTCTTTCCCTTCTCTCATTGCCTGGTCTCCTCTTCCCATTGGTCAGTTGTGAGACATCCTTTGCTGCTGGTATCTCAAAGTTCAGTACTCAGTGTGCATTCTTGATGATGCAAGTATTCTCCCTGACTGTTAATTCCCAATCATTTCTTGCCAGGTTTAAAAGTTTGATTTCTTGAATAATATTTGTGGTTGCATGACCAAAAATGAGCTATGGCTGATTTACCTGTATGTTTGTATTTTATATTTCTGAGCTGTGCCTTCAATCTGGTTTCCAAGTTTTTCTTGGCAATATATTTAATGAAAATCTTCCCAATTGACGCTGTAAGCTCCCAACAATTTAGTACTTGAAGTAATATTTTTTAAAGCATGGTTGAGCAAAGTTTTATTCAATTTTAAGTAACAAGTGCTTTTAAATGTTGACAAGTGTTTTAACAAAGATTCTACTTTGTGGATTGTTATCGTTAAGCCCCATTGTTGGTTTGGAAGGATTATATGATGCCGTTGGTATCAAAGACGGATATAATGCCATCTGGTCAACATGAAGGGACTTGAACGTGTTCCTATCAATCTTCTTGTACTGAATTTAATAGTGAATGTAGTTCCATTCAGAAATGGACAAAATTAATATATTTTGACATTTAAAATGTGTGGTTACTTTCAAACTCCGACATAATGGCACCCAGTCAAAATGGGGACTTGAACTCACTCTGCATGTGTGTCCGTCTGTGATACTAGAGGCCTTATATGGTAATGATGCCATTGATGTGTTTAGGGATGCACAATCTCGCTAAATCATGCCAACTTTTCTTGATGAAATATACTTCCCCCCCACAGTGGACAAAAGAGTTGGCAGTTAGGACTCACAGAGGAAGACGAATAATGAAATGCTCTAAATTGAGTAATGTTAACAAAGAGAAAGAGAACTAAAACTGAAGCATAATTATAGAGAGTGTGTAAATAAAGGAGAAATGGGGCATAACATTTGCAGAAATAGTTATGAAGTGAGGATTTCCTTTTTTCTCATTCCCTTTACCTGTTAGTTATTAATGGATATCTGTGTTTAAAATAACATTGTAACCATCAGTAATTTGTGACAATTATTTCCAGTAAAATCCAATGTTTAAAACACCTGCCATATGTCACTTATTAAACATTGTATTTGTTTCCTGTACATACATATGCATACAGGATATATGGGATAGAAAACTGGGGATGCAGTGCTAAATCACACGTGGAAAGAACTTTTAGATTACAGAAGAAAGCAATTAGAATAGGGATTCATGCAGTGTTTTAGGGAAAAACAAATTCTTACAATATTTTCACTGTACATATAATGGGTGATCCAAAAGACTGAACTGGCTGCACTGTTTTGTCTGTATGGGTCCTCTGCGCTCATCGCCAACTGCTGTTGTTGTAGAACAGTGGATAAAACCATACAGCATTTTTAAAACTACTTTTAAAGGCTTTACTTACCAATATAATTATAGCAGATGCTGAAATTGGCCACCGCCGTTGTCCATACATTTTGCCACCTCTTTAGGAAACTATCCATCACTCGCCGTAGTTCACGTTGAGAAATGCTGTCAATTTCCTGATGGATATTTTGTTTTAATTCTTCCAAGGTGTGTGGGTTTGTCTTGTACACTTTATGCTTTAAGTTACTCCAGAGATAGAAATTACAGGGGGTTAGGTCAGGGGACCGAGGGATCCACAAATTTCTACTAATAATTCTGACCGGAAACACACTTTCAATTATTCTCATTGAAAGATTGGCTGTATGAGCTTTTGCAGAGTCTTGTTGAAAAAAGGGCAAAATCACGCTCCCTGTCTGTTAATTCTCTAAAAAAAGAACACAAAATTGAATTCACTTATGTACGGGCGACAGCTCTTGGCTTGAAAAAAGTAATAATAAATACACGCTGTGCAGTAGAAAACAAATGCTGAGCCATAATACACTTTGTGACTAAGTACAGGACTAAATAATAAAGCACACTGGTAATAATGCAGCCTCATGATATCGTGTCAACTCAATACTGATTGTGAGCAGAGCAGAGAAAAACAAGTCATGCTCGTGACCTTGTGTATATTAGCTGTATTTCCATGTTTGCAGTGGAAAAACACCGCGTAGCGGTTCACATGTATTTGGATCTCTCTGTATAAAGTAATAATATTTCACTACAGAAAGATAGCTTAAGAAATAACAATGTCCATTATAACTGTGACTTTTATAAACAAGGTTTTAGAATAAATATTAGTTGCAAAGATCCTTGTATAACGGGCAGTATCTGTATAATAAACTACCAAATTCCATAAAGCAAACTAACACAACTAATACTTTAAGTGTAGGCTCTAGAATTATTTAATAAGTAAGTCATTGTATACTTTGAGTGAATTATAAATTTAATTCTGGTGTGACAGGAATTGTATGTCAAACTGAATTAGGGAAAGGATTTACACCAGTATTTAATATGCCAAGTTGTTTCCACATATTATCTGTAAATCTCATATATGTAACATGAGTATCAAAGTTATATTTCTTGACTTATGTCCAGGTTATTCAAATCGAAGGAAATATGCCTGGGGTCAATCATAATCCGTTATGATAGATGTGTTACAATTGATAGCAATAGGTAACATAAGCCGCCCATAACCAGGATAAATAAACAATTACCCCAATAGAGTACTAATGATATGTGTGTCAAGCAAGATGGACGCATATTTGTGCTGCTGAATGTAAAGAGATTTTATCGACAATCCAACAACATTGGATTGTACATCTAATACAATACTGCCTGTAGATATTCATCACACGCAATTATCTCGTAAATATTCCAAGATGTTTACGAAAGAAGTGTGGATTTAACTTATACAAAACTGCAAAGGTCTTGAATAAAATAGCTTCAGGACCTAGTAGTGCTGATATTTCTAAAAGAGTGGAGATAATATATGTTGTTAAAAGTCCATCCCAATAAAGTTGAATTGGTGGAAAATTGAATATTTATTGGAAATATAATAATTATCACCATTATCTGCCTGACCCATGAACGCCCTGAAGATAAGACTCATCATTACAACAACCCGTTAAAATTTAAAAATTGCCGCAGTGCATACACAATTTTAAATATGCAATTGTAATTTGTGACAATATGAAAACTGCATTGACAATATACATTTATATTGCCATTTTAAAGTTATCGGTCACTTACATTGCCAGCCTGCATTATGTGGCCTCTAAGCACATTTGTGGCAACACTTGCACTATTGTACGGCCAGTGGATCTCCGGCTCTGAGATTTCTCAAGGCCTCATGACATGGTGTTGCCAGTTCTTTACCAGGAATTTCAAACAGGGGATTTGGAAGATTTCATACAGCTGCAGATTGCATTGCTACTTCGTAAATTTACATAGACAGTATGCATATAAATGATCACAGAATACTAGAATATGGAGACAATTGTTATACCTGCACAAACACCAAAATAATTGAAACCATGTGGTCCTTGTAACACGAAGTTGGCAACACGGTGCTACATTTGGAAGTCATGCCTGGCAGTGAGACCGCTGATTGGTGCTAGCAGAAAGTTTTAACATCTGGTGCGTTACTTGCTTCCAGTATTGCCAAAACTAACAGCTACTGCCCATGTAAAGGTGATATACAAACAGAATAATGATGTAATGAAAATGTTGCATGAAAATAAAACCAAAAACCGTATTTCAATGTTTTAAACTTAATAAATGTCGCACTTTCATTGCTAAGATAACTTTGAGAATCCATTTTCCGAAACTCATTACTATACGTTGGCAACATTAACCTTCGCCCTCCAACTCATCACAGCTGTGAAACGTCAGGGCCGGAGAACTACTGGCCGTACAATAAGTAACTTAATCTCTGTATAGACAAGAATGCGAGGTTATAATTTACAGGTCGGTGAGACCCGTAAACCAACGACAGGTGTGGTCCTCCAGACATTCTGGGGGTTGTGAGAGAGCGATGTGACCGCCAAAACATAAAAATATGGTGCTTTCTAAAAAACGGTTACTATTACTGCTAAGTCTCTTCAGTATTTATGTTGAAAAATACTGGAGAGCAAGAGGATTAATGACTTCATTGTCAGAAATCCAGCATTAGCTAACAACAACAATTTACTATTTCAGATTACTCCAGTACAGGAAGTTGCTGGGCTTCCTAGTTCTAGTCATTGCAGCCTTCTTTGTCCTTGATAATGTTGGTGGACCTCACCATAAGGTATGTATGTCACAATTACATATTACTTTCTCAAATAAGTCGAGGAAATCACAAAAATGACATTGTAAATTTTTTGGGTAGTGTTATTTATTGGAATTTTCTCCCTATGTGATTTGTTTTATCACTAGTACCTGGGTGACCAAGCTTTGCTTCAAAGTCATGCTTTTTCAGAGAAGCTACTTATATAGATGTAATATGTTGCATTTATATTTCAACCATAATAAATTGCATGAATTGTATGTTGAAGGGCAAATAGAGAAGGATATATTATTAAATAAAAGAAAAGCGAAAGAGGAAACCATGTGAAAGTAATATATTGTATAGTAAAATGGATAGTATAGAGAGCTTCTCCTTGAAAAACTCATACGTGCTGAATTTCATGATGATTGGTCAAGTGCTTCTCGAGATTAACAAGAAACATCCACCTATAGATGATATGAATTGTTTGTAGGCTGGCCCTGTAGCGCATTTGGTAGAGCACCTGCCTGCTGTGCAAGGGTCCTGGGTTCGATTCTCGGCGGGTGTGGGGGGTAGGAATTTTTCTCCAGCCAAGATTATTCCTGATCCTTCCCTGAGTCTGAAAGTATAATGGTGGTGGCGTGGCTGAGTGGTTAGACCGCTCACCTTCCACCTAGGCAGGACCCGCATGTGGTATTCGTGGTGGACGAAGTGGTGTCTGGGCAGGTTTTCTCCGGGTTCTCCAGTTTCCCCACTATTCATTCCACCAATTGCTCCATTATCACCCTTCCAATCATCCATTTCGCCTGCATTTCATATCATCCTCTTCCTCACTATCATACCTGGTGCCTGACTGACCACCTGCTTCCAGGTGTTCACTCTGTCTGGTCCAGAGGTTCCTCTGCTCCCCGACAGGCGTCTGACCCTAGGCACTGGCATGTAAGTCCTAGGGGGTGTAAGTCCCACATAAGGGGAGGGTAATCAGGGAAAGAAGGATTGTTTGTAGAAGAGGGAGTAGGGAAAGAGATGTGAATGTGTTACCTAAAAGTGAGTAGAGAAAACAGGTGAATGTAATATGTAGCATTCCTATTTCAGACATACAGAAAATGGTGTGAATTATTTCTAGAAGAGGGAATAAAAATTTCGTTTTTATTTGTACAATTTTTTTTCTCCATGAAAGACACCTATATAGATTAACTTAAAAAGTAAAACCTCATTTGTTTCAAATCATTAGAGCTGTTCTCGAAATACGTGAAATATACTTATGTACAAGAATTGCTTGTTTAAATATATTATAAGACATAATATTTATATTTTAAATATGTTTTTAAAAAGGTATTGTATACTCTGAATTCTGCACTTCACTGGAACTGCACTCTTACGCACTTTGGAGTAAGACTTAAACTTACGCCAACTTTCAGTGAAGGTTGGCATAAAGTTGGTACTATTGGTACTACTGATAAGTATGGTAGCTTCTGTGTGTTCAAGCCATTTGGTTTCTTTCCTTGTAAATATAAGCTTTTGTTTTCTCCATTTTTACTTTGGACCACTTCTTCTCTGAATGATAGTTTCTGTTATAAATGACCCATTTTCTCAAACTGTTGAAGATAGCTGAAATAAATTTTAGGATGATAAAAACTACCTCTTAGGCAGTTTTTTAATTATTATTAACATCCTTCAACGTAATGTCATATTGGACAGTGAATGAATGAAACGGGTGAAATGATGCTCAAATGAGTCCGAGATCCATGGAACTTTAAGTTACCCAACATTCATCCTCTCAGGATAAGGAAAATCCTTGGGAAAAAAAACCTTACCGGATAACTTACCCTAAGCGAGATATTGTAACAAAATGACAAAAATCAGTCTGGTTACTTATCTATCACTTTGTTTTCGAAACTTTTACACAAATACACAGTTCTCTTTTACTGATGTTAACACAGTCTACAGTCTTTCTTGATATTACAACTCACAACTGTTTACTTCTCATAACCTTGACTCACTCCATTCACTGTCTTTCTTCACTTTCTCTGTCTCTCATACACTAATTACACAAATACACAGTTCTCTTTTACTGATGCTAACACAGTCTACAGTCTTTCATCAATTACAATTCACAACTATTTTTATCTTGTAACCTTGACTGAGTCCTTTTACTGTCTTTCTTCACTTTCTCTGTCTCTCATACACTAATTACATAAATACACAGTTCTCTTTTACTGATGTTAACACAGTCTACAGTCTTTCATGATATTACAACTCACAACTGTTTACTTCTCATAACCTTGACTCACTCCATTCACTGTCTTTCTTCACTTTCTCTGTCTCTCATACACTAATTACACAAGTACACAGTTCTCTTTTACTGACGTTAACACAGTCTACAGTCTTTAATGATATTATAGCTCACAACTGTTCACTTCTTGTAACTATGACTCAGTCCTTCCAGTGTCTCTCATACACTAACGCCAACGATACAATCACTTGATGCTGTTAAGTTTTCCTTACGACGTGCTGACACATACACAGCTGTCTCACACTCACTAACACACTGACCGACACTTGTCTGCAACTGTAACGCTCTTGCTGTTTCTTGCCCTCCTTATATAGTGGGGATATCACATGCACTTTTCGCAAATTTCTTCAAATGCACCAGTGATGTCATAATGAGTTCTTTCTCGAAGGCTCTGGAGAAAACCCCTTTTGGTTCTACCACTATGTTGTTAATATGCATACATAAGCAATCGCACAAGACAGCATGGCCTTGAAAGCCTTTGTTTGCTTGCCGGCCTGGTATGTGGTGTGAAGTAGCTTAGCCGCACAGTCGTTTGTTTTGCACTGGATCCAGCACTAAAATATTTTGACATATTTCCACATTGTCTACTTATGATAGCCCTTGAATCCAAATATTTAAATAATAAGGTATTTTAAGTAATAGTAAAACTTTTTTAAGATTATTATATGTTTGTTGCAATTAAAAATGTGATGTAAATAAGTTTTTAATGTTGTTTTGCAGTATTTAGATTTGGCTCGGAAGCAGGCATTATGGTGCCTATACTGGCTTGGCCTAGGGGTGCTATCTTCAGTTGGTCTAGGTACAGGCCTACATACTTTCCTTCTATACCTGGGTCCACACATAGCCTCTGTGACATTGGCAGCCTACGAGTGTGGCAGTCTCAACTTTCCTGAACCACCCTATCCAGATGAGTAAGTGATGTGTGACGCTCTTAGGTTCAGGGTAGAAGTAAACAAATCTTAATGTATCACATGACACCACCATGTGGAAGGACAACAGTAATTAAATGTCATGTCTCCAAATTTAGTGGTTTTGCCATGTTCAACTTGTTAATTCATTGATTTTGTAGATGTGCTCTTAATTTTCATGCATTTATTTTGCATACAGGTTGTGGTATGTCTGTGTATGTTTCTGTTTACAATTTAGTGTTGTAGAAGCGTTACATTTGTGTAAGGTATTACAGCTCTTTCTCTCTCTGAAATTATAAAAACAACTTATAAGCATATATCGCTTGTCACTGCTCTTGGCAACGCTTAGTTATGAAGAATAACAAGTTAGAATTTTCCCGAGTAGACAACATTTTGGAATTTTGACTTATGGAATAACGATGTCTAGCTAGGATATTAATTATACAGAGAGTGTTTTATTACCGTAACACCAGATTATTGCAGTTGTTTGTTTAGCGAAATTGTAAAGGAGATGCCTGAAGGCACTGCATTTTATTATTCAGCATTCTGTGATTGTATGAGGAAGAAATTGCACAAAATACATCGTTCTGCAGTAAAACCAGACATATTGAATTTTCATTTAAGTATTAAACAATTCATTCCCTGCACCTACACTCCCTGAGGCATGCCTGCATAAAAGTAAGGACCCAAGCTGACTAGCCAAATGGCAAGATCATAAGCAGCGAGAGACTTACGACCACCACCATACCCATGAGAGGAAATCGCTGCATACAGTCTGGAAATATGGTGCATCCTCAGCTTGGGGAGCATTAGCTTTTAATGTTTTGTGTTTCTTATTCTTATATACTGCCTTATGTTTGTAAAGTTGTAACATATTGTGACTTTTTGGTGGGTGTGAAGTAAAGAAGAGAGATGTAGTCGAGATAAAGAAACACTTTTATTTTCGTAAACAGTAACTTTGTACACTCATTGCAACAGCAAGAAAGTCTTTTCCGATTCTCCATCAGCACGGCTCCGAATTCGTGACACAAAGAACTGTCCCTTCTCCGTTGGCACGACTCCTCAACGCTTCGCATACGTCTCTTCTTTCCGTCGGCACGACTACTCAACGCTTCACATACGTCAGACTGACTCTTCTGTCGCACTTTACCGCTATTTATATCTCCCAGGCACTATTCTGGAAAGTTCAGTTATTGCGGTGAAATACAAAGCAGAAGATTCCCAAAGTCTCTATCCTTTTCTCTCTTTCGGCAAGCGCCCCAACAATGCGGCCATTCTCTGTCTCTTTCCTTCGGCTCCTTTGCGGTAGTGCCGACAATAATGCGATAGGTGACACTGCTGTTGTCGGCAATTAGATGCGGCGGGTGCGGTGACAATATAATACAGGGTTGTTAGATGCATAGTTTCCGAGAGACAGTGGCATGCAAGTGAGGAATAGTCTGGCACAGATCGCAGTTGGTGCACACTCTTGCAATAAAACAATACATTAAATAAGGAAATAATGAAGCTATCAACAGTGAAACAACAAGAATCTAGAGTAAGAACAAATTAGAAACTCAAAGCTCCACTTATCTTAGTAATATTGCAAGTGTTTTTGCTAGAGCTATAGCTATACTAGCTTTGAGAATGAGTTGGAGTCAACTCAGAAAGTGTCAGCAGCAAAAAAACTTGCAATATTACTAAGATAAGTGGAGCTTTTAGTTTCTAATTTGTTCTTACTTTAAAAACAATACATGTTCAATAATGTGTACTTACAATCGGGAACACTAAAAGGTGGGGTATACAAAAACGGTAGTGATGACCTACAGAAATACAAGAGGAAATCAAAGCCTTCGAGATACCCTTCATTGTTTCATGTGAAGATGTCAGGCATGTATTGCAGCAGATAGAGAACATTTTCAGCATTGTTCCTTGCATCTCCGGCAATGAAGCGGCAGATGAGGCTGCTAAGTTTGCCTGCCGTTTGCCGGAGATTTTTACACGTAGTCTTTCTTACACGGATGTACAACGGTACTTCTGTCGCCATCTTTTATCTGTCTGGCACAACAATCATGGGAAGCATTGGATATCACTGGCACTCAATTGCGGACGATCAAGGACACCGTGCAACCTTAGATAACATCTTCAAGGGGCAGAAGTCATCTTGGCCCGCCTGAGAATAGGTCACATGCGCATCACGCATGGACACCATCTGCGTGGTGTGCCGGCGCCGGTATGTTCCACCGTGGCGTTCAGCTCTCTGTGGCCCACGTTCTGGTCGATTGTCCGCACTACAATCATGAGCGCCAGCTGTTTGGCATGGGTTCCACTTTAAAGTCGATCTTAGGCGACGACCCGGTAGCTGTTGATTCAGTGCTGCGGTTTGTTGGCAGTATTGGCTTTGGTAAGCAGGTTTAAATTTTATTTCGTGGCTTTACTTTTCACCTTTTACATTTTATCTGCTTACCTTCTTAGATCACTTTGCACGTTTTAACTGTTTTGCGCTTACCTTTTATACAAATTTTACGTTTTAACTGTTTTACCTTTTATCTGTTTTAGCTTCCGTTTTAATATTTAACTTAGTTTTAAGTGGTAGTGAGTTTTTTCCGTTTTTTTTTTATCTTTTGACTTGGGACTCTAATGACCTAGCTGTCGACGGGCCCTTTAACCCTAATCACTCACTCCTCTGAATCTAGATTTATACCGTATTCTAACCTCAGTCACATGATGGAACACACAAATCTTAACATAATGTGTGCAAAACTGTTCTGGAGTATTTTCAACTTCATTCAACTTATAAAAGTTATTTTTTCTGCCTACTTCATGTTGATTGAGATAAACATTTGCAGGAATGCTTTCATGACATATTTTATTGTAGGTACAGTAAACTTTAGATCAAAAATATGAAATATAAATGTTTTAGCATTATGTCTATTCTCATAAGAATAAACCAGAAAACCATTGTTTTGCAGGATATACTGTGCAGATACTAATGACCCTCGATGGGAGGCCAGTGTATGGAATATAATGTCTAAAGTACGACTAGAGGCTATGATGTGGGGAGCAGGCACAGCTCTGGGGGAGCTACCCCCTTATTTTATGGCAAGGGCATCAAGACTCTCTGGTTATGATCCTGATGACGAGGATGATTTAAGAGAATTTGAAGAGCTGCAGCGGAAGAAAAGTAATCCAGAAACAATGGTTAGTGCCACTTAAATGTCTTCAACATATTACCTGATAAGTGTATTTTAAATTTCAGTTACAGGTTGGAAGGTTTGTAGGTGTCTACCTTTGAACTACTAACAGAAGTCCTTGAAAGGTGCAAAACATCCCTGGTTACCTTTGGTACATCTGTAAATGTTTTGAAAGTATAAATAATTTACCTGGTGTTCCTTGAATGATATACAGAGTGTCCCAAAATTAGACCAACAAACTTTGGGAGCTGATAGATATCATTATTTTAAACACTTTTTGTTTTGGAAAGTTTTTTGCTGCACTGCTTCATTTAAGTGCTAGATAAGTTAATGCCATAGATTACTGCCTCCCACCCAGTGTAAGTATTTAGCGCTCTTCTAGTGCTTGAACACTAGATGAGTTAATGTCATAGATGACTGCCTCCCACCCAGTTTAAGTATTTACAATAAAATCAACAATGTAAATTAATGTTGTATTTATTTTAGTAAGGTACACAATCTTAATACAAGAACGCATAAACAAAACACAAACATATCATTGTTTACAGTTAATCACAGCTTTGCTATTAAAAATTAAACCGACAAACTTTTAAACCAGAGAAATGGCTGGTGCCTTTGACTTCCTTAACCTCCCTCCAACGGTAGTGCAGCATAGTGTAGGGGAAATTATAAGCCCCGAACATTTAATTCAGGAGAAATGGAAATAAATAATGGTTAATGCTTATATTTATGTGTATTTTATATTCACTAATATGTAATTAAATATATAGAACCAAAGACTGTGGTTATAAAACTTGTTTGATGCTGTTGCAGACACATTTGGATAAAGCAAAGTTAATGGTGGAGAAGCTGGTGGCAAAAGTTGGTTTCTTTGGCATTCTGGCTTGTGCCTCTGTAAGTAATTTATTTGCTTAATTTTTTAATATTACATTAGCAGCATAGTATCATTTCTTACAAAAAGTTTCTTTATCCTATATTTGAATGCTTCTGTGATAATAATTATGTAAAATACTTCACTTTATATGTTTATAACCAGCTATGGTCATGATTTGCCCAGGGTCTACAAGAACATATGTTGAAACTAATTGCTAGGTAAAATTACATTTTTGTTGTGTAGTAATAAATAAAAATATACATATACAGTTGACCCTGCTATTACATAACCCAGTTCGAAGTAATTTGTATTTATATGTAATTTTTTGTAGATCCCGATGAAATGTAATTTAGAAATGTGTCAATAAAACCTTACTTATACGTAATGCATTTATATGTAATTTGGTGTTATGCGCATTAAATTTGAGTGAAATGCAACTAAATTTTACATAATTATAAGCACATGGCATATCCTATCATAAAAGAAACTCAAGGCATATTTTCCTTATCTTTGTTGACAAAGAAGCAAGTTGAACGAGTGGCTTTTAGCCATGAAACCAAAGGCTTAGGTGTAAGATAATATAAAGATTAGTTATTAGTAATTAAAGTACAAATTGAGTAGGAGTATATATTCAAGAATAGAATTATATAAAGAAGTTGATCCCAAACAACAGAAAGCAGCCAACCTGGCCAAATTGTACTGGACAGCAAGATTCCAAATAACTAGAAGTTTTTAGAAGGAAGCCCATCAGAAGAAGAACTATACAGGGTGGAAGGGAAGTCATTACATTAATTTAAACCAGTGATACATCTTGGTATTTGGAACACATTTTGTATCGTACATTTTTGTCTCTGACCATTTCCTACGGAGATATTTTAGTTTTATTGAAAACAAGCTGGCAACAATGCAGGTTTCACTTTCACTAGGTCAGTACATAAACAAACACGCATCACGGAGCCGCATGGTTCCTGAATGTAAACATAAAGACATACCATTCCGTACTTGCTGCGTCGTAATAAATAAGTACATCTGATAATCATTATTATTTATTTATGCCAACAAACTTACTGTTGGTGTTTTTAAACACATAAGCCATGAACTGGAACTTAAGTCTCTTTATTTTTCATAGTAATATTTTGCAATAATTTTTTTTAATTCAGAGTTGAGTAATCTTTTAGCTGCATAAAATGGTGGATTAACTATAGATTTCTGTACACTACTGGTACCCTTTTTTGCAAGAAAATCAGCTATGTCATTACCACTCAGTCCACAGTGAGCTGGTATCCATTGGAAGACTAGGTGTTTTTGAAGTGCTGTTAGATGGGTAAGGATTTTCCAACATTCTATAATTGTTTGGTTTTTGAGTGATAACTTGGAAGTAATTGCTATAATTGCTGCCCTGGAATCTGAGAGAATAACTGCTTGATGAAAATGTGAAATTCTGTACAAAAGATTTTGTAGGGCCATTCGAATTGCTTCAATTTCTCCATCAAAGTTTGTAGTTCCATAACTTAAAGACTTGTAATAGGAAAAGAGGTGACATGTGACTCCAGCACCTGCTCCATCTCGGTTTGATACCAATGATCCATCATTATAAATATGGAGCCATTTGTGTTCCGGAAATCTATAATGGGTTGTCTCTAATGCCAATAATTTTAGAACACTAGTTGGAGTATTCTTAACTTCTTCTGTCAGGTGTAAATAATATGTGGTGTCTAATGTTTGTATCAGATTGACCTTATATATGAAGTTTTCCTTTGAATTAGGAAGGTATACATTCTTCTTGATGCCTTGAATTTTGGAAAGAAAGCTCTCCTGAGTCTTTAGTGTATGTGTGAAATTTCTCGTGTTCCATGCATTGAATGGGAGTCTGATCAACTTTTCTTGTTGAATAAGAGCCGCTTTTTCTATTTCAAATTCATTGGGGTATTGGTTGGTTAGTATTTCCATAGCTGGTGCTTTGCTCCTCACTGTAGCTTTTCTATCTGACCTTTGGTCATCTCCTGTTCTCTTCTGACTCCGATGTTATTAGGGTACCCTAGGGCTAGGGAGTTCTTATTTTTCCAACCTCTCCATTTCTCTATAAAATCTTAACCCCTAACATACTGACCTGTCTTGGCATGTAATATGTCCTCTGATTGGTAATCAGAGGAAATGGTCAGTGAACTTGTTTTGATAATTCTCCTGGTCAGGTCGGTGAGACCCATAAACCAACGACAAGTGTGGTCCTCCAGACATTCTGGGGATTGTCAGAGAGCAATGTAACCGCCAAAACATAAAACTATGGTGCTCTCTAAAAAGCGGTTACTATTACTGCTAAGTCTTTAAACAAAATATGATGCATTATTAAAATCTCATTTGTTAGTAATTAAAAGTAAGCTTCCCTCTTCCTCTTGATATACGTATAAATCAGGCTCAACTGTAATCGTGGGAGTGGTAGAATCACTTTTTATTTTGATTATTTTGCTTTTTTAATCTCTAGCTGCCTGTTAGAATTACAAGTGCCAATCTTTTAGCTTTTTTATAAATCAACTTACAAGGGTAGGGAGGTAGAACTGGAACTTTAGAATCCAGTGCCACAGCTGGGATTTTTCATATATTTCCCTAATCCCGAAAATGTTAGTGATTTCACTCTAAGTTCCTAACATTTTTGGCATTATATTTAAAATAACCCTTAAAATTATTTATTTATGCCAACAAACTTACTGTTGGTGTTTTTAAACACACAAGCTGTGTGTGGGCAATGTTTGAGAGGTAGAACTGGAACTTAAAAATTCAATGCCACAGCTGGGATTTGAACCACAGACCCTCCGCTTACTAGGCAGCTGCTCTAACCATTAAGCTACTGTGACAACCTGCCGGAATGACATTGAATTCTCAAACCAGTTCGTATTTCTCCTGGTAAACCACAAAGACAGTCTCACATCAGAGACACTTACCCCAGTGGTGACTTGCTATTGTAAGTACTTTATGTCCTGGGATTAAATAACCTTCAAATAGCAATTATTATTTATTTATGCCAACAAACTGTTGTTTTTAAACACACAAGCCGTGCATAGGCAATGTTTGAGAGGTAGAACTGGAACTGAAAAATTCAATGCCACAGCCGGCATTTGAACCGCAGACCCTCCACTTACTAGGTGGGTGCTCTAACCATTAAGCTACTGTGACAACCTGTCAGTTATATATCTACAACTCATATATTCTTCCATTGAGTAGAACTGGTTGAGCACAAATTTACGTAAGTCATAATTGCAGCCATGTCTCCATTATTAATGTTAAAATATCAGGAATATTTGCATGTGAAGGTGAAGAATAAATTCACTAGTTTAATTTTGAAATGATTTTGATTGTTTACAGATTCCCAATCCACTGTTTGACTTGGCGGGAATAACCTGTGGCCACTTTCTTGTTCCCTTCTGGACCTTCTTTGGTGCAACTCTTATTGGCAAAGCTGTGATCAAGATGCACATTCAGAAAATGTTTGTCATAATAGCTTTCAATGAAACATTGGTGCACAAGGCTGTGACCATGATTGGCCATGTTCCTGGTATTGGTTCAAAGCTTCAGAAGCCTCTGGAGCAGTTCTTGGTCAAGCAGAAGATGAAACTTCGCAGAGAATCGGGAGAAGTTGATACATCGGTAAGTGCCAAAAAATCGATCACTGATAACAGATGAATGTATATATTTATTGTGACAAAATTACAAAGTCCAGTTACTTTTTCAGTTGTTGTATTTTTCTTCTAAAACTTGCAGCAGTAATTTTCTAAATGCTGGATGTTGAAGCAATGTAGCAATGACTCTTATCTTCAGGGCTTGAAGGGTCAGCAGATAAATGGGCCAAACTTCCGCAGACAACTCCATCAAAAATTAATAAAATGGCATTGAAACGATATAAAAGTTACTCTAGAGTGTTCCCCATAGTCAAAAAGCTCCCCAATATTGCATCAGAAAAAGATATTTACTGTCAACTTTGGTCACCTGTAGTAGAAGATTGTTTGCGTTATGGCTGGTAAATGTTTGGGAGCGCCATGTTGTTTTATCATCTAAAGCATGTTTCACCCTTAGAAGACAGTACACGTTAAATGGAGTGCAGTGTTGCAACATGTACTAGTTGTGAATCTTTCTCCGCGAGCGACTCGAGGTGGCCGGAGTCCTGCACTTAGTCCTTCAATTGCTGCTTGACGGACACTTTTAACTTTGTTATCCCTCCATGCCTTTGTTACTGTATGACCTAAATTTACAAATGACTCGTCTGTATAAACAACTGATTTCCCCTGGTCCCTAAACCTTTTTACGTCTTTTAGATATTTATGTCGTCATCTGATGATATCGATATCGTCTCTTTCTATTAATATGCACTTGTTACCCCTTCTTTCATATTGCAACCCCAAATCATGTAAGAACCAACTAAGAGTGGCCCTTGAGAAATTTGGTACGGTCTCATCACTGTTGAATCGTGACAAAATTATATTCAGCATGGGTGGAATATTTGCAAACTGTAAAGAATGAACAATTCGCCACACTACACCTTGCACTATTCAATCATATTGCGTTAACCTATCGTTTTGTGTAGTCCCGCCCTTTTTGGTTTCTTTTTCGATGGCGTTCTTAGAGGTCCTTTCATTAGTTCCTTTTTAATCATACACACTACTGCTTCTGAACACCCTATAGCCTTAGCTGTTTCTTTTACTGCCTTACACGCATTTTGCTTCAAAAATAATATAATACATTCATAATTATTTGGTGTTCCTTGCTTCTTAATTTACCAACATATCGTCTCTTCCTAGCTGCCCCCTCCATAACTACAAATATTTACAAAAATATTAAACAAATAACGCAATAACAGCTCACAGTTACACACACGGCTTCTTTCGAACTAATGTTAGTGCTGCTCCTTATACTATCTTCTGTGTCAGGCCTGACGCTGAATAGATGAATACCTTTTGTTTGCCTTACTGGATAAAAGAAAGAGGTTACTGCCTTTTGGTTTATTTTAAAAACTTTCTCCAACCTTCCTCAACATTTGTTCTCGCTGGTTCCCTGATGTAAACTCAATAACAAAAAAGTTTCACACTGCGTAACTTTTGCAGTGCACAGATATAAAATTTTCCGAAAACATTTCATTTTAAAAATTATAACACTTAACTGGTAAACATAGAGAATTCAAAGTGGGCAGGTAGTAGCACTATAAATTTATAACAAATGAATATTTATACCATGCTATTAGGAATCTGGCAACTCCGCGAGGGTAGAAAAGGACGCGGCTAATGGCAACTTGTATGCGCTAGATAGAGACAGAGATGTCCCATTTAACTCCATACTGTCTTCTAAGAGTGGAACGCTATATAGTATATAGCTTATGTACAGTTTGTAACTTAGGTTAGGTTAGGTTAAGCTTAGCTTTGGTTAGGTTGATATACCGAAGAACGAACAGCATCGAGGGATTGAATCTGCACTAAGAAAATGTGGAGTATATGAAGTAGGAAGGAGAAGATTAGGATAAATACTAATAGACGGCATTGTGTGCCAATACGATGATAGGCAAATTCAGGGATCAAATCAAGAAAGGTGAGGGACAAGGAGATTGTAGAGGAGGAGAGAAGAGGCAAAGTATACAGAAACTGCGTTTCAATGTCTTTCTGTGAGCATTGTCTCTAAAAAAAAATCTGTTTTTAGCAAAACTTTTTGAATTTTTTTGGGCAGTTTGAGGCATTTTTGGAAGCTAGAATTTTGGATACATATTTATAGGTGCATAACGGATATTTTGGGATTAAACTTTTTTTTTTTTTTTTGATGGGGTTAGTCTGCTGAAGTTTGCCCGATAAATGTTGGCAATTTTTGAATATTTCCAATAAATATTCAGTTGAAATTGTAATAACATAAATTATCTTCACTCTTTTACAAATATTGATGCTATAGGTCCTGAAACTATTCTATTCAAGACCTTCGTGATTTTTGTATAAGTTAAATTCACACTTCTCTTGTAAATATTGTGGAATATTTACGATATAATACGTGACAAATATGAACATGTGATATTTTAATAACCATCCTTCGGCATACAACCAAATGTTATTGGTTGCCGATAATATCTCTTTATAATCAGCGGTCCACCTTACTCGGCGTATATATCATTAGTCCCTATCGGAATCCATGTTTATTCCTCTTAGTAACCTACATAGTAACTGCCGTTTATCGATCACCTACTGTTATCAATTGTAACACATAAATCGTAAGGGGTATTGGTCGACCTTGGGCATATTTCTTACAATTTGAATAGCCTTGGGACACAAGTCTAGAAATATAACTTTGAATTTACATCATATATGAAATTTACACATATGTATACAACCTGACATATCATACACTGATGTGAATCCTCTCATTAATTTGTTTGCACATACAAATCCTGCCACAAACTGAAGCACAAACACACAGTTCTTTTATGTTAACACAATTTACAGTTCTTGATGACCTTGCAGCTCACAGCTGTTCTGTCCTCTCATAACCTTGACACACACTTTTCTGTCTTTCAGTTCTCTATGTCTAATAACTGCTGGAATTAACGATCACACTCACTAACACTGCTTCTCACAATAATAACTCCAGATGTAACATATCAATGTCCCACAGTTCTCTCCCGGCACGTGTATATACACACGCTGCTAACCGCTGTCTCGCTCAACACTAATGATTCTGTTACTACTCTTCCCTTTTGTCTCACAAACTGCTCACTCTATTGCCATACCACAAGCTTTTATACCGGGAGTGATATAGTATGGATTTTTCTAGACATTCACCATTTTCCTGGACCTTTCACAAGCTAGATTCCTTTGTACTGGCACTCTGTTGTCATTTACATACTCGCAAGCGGTGCTGTGAGGAAATTTGACCTTGAACATCTTTGGTGTGCTGCCGCAGAAAACACATGTTTTAGAAAAATTATTAAAGATTCTGTATAGAGTATACAAACAAAAAAATAAGACACAAGACTCTACCCAAGATCTTCAGGATGGACAATGTTCTGGAATGATAGATGGCAGCAGCATGTCTGATTATCAGAACTTAGGGCAATAGGCACTAAAAAGCTAAAATGATAGGAAAGTAGGCACAACAGCTAGTTCAAAATGGCACCATCAGTAATAAACATTGATAATCATTTATTTACTCATTTACTACTTAAAACATATTTTCTCATGACAGAACAGTTTAGAAATGTCAAATAGCCACATACCATGTATTAAATTTATTAAATTCCACTATTCTCTTAAGCATAGACAGTAAACATTATTTCTTTAAATTTGCGCTGTTCAGTTAATATGAATTTTTGAAGGCAACTCCTATTTCTTAGTTTTTAAGTAATATTTCTCTTGAGTACATGATACCCTTCGAAGCTGCTTTGTAATTGTTATAACAAATGAAAATACCACTTACTGCTAACCTCATTTTGTCTTCCAAGTGGTTAGCCAAGCGTTGTTACACTAAGTCACTGTTGCACAAACTCATAGCCACATAACTGAACAGTCACTTGGCATGATTCACTGTCTGTCCACTGAACACTTTGTACACTTTTGGCTATCTCATTGGGCACTCAGCAACCCTCACACAGTGAGAAAGGGGAATATTCTGAATATTCTGGACCCCACAACAGCACAAAATAGTAATTGTTTTTGTATGGCCAATTGTGTTGTCAGGGGATCAATCATTAACACAGATAGGTGAACGGGTCCATACCTGCTGTAGGTAATTAGCCACATGTGTGAATAAGCCCAAGTACTTAGACGTTTCTTAGTTCTCCTTTGAGTCCATAATTCTTTCATTCTTTTCTTCCTTTCTCTCCTCTGTCCATGTTGTTCCAGATTTTTTCTTAGGTTTGTCCTCTTGGTCATCTTGCCATCATAATCATTGTTGTTGAAGTTAGTAGTATTATTGTTATTATTATCATAATTATTATTGAGTCATATATATTATTGTTGCATTTGCAAAAAATACAAGCCTAGTTCTTTTTAGGCCATCAGTATTGTTTTAATCCAGTAGTAAGTAGAAAACATTAAAGCCATCTTATTAATGAACAAAGTGATGCATTAACACTAAAATGATCGATTTTCCAGTTTTAAACCGATAGCTTTTTGTGCTTGACCATAGACCTTAAAGTGTGGTCCCTCTAAATCTTAGTAAGTGCCAAAGTGGACTTAAACCGCACATGCCTTTGTCGGGTGGCCTACCTTCCAGATATGTTGTTGTTTTCTAGTGCCTTGCATCTGGCAATGAAGCCATTAGCATTCGTGCTTTCAAATACTTTTGAACTGTAGTTTCTTCTGATCTTAATGCTTCACAGGTCTTCAAGTAGTCTTCGTTCATTTCTGCTGGATCGTTACACAGGACACATATTGGTGAGGCTGAGATACCTATTCTGTAGAGATGACTTGCTAAGCAGTCATGATTTGTCAATAGTCGGAAGGCTGCAACAGCTGTTTTCCTTGGTCTCTGGGGGATTATATCTGGGTTGGAAAGTAGTGTAATCCATTTTTTATCTTTGGCATTTGTTTCTATTTCTTGTAGGTATGAATGAGAAAATTTTTTAACGATCAAGCGTTTTATTGAGGAATATGAGAAATTGAATTTAGACTTTTGTTTTATTGTTGTGCCTTTCTTTGCAAGTGAGTCTGCAGCTTCATTCCCCATGACTCCACAGTGTGCTGGAATCCATTGGAGATGAACAGTCTTATTAACTTTTTGGAGTTGTGTTAACATTTTGTAGCATTCTCTAATTTTTGTTGACTTCTTTGTAGTATTTGAACATATTCCCTGAATTGCAGCTTTAGAATCCGAAAGAATGACTGCCTTGTTAAATTTATTTAAGGGAAGATTTAATAATTGTCAGAGAGCAATGTATATAGCCTCTATTTCTCCATCATAATTTGTTGTGTCTCTGCCAACAGAATGATAAAAGGAAAAATGTGAACACGTAACTCCAGCTCCAGTAAGGTTTTCCTTGGAGGATCCATCAGTATATATGTGCAGCCATTCTTCTGTGGGATACCTAGTATTGATTGTTTCCAGAGCTAGAAGTTCTTGTATTTCTTTTGGTGTGTCTGATTTACTTATTTCCTCTATTAATTCCAAATTGAAGGTAGGTTGCAATAATTCCAATGGATTTTCTCTTATAAGTAGATTTTCTCTGGTGTTAGGAATGTTCAATTTGGATTTAATCTGTGTTACCTTTTCTAGGAAACTATTATGAGTTTTAAGGATTGAAGGGGGGAGGTTCTCTTCTGTCCATTTAGAGTTTGGCAGTCGTAACATTTTCTCGTGTTGGAGCAATGCTTGTTCTTCTATTTTTGTTGTTATTGATGGGGTCCGTGTTAAGGCAAGCATGGCATCAATAGGTGTGGATTTAACTGCTCCAGTGATTAGGCGAAGAGCCTGATTTTGTATTTGTTCAAGTTTAATGATGTTAGCATTTGCTGCTGTTATTAAAGCTTCAGAACAGTACAAGAGGTTTGGTTTAACATACATTTTGTATGTTGTGTTAAGGACTCTCCTTGAGCAGCCCCATTTAGCACCAGCTAACCTTTTCAGGATTTGCAGTTTCTTTTCAACCTTTTCTGAGATTGAGAGGTAGAACTGGAACTTAAAAATTCAATGCCACAACTGGGATTTGAACCACAGACCTTCCGGTTACCGGGCGGACGCTCTAACCACTGAGCTATTGTGACAAACTGCCAGAATGGCATTAAATTCTCAAACCAGTTCGTATTTCTCCTGGTTCAAATCCCAGTTGTGGCATTGAATTTTTAAGTTCCAGTTCTACCTCTCAAACTTTGCCCACACACGGCTTGTGTGTTTAAAAACACCAACAGTAAGTTTGTTGGCATAAATAAATAATAATTACTTTTCTGAGATGTTTGTTATATGTTTTTTCCAACTTAGCTTTCTGTCGAAAGTGATGCCTAAGTAGTGGTTTACCATTATAATTTATGTTAATATTAACTGGTTTGTATTTTAGTGTAAATAATTCATAATTTGTGTTTTCCTCATTGATAGTCATGAGGTTTTTGGAGCTCCATTCATGTACTTTGTTTAGGGCTGTTTCTATTCTGTCTTTAATTAATTCAGGTTTTTTTGGAGAGCCTGAAGTCCAAATGACTACATTGTCAGCAAATAAAGCAATTTTGGTTTCTAAAGTTGTTATTATTGATGGAAGGTCATTTATATATATGTTAAAGAGTGTAGTGCTCAGAACAGCACCTTGTGGAAGTCCTCGGTGTGTTTGTTTATATTTGGAAATGTATGTATTATATTTTGTGGCACAAAATCTTTGTGAAATAAACTGAGTTATCCATTTAAGCATGTTACTTTTCACACCTATTGATTGCAACTTCTCAATTAATTTGTTTCTCCAGACTGAGTCATATGCTGATTTAAAATCAATGAATACTGCTAAGGTATCCTCCTTTCTATTGAAAGCTTCCTTGATGTCTTGGCTTAGTAGGAGTACATTTTCACTTGTACTATGATTCTATCTGAAGCCGGTCTGTGAACTATTAATTAAGTTGTAATATTCTAGGAACCAGTTAAGTCTAGATGCCACCATTCTTTCCATCCTTTTGCAATAACACTGGTCAAAGATATTGGCCTGAAACTATTAATATTGTTTGAAGGTTTGTTTTTCTTTAAAATCGGGATGATAATGGCTTTTTTCCAGTCGGAAGGTACAGTCATTCTCCAACACGTGTTATACAGTTTAAGTAGGATTTCTCTTCCTTTCCTGCCAAGGTGTTTAATAAACTCTGGGTGGATCTTGCCAGGTCCTGGAGATTTTTTGTTCTGTAATTGTTCTATTGCTAAATCCAGTTCTGTTTCGTTAAAATCCTGAATAAAAATATCATTTCGTATACCTTTTGGCTTATTAGTTTCTCTGATAGTTTTTTGGATAGCCTTATCTTGTTTTTTATACGCTTGGGGTATTCTTTGTGACTGAGCATAAAACTTGTTAAGGGATTCTGCTATTTCCCTATCTGTAGTTAAGCTTTTGTTATTATATTTTAATCGTTCAGTTGTATTTTTTGATAATTTTGTTTTATTAAGGAATTTGTATATTTTATTTCCATCTTTCCTATAGTCCATATGTTCTACAAAATTTGTGAAACTGGCTCTCTTTGCTGTAATTAATTCTTTCTTAAAAATGGCTGCTTTTCTTCTCCAGTTTTGTACATCTTCTGGACACTTGGTTCTTTCGGCTTTGACTCTTGCTATATTTCTTTCGTGTTTTAACTTAGATAAAGATGGAGACCAAAAGTAGCTATATTTCTTTAACTTTCCTTCCAGATATTGCTTCCCAATTGTATCCTGATAATTTTGTAAAACTGCACAGTTTTGTAGATGTTCTCTACCCATTTCTTTATCTTGAGAGGACAATACACAATTATAATTGTTATCAAATGCTGGTCTTTGGCACTGAAGCCATTAGCTCTCTTGCTCTCCAATATTTCTCTGTAATGGATCCAACAGATAGAACTTCACAGATTTGTAGATGATCATTTCTTCTTTTTTGTTGCATAGAGGACAGTTTGGATTTGTGTAAGTTCCTAATTTGTGTAAGTGTTTGTCCAAATGACCATGTTCCATAAGTAATCTAAATTTTGCTGCTGCATTAAAATAGGAATTTTGAGTAAACAACACACTTTTAAAATTTCTGGGTACATGTTTCGGAGGCTAGCTTTACTCCATTATCAACTGGGCATTGACTGAACTGTAAGTGTTTAGTGTTATTAATCGACTCAAAATTTCTATTTTAATGTGATCCAATGACATTGTCATCAACTTCCAGTATTTATTATTTGCTACTGCATTTTTAAGGGATTGCTGGAATAATTTTTGTTTTTTTAATTAGAATGTTCCATGCTTTATCTTTTGCTTTGTTACATAGTGTTTAAGTTTGCTTGATTTTATATTTGTCTTTAATTACTCGTTTTATAGATATATAAAGGGCATTCAAAAACAAACGAGCCATAGTCTGGAATGTGCAAACCAGTGACAGGATAGTAATGTTGTGGTGTGTGTAACTAAGAGTGGTTCCGACAAGAGCATGGAAGTTCACAGCACGTCATTAGAGGGCACGCATGTAAGTCACATGACTATACAGAGCTAGCAGAAGCGTGCATCAATCATCCAGTGCTGTCATTCTCATTGCAAACAGTGAAATGGAGGTGACAAAAGAAGAGCGAAGAGGTGGTGTTAATTTTCTGACAGCAGAAGGAGCAGGGATAATGGACATTTATCAACAAATGTCACAAGTGTACAGCGAACACTGCATGTCCCTTGCAAGGGTCAAAGCATGGCACAAGCGCTTTAGGGAAGGATGGGTGACGTTAGCCAATAGTACACGATCTGGAGCACCACGCTGCATTACCGATGACATTGCCCAGCTAATTACCCAGGACCGCCGAGGTTTGGTTGAGCATCGGAAGTGTTCAAACCATCATGAAGGAAAGACTGCACTTGTGCAGTGCACCCAATGGTTGCCCCATAGTCTTCAACCATACCAGAAAGCATGTCGAATGGCCCACAGCCTTGGTGCAGTGCTATGCTAGGGAAGGGAATGAGTTCCTCACACAAGTGGTGGCTGGAGATGAGTCTTGGTGTCATCACTTTGAACCAGAATCAAAATGACAGTCTCCTGTGGAAGCATTCAGGGTTACCACCACCAAAAAAATCCAAGGCCATCCACACGAGTTCAGGAAAGGTTATGCTGATGTTCTTCTTTGACCAAGAAGACCCCCTTCTGATACACTTTCTGCAGCATGGGACAACAGTGAATGCCCAGTGTTACTTGCAAACCTTGACCATCCTTCACCAAGCAATCAAATCAAAACAACCCGTCAATCTCACCCATGGGATCGTTCTACTCCACCACAATGCAAAGCCTCATACGGCCAACACAATTGCGGCACTGTTCCAGAAATTCAAATGGGAGGTTCTTGGTCACCCTCTATACAGTCCAGATCTCTCTCCCTGTGATTATGCCATGTTTGGTCCCCTAAAAATGGCTCTGAGGGGCAAATGATTCACCTTGGATGGCGTCAAGCTGTACATGCAGAACTGTTCACAATGCAGCCTGGGAATTTCATGAGACAGCCATTCACCTTCTCGTGTCACAGTGAGACAAGTGTCTTAACAGCCTGGGCCAATACTTGTAACATACAGGTATTGGTTTCTGTTCTTATGCCTTGGGCTCATTTCTTTTTGAATGCTCCTTATAAAAGGTAAGCGTTTATTTATACTCTGAATTAAATTTGAACCTTTTTCGGCAGGTATCCATTGTAATTGAATTCTTTTCTGTAGTTCTTGGAGTTGTTGGATTATTTTGTGACATTCTGTAATTTGGATTGACAATTTTATATGAATTTATTGCATATAGTGCTGCTTTAGAATCGGAGAGTATGACAGTATTTTGAAACTTATCTATTCTATATAGAAGGTGTTGAAGTGAAATATGAATAGCCATTACTTCTGCATCAAAATTTGTTTTATGGTATCCTGCTGGTTGGTAAAATGAGAATAAAGCACTCATAATTCCTGATCCTCAGTTGTTATCGATAGTAGATCCATCTGTGCAAATACCTAGCCTTTCTTCTGGTGGGTATCTGTTGCTCACAGCTTCTATGCTTCTACTTTTGGTACATAACATAAGTGTTACATATGAACTGGATATGTACTGAAAGAGTGGCTAAGGCCAAGTTCAGTATGCAACCTACTTGCTGTAAATTTCTTAGCATTAAGTTAATAAGAAATAAAAAATAAATAACGTATTTATTAGATGCATACTTCATTACCGTTTTAGCATATTATTTATGTATATATTTGTAAATTTTAACTTAAATAAAATTGTGTGCCTTAATAATCAGAACTGTTTTGTTTACAGGGAGGAAACTTGCTGTCATCAATTTTTGAAATGTTTGTAGTGGCAATGATCCTCTACTTCATCATCTCCATTATAAACTCGCTTGCACAGAGCTACCACAAAAGACTCCATAAAAGAAGTAGGGGTGCCATGAAGAGGTCTGCTGATTGATGCAAGCACCTAACTCTAGTGAGAAAACCACTACAACTTTCCAGCTTTGTTTGACTCAAGACGCTACAAACAACTTGGTTGCACTATTTTGGTTTCTTTCCCCCAAACAGTTTAGTGATCACATATTTGTACTTAATTTCTAGGACAGGCCGAACAAACATAACTCTGTGAAAAGAACATTTCCTTGGAGGAATTGAAGAACATTTTGTTGTGTATATCTCCTCAGGTAACTGAACTGAACTGCTAGGACGATAAGAATCAGAGGAAGACAAATGTCCTAGTTAAACCTACCCATTCCCATTCCATTCCCAAGTGCTACAGGTCCTATCAGTGGAAAGGAGAATTCAATTTCAGTTACAAGAAGCAATCCTGTCCACGTGCTACTGTCAAATGGGTGCCTTTGATTTCCATTTCACTCCTTACTTGGTCCTTCTCCTAAAACTGTATGTGGTCTGTGCGTATTCCCATTCCATTGCTTTATTACTAAGTTGTATTTGATTTTTTTAAAGATGTCCATAATGTGTAGGAACAGTGAAGGCTGTAAAAAGCATTGTATATAGACTATTCTTTAACATATTTTAAAAACTGTAAAATGCAGATGGAAAATGTGACATTAATGTAGGTTTTTATGATAGAATTACATCTGCATTTCATTTTGTGAAAACTTTTCATTGTAATCCATCACCTAATGTTGTGTGCCTAATAGGGATGGGACAAATAGTTACTTTCACGTAACAGTTACATATAAATATCACATGATGCAGACATAATAAGTGAAAATATATCACTGCTGCCAACATTAGCATGATTGAAATTAACCATATAGCAACTTAAATATTAATCAAAGGACAATAAATAAAACATGGTAATGATTTCAAAAGCAAATGTGCTGTAGAAGAGAAACATTAATGAGTAAATGTACATTAGTTGTCTAACATAAAATACACAGATAATCTTGCTTACTATAATATGCAGCAAAGTGGATATTTAATAGGCATTTTTCCCAGCAGATGGTATATTAGATCAATAATACCATTCCAGTGTCGTACGGACAAGATTAATATTGCATGAGTTGAGAAAAGTACTGTCCATTCCAAATCAGTGTGCATCTCACTGTAGACAAACTCTTAGCATTATCCAGGGGAAAGTAGTTCTTAATCAACAGCTGCATTATCACTTGCAGTTAACATGTATCATCTACAAAATGGCATCCTACATGAAAATCATAGTTCAAATGCAGCTTGAAGTAACAATGTTAAAACCTTGCAGAAATGAATGTATTATATGTTAATTGCAATCATTGGACAGCAATGCAACACCAGCTGTAACAAAAATAATTTAAAAAGGTGTAAATCTGAACCACTGAAATCGGTCTGTTTATATTCCCTGTGCAGTTTGGTTACACTTTTCATTGAAATACCTGTAAACTCAGATATTATTTTCATAATGTGCACTACTGCCTGGTTGGGTATTTTTCTGATAGTGAGTGGAACACATTAAGTATTAAGTTTGTTGCCACTTTTTTCACTTTTGTAGTTGAACAGTTGGTATTTACACTTCACTCCTTCCTCTGTCATTTGAACTCAAACACTGAGTAAATTACAAGTTTCACTTGAGCTTAGAAAACATGTACTAGCATATTATGAATAACTATTTGTTTGTGATATTTATTCAGACTCGGATAGCGCCTCGGGGAATTCATTTTGCATTTCTTGTATATGCAAAACAATGGCATATAGTTGGTAACTCACAAGCAATGTATTCTCAGTGTCAGTGCAATATCAAACAGTATTTTCTAATATCTTAACAGTTAGTACAGAAAAATTTTACAACATTCATACGTTTTCCAGGGGACCAAAAGAAAAAAAACGTATAAGTGTGAAAATGTATAAATGAAAGTCAGTAAATAAAAACTGGAGAATTTATACACCATATGGGTTACAGTTAAGAAGTGAACAACAAGAAATAATAGGATTGTTTCGCTATAATTGGCAGTATTCAATAATACAAACGCAAGAGAAATGCACCCTAATAAAAATAAATATTTACGAAGAAAATTGAGTCACTTTACAAAGTAGTCTGCTATCTTGGCTAATTTTTTGTTGGCCACTGCCATGGCATGAACAGTATTTTGAAACCAGCACAATTTGGCCATTATTTCCTCAAAAACGTTATTGCACATCACAAAATGTTTGATACTCCATAAAGCACTAACAGCGTCATTAAAATCCACTGATTTATGGTACAGCTCTTCAGTAGATGGAGCAATCCCTAATTTCTTTGCAACTTTTGAGCGTTTCATGTTGCCTCTTTCCTTCACTACATTCAAAATACATACTTTTACAGCAATCATAATGCACTTCCTTTTCCTCTCGCCCATGTAGCTAACAAGGTTAATCACAACTGAAGCACAGAGCATAAATGACTGAAGCAAGTACGGTTTGGTATTTCACAACTTTGCTCAAAAATAGCTTCAAGGTCGGTGGCTCTCACTTCCATACTGAGGAATGTTTTTCCCGAGAAATGTACAGTGCAAGTCAAAAGTTTCAGCTTTAAATATTTCTTGAGATTTTAGAGAATAAAACCGCTGTAAACATAAGCTATGATCATATAAGCATAAAAGTCATATAAATGAAGGTCACATAAAATAACTTCTTGTATTACATTATAGGAGTTTGCTGGAATTGCCAAAAAAAATGTATAAGTGTAGAAAATGTATAATTGTAAAACATATAAAAGAAGTTTTACTGTATTATGTTTTTTGCCACTTTTGTGTTTGAACAGTTGGTATTTACACTACACACTCCTTCCTCTGTCATTTGACCTCAAACACTGAGTAAATCTTAGCATACATGTACTAGCATATTATGAATGACTGTTCGCTTATGAAATTTCCTGTGTTACAGAAAGTGTTCATTCAGTACTCAGATTGCTGCATTTCTTGTATATACAGGGCAATGTAACTCGCAAGCAATATACTCTTCAGCATTAGCGCAATAGCAGACAGCATTTTGTAGTATCTTAACAGTTAGTGTATGTCCATTACGTTTTACAATGAGACAACTGCAATAAAATGTGCAGTTCTGTGCCTTTCCTATCCCAATATTTTATGAACATTTATTAATGAACCATTTAGTTTGCATAACAGTGTATGCTTAGGTTATTGACAAGTAGAAGGGAATTTGGTTTGGAATGGACAGTAGTTAATACCAATGCACATGCAGTGAATATGCCTTATAGACTTTGTATGCATCTCTGTTACTGGGTAACTAGGTACTGTCTGTCTGCCTGCCTGCATTACTTCAAACTGTTCCATCCCTGGTGCCTAACATTGGGTACAAGACTTTAGGATAATTAAAAGGCCTTCATTTAACAAACTGACAGAGTGGAATAAATGCAATGGGGGGAGGGGGGAGAAAAACTCAAAAGTATTTTGAGTTTACAGTATCCTTTTTTATTCCAATAAGCACCCAGCATAATTTCTAAATGATTATAACATAATGGTGATAATTTGTAGAAGTATTTGAGTCAGCCTATAGACACTTATTTTCCCTTACTTTTTATCCAGATTTTTTGAAGACCATTGTCTTCATTGTCAACAGTTTCTTGACTGAAAATAATTAAAACAGTGGTCTTCAAAACTTGCCCAGATAAAAAGTAAATAAGGGAAACTAAAAGTGTCTATAGGTTGACTTCTACAAATTATTGAAGAAGTTGCACTGTTTATATCACTTCACGTATGTTACACGGAATAATGGTGATTGTTTAGTTTTTCAGCCTATCAAAAATATAGGAAGTGAATTGAAGTGTTGCGAAGATAAATAGCAAATGCAACACTGGATAATTTGTTTCCTTTTTAATTGTTATGAATTATTTTGTACAAATCTGAAAATGTAAAGTGTACATACATTGTTTGTGTAAGTAATTTAAGTTCACTCAAATGAAATCATTTAAACATTATTTTTGTTAAAACAAGCATTTGGTGGATTTACCCTTTGTTATAAACACATACAGTGAAGTATTCCAAATGATAATAAAGGAGGTGTAGGAAATCTTATTTACACACATGACTAAAATGAGTTTTTCTACTCCTCGTTTATTTTTGTTTGACCTTTGTGATAGATTAATGAACAGTATGCTTTTACTGTATATATGGCACAAATTATAAATTATTTGAGCAAAAAACCAACCTCTGCAAATTGATTGGCTCCTGGCAATTTATGCATGCAAATTGCATCAGATCTCGGCACTCAAAGGGATAACAGGTGTTAAACTGTAACGTGCTGGGAGTGCGCTGAAATACTGTGGAGGGACTTATAGATCACACTGCACGTTGTGTACTAGTTAGGGTGTCTGAGATAAATAACTGAACAGGTGTAAGAATCCTTTATTTTGATCTCGCAAACAAATTTTACATTCTTGCCATATGCTATGAAATCATGTTCCTGCTTTTTTTTTTCTTTTTTATTGCCAGTTGCATGTTTAGTATGCTATAGCTCTGAAAAAAAATATGACTGGGCATTGAAATTTTAATCTTGCTCAAAACAGTGCCTCAAGTTGAAATTTACTACTTTTTGCCTGGTATTGGAAAAGACTGTCTGAAAGCTCATTCTTCTCAGCACCGCAATTTCAGTTTATCTGGTGAAATTTGATGAAAGCGTTTGTAATCATTATTAGTTTAATGTGGTCTGTCATTAAGTTTACAGCAGATAAAATGGTGGTGCATTTAACTGCAATTTGATCAGAGTAAAACAATTCACTTCCATCTGCATTTTTAATGTGAAACACTTATGCTGTTTAGTGTTACAACTGGATGAATCGTACAATGGTGTTGGGTATAAAGGAGACACCAATCAGAAAAGTTAATGTATGTGTAGTTTTTCAAGAAATGTGATTTGTGTATGTTTTTATGACCCAGATATTTGTTTTATACCTTTGCTATAGTAGCAGTGCTACTTCCAACAAATTGAAATAAACTGTTATTGTTTTAATAATGAGATCTGTATTTATTGCTAATTTACAGAAATACAGTTCAGCAGTGGCTCGTGAGTATACATTTACATCCATACAGCCCTGGAAATGTAAAATTGTATGTATTCCTAAAATGTATAAACTTATTGTCGACTTTCAAAAACACTTTTGCTCCACTCACTTTTAAAAATCCTTCAGAGCTAATTTCAGAGAGGCTCCTTTCCATGTTCTGCTGATCAGCCAATTGATTTCCTCATCAGGTTACTGTCTTGCCTTCCCCTCATTGAGTAGTCTGCTCAAGAATAGGAATTGGGTCATGGATTTTGAAGTACTAACACTAGACATCTTACAACTGACCAATGGGATGGGAGCAGATTACTCAACAGAGGAGTTAGAAGAGCAAATCAGTCAACCAACCAGTTGAAGATGGAGAGGAGCCTCTCTGAAACTACTTCTCAAGGATTTTTTAAAAGTGTTATTGAAAGTCGACAATAAGTTTATAGATTTTAATAACATGTTCATGTTCTATAAACACTTCATTTTCGTTAGGTTTTCATGTAATGTGTTCCATTTCTAGCCAGGCTGTAGATCACATATATGCATGCTTCGCTTTCAGTGCAGTGAACCATTCATTGGTGGTGAATGTCCCTCTTATCATCTGTGTTAGGCTTGAATTAATGTAACTTGCCAAGCTGTCGGATTCCCATGCATTCTGGGCGCGGTGTATGTATAGGGTTACCAGACATAACGTCCAGAAATACCTGGACATGCCCTACATTTTAACCATTTGTCCGGCATCCGGGGGGAATTTCTGAAAAGTCTCTTATGTCCTGCAAAGTGAACTGACAATTGCAAAAATAGAAATGAATAATTAGTTATTAGCTGCAAGTCGCCATGGCAACAAAGCTACTCCAGCTACAGTTAAAGACTATGCTCGTGCATAGTAACATTGAATGAGAGGTTGGCAGCGCAGCATTTGCACTCTGAGGCAAGGCAACACAATGCTAATGTTGACAATTAGCTCAGTGGTTAGAGCGTCCGCCCAGCAAGCGGAAGGTCTGTGGTTCAAATCCCAGTTGTGGCATTGAATTTTTAAGTTCCAGTTCCACCTCTTAAACTTTGCCCACACACGGCTTGTGTGTTTAAAAACACCAACAGTAAGTTTGTTGGCATAAGTAAATAATAATTACCATGTGAAGGTTATTTAATCCTGGGATATAAAGTACTTGCAATAGTAAGTCACAATTGGGGTAATTGTCTCTGATGTGAGACTGCCTTTGTGGTTTACCAGGAGAAATACGAACTGGCTTGAGAATTTAATGCCATTCTGGCAGTTTGTCACAATAGCTCAGTGGTTAGAGCGTCCGCCCGGCAAGCGGAAGGTCTGTGGTTCAAATCCCAGTTGTGGCATTGAATTTTTAAGTTCCAGTTCTACCTCTTATATAAAGACTACAGTTTGTTCAAGGTGCATCTCAAAAGCTTATTCTTGGTTGTGTATGAAGAACATTAGATTATTCTTGTTAGTTCACTGAAAACCTAGCAAATTCACTCTTGAGTAAAGAATTTTTATGTACAGCACATATGTAAGAACCAAAACATGTCCAGGAGAAATTTTCTGGTATTCTAGTTTCAGGTAGAAAAACTGTTAGATGTCTGGTTAATGTTTGAGTTCAATTTTTTAGTCACCTTTTACTTTCTCTATTGGTAACTAGAGGAAGTATTGTATTTCACACAAAAATTCAATGTCGAGATTTCAGCAGAAATTTATGTTTTGAGACCTCCTGAAACCAAAAAAGAGCATTTTTAGAAAAAGGTCTGTGTGTCTGTCTACCAGTCTGTGGACAGCATAACTCAAAAACGAAAAGTCGGTTAAAACCAGAATTGGTATTTAAGAAGATTTTGAAGTAAATAGCCACACCCTAAACTACCCTTTACACGGAAAATTTTGATTTTCTTGAAAATGGCTAACAATTTTGGTTAAAATGACATGTTTAAGATATTTGTATGACAAATGAAATGTTGGCTATAGCCTATATAGTCCTGTTTGCTCTGGATGCCTTTTGAGTAACTCGTAAACCGTAAGAGACAAAATCTTACTGTACAAAAAAATGTAGATCTCGCTAAAACACAATTTATGTCTAAATAAATTTTTTTCTAGAGTGAACCATTTCGGAGATATTCCTTGTTATTTGTGTCAGTTTTGGAAAACTTACATTTTTGTGAAATGCAACACCGTTGTTCATTTTTTTATATGTTAAGCGTGCAAAGAGAACAGGATCTCAAAGTTTTAAAAGATTTGACTATCGCTCAAAGCCTACTGTATTCTAATATTTCCCTTGTACCAACAAGGAATAAGATAATTTCTGTAAATATTTATCTCAAGTAACACGAAGAAGATATAGGAAGGAATAAGAGTTTGTAATAACGGTAGGGAAAATCATGTGAGTGCAGCACATCAGATTTTTTACACTCGCCTTTACTTCAAAATGTTGAAAATAATGTAACATTTTGAAGTAAAAGTGATTTATAACTACAGTATAATTACAAAATAACATGGTTCTTGGGGGACTTGTTTTAGTCCCACATTATAAGGATTCCATGGTATATCAAAATGTGAGGTTAGAAGTGACAAAAATCAATCCCACGGAGATGGTAGGAAACATTGGTGCAATAATAAATTACAGTACAGAGTTAAGTACACCACTTTTAATGCAATTACACACTAGTTATGCCAGGGGTGTATTCCAGTCCTGCAACTGATCTTAATTTATACAGTGCACACAATGACATTGTACCCATTTACACTAAATTAATTTTGCATTGTCTTAAAGAAATCAGTAAGTTTTGCTCAGCAGCATAATTCAATTTTTTTGTTGGTATTGTTTGTTTCTAGCAAGATGGAGATGAATACTGTTCCTCCATACACAGAATCATCTTGTTTATCACTTCATTAACATGCAGAATATCTTCTTTTGTGTGCGTGTCTTGTTACTTTAGGAAATTCTTAGCAATCCAGAGGCCAAGGTCCACGCTAGGGGTAGCAAAAAGTATATTCCAGTACCACTCTTTCAAGAAAAAGTATATTCCAGTACCACTCTTTCAAGAAAAAGTATATTCCAGCACCACTCTTTCAAGAAAATTTTAAAGAAAGCACAATATATTTTCCAGGGACGCACTTTCCCCTCGCGTTAGATCCAAATGTGCTATATTTTAGAGCATACTATTTCTACTGTAATTGGTTTTCCTCAGCACTTAACTTACCTGGCTATGACTGACAATTGCAACTCATACTTGTTATATTATGCATTTTAATACACAAAATTAATTTAACTCTTATCACAACACTATTAATGTTACCAATCAATGATTCCAATGTCAAAAGGTAGTAACAGGAGAGATGCTTTCAAATACAATGCAGCGCATCCATGGCACATGAACTACTGAAAAGTTAGTGAATGTATATGGCGAGGGAGAGTACTGATTGACAGTTGAGTAGGATCACGGCTACATTGCAGAGCTGACAAACCATTGAGCATTAAATTAAATTCTTTATTGTCAATAGACTGCAATACAGTTTCTGACATTGTCACACATTTATATTTATAATTTGTATTACAGAGATGGACAACCTAATGGTTACACATATTACTATAGCTACCTATCATTTGTGATTTACACAGAGGGTCTGTAATTTCAATATGGACATTATTATAGTTCATTGATACTGAAGCTATGCAGATACGTGTAGGCAGGAACTGAAATACCATTTATACGTTTGCTGCATTGCACAGGTTGCTCATATCCAATGTTTGTAATGTCCATGCAAACTTACAACTTTCGTTTGTGAATGTCATTCCAATATTGAAACAAGTTTACTTTTGCACCATGATTTAAGAAAGGCTTATCACTGACACGTAACAAAGGATCATTCAGGCAGAGATGGTTTGAGGACTATCCTCCTTCACTGAGGTATTTTCCTGATTTTCTTCAGACCTCATAATTGACAAATGCCATGGAGAAACCGTAAAATTTGGCCTGAAACATTTCCTTCCCAAATAAGTTCATTTCATACATCTCGCAACAACAACATGATTGGACAACAGGACTAGCCTTGTTTGCAGGTGAGTGAATCCCATTGCTTGCCAAGTGCCTACTTAGCTCTCGCAGAGGAAGTTCGTAACACTGGGATGATTTTCAAGGTATTGGTCCTCGTCAGTAGGAGACTGAAGCAGATTCCTATTTCTCCTTTGCTGGCTGAGTTGGATCCTGCTGCCATCTACTGGTATAATGAGAAAGCTACTTGTTGGTAGTTAAGTTCAACATTGTACACAATATTCCACGTTTTAAATGTAGACAGCACCTAAACTGATGAAATCCATATACAAGTTTGAGAGCTATTGGAGAGTTGATTGCTATACTGAAGCAACCTGAGGCTTTGTGAGAACAGATAATGGAAATAGGACAAGGACTATAACACTGACCTATATTCATACTTGTTCAGTTCTTGGCAGTGGTTCACAATAACTAAAGGCAAAATTTTTGGTTGATAATTATTTGAAAAATTTACATCAATAATTTAAGGTAGTGATGTTTTGTGTTGAATATACTAAAAACTCACATTAATTTTGCACAAATTTTCGGGTAAAATTAATACACAGAACATTATTAAAATTAACAGGTAAGTAATGTTACTGTAATATTATTGTTCAAAATTTCTCCAAATTAAAGTATTTATTTTACTATTATTATCATGACATCACTGCCATTGCCTATCAGTCAGCATCACCAAACTGCAACATAAAAGTTATGACACTTTCATTTTATATAGTTGCCCTTCTGTCTGTCACAACCAAATTATATGTAGAAAACAAATCTTTCACTGTCAGCATTTGATACTGGTAACTAAAGACATTGAAGGGACTTCACAGAATAGGTGGTAGCAAGCACCTTTTGCTTTGAGTGCTAAGAATGCCATTTACTATATGAAATTTGTTACTATGGCCTAACTGTTCAACAGTGGCACAGTTCTTTGTGCTTTAAGTTTATTGTGGCTGCTTTGATAACACGGAAATGTGACCTTGTGAGATAACCTTTTATTGCAGCCTCACTGATTGCATTGTCAGGCAGCTTTCTTTGTCTCTTCCAATATTTATTTCATATTACCAGTTGATCTCAAAAGAAGCAGGGTTATTGAATTCATAAGAATTAGATGTGAATTCTTTCATTGTTGTTAAAACCAAAACTTAAACACCAGCGACAAGGAGTCAGTGAATAAAACAACTTCTTTTCTAAGCAACACGGTAAAAAAGTAGATATTTCTCATTTATCACTAAAAAAACATTCTCGAAAATATGAAAAATTTGCAAACAAAAAAAAAAGAAAAAAGAAACGAAAGAATACCATATGTCACTTCTAAACTATGTCAAATGCATGTAAACCAATTTGTTCTGTAATTGAACAACTTTCTCATTTATCTTTATAAACAACTCTTGCCTCTGACCCAGAGCGATAACAAGGACAAAAAGTTAAAATACATTTATTATAATGTGAGCATTCACAAATAACAGCTCTTGTTTTCAGATAAGGTATATTATACCAGGCATAGGCAAAATTAGCTCAACTGGGCCATTCCCTGTAACAAGTTGCCTCACTCCACCTGCCAACCCTCCCTGTATCTTTGCTTCGACATACCTCATTCAGTGGCAACTATGGCTTCGTCTGGACGTCTATTTCACAAACAGTAGGAGAGAGAATTTTTTGTAACTTACAAAAAACAGGACAGTTTGTTGTTTAATATGTAGATTTCAATTTGCAAATATAAAGCATTACAATATTAAATGCCACTATGATCAGAAACGTAAAGCAAACCCTGTGATCTTACAGGTATTTATTTATACTTTGAAAGGTACTTTCTAAATACTCGTATTTGTAAGCATATAAAAGGGACGATATGATTTCACTTTTTGAAGGTTTAGTTTCTTAGGTACCTGGAACTGAACTTATGTGAAAAGTTCAATGCATATTAGATCTATTTGATGCAATTTAATACATAATTATATATATATTGACGAAAGTTAAAGTATTCCAGAACTCACACAAATAAACAATATCTCCGAAATGGTTCACTCTACAAAAATAATTATTTGGACATAAATTGTGTGTTTTAGCAAGATCTACGTTTTTTATACATTTCTCTAATTTCTCTATAAACTCTTAACCCCTAACATGCTGACCTGTCATGGCATGTAATACGTCCTCTGATTGGTAATCAGAGGATATGGCCGGTGAATTTATTTTGACAGTTCTCCTGGTCAGGTCGTTGAGACCTGTAAACTAATAACAGGTGTGGTCCTCCAGACATTCTGGGGGTTGTGAGAGAGCAATGTGCCCTCTAAAAAGCTGTTACTATTACTGCTATTGTTCTCTTCAATATTGGACAGCAAGAGGATTAATGACTTCATTGTCAGAAACCCAGCTAACAACATATATAATATTAATACTATATCCGAAATATATTTTAAATTATTCCTCTTAGGGTTGAAGAGAGAACGTAAGCTTCACAGACTAAAATTGAAGTCATGCGGACCCTTGAGTGAAAGTTCCAGAGAGAAAATACTAGCATGATGGTTAGCGTGTCTGCCTCAAGTCCAAGAGGTCGCGAGTTTGAATCTCGCTTAGGGTAAGTTATCCGGATAAGGTATTTTAGCGAGGTTTTCCCTTATCCTGAGAAGACGAGTGTCTGTAACTTAAAGCTCTGTGGACTTTAGGCTCATTTGAGCAGCATTTCACCCATTTCATTCATTCACCATTCTGATATGACACTAGAGAGAAAATACTACATGCAAGTTATAGAATATCTTACCTTATAGTTAAATGAAAGCATTTTTCTGATGGGGAATTCGTTAAAGAATGTTTACTAGCTACTGCCAAGGAGGTTTCTCCAAATTCAGTAACTGATATAAATGCAGTTGCTCTTTCTCGTCAGACGGTCATCAACATGATTACAGAAATGTCAAATGATGTACAGGACCAGTAGAAAGAAAATTGGAGCACTTTTTTTTTCTATCACCCTAGATAAGTGCACAAATAAAAAGATACAGCACAACTAGCTATATTTGACGTGTAGATCAGAATTTTAATATTTTAGAAGTTTCTTTATCTGGTTCCCTTATGTGACAAGTGTCCGTGGTAGACATTTTTGAAACAGTGCTGAATGTTGTTTCAAAATTTAATTTAGACTGGGGAAAACTGGTGTCAGTTGCTACGGATGGAGCTCCCACAATGACTGGAAGGTTAAATGGTTTTGTGGGAATACTGCATAAGTTCTTAGCTGGCATGTCTTGCTCAGATGTCAAAGCAATTCATTGCGTAATACACAGAGAAGCTCTTTGTGCTAAAGCAGCAAATCTTGAACATCATAAAAGCAAATAGTCTTTGACACCAACAGCTCTAGAGCTTCGTAGAGAACATGCAATCAGAATTTCAAGATCTACCCTATTATTGTCAAGTGGGATGGTTCAGCAGAGGAACAATGTTAAGGCAACTAAGGCATGAAATAGCTTTGTCGGTGAATAACACCTTTGTCCACTTTTCAGATGTCCAATTACAATGTTTTTTAACCCATCCAAGTGCCTTCTTTTTATTTATGGGCTTTAGAAGGCGTTTTCTTGCTGTGACACATCCTTTCAAGCCAGCTTCAATCAGTCTCCTTTTTACTGTTGGAACAGATAGTTTTGTCTTATTCATTTCTACCAATTCTGCAGGAATTTGGGGTGCTGTTTTCAATATATTTCTCTTACTGGTAATTCTGATAAATTTATCATCACCTTTAGTTGTTTTAAGAGGTTGTCCTTATTGCTACCTATTGTCTTCTGGCGGTGAAGGGTGTATTGCACTCTCCCTATAGTCACACAACACTGTTTCGCAATTTGGCGAATTGATAAACCTGCTTGTCTAAGTGCTACAATTGCAGCACATTTTTCTATGGATATCTCCATTTGTGGAGCCATACCAGCGATATGCACACTTCAACTGTCACTAAGGAACTATTGTATGTAGATGAACACCAACACGAAATCTTGACATGTTTACAACTGTTGTACTGTTCCTTTGCTTGCTCAACCATAACCGTGGTATTAGATGTGAGACAGAATATTAGAAGACCCCAAAAGAAAATCGTTCATGTGAATGTTTGTTAAAAGTGTAATTCGTTTTTTGATGTTGGTATGAGATAGTTAAATGACGAAAACATGTTGATAAGGTTCATTGTTACGAACAACTAAGTTTGCCCAAAGACGTCATAAATCTTTCCATATTTGATTTTAGTATAATGTATAAATATTAGAATTGTATGTGTTCCATAATAAAAGTAGGGGAGGATGATTAGGGATCGCTTCCCTAACGAGAAAGAACTATTTGATGGACGCATATGTGGATGTATATGAAAAAGGCGGTGTCGTGTCAAATGACGCCAAAAAACTGTTCACTCACGTGTGTATGTTCGAGCTGAAAAGACAATCATATTTAGGTAGTGTGAACATGGAACTTTCACCAAACTTTCATCAAGCATAAGTTCTACTAAGTGAAAAAGTGGAAAGGTTTTTAAGCATTTAGAATGGTGCTGAGAGGAATTATTTAATGTAAAGTATTGAAGTGTTAATAAAATAATACATTGTGGTGAAGAAACATTGTGTGATTTTTCATTCCATCCGTTACCAAGCCCTGAGATCATAAAGATCTCATTAGCTTAAAGACACAGCGACGATAATAATTGCAAAAACAGCACCAAATGGCTTGCCCAACGTGGAACACGAATTTTGGATGGAATGGAAATTACGGGAAATGAACTTACGCGAAATACCAAGTGACGCCATATCATCGCGCCAAAAAGAAAGAAGACGCCATTAGACCATCGTGTGATATCGACATCAGAACACCGACGAACGGATAATCAACGATACATCAGAACACCGATGAACGGATAATCAACGCGGGAAAACACCAGAGATCGTCTAGCGAAGCCAACTGCCCAGGAGACACACATAACTGGACAAATCAATGGGAAAAAAAATAGGATCAAAAATTTTTATTTTTACATCCAGTTTATTTTTATTTTTATGTTACTGCGAAGCGGCAAAGTAGTGGGACTTTTAACCCTAAGTGAATTGAATAAAGAAACTAAAATTTCGCAAAAAGAGATAGAAACAGGAGTGGGGGAAGGGGCAGATAGGCCTAGTTATCAGGTAGAACCAGAAAGTGAGGAACAGGTAGCAATAGGAAAAGACCAAAGGTTATTAACGATCATGTTTGAAAGACTAGAACAAAGTTTAGGTCAGAAAATGGAACAAAATAAGGTAGAATTAAAGCAGGACATAGAACAAAGTTTAGGTCAGAAAATAGAAGGAGTGAGACAGGACTTAGAAAATAATAAAAAAGAAATAGGTCAGAAACTAGAACAGAATAAGGAAGAGATAGGTCAGAAAGTGGAGGAAGTGAGAAAGGACTTAGAACAGAAAATAG
The DNA here is from genome assembly GCA_030765045.1 of Tenodera sinensis. Taxonomy (NCBI): domain Eukaryota; kingdom Metazoa; phylum Arthropoda; class Insecta; order Mantodea; family Mantidae; genus Tenodera; species Tenodera sinensis. Next base: position 6,201,988 of record CM060974.1, read on the forward strand.
AATTAGGAAGACAGGAGTGTAAAGAAAATATGAAAGTAATGGAAACTAATTTAAAATTAGTACATAAAAACTTAAATGAAACAAAGGAAGCCTTAGAAGCTAGGATAGAAATCATAGGAGATAGGATGGGAAAAATTGAATCGGAAATGAGAGAAAATAAGACTGTATTAGAAGAAGAAATTGCTAGATGTAGAGATGAAATAATAGAATGTAATACAAGTGTAGACTGTAAGATTACAAATGTAAAAGCAAAAATAACTGAGGAATTAAGGAAAGAGATTGAAGTAGTAAAGAAAGGCATTATTAATGAAACTGTAGAACAAATTGTAATTCATAAAATTAAGACTATGACTGATGTAGTACATTCACAACAGGATGCTATAAATGATATGAAACAAAGTCACTTAGAAATAAAGAATGATTTAAAATCAATTTGTGAAGAAATGAAAAAAGGGAAAGAAAGTTTGGCTAATGTAAATGATGTTGTGAATGCACTACAGAGGCAAGATGATTTAGATGTAAGTAATGTACAAGACGAGAGTTATTTGAATGATGTACAAAATGTTGACTCACCATACAGAGAAAGAGGTTCACAACCAAACAATGACACAACACACAACACATGCTACACCAACAGCATACTACATGAAATCACACCACCTACATTTGACGAGGAGAAGGGAGACGATCCAAAACTCTTTGTTAAAGAGATGGAAGAGTATTTTAAAGTGAAAAGGATACCAAATGAGCTTAGGATGATGATAGTTAAGAAAAGCTTAAAAAACAAGGCATTGGAATGGCTTAGGCTAACACTAGCTGGTCATGAATCGTATAGCTCATTCAGAAATTTATTCCTATCAAGGTATTGGGGCCCAGCTAAGCAAAACCAAACTAGGGTAGAGCTAGCGACAGGTAGATATGATCCAACCAAAGGGTTATCGCTAGTCTATTATTTTATGAAAGTAGCCAACAAAGGAAAGCTGTTAGACCCTAACCTGTCGGAAGCAGAGCTAATTACCTGCATAACAAGACATTTCCCAGACACAGAACAGGGTTAATTGTTGCGAGGCCAGTAGATTTTGCAGACACGATAGAATTGCTGACAGCCTTCGAAACACAAAATGGTCGGCCTAATGAGCATAGACATAGGAACGGTCACCCAAACTCACCCATCTTAAACCGGAGCACGGCTACGAACAACCAGAATGAGGGAGAAGATAGAAATACTAGGTGCACCCATGACAGGGGGAGAGGGGCACACCATTTCCCACAACCACACAAGCATGGCGAGAGGATGGAGAACACAAGACAGCAGTACAACGACACAATACCAAGGGGTGAATCGAGATACCGAACATATACATATGATCGTGGAAGACCAGGAGACCGTACCCATCAAGTGAACCACATACGATTCTGTAGGGAATACTTCAACAACCAAAGACCGTCATACAACAGGGGTTCACACCAAAGGGGCAGGAACCAATGGTACACTGGCAACAGAAGACAACAGGAACAGAATGAAAATGTGCCAAATAGGGCCGATGCTACACAGAATACAGAAACAACAACCACCACCAACACTCAGGGAAATTACAACAACTAAGTTCGTCCCAACCGAGTGGATGACCAACAACACAAACCATAAGCAACTTACAATTGACATCAACACCATGATGGCTACACAGAGAGAGATAGAACTACTGTACACTGGACCACTGGTCATAACAAAACAGCTGGGTGACCATACGTACGAGCTACAGAATACAAATGGCAAGTTGGTAGGAAGATATCATAAAAATAAGTTAAAACCATACAAAGAAAGGACCAAATAGTCTTTGCCAACAACCATGTAAGGCAGGAATAATAGAGATGATGGAAAATAATAATTTTTAATGGGTTACTTATAGAAGATTATGTTCAGATTGGAAAATACAACAAAAAAAAAAGAAAGAAAGAAAGAAAATCAACATAGTCATTGGCTATATTGACCACAAAGAGCATTGTCAACAAAGATAGATGAGGACACTGTCATTAAAGAAATGAATTATAGCGACGGAAAATAATGTGTTTTTGACATAAGGATGTCAGGGACAAAAATAAAAAGGAATCAATTGTGATGACAAAGATAAAATATTTCGACACAAAGATGTCGAGGGTGAATTGAGAAGAAAAATAATACAATTGCAGAATAATTATAAGTATAGAAGTTCTCTCTTATAGAGATAAGAGACAAAGAGGTGACAATTAGTGAAGTAAGAAAAACCATAATTAGAAAAGCAATGCCCATGAATTAAGATGGATATAGCCAATGCTAAGCTTGAAGAAATGTTGAACCAAATAATAATGAATAAGAACCCAATTAAAAAAAAAATGGTACCATTAGTAACATCAGAGTTTAAGAACCGACTCAACGACCTGCCTATGCATAATAAGCTTACAAGACAAAGAAGGCAAAGAACTGAATAAAATATTGCCATAAATATGATCATAATCATTAGCTCAAAATTTGTATCCTGTTTTTCTCTCCTCATAACAAGGAACATAAGTCAAAAGCCACATAATAAACCATGATACACTTAAATTATATTTGTGTCAATGTCAAATGTACAATAACTGAGTATGTGTTGTATAACAACTGAATATGTGTTGTATAATAACTGAACATATGTTGTATAATAACTGGATATGTTGTATAATAACTGAATGTGTTGTACAATAACTGAATATGTATTATATAATAACTGAATATGTGATGTATAACAACTGAACATGTGTTGTGTAGTAACTGAATATGTGAAATTTATAAAGACATGCTGTGTCATGCCAAAACAAAAGACAAAGACCAACAGCGAAGAAGACTGTAAAGAAAAAAAAATATTGTACAAAGTGATTGCATCAGAGGAGTAGGGAGAAGTATTGTATTGTGTTTCAAGATTGTAAATATAGGTGACAACTTGAAAAACAAAACAAGGGGCATGTGAGACAGAATATTAGAAGACCCCAAAAGAAAATCGTTCATGTGAATGTTTGTTAAAAGTGTAATTCGTTTTTTGATGTTGGTATGAGATAGTTAAATGACGAAAACATGTTGATAAGGTTCATTGTTACGAACAACTAAGTTTGCCCAAAGACGTCATAAATCTTTCCATATTTGATTTTAATATATATGTATAAATATTAGAATTATATGTGTTCCATAATAAAAGTAGGGGAGGATGATTAGGGATTGCTTCCCTAACAAGAAAGAACTATTTGATGGACGCATACGTGGATGTATATGAAAAAGGCGGTGTCGCGTCAAAGGATGCCAAAAACTGTTCACTCGCGTGTGTATGTTCGGGCTGAAAAGACATATTTAGGTAGTGTGAACATGGAACTTTCACCAAACTTTCATCAAGCATAAGTTCCACTAAGTGAAAAAGTGGAAAGGTTTTTAAGCATTTAGAATGGTGCTGAGAGGAATTATTTAATGTAAAGTATCGATGAAGTGTTAATAAAATAAAACATTGTGGTGAAGAAACATTGTGTGATTTTTCATTCCATCCGTTACCAAGCCCTGAGATCATAAAGATCTCATTAGCTTAAAGACACAGCGACGATAATAATTGCAAAAACAGCACCAGATGTTATCTACAGAAATTATTGAAATTAATGAGCGGTAGTGTAAATAAATAATAATAATAATAATAATAATAATAATAATAATAATAATAATAATAATAATAATAATAATAATAGTAATAATAATAATAATAATAATAATAATAATAATAATAATAATAATAATAATAATAATAATAATAATAATATTTGATGTTGCCCAAGCAGCAGAGCCACTGCAACCAGAACTTACAGAACTGGAAACGAGCACACTACTAATATGTGTAGGAGAAACTGGATCAGATTGATCTTTTTAAATGCCTCCCAGAGGAGGAATTCCCTAATCTACACACATTTGGAAGGTGTATTGTATCTATGTTTGGCTCAACTTATTGTTGTGAACAGTTTTTTTCCACAATAAATTTGACGAAAAATGTCTCCAGGTCTAGGTTGATAGACATGCACTTAGTTTCAGCATTGCGATTGAGTTGTTCTACCTTAGAGCCAATTATGTATACCATGTTTAATTAGTAAGAAAACTGGAAGGAATGAAAAACAAATAAACAAATATGTTACAACTAGCATTATAGTCTTACAGCAGTACGACTTCATTCTTTCACACATGCACAAAAGCTCTTGTACGTCGTGTTTCAAAGTTTGAACACAATATTGAGTTGAGATTTGTTATTCAAATAGTTCTAAAATATTTTTAAGACTAAATAGCAATGGAACTTAATTGCCTTATTTATTGTGAAAGAATGTTAATCACAAGGCAGCATAAGAACATCACATGCGTAGCATAGAGGAATGTTATAAATTTGCAAATTATGTCATTTGCCTAACCACAGTAGGTGACTAATAATTATTGTATGCAAAATATGCTCAATATAAACAAAATAGTTAATAGCAGTGTAGAAATTATTACTTCCGCACAGTAGAACAAAACCACCACTCAACGTGTTGTATACAAAACCACCTTTGTCACTCAGCAAGAGAATGTGAGGTGGATAAGGCAAGTGCTATTGCTACCTCCCCTCGTGTCCTGGTCTGTATTAGACTAAACTATAGAAATTATTCAAAGCTGCTGTTACATGAAACGCCACTAGAGCTCTCTCTAGTTGAAAGTAGGAAAATTAAACTAGAAGAAATTCTACCATATGTTCATCCTAACACCCATAAAGCATTCGTTCTCTAACAAAAGCATTATCTATGGTTTGTTTATACAGAGTGGAAGGGAAGTCATTACATTCCTTCTAATGTGTGCTTCATAGAAGCATTACAAACAAAAAAGTTGAATGGTATTTTGTTCTTTGATCAGCCGATTTCGAAAAAATAAATGGTTTAAGATCCAAATTGGATGTGTAATTTCACAAGAATGTACAAAGATAACAGTTTGTTACTTGTAAGATGTGTAGAGTAACTTATTTCTGACATCGCTTCAGCAGTAAATATGGGACATCACATAGGGTTTCGAAATAATTAATCACTTAAAAGGCGTGAAGGAATATTTCAAGCAGCTCTTTCATATGTGAGGTAAGGTGATAATGTTGCTTTGAGGTTGGTCAGGGAATTGACCGGGTTTGTGGATGTAAACATACCGGACAGTTTCACTTTCACCCTAATGTTTTGGGAGCTAACGCTTGTGATTGGCCTACACTGCACAGTAAACACAGAAGGACAAGGCAGGGTATGAGTTTGTTTTCAAGATGTACCATCACGCTGTTTGTTTATGTACTGAGGCAGGGAAAGTGACCACCCATACGATCTGCAGAGTTGCCAACTTGTTTTCAACAAAACTAAAATATCTCCATAGGAAAGAGAGAAAAACAGAAGATATAAAATCTATCACTGGTTTAAATTAATGTAATAACTTCCCTTCCACTTGGCATGCTTCCGAAACTCCCTTTTACCTTAAAAAATAAAAAAGGAAGAAATTTAAGAATAAACAACTTAAATGTATTATTATTTATTTATGCCAACAAACTTACTGTTGGTGTTTTTAAACACACAAGCCGTGTCACAATAGCTCAGTGGTAGAGCGTCCGCCCGGCAAGCGGAAGGTCTGTGGTTCAAATCCCAGTTGTGGCATTGAATTTTTAAGTTCCAGTTCTACCTCTTAAACTTAAATGTATGCTTATTATTTACTAATGCCAAAAAACTTACTGTTGGTGTTTGTAAATACACAAGCCATGTGTGGGCAATTCTACCTCTCTTTAATGTATGCTATTAATAAAGGAATTGAAAATAGTAATGATCTGCATTTATAAACCGTTTCCTCAATTTTGATATTGGCCGTATTGGAAGCAGGTGAGAACAAAATATCATTAGACAGTCAAACAAATAAAATGGCAAAATCAACTTTCCTCTGTTATTGATATGACCATCAATAAGTGTTGCCATTCTCGTTATCAGGCCATTGTGAACCAACCTTCACTCGCCGGTTCAGGACTAAAGTTTTGAATAATTTTTTTAAGTAGTGTCTTCATACAGCTAAGTATTTTCTACGATTTTATTTAACCTCCGTTTATACATTAACAGAAACTTATTAGCACACAATTTATTCCTATATTACACATAAATTACATTAACGATACAGATGGTCTGCATGGATATTCGCTGCTATTTCTGATTCCCACTTATCACCGTTGTTCAGCAATTTTTCTTTGTTGTACAACAATTCTTCGTGGGTTTCTGTTGAAAATTCAAAGTTAGGACCCTGGAGAGAAAGAAAAAAGAAGCATTAAAGGATTTACAGTAGTAGTAATACGTTAAGAGTATTTTCAGTTTTCCAAAACCAAGTACCTACACTCAAATTATCCATCTACAACTATTTCTATAAATCACTTTGCATTTCTAGTATCATAGCTTTCCCTGTCTATACCAATAAAAAGTAACTAAAATTTGAAATTTAAGGACTGATGTTACAGGAAGCTTGTATACTTGAGTATGAAGGGCTTAAAAGAAACATATGCATTTAATTTCTAACGAGTTAAAATATTAGGATTAGTCCAACATCCACCAAATTAGAGAGACAATTCTTAATGTGAGCTAAAACCTATTATGATTGGTCCACTATGGTTTCTTATGACCCAAAGTTTGGTCATGGAAATATATTAATCAGCTGCAATACTGTGAAGTCATAATATGGAAAAGCTTCAAATCATTAGACCACAATAAACTTCAACTACTGTAATCTATATTCAGCCTCAAAACTAGTGTGTGTGGTAGAATTTTGAAGATGTGATTCACTGGGAATTTGTTCCAAATTCAAGCAGCCAATGTGAATCTTTTTTCTTAACAATTGGAACAAGTTCATCAAATTTTGAGGCAGACATACCCAGCATTACAAGGGCTGTCTCAGAAGTACCCAACCTATCATATAGCTAGCAGTTGTTTCAAACAAATGAATACGGTAGAAAGTATCAACCTTATAAAGCTGAAATTTGACGATGCTACATTGTTTAGTATTTGTTTGGCAGCCATAAATAGTGAATCCTATCAGAAAATTTGTAAACATGGATAAAACTGGTCATTGTTATGTGATCAATACCTTAATTTGAAATAAGTCTTAGTCCAACTAATATTAAAGCTCTAGATTCTACTCTGGGGGAGCCTGTTCCTTCGGTTACAACAGCAAAATATTGGGTAACAGAGTTTAAGTGAGGTCATACAAATTGCCAAGATGAATATTGCAATAGCTGACCAAATAAGGTGACCACGCCAGAAATCGTACACAAACTCCATAAAATGGTATTGTATGACTGTCGACTGAAAGTGCGCAAAGTAGCAGACATTGTAGGATTTCAAATGGTGCTGTACATCGCATACTAATTGAACATTTGGACATGAGGAAGCTGTGCACAAGATGGGTGCTGTGTTTGCTCACAATGGAACAAAAACACTGAGGATGTTTCAGTCGAGTTTTTGGTGATGTTTCTCTGCTATACAGCTGAGTTTTCAATTGATTCATAACCATGGATGAAACATGAGTCCATCACTTCACACCTGAGACAAAGGAACAGTTGAAATAATGGATTGAAAGGGGAAGAATCGACTCCAAGGAAGACAAAGACAGCTCCATCGCAGGTAAGTCTTTTGGGATGCACACAGGATAATTTTTACTTTCTCGACTGGTAAGTAGAAGTATTGGATTCCACCCAAAAATTTGATGTTGAGATTTCACCGGAAATATATGTTTTGAGACCCCCGAATAAAAAAAAAGCATTTTTAGAAAAAGGTCTGTGTGTGTATCTGTCTGCGGACAGCATAACTCAAAAACAAAAAGTAGGTTAAAAACCAAAGTTGGTATTTAAGTTTAATGTCTTCCAAGGATGTGACACAAAGATTTTCAAGAAAATAGCCCCACCCTAAACTACTCTTTACATGGAAAATTCGGAGATATTCCTTATTATTTGTGTAAGTTTTGGAGAACTTATACTTTTGTCAAATGGAACATTGCTATTCATTTTGTATATGTTATAGCTTATTGAAATACCCCAAAAAACAACCTTGACATTTTCCCCCATTATGGTACAGTCTGGTTATATTTGATGATATTCCTCCATTAGGTTGCATTATTGTTGCCAACTGTTCGTAACATATAACCATGGTAAAGCTATGGCCATAGCTGGTGTTATTGCACCTGTTATGTTGTCACAGAAGTCCTTGTTTATGAACACCAACTGATAGATTTTAAAACAAGATTCTGTTTAGACGCTGTATTAATTAATTAGTCAATCTGTGGACATACTGCTCATGTTTGCGTGATTTTGTCTTGAATTCTTTTAGAGCAGTATATGCAGTTATAGTTACTGTTATTTTTGTGTGTAGCTACACTAGTGATTTTATCCAAAAGTTATTGCCCAACAAGATTTAACGAAGATGAGTAGGTTCATGTGTCGTGTGTTAACAATGTTCAAGCATTACAATCATTTGAAAATATGTTACTTTAACCTCGTGATATTTGAGATTAGAAATGCCTTTATTATGTACGTTGGCAGGGCTGCTTTTTGGGATTCCTTTGTCAGCTGTTTAGTGTAATTTTGGCCATGTTGAACTCTTGGGAACTGCCAATAAACTGTATCCACTATAACCGTGCAAAGAGAACACAATTTAAAAGCTTTAAAAGATTTGACAATCGCTCAAAGCCTACTGTATTCCTATATTCCTGTTGCATGTGCAACAAAACGAGCAATAAAATAATTTCTGCAAATGTTTATCTCAACTGACATGAAGAAGATAGAAGAATAAGAGTTTGTAAGAATCTTAGTAGAAGAGCAGAGAAAATCATGTGAGCGCAGTGCATCAGATTTTTTTTAACTCCAGAAAGAAAAAGCAATCAAAGGAGAGTATTATGTGAACTTGTTGCAGCATTTGAGTGATGTAATGAAGCAAAAATTGCTGCATTTAGTGATAAAGAAACTTATTTCATCAGGATATACATCAGTTCACACATCCTCTATTGCCATGGCCAAAATCAGTGAGTTAAAGCTTGTACTGCTTCCTTCTGCAGTTTATTCGCCAGATTTAGCTCCCTCTGTTTCCAAACTTGAAGAAATGACTTGGTGGTAAAAGATTTGCTAGCAAAGAAGAGGTGTAGTCTGCAGTTGATTGTTATTTTGAAGAGCTTCACGGTTCTCACTATAAACAGCGAATGAAAGCTACTGAGCATCATTGGGAAAAGTGTATCAAGTTGAAAGGAGACTATGTAGAGAAGTAAAGATGTTTTCCCCCCCAAAAATTGTTATTCTGGGACAGCCCTTGAAGTTAATAAAAAGTTATTTTGCAGCATGGCTTAATAAGCCACTAAACAATACCATCCCATACAATAAAAAATCGAGGATTTACCAGATCAATTGTAATAGTTGTGACAAAAGCTACATAGGGAAAACAAGGAGAAATTTGGATATAAGACTTAAGGAACACCAAAGAAACATAAAATTAAAACAAATTGAAAAGTCTGCTGTGGCACATCATTTTTGGACTGAAAACCACAACATCGGCCTTAATATAAAACTGTTAAAATCTATTAATTCACCAATAGAACTGAATATTTGGGAAAAAAATATACATCATCAAGAACAGTAATAAAGTTATTAATTTTGAAATACCAGCATTGAATGAAGTGTTAAAGGTCTGCGTCCTTAACACCAGATGGCAGCAGAATAGAGACAGCGGAAAAAAAAAAGGAACAAAAGGATAGCGTCAGTCACCCAACGGCTGATGATGGGATCCTGAAAACGTTTCCGCTTTAAAAAAGCAGTTTAGTAGTGAAGGTGAGTGTAAATAAGTGACTCAAAATAACCTCAAACATGAAGAATACTTCACTGTCAATAGTGCTTCTATTTTTAATATTCTTTACCTAAAGCTATTAGGCAATCATAGTCAACACAAAATCTTAAAGAAAAATCTAAAGTCATATAAGGAAATAATGAAACTATTAACAGCGAAGCAACAAGAATCTAAAGTAAAAACAAATTAGAAACTAAAATTAAAGAAATTGAAGCTATTAACAGTGAAGCAACAAGATTGTAAAGTAAGAACAATGAGTCAACTCGAAACTTAAGTCAGCAATTTGCACAAAAAACTTGCAACATTACTAAGATAAGTGAAGTTTTTAGTTTCTAATTTGTTCTTACTTTAGACTCTAAAGTCATTCTTATATACTCACTCCCCATATACTGTTTAGGAACTCTTTAATATCTCATCAACAGGTAAGTGTTACCTATATGGCAGATTATACATGATGGTGAACTGCCAATAAACTGTATCCACTATAACCGTGCAAAGAGAACACAATTTAAAAGCTTTAAAAGATTTGACAATCGCTCAAAGCCTACTGTATTCCTATATTCCTGTTGCATGTGCAACAAAACGAGCAATAAAATAATTTCTGCAAATGTTTATCTCAACTGACATGAAGAAGATAGAAGAATAAGAGTTTGTAAGAATCTTAGTAGAAGAGCAGAGAAAATCATGTGAGCGCAGTGCATCAGATTTTTTTTAACTCCAGAAAGAAAAAGCAATCAAAGGAGAGTATTATGTGAACTTGTTGCAGCATTTGAGTGATGTAATGAAGCAAAAATTGCTGCATTTAGTGATAAAGAAACTTATTTCATCAGGATATACATCAGTTCACACATCCTCTATTGCCATGGCCAAAATCAGTGAGTTAAAGCTTGTACTGCTTCCTTCTGCAGTTTATTCGCCAGATTTAGCTCCCTCTGTTTCCAAACTTGAAGAAATGACTTGGTGGTAAAAGATTTGCTAGCAAAGAAGAGGTGTAGTCTGCAGTTGATTGTTATTTTGAAGAGCTTCACGGTTCTCACTATAAACAGCGAATGAAAGCTACTGAGCATCATTGGGAAAAGTGTATCAAGTTGAAAGGAGACTATGTAGAGAAGTAAAGATGTTTTCCCCCCCAAAAATTGTTATTCTGGGACAGCCCTTGAAGTTAATAAAAACAGTTATTTTGCAGCATGGCTTAATAAGCCACTAAACAATACCATCCCATACAATAAAAAATCGAGGATTTACCAGATCAATTGTAATAGTTGTGACAAAAGCTACATAGGGAAAACAAGGAGAAATTTGGATATAAGACTTAAGGAACACCAAAGAAACATAAAATTAAAACAAATTGAAAAGTCTGCTGTGGCACATCATTTTTGGACTGAAAACCACAACATCGGCCTTAATATAAAACTGTTAAAATCTATTAATTCACCAATAGAACTGAATATTTGGGAAAAAAATATACATCATCAAGAACAGTAATAAAGTTATTAATTTTGAAATACCAGCATTGAATGAAGTGTTAAAGGTCTGCGTCCTTAACACCAGATGGCAGCAGAATAGAGACAGCGGAAAAAAAAAAGGAACAAAAGGATAGCGTCAGTCACCCAACGGCTGATGATGGGATCCTGAAAACGTTTCCGCTTTAAAAAAGCAGTTTAGTAGTGAAGGTGAGTGTAAATAAGTGACTCAAAATAACCTCAAACATGAAGAATACTTCACTGTCAATAGTGCTTCTATTTTTAATATTCTTTACCTAAAGCTATTAGGCAATCATAGTCAACACAAAATCTTAAAGAAAAATCTAAAGTCATATAAGGAAATAATGAAACTATTAACAGCGAAGCAACAAGAATCTAAAGTAAAAACAAATTAGAAACTAAAATTAAAGAAATTGAAGCTATTAACAGTGAAGCAACAAGATTGTAAAGTAAGAACAATGAGTCAACTCGAAACTTAAGTCAGCAATTTGCACAAAAAACTTGCAACATTACTAAGATAAGTGAAGTTTTTAGTTTCTAATTTGTTCTTACTTTAGACTCTAAAGTCATTCTTATATACTCACTCCCCATATACTGTTTAGGAACTCTTTAATATCTCATCAACAGGTAAGTGTTACCTATATGGCAGATTATACATGATGGTGAATTATAGCATGTTCTGTAGTTCACTCTTGCAATAGCGGTGACTTAAAATTTAAAGAAGAAAAAGCTTTTTCTTTCTTTCATACTAAGACAGAGGGAAATGATAGTATTATTGGTGGTGGGTGTTCTGTTAGCCATGATGCATGTTCCAGTTGTATGACGTGCAAGTTCTGCTCACAAAGTGACCAAACAAACAAAACATTGAAATGGATATCAACAAATTCTTGGCATCAAAAGCTGGTATCACTGCAGGATAACAAACCTTGCTGAAAGGTGACACAGGATTATAGAATCAAATGGTCCTTGCTCTGAAGGTTAGAATAATTTTCTGCAACATTTTGAGATAAAGTTTTGCTTAAAAACCAACATAACCAACATTACTCATGAGACATCATCTATCCTTGAGAGGAAACATAGATCTTATTTAAACTAATTTACAGTAAAAACATGCACCATTCTCATACAGATATCTGCTTACCTCAACAATAGCATCCACTGGACACGCTTCTTGACAAAAGCCACAATAAATACACTTTGTCATGTCAATATCGTATCTTGTAGTACGTCTGCTACCATCAGCTCTTTCTTCAGCTTCTATTGTAATGGCCTGTAACAAAAATGCATTTGCTTAGCTATTTGTCCATTGTTTATGACAAAGTTTTGCAAATATCTTATAGTTTTTTATACAAATAACATGATTTTTATAGTTACTTTAAAATAACATGAATTTCCTTTGCTCAGATTTTGATAATGCAAATGTTGTAGGCTTTGACGTGTAGCTGTATTATTGTACGGCCAGTGGTTCTCCGGCTTTGATGTTTCACAGCTGTGTGAGCTGGAGGGGGAAGGTTAACACTGCCAACATATAGTAATGAGTTTCGGAAAATGAATTCTCAAAGTTATCTTAGCAATGAAAGTATATTATACTTATTAAGTTTAAAACACTGAAATACAGGTTTTGGTTTTATTTTCATGCAACATCTTTGTTACACCACTATTTTGTTTGAATGTTGCCTTTACATCTGTTATGGGCAGTAGCTGTTATTATTGGCAATACTGGAAATGAGTAATGCACCGGATGTTAAAACTTTCTGCTAGCACCAATCAGCAGTCTCACTGCCAGACATGGCTTCCAAATGTAGCACCGTGTTGCCTACTCCGTTTTACAAGGACCATGTGGTTTCAATTGCTTTGGTGTTTGTGCAGTTTTGTTCTGGTAGGTAAATGGTATAACAATTGTCTCCATATTCTATTATTCTGTGATTATTTATATGCAAACTGTCCATGTAAATTTACGAAGTAGTGATGCAATCTGCAGATGTGTGAAATGTTTAAAATATGCGGTTTGAAATTCCCACTAAAGAACTGGCAACACTGTGTCATGAGGCCTTGAGAAATGTCAGAGCCGGAGATCCACTGGCCGTACAATAGTGGGAAATGCTTGTCCTGCACTGCGCTGTTTCTAACCAGTTCTGTTCCCTATCCATGTCCCAGCTTGGCACATAAAATCTGCTGTAGAGGGGCCAATACTTTGTGAGACCATGTGTATCGTTGTTATACTCTGTTAGTGGTGAATCTTCATGTGTGATTTCTAAGTAACAAACTCTTGTGGAGATGTGAGAAAGGTTCACATTGTAATTTTGTCAATGATATTTAGAATTTAAAATGTTTGGTACAGAAATTACGTGTAAAATAATAGGAATTCTTTTTTAGTAAAGCTTTTACTTTTGTGACCCGTGAGAGACTGCAGTTACTGAATGAATATGATTCAATTTACAGTGTCATACAACAAAAATAAAGAGGGGAAAAAAGTATGAGGTGAACAGATGTCATGGAGTTACAGTGAACTGCAGCAGATCAACAGGTTCCTCTGGTTTCAAGATTTACCCAAGGTTAGGTTAGGGTTAATTGTGTGTATATGAAGTGGTTTTAAATAATGGTATGACATTAGGAATTGTGCAGTAAAGCAGGGAAAGAGAGAGCTTTATAGTTTCCTAAATCTCAAGTTTAGAAGAACTAAAAATAGTTAATTTTGCAGATTACACTAGTACACTTGAGTTGGCACTTTCTTCTGTGCATGCACAATAGACTTAGAAAATGGAATACTTTGAGAGGTAGAATCAGGATTGAAAAATTCAATGCCATAGCCATTTGAACCACGGATCTTCTGCTTCACATGTGACCGCTCTAACCACTGAGCTACCATGGCAACTTGCCAGTGACATTAAATTCTCTAACAGATTTGTATTTTCCGGTAGACCACAAGGAATCTCACATCAGAGATAAGTACCCCAACTTTTTGTCCCGGGTTTAAATAACCTTTAGATGGTAATTATTATTCTTTGATTTTATGCCAACCAACTTACTGCTGTGTGTGGGCAACGTTTGAGAATCTTTACATTCACAATTATTATTTACCTGTATAACATTTCATTATTGTCTGTCTTCTTTTATTGCAGTGTAAAACATTTCATGACTACCAACTGTTCAGTGTTTTTCTGCTGTACAGTTGATACCTAATTTTGTGCATTAACGCCGCTTCCCAAGACAAGTAGAACACTACAGCAAGATCAATAACAATACTGATATAATTTGGAATGTCTACTTCTATGCTCACCTGAGCTGGACATATTGCTTCACATAGCTTACACGCAATACATCTTTCTTCTCCAGACGGGTACCTTCTCAATGCGTGCTCTCCACGGAATCGGGGGCTTAATGGTCCTTTTTCAAAGGGGTAATTAATTGTTGCTGGCTCCTTGAAGATCTGTGCCAAGGTAAGCCCAAGACCTTAAATGCAATAGCTTCCATCAATAACATACTTAACATTCCAGAATTATTAACATTTCACTGTTCCTGGCCATACTAACCTTTAAAAAGTTCAGTCCAAAACATAGTCACTGCAGCACGATCAGTAATATCCTTCCAAGCCATGCTCGGATCTTTCTCATTTACATACTTGTAGCAATTTCTCGTTTGACAAACAGCAGAAACGCGAGCCAACGGGCGTAAAATCTGTGGAGCTGATAGAAATAAGAATAAAATATAAGTAACATAACCTAATTATTTTCTGTTACACAATTAGTTACACGAATGTCCTCTCAAATTAGCACCATGTTACTTATCAAACAGTGATTTATTGATATACTTGCCTGATTTCGTTACTGAAAATATCTTAATCGCTGCCATTGCAGACATTACGACTTTCCGCAGACTACAAGTTCACGGACTCCTTCAACACTTCATTAGGCAATAAAGTAACAGTACTGCCAATATACACCAACCGTGCACTGCACCTACCTAACCAACTAATGTTCAATGTTGCCATAAGTATTTAATAAATTTTCACCCGATTTCTGTTCTGTGCCCGATTCATTTAAGCAGAAGTTGCTCAATGTTTGTATTAAAAATGTGTAATCACAGTGTGTAATTTACTTTGAAACTGGAAAGTTTTCTGGCGCCTGGAAGGATTCTAAATAACTAAAAATGTGCATTCTATAATTATCCTTATACCTTATTGCTGTGCAAGTAAAATAATTACTGTCGGATTTAAAATGCTATTGTATATAAAAGTTTCACGAACATTACAACTGGAGTGTCTGGTGAATATTTTCGTGCTTTCCAATTTCCTCTCGTTGATAAATCTACGAGTTATGATTCAGCATTGCAGAGGAAGTATGACAGTACCGTGGACGGCGCTCACAATTCACTTCTAGTCATTTTTATTGTATTGTATTATTATTTTTTGTTGTATTATTTTATTGTATAGTAGATCCTCGAAGATGCAGGTCCATACATTCATTCGTTCGTTGGTTTATTTTTTGGTTTGTTTATTTACTTATTTACTGTTTATTTGTTTATTCATCTGATGGTGGTGGTAGCGACGGTGACGGTAAGGGTGATGATGTTTTATATTTTATCAAGGAATACATTTGGCACACGTTATATTAATAATGATGTTCTCGTTAAGATAGAAAGGAAGGTGACGTCGAAGATGCATTTCATGATATTCAATCCATATTCAGGGCGTCACTCGAAAGTCAGCAGTAACATCCTTTAACGTCTTCAGCTACTACTGAGCACAGGAATTATGTTTTAATGATTAAGCTTACGTTGGTAAGTGAAGAATCCAACACTGGCATCGTCACTTCTGGTCCACTATTTAATCAAAACCTAATAACATTTACTGCATGTGTACTGATTCATTATCATCATCATAACAACAACAATAACCTTTTTTTATACATATACACAGGATGTTAATGAACTACACCGAAATATTTTCAAAGGATATGGATATGCCTTAAACAAGTAATTTGAGATAGACTTGCCATAAATCTTTCATTCAAATTTCGAAGTTACGGCTATAAGCACAGATTATCAGTTCCCAAAGTGCCAGTACGCCGCTGACTAAAATCAACCATTCAAATAACACTACTAGGTGTTCTGTGTAGAGTGCAGCACACGAAAAGGAAGGAGCGCTTTAGGACGCATCCACAGAACATGTACTATTCATATGCTGCAATTCATGATAAAAAGTAGTTTAAAGGGTGAAAGAGTAAAAGCATAAAAACATCTAAGACCTTACGTTAGTTTTATAGGAACTGCTCAAAATTGTGACCTGAATTTTCATGGGAAAACTGACAGCAGCCAAGGGACGAATGTCGTACCCTATTCAAGATTTCTGGTTGAGCCAAATATGGAAATGATAGAGGTATTAATGCTCTTCCTCAGATGGAATAAAAAAAAGAAAGCACAATTAGCAACTGCATGATAGAAAACGAATCCAGGACTTTGTAACTACAGTTGTTGACGTTACAAATTAAGCCACAAGAGCAATCAACCAAAGGTCTTCACAACGCAGGAAGGCAACTAGTCGTTATTCATTGTCGCACTGGCAAGTGATTAGTCCGAGATTTGAGAGATTTTTGTGTACTAAATCTTGAGAATGCTGATAACAAGCTGCTGAAAATCCATATTTCTATTCTGGAGCGGCAGTTATAAAGAAATTCTTAACCAAGTTTTGATCAGGCTTTGCTTTAACACCGACTTATCAGCGTCTGATATTAATATGTTTAACACTATATAACTGTGTTATGTTTAGTCGCGGACCATACATTGCCTATCTCAAATTACTTATATTAGTCAGATCTACAATCTCTCGAGTTATTTCGGTGTAGACCAGCTGTAGGTTTGTTGGCATAAATAAATTATAAGAAAATTGTTCATGTAAGAATCCACTGCTTGACGTTCTTCCACAAGATTTGGGATTCAACAAATAATTGTATCTCTTATTCCAGACAAACATAATCGACAGCTGCATCATTTGATTATATAAATTAGTCACCAAGTTTTTTTTAGTCTTAAAGCAATAATAATTATTCTGTTATAATTATTGAATACAAATTTCTTTTATTTTGAATAAAGCTTCAAATTACTGAAATTAACATCTGTATATGGGTGTGTGGGTGTCTGTGTGTGTATTAGACCTACAAGCTTTGGGAGCTTATAGATGACATTATTCTAAACACTTTTTATTAATGAAAGTGTTTGGCTGAGGTGCTTCGTTGAAGCGCTAGATGAGTTAATCTCAATATCTACTGCCTCCCACCCAGTTTAAGTAGTTACAGCAAAATCAACAATGCAAATTAGTATTGCATAGACACAATCTTAATCCAAAACACAAACAAAACACAAGCATCATTGTTTACAGCTAATCACATCTTTACTATTCAGAATTAGTTGTTGTTGTTGTTGTTGTTAGCTAATGCTGGATTTCTGACAATGAAGTCATTAATCCTCTTGCTCTCCAATATTTTTCACTGATGGATGGGGCACTAGAAGTGGCCGGGCATATTTGAAGGTGGTCTCGATCCATTTCCTCTTGCAGATCACATAGAGGACAGAGTGGTGAAGAATGTATCCCAATTCTGTTTAAATGTTTTGCCAGACAATCATGTCCTGTAATCAACCTGAAGGTTGCAACTGCTGTTTTTCGAGGATACTCAGGAATTACTGTTTGAATGTTTGGTAGTTCCCATCTTTTATTTTTTGATTTTTCATAGTAATATTTTTCAATATTGGGGTAATTGTCTCTGATGTGAGACTGCCTTTGTGGTTTACCAGGAGAAATACGAACTGGCTTGAGAATTTAATGCCATTCTGGCAGTTTGTCACAATAGCTCAGTGGTTAGAGCGTCCGCCCAGCAAGCGGAAGGTCTGTGGTTCAAATCCCAGTTGTGGCATTGAATTTTTAAGTTCCAGTTCTACCTCTTAAATTTTTCAATAATTTTTTTGAATTCAGAGTTGACTAATCTTTTAGCTCCATAAAATGGTAAATTAACTATAGATTTTTTGTACACCGCTGGTACCCTTTTTTGCAAGAAAATCAGCTTTCTCATTACCACTCAGTCCACAGTGAGCTGGTATCCATTGGAAGACTAGGTGTTTTTGAAGTGCTGTTAGATGGCTAAGCATCTTCCAACATTCTATAATTGTTTGGTTTTTTGGTGACAACTTGGAAGTAATTGCTATAATTGCTGCCCTGGAATCTGAGAGAATAACTGCTTGATGAAAATGTGAAATTCTGTACAAAAGATTTTGTAGGGCCATTCGAATTGCTTCAATTTCTCCATCAAAGTTAGTAGTTCCATAACTTAAAGATTTGCAATAGGAAAAGAGGTGACATGTGACTCCAGCACCTGCTCCATCTTGGTTTGATATCAATGATCCATCAGTATAAATATGGAGCCATTCATGTTCTGGAAATCTAGTATGGATTGTCTCTAATGCCAATAATTTTAGAACACTAGTTGGAGTATCACTTTTCTTAACTTCTTCTGTCAGGTGTAAATAATATGTGATGTCTAATGTTTGTGTTGGATTGACTTTAGATATGAAGTTTTCCTTTGAATTAGGAAGGTGTACATTCTTCTTGATGTCTTGAATTTTTTGGAAAGAAAGCTCTCCTGAGTCTTTAGTGTATGTGTAAAATTCCTCTTGTGCCATGTATTGCATGGGAGTATGATCAACTTTTTGTGTTAAATAAGAGCTGCTTTTTCTATTTCATATTCAATGGGATATTGGTTGGTTAGTATTTCCATAGCTGCTATTGGTGTGGTTTTGATAGCACCTGTAATTAATCTCAGACTTTGGTTTGAGATATTTGAATTTTTTTTGTGTTTGCTGTTACAAGAACTTCGCTGCAGTAAGTAAATAATGGCTTTATATATACATTGTATGTTGTGTTAAGAGTTGCTCTGGAACATCCCCACTGCATTCCTGTTAGATGTTTTAACAGTGAAAGATGCCTTTCTGCTCTTTGTATTACATTTTCTATTTGTTTGGTCCATGTAAGTTTAGTATCAAATGTAACTCCTAAATACTTTGCTTCCTTTGTTTCTGGTAATTGTTGACCCTCAAAATTTAGTTTTATTTTTAGTGGCTTTTTTCTTAGTGAAAAGATTTGGTAGTTTGATTTTGTTGTATTAACAGTCATTAAATTTTCTTTGGTCCACCTTTGTAATTTGTTGCATGGTTTTTTCTAGTTCTGTACTTTTGCTTTTTGGTTTTGAAGTCCACATTACTAAGTCATCAGCAAATAGTGCACACTTCACACCTGATTCTTGTATTTGTTGTGGCAGATCGTTAATAAATATATTAAAAAGTGTTGTGCTTAGCACTGCGCCTTGTGGTAAGCCACGGTGTACTTTTTTGTATTTAGATATGTTTCTTCCATATCTGGTTGCAATAAAGCGTTGTGTGAGGAAATGACATAGCCATGAAAACATTGGACCTTGTATCCCTATTTTTTTTACTTTCTTTAGTAGTTTTGTTCTGCATATAGAATCATATGCTTTTTGGAAGTCAAATTGGTTCTCGAGAAGTAGTCCCCGCCCGGAGATCCGAATGGGGGACTATTTTAACTCCGGAACATTTTACCCCTCGAGTCATAAGCAACGAGCTTTTAAACCAGGGAAATGACTTGTGTCTTTGCAAGAGTACGGCAGAATAGGGCACGTCGATGTACTCTTTGTGTTAATCACAATGGGCGTGCATTCCAACATTTACTTTGAATAGTAAAGCTGTTGTTAACTGTAAACAATGAGATGTTTGTGTTTTGTTTTTGTGTTATTTGTTTCTTTGATTAAGATTGTGTGCCTTACTAAGATAAATGTAATACTAATTTGCATTGTTGATTTTGCCGTAAATACTTAAACTGGGCGTGAGACAGTAGGTAACGACATTAACTCATCTAGTGCTTAAACAAAGCACCTCAGAAAAAATTTTCCTTAATCAAAAGTATTTAAAATAATGTTACCTATCACCTCCCAAAGTTTGTCAGTCTAATTTTGGGACATTCTGTATATATACATGTATATATTACTGCTCATTAATTTCAATATACCCAATAATTGACATCTAGTTCTCTGTAGATAAGGTCTAATACCATGGTTGTAGTTGAGAAGCAAAGGAACAGTACAACTGTTGTAAACATGTCAACATTTTTTGTTTGTGTTCATCTAGATACAATATTGTCCAAAAACAATGTTGTGTACATAAACATTATTTACCTATCTGATATGTATGTTTGCCTATTTGACGACTAAAGCCGCACTTGGTGCACCTGTGTTGTTTCCTATAGTGTTGTGATGTCTGCAGTGAACTTCAAACATTGCTAAGATCCATAACATTTGGTTCCTGCATTTCAGTTCTTTAGTGACAGTTGAAGTGCGCACATCGCTAGTATGGCTCTACAAATAGAGATATCCATAGAAAAACATGCTGCAATAGTAGCACTTGGACAAGCAGGTTTATCAATTCACCAAATTGCGAAACAGTATTGTGTGTTTATAGGGAGCGTGCAATACACCCTTCACTGCCAGAAGACAATAAGTAGCAATAAGGACATACCAGGACCAGGACAATCTCTTAAAACAACTAAAGGTGATGATAAATTTATCAGAATTACCAGTAAGAGAAATATATTCAAAACAGCACCCCAAATTCCTGCAGAATTGGTAGAAATGAAGAAGACAAAAATATCTGTTGCAACAGTAAAAAGGAGACTGATTAAAGCCGACTTGAAAGGATGTGTCACAGCAAGAAAACCCCTTCTAAAGCCCATAAATAAAAAGAAGGCACTTGGATGGGCTAGAAAACATTGTAATTGGACATCTGAAGAGTGGGCAAAGGTGTTATTCACCAAGAAATTGAAGTTCAAGATTTTTTGAACTGGAAGGAGAATAATTGTTCACGGATTTGTGGGAGAAAAGGTAGAGCAGCAGTGTGTTGTACCTACAGTTAAACACGGTGGAGGTTCTACTATGGTTTGGGGATGTTTTGCTGGAGATAGAGTTGGAGACATTGTGAAAATGGAAGGATGTACCACTGCATACTTCTCTATCATACAATACCACGTGGATTGCACTTAATAGGGAAAGGGTTCACCTTACAACAGGATAATGATCCAAAACATCAGTCAGCATTCTGTAAGAACTACATTGCATCAAAGGAAACACAGAAAGTACTGAAAGATATGGTGTGGCCGTCCCAAAGCCCCTTGTATTCCCATTGAAATGGTCTGGGATGAAGTGGACAGATGTTTCAGGGAAGTTAATATATCCAGCAAGGAACATCTCTGGAATATTGTTAAGGATGTATGGAATCATTATTGATTCAAAATACGTACAAAAATTGTTTGACTGCATGTCTCAAGTTTCGCAGGCTGTCATTAAATTCAAAGGATACTTTGATGGAAGTAAAATATAATGATTGTGATTGTATTATATATGTATAAGTTAATATAATTATATTTTTTGAGAAATAAAGTTTGATATGTGTTTAAATCTGAAATACCAGGGTGTATTGAAATCAATGAGCAGTAGTGTATATATAATTTTTGAATTTGCTTTTTAAAAGTTGCTTTATGTTGGATATTTTTTTATTTCCAAAGGTAAATTATTATAGATTTTGATAACTTGATAATAAAAACTATGGGCGGTGGCCATGAGCGTCGGCAGACATTTTTCCGGGGGGGGGGGGGGGGGGGGGCACATGTTTGAAATTTGCAATCAGATAATATTAATTCATTATTTTATTGTCAAAATTTATAATGTTTGTTGCATATGACCATATTAATTTGTGCTAAATAAAACTTGATCTTTTAAAATAGTAGTTTAATAGTCAGTAATTGATTGCACATTAAGTTGACCAACTTCCAGGGGGGCCGCAGCCCCCCCCCCCCTTCGTGACGCCCATGGCGGCGGCATGGTCTAGCATTTAGAGCGTTCGCCTACCGCATAGGCAACCCAGGTTCGATCCCAGGAACCTGATGTGGTATTCACGGTGGATGAAGTGGCATCAGGGTGGGTTTCCTCCAGATTCTCCAAATTCCTCTGCCATTCATTCCACCAATTGCTCCATTATCACCTTTCCATTCATTGATTTTGCCTGCATTTAATATCATCCTCTTCCTCGCTATCATATCTGGTGCTTGGCTGACCACCTGCTTCCAGGTCTTGACTCTGTCTGGTACCTGTGCTCCCAACAGGCGTCTGACCTTAGGCACTGGCTTGTAAGTCCTAGGGTATAAGTAAGTTCTACATAAGGGAAGTGTAATCAAGTAAAGAAAAGAAATAAACATTTGCAAATATGGTTTCATAACACATTTCATTGTAGATGCATAAGGGATACAGGTAATCAAATCAATAGCTCTTTCCACAACATAGTGAGAAACAACTGAATAGCAGCAGCTCTAACAAAATCTTATGTATTACATTCAGATGACTTTCTCTAGTCACTTTTGCACCAACTATTCTTACAAAAGGTTTTTTCTATCTAATTTTTGTTAATTGAGATAAACTTGCACTACATATTTTGTTGTATGCATAGTAAAGATTCAGTAGACTAAAGCAATACTTTTTTCAAAGGTGGTTTACCATGTGACGGCTTTGAAATTCTATAATTCTTGCTTGACCACGAAAGAACAAATAATCACTTCCCATTTGATAAAGGTGTAAGTATAAATGCATTTTCACATAAATTGTGTGTTTTAACAAGATGAACACTTTTTGTTTAGTAATATTTTGTGTACCTCTTACAGTTTACCAGTTATACAAAAGTCATTCAGGATGATGAGAACTTCAGAGACTTTTCCCACAAAATTCAACGTATATATTTCATTAATCACTTTCATGTGCTCAGCTGAAATATTAAGTTTGGTGTACAACTTAAAGCTTTCACACCAAACATTACAAATTATGGTTTCATGGCTGAACACACATGAAGCCATAATTAGTCATCAAATTTGGTATTTAACCAACTATTTGCTTTTACTTTCTCTGCTACATACAGTAAGTAGGGAGAACTATTGTATTCCACCCAAACAGTTAATATTGAGATTTCAACAAAAATACATGTTTTGGAACCTTCTGAATATTAAAAAGGCATTTTAGAAAAAGCGTTGTGTAGTATATTAACTCAAAAATGAAAAGCTGGTTAAACGCCAAACTTGGTATTCAAGTTCAGCATGTTCCAAGAATGCAACATGAAGATTTTCTAAGAGAATCCCTCAATCCCAGACTATCATTTACATGAAACATTTCCAAAATGTTTGATTTTATCAAAAATGGCACAAACAATGTTTATTAAAATACCATATGATTAAAATATTTTGATGACATGAAATGTATATGTTGAGTTTTCTGTGAATATTCTCCGAAGTTCTCTTCATTGTGAATCACTTTTCTATAACTGGTAAACTGTAAGAGATACACAAAATTTTACTGCACAATGTAGCTTTCATCAAAACACACAATATATCTCTAATGCATTCTTTCAAAGATTCCTTCATCCACTTCAAAGATGTGTCACTTCAAGTTCACAGCAGCAAAGCAGCTCCTTCATTTCAGTAGTCAACCGACAAGATACCCATCTTGCAGCCACTTTCCGGTACTTCAACTCATCATGGACAATGTGGTGAGCAGAACCATGGGTGACCTGTAATTGCACTGCTGTGTCATCGATGGTGACCCATCTATCTTGTAGAATCATCTCTTCTGTCGCTGCAATCGCCTCAGCCGTCACTACATAATGTGCATCTGCCAAACTTATGCTGCTGCAAATTTTGTACACCATTTATACACCTGAGTCTGCAATAGACATGCAGTCCCATACTGCTTCAACACGTGTAAATGGATTTCTATTGGTTTCATGGCTTCACTATGTAGGAAACAGATCACTCCACACTGCTCTTCTTTAGTGCACTCCAACAGAGGGGCTGCATATTGGAAACTCCCATATTGTGCTGCTGGGTCACTTGGGGTTGCAGGAGCCATACCAATTGATGGTGGGAAAGTCCATGCACTTGCATACTGGGTCTGATCGTAATAAGAGAAGTTTCGATTTCCTATAGTAGTTTTCCAGTTTTCATTTGACTCACCCTCATATAAGAATGAATGAAGATAGATTGGTGAAAAATATTTTTATAGGGAAAGTAGATGGAATAAAAAGGAAGGGACGACCAAGAACAAGGTGGAGCAATGTAGTAGAAGAATTGAGAAAGCTTAAAATTAAAGGATGGAAGAAAAAAGCTCAAGGTAGAAATGATTGAGTTGATGTTATGAAGGAAGCTAAGGTCCTCAGAGGACCGTGACACCCAGGAGTAAGTAAGAACTTTTGGTTTAGATTCAGCAGGTGTCAAAATGTATATTACCAGTGAAATCTCAGTATAACATCTTTGATGGAATACAATACTTTCTCTAGTTACTTTAGGTAAATAGTGAATTATAACTGGAACATTCTCTAGAATGTAGGTACCTATTTGGTGTTTTTGTTCCTCTTCTCCATGTAGAAAAGTGCCTCTTGTTGAATGTTGCCCTTCCTGTAACAAACTCATAAGGATGTTGGTGCCTCTGCTTTAGCCAAGCAAACATTCACTTGTGTCTGTACAGGCGCAGCTAATATCTGACAGAGATATTAATGAGTACTTTGGAAACATTTATCAACACCCACTTTGGAAAGTGGTTATGTTTTAGAATTATCATATTCAGCAGAAAATGTGATCCAAATTTCAATGGCAAAAACTTAGCTTATGGCTGTAACCCAAAGGTTTATGGTAATTTTCTATTTTGGGTGAATAACTACAATAATTCCACTCGGAAGTTTTCTACAAGGTATTAGGATATAAGTGTGTAGTGTTTAACAGAGACTTGTTGACGTTAAACTCAAACATACCTTCCTCTACCATTTTCCTTTATAGTATATTGTTACATAAAAAATAAAATTGATTAAATGTTACTACTCCTTTATCATTTAGTTCTGTAATTAACATAGAGAGGTAGAGACTTATAGGACAAGATATTTGTATATTTTCAATTTGCTGTTAAAATGAGTCAGCTGATATATAACAAACACAGAGACTAGGACTGCACTTTCACTCGTCATAGACGTGAACACATACAGTAAACTAAACATGCAGTCCTACTGTGTTACAGATAATGTATTCAATTATCTCCTTTATCTTTCATGATACATGAATTTGTTTTTGCACTTCTTTATTCATCATCTATCAGAGAAAATTTGCAACTCATACCTCATATCTTGTGTAGAGTGATATATAAACATATGTGAGTCAGTTTACTGTCATTAATCAGTCACATTTTAATGAAACAGGACATGTTTCAAGGATTTAATTGCTCTCATGGTATGTTGAGTAATATGGCAGGTATCATGAACTAGAGACCGCCTCTGTAGTACAGTTGGTAGCGTGCTTGTCTCTGGCGCAGAGGAACCAGGTTCGATCCCCGGTACCCCGCACCCAGGTCAAGAAGGCTGCATAACTGATGGGAGGGCTCGGGACGCTGACCACGTACTACCTTCCAGTACTGCACCCCATCAATGATGCCTGTAGTGGGCAGCGGCTGGATGGCAAGCCTTGGCCCTTCATGGGCTGTTGCGCTGGGGTTTACTTTTTATCACCAGCTAGATGCACAGTAGACTTACGTGCTGATGTGAGCTGGTGTACAAGTCACTAGCAGCTTGCTCTGATGGAAATGACAGTGATAGTATAGCTCGTAGAATCATTTTACAACATGTATCTTCAGTAACAGTATATCTTTTGGAATCAAAATGTTGTTGTTGTTGTTGTTTTCTAGTGCCTTGTATCTGGCAATGAAGCCATTAGCATTCGTGCTTTCCAATACTTTTGAACTGTAGTTTCTTCTGATCTTAATGCTTCACAGGTCTTCAAGTGGTCTTCGTTCATTTCTGCTGGATCGTTACACAGGACACATATTGGTGAGGCTGAGATACCTATTCTGTAGAGATGACTTGCTAAGCAGTCGTGATTTGTCAATAGTCGGAAGGCTGCAGCCGCTGTTTTCCTTGGTCTCTGGGGGATTATATCTGGGTTGGAAAGTAGTGTAATCCATTTTTTATCTTTGGCATTTGTTTCTATTTCTTGTAGGTATGAATGACAAAAATTTTTAATGATCAAGTGTTTTATTGAGGAATATGAGAATTTGAATTTAGATTTTTGTTTTATTGTTGTGCCTTTCTTTGCAAGTGAGTCTGCAGCTTCATTCCCCATGACTCCACAGTGTGCTGGAATCCATTGGAGATGAACAGTCTTATTAACTTTTTGGAGTTGTGTTAACATTTTGTAGCATTCTGTAATTTTTATTGACTTCTTTGTAGTATTTGAACATATTCCCTGAATTGCATCTTTAGAATCTGAAAGAATTACTGCCTTGTTAAATTTATTTAAGGGAAGATTTAATAATTGTCGGAGAGCAATGTGTATAGCCTCTATTTCTCCATCATAATTTGTTGTGTCTCTGCCAACAGAATGATAAAAGGAAAAATGTGAACATGTAACTCCAGCTCCAGTAAGGTTTTCCTTGGAGGATCCATCAGTATTGTAACAAATTTACCAAATCTTTTTTATTTTCTCAAGCTTCATGTACAGCCACACTACTAGTTTCTGTCTCTTAATCTTTCCAAACTCTCACACCATACTAGTTTCTGTCTCTTCATCTACAACAACTCAAACTGTCTCCATGGCAACCTCCTTGAAAATCAAAGAGTCTTAATGACATGGAGAAGCCATGTCACACTGCTCCCTCCTCAGAGCTGGTCGTCCCGACCAGCACTATCACTGCGGCATCTCCCTTGCGCCCCGGTGGATTAACCCATCGAACCTCTTCTCCTGGTGGTCCACGAGGGCCTGGTGGTCCTGGTATACCTTGAGGTCCTGGGTTTCCATCTCTTCCAGGCATACCTTTAGTTCCAGGTTCACCATCTTTTCCCGACAATCCTGGAGGTCCAGTCATGCCTTTGTCTCCTGGAGGTCCCTGAGGTCCAGGTAACCCTTGTAGACCAATGAGACCACGGTGTCCTTTTGCACCCTTTGGACCTTCTTCTCCTCTATCACCCTTACCTCCCTCTGGCCCTGGAGGTCCTGGCTTTCCTCTAGCTCCCTGTGGCCCTTCTACACCCTGTGGTCCAGTTTCTCCTCGAAGACCCCGTTCTCCTGCTGGTCCTGGAGGTCCATTTGGACCAGGTGGCCCTGGAAGACCTGGTGCCCCTGGAGTTCCCGGAGGTCCTGAAGGTCCTACAGGTCCCTTATCTCCCGGTCTTCCTGCAATACCAGGTGTTCCTGCTTTACCTGGTGCTCCCTCTGGTCCCTGTTCTCCAATTGGTCCCGGTGGTCCTAGAGGTCCTGCAATACCTTGTGGTCCTGGAGGTCCTTCACTGCCTGGCTTCCCTGGTGGACCTGTCTCACCTTGTGCACCTCTCTGACCTCTGAGGCCAGCAGGTCCTGTTGGGCCGGGTAATCCTGGAAGTCCTCTGTCTCCTGGAGGGCCCTGTGGACCAGGTTGTCCTGTAGCTCCATGTTGTCCTTGAGAGCCTGAGTCACCCTTAGGTCCTTCAGGTCCTGGTGCACCAGCTTGTCCTGGAGGTCCTGGATTGCCCTGTTCACCTTTCATTCCTGGGAATCCACGTTCACCCTTCATTCCAGGCAAGCCTACCAGACCCTGAGGGCCAGGGAATCCTTGTAAACCTTGAGGGCCAGTAGGACCTCGCTCTCCAGGGGGCACGATCCTAGGTATCGCTGTTGGATAGTGTCCCTTGGTCCAGGTAGGACGATGTATGCCATCCTGCTTCGAAATTCTGCAACAGTACCGCCGGTCTTGACGGTCCCTCGTCCAGTTGCCCTTCTTCCTGGTGTGTTGACGGGCCATCCTGCGCACTTTGAAACGGCTCACTGGGTACCATGTCCGCCGACCTCTCTGGCGCACCTTCGCAGCCACCTTGCTTCCGATGGGTCCGGCAACAAACCCCACCACATCCGCGCGAGTCGCGTCCACCGCTGCACTCGTGTTCACTCGTGCTCGGCACGGCCTCTCCTGTATCCTGCCGTCCACGATGATGTCCACCATTCTTCCGTTCACGGCACTATGCGTCAGGTGATTGGATGGCCCCGACGGTCCCCCCATGTCACACGCCAAGTCGGTTCTCGCGTGTTGCTCGTTTGCTTGTGCGCTTCCCTGCTGATCGTCCGAAACGGGCGCAACTGTCGCCTCGGCCACTAGGTGCTCCCTCCCCGGCTCCGCGCTATTCCGTCTGCCCCTGGCATCCAGTACTTTGACGCTCTCGTCAACTCTTACTACCAGGGCGCCAAGACGTTCCCCGTCGTCCTCCACGACGTCCACGTGCTGGCAGAGGTCTTCCACCTTTTCGCCGAGTTGTTCCACGTCTTCCGTCACGCCAATCCGTTCGCCGAGTTGTTCTACGTCTTCCGTCACGCCAATCCGTTCGCCGAGTTGTTCCACGTCTTCCGTCACGCCAATCCGTTCGCCGAGTTGTTCCACGTTTTCCCTCATATCATCCGAAACGGGCGCAACTGTCGCCTCGGCCACTAGGTGCTCCCTCCCCGGCTCCGCGCTATTCCGTCTGCCCCTGGCATCCAGTACTTTGACGCTCTCGTCAACTCTTACTACCAGGGCGCCAAGACGTTCCCCGTCGTCCTCCACGACGTCCACGTGCTGGCAGAGGTCTTCCACCTTTTCGCCGAGTTCTTCCACGCCTTCCGTCACGCCAGCCAGTTGCCCGTCAATTTTCGCCGATAGCTCCGTCTTTATCTTTTTCAGCTCGGCAGCGAGGTTGTCGTTTCTCGTTTCCATTTTGGCAAATAATTCCTTCATCATTGCCATCATCTTGGTTTCCGAATCTCCCTCCATCCCACTTCCTGACACCAAATGTAACAAATTTACCAACTCTTTTTTATTTTCTCAAGCTTCATGTACAGCCACACTACTAGTTTCTGTCTCTTAATCTTTCCAAACTCTCACACCATACTAGTTTCTGTCTCTTCATCTACAACAACTCAAACTGTCTCCATGGCAACCTCCTTGAAAATCAAAGAGTCTTAATGACATGGAGAAGCCATGTCACAGTATATATGTGCAGCCATTCTTCTGTGGGATACCTAGTATTGATTGTTTCCAGAGCTAGAAGTTTTTGTATTTCTTTTGGTGTGTCTGATTTACTTATTTCCTCTATTAATTCCAAACTGAAGGTAGGTTGTAATAATTCCAATGGATTTTCTCTTATAAGTAGATTTTCTCTGGTGTTAGGAATGTTCAATTTGGATTTAATCTGTGTTACCTTTTCTAGGAAACTACTATGAGTTTTAAGGATTGAAGGGGGGAAGTTCTCTTCTGTCCATTTAGAGTTTGGCAGTCGTAACATTTTCTCGTGTTGGAGCAATGCTTGTTCTTCTATTTTTGTTGTTATTGATGGGGTCCGTGTTAAGGCAAGCATGGTATCAATAGGTGTGGATTTAACTGCTCCAGTGATTAGGCGAAGAGCCTGATTTTGTATTTGTTCAAGTTTATTGATGTTAGCATTTGCTGCTGTTATTAAAGCTTCAGAACAGTACAAGAGGTTTGGTTTAACATACATTTTGTATGTTGTGTTAAGGACTCTCCTTGAGCAGCCCCATTTAGCACCAGCTAACCTTTTCAGGATTTGCAGTTTCTTTTCAACCTTTTCTGAGATGTTTGTTATATGTTTTTTCCAACTTAGCTTTCTGTCGAAAGAGATGCCTAAGTATTTGGCATCATCAACTGCTTTGAGTGGTTTACTATTATAATTTATGTTAATATTAACTGGTTTGTATTTTAGTGTAAATAATTCATAATTTGTTTTTTCCACATTGATAGTCATGAGGTTTTTGGAGCTCCATTCATGTACTTTGTTTAGGGCTGTTTCTATTCTGTCTTTAATTAATTCAGGTTTTTTTGGAGAGCCTGAAGTCCAAATGACTACATCGTCAGCAAATAAAGCAATTTTGGTTTCTAAAGTTTTTATTATTGATGGAAGGTCATTTATATATATGTTAAAGAGTGTTGTGCTCAGAACAGCACCTTGTGGAAGTCCTCGGTGTGTTTGTTTATATTTGGAAATGTATGTATTATATTTTGTGGCACAAAATCTTTGTGAAATAAACTGAGTTATCCATTTAAGCATGTTACTTTTCACACCTATTGATTGCAACTTCTCAATTAATTTGTTTCTCCAGACTGAGTCATAAGCTGATTTAAAATCAATGAATACTACTAAGGTATCCTCCTTTCTATTCCCCTCCGAAGGAGTGTCGCCTTGCCGTGGCGGAGGGGCTCAGTACCCGAACCAGACGGCCTGCTACGTGTGTCTTTGTGACCACTGGTAGGCAAGAGGTGAGGGGAAGCTAAGAACATTCCAAACGGGTAGATGAGGCTCGGTAGTCTTGGTCGACAACTCATCTAGGAGAAGAGGACTCCGAAATCAAACTCCCCCAGGGGAACCTACCACGGTAGGTCCGGGTTTGGCGCCCCCGGGGCCCCGAGCTGCGCACAATCATTTCACCCCCTCCACCTTCATTAACTGTGCCACGTGCGTTTTATGTTGCTTTTTTATATCACCCTCTTCCTCTTCTAGGTTTATTCTGATTATTAGTTTGTAAGTTCCTAGATTTATAACTCCTGTCTCACCAGCAGGGATCTTTCCTATCTCCGTGGTCCTGTCCCACGGTTTTCGGCGCGGCCCCCGACTTGTGTGCTCTTCGGAGGTCTCAGGCGCGAAGGTTGTGCGGACCCTTCACACTGCCCCCATGTGTAGCCTTAGGTGCGGAGCCCGTCCACACGTCATGTACACCCACGTAGCTCCGAGAGGGCACGGCCGGTGTTAATTTCACGACGGCCGTGTGCCGTCGGGTTAGTATCACCGGCCGGACGTGTTACCGCTGACGGAGCCCCGGTGTAATCAACCCGAAGTCCCCTGAATCCACGCTGACTCCGTTGAGGCAGCGTGTGCTAAAGCGGGGAGCCACAGGCGGTTATTCCTGTGGTGGGGGCATAAAACCGGGGTGTCACGTGGTGAACGGTTTACCCATGCGGACAAGCAGTGGAGATCGGAGGGTAGCTCCTCTGAAGTACGCCTTGAGGTCAGTCATGGAGGGGTCTCCATGGCGGCACAAACCGTGGAGATTTTGGTGTCTTTCTTTCTTTGACCCCCGGATGGCAGGCTGACGCCGACGGTTCCGGATGGGGGTCCAATTTCATTATGCAACCGCGCAAACCCTCCCTCTACGACAGTTTTCTTGTGATGACCTTGGCATGTGAACGGAAGACAATGAAGGATATAAGTCCGTTTTATATTAAAAAAGAAATAGACCGAATTTGTGGACCGGTAAAGAATGCGGCATGGTTAAGAGACGGTACGCTATTGATAGAGGTCCTTACGGCAGATCAATCACAGAAGTTGCTGAAGGCGACTTTGTTGGGCTCCTACCCCATTCGGGTAGCCCCACACAAATCGTTGAACACCTGCAGGGGAGTAGTAACGACCTCCAGTCTGGACGATCTGTCGAATGACGAAATAGTAACGTGTCTGTCAGATCAGCGCGTGTGTCAGGCGTACCGTCTGACGCGAAAACAGGATGGGAAGGAGTTGGCTTTTCGCACGGTTTTCCTTACATTTAAGGGAACTAAACTGCCAGAATACATCTACTGCGGCTACGAGCGTGCCGCAGTACGGCAGTATGTGCCAAATCCTATGCGGTGCTTCCAGTGCCAGAAGTTCGGCCATACGAAGACATCGTGCACCCATCCTGCTGTCTGTGAGCGTTGTGGCTTGTCAGCACATGAGGGCACGGCGTGTACCCGTGATCCTCAATGTGTTAACTGTGGAGCGAGTCATCCATCTAGCTCGCGTCAGTGTGCGAAGTTTCTGGATGAAAAATGTATACAGGAGCTACGCGTGAAAGAACATCTTACGTTTCCAGAAGCGCGTCGTCGCTTTGAGCAGCTGCAACCTGCGACCACCACAGGCTATGCCTTGGCTGCCCGACGCGCTCCTGTCAACACCATAGCGATTCAGCATGTCCCTGTATCAGATGCTTCCACACAGACAGACCTACCAGCGAGTATCGTTCCACTGTCTCGTACCACACCTGCACCAGCTACAACATCTACAGGCGTGCAGACACCAGCTCAAAAGGCGTCCACAAGCCGTAGCCAACCTGTTGAAAGTCATTCTTCTAGGCCTACTATTCGCGCCAGCAGCCGCACATCCTCAATGAAGTCCCGCTCCCGTTCCGCGAGCCGCAGGGGATCTTCAGACTCACGAACATCCGAGGAGTCAGCAGAGGATGGCGAAATTAATCTCCCCCGTCCGAAGTCGGTTAAGGTAAAAATGAAGAAGAAAAAGATGAAGACCAATCACTAGCCTCTTCTTTACCATGGAAATAATCCAGTGGAATGTTAATGGGTTCCGGGCACGTCTTCCGGACATACAACATCTTGTTTCGCAACGCTCTCCATCAATCGTCTGTCTACAAGAAGCGCACCTGCACCCTAACCACGCATTACATCTTCGTGGTTTTTCGGCATTTAGACATGACTCTGTAGCTGATAGACGAGCAAGCGGTGGTGTTGCCATTTTGGTGGCGCATACTATCTCTGCCACCAGTTTGCCACTTAACACGCCGCTGCAAGCTGTAGCGATCCGTGTACAGCTGCAGAGCGTCTGTGTCTCTATTTGCAATGTCTATCTGCCACCGGTCAGTGTCGTACACAAGAACGATTTTCGGGCTCTCTTGGCACAGATTCCGCCACCACTCATCTTTCTCGGCGATCTGAATGCCAAACACACTCACTGGGGCTCCGACACTGACGATGCTCGAGGGTGCCTCGTAGCAGACGTTTGCGATATGTCCGGCTTAGTGTTATTAAACACTGGCGTGCCTACTTTCTTATCATCTGCCTATGGTACACACTCCGCGCTTGACGTTTCTTATAGTACTCCGTCACTGGTACCTCTAATCGATTGGTCGGTACTCTCCGACTTATTTGGCAGTGATCACTACCCCATTAACATTCACCTATCCGGCCACAATTCTGTGCCAACACGCTATCCTCACTGGATTATTTCCAAGGCTGACTGGGGGAAATTTCGTTCCCTCATTCACCTTACCGACAATGTTTTTACCACCATTGATGATATGGTAGGGTATTTTACCTGTTCTATCCTTCTCGCAGCGGATTCCAGCATTCCTCGAAGTTCATCTACACCACGTCACGTTCCTGTACCTTGGTGGTCTGAGGAATGCCGTTTGGCTATTAAAGCACGCAAACGTGCTCTGCGTGTCTTTACTTTACATCCTACAGAGGCTAACTTTGTAGCGTTTAAGCGTGCTCGTGCTAGGGCACGATTTGTAGTTCGAGACGCCAAACGCAAGTCATGGGAAAAATATGTCTGTTCCCTTTCCCGTCGAAGTTCGGCACAAAGGGTGTGGGCAGCTGTCCGGCGCATGTACGGCAAGTATCGCCGGACGTCTATCCCCGGTCTAGCCGTACAGGGCTCCCATTACACCAGCGAGCAGGACATCGCCGACGCCCTTGCCGACGCCTTCGCTGTTATTAGCCAAACGGATAGCTACGACAGAGCCTTTGTCCCTATTAAGGAATCTGCAGAGAGGATAGTTTTAGATTTTAAGAGCGACTGTACTGAACCGTACAACGCACCATTTACAGAAGCAGAGTTGGCACATTCTTTGTCCCTCGCGAAGGACTCTTCTCCTGGTCCTGATGACATCCACCGACAAATGCTGCTTCATCTCCCACCTACGGCTATCTCCTTCCTGCTGAGCATCTATAATCGCATCTGGCTTCAGCAGGTTTTCCCGTCTTCCTGGCGAGAGGGTATTGTCATCCCTATCCCTCGTCCTGGAAATGACCGGACACTTCCCTCTAGCTACCGCCCTATTTGCCTAACGAGTGTCGTTTGTAAGACCTTGGAACGCATGATTAACACTCGCTTAGTGTGGTGGCTAGAGACGAATAACCTGCTGAGCAATGTTCAGTGCGGTTTTCGTCGCAATCGCTCCAGTGTCGACAACCTGACGCGCATGGAAGCTTATATTCAAAACGCCTTTTTACTGAAGCAGCATGTCGTGGGTGTCTTCTTCGATCTGCAGAAGGCCTACGACACCACCTGGCGCTATGGGATACTCCGTACTCTGCATGAGTACGGTTTACGTGGTCATTTAGCGATTTTTGTTTTTAACTTTTTAAAATTACGCCGCTTTCGTGTCCGCATTGGGACCACAGTCTCACAGGAGAGGATTCAGGAGAATGGTGTGCCCCAGGGGTCGATTCTGAGCGTCTCGCTTTTCGCCGTTGCCATTAACGGTATCACTAGTGTTGTTCGCAGCGGAATACCGATGTCGCTGTATGTTGACGATTTTGCTATATACTACCGCTCCTATAACCTTGAGCACATTGAACGTCAACTGCAGCTGACCTTAACATCCATTGCCGAGTGGGCGCTTCGCACCGGCTTTCAGTTCTCCCCTGCGAAAACACAGTGCATCCACTTTCATCGACCTCGTGGTGTACATCCTCCTCCTGATCTTTATTTGAGGGGCACTTGTCTACCGTTTGTACCGCACCTTAAGTTTTTGGGCGTTCACCTCGACAGCACACTCAAATGGGAGCACCATATTCGCTATCTTCGTGCTTCCTGCGATCGCGCGCTTCGGGTGCTCCGGGTATTATCTAGGGCATCTTGGGGTGGGGATCGCACGGTAATGTTGAGGCTGTATCGCTCATTGGTCCGGTCCAAACTAGATTACGGCAGTTTTATTTATGGCGCGGCGACCGCCTCTAAACTCCGTCTTTTAAATACTGTTCATCATACTGGTATCCGCCTTGCCACTGGAGCTTTCCGAACTAGTCGAGTCGAGTGTCTATGTTGAGTCTGGTGAACCTCCGTTGTCTATCCGTCGCTCGTTGCTGCTCTGCTCTTATGTAGCCCGTTTGGCAGCTAACCCTGGTCATCCGTCCTTTCAATGCGTATTGCATCCAGACCTTGCGCACCGTTACCTGCGAAATACTACTATATCCCGCCCCTGTGGTATAAGGTTTCAAGAACTGCATTCCGCACAAGCCCTTCAACTGCCTGCTGTAGAACGTTCTTCTCTTGGCCGTTACCCTCCCTGGCAACTCCAGCGTGCCAGTTTCGACCTAGAGCTTTCGGGCTGTGCTAAATCAACTACCCCTCATTCGGTTTTTCGCCAACTTTTTGCCGAAATCCTGGGCCGTTATCGAAGCTATACCCCGGTATTTACCGACGGCTCCCAGGTGGGGGTAGCTACAGGATGCAGTTTCATATGTAACGGTGAGGCTCACCAGTATCGTCTTCCGGACTATAGTTCCGTTTTCACTGCCGAGCTGTTTGCCATCTTTTATTTTTTACTTTTTATCTCCAGCTCAAATCCGGGAAATTTTATTATCTGTTGTGACTCTTTGAGCGCTATTCAGGCGCTGCAACAGTTTGTTGGCAACTCGGCATTGACTCTGAAAATACAGACACTCGTATCTCAGTTGCTCTCTCGCGGATACCAGTTCGTTTTTACCTGGACCCCGGGCCATGTGGGTATTCCCGGCAACGAGGAGGCTGATGCAGCTGCTAAGTCTGCTTGTCGCTTGCCGGGATTATCAACGCGCACACTGCCTTATACAGACGTGCGGCGATACTTTCGTCGACATTTATTAACTGTATGGCAGCATTCATGGGAAGCGCTGGCTGGCACCCAGTTGCGGACAATTAAGGACGGCGTTCAACCCTGGCTGACCTCCTGCAGAGATTCCAGGCGGGCTGAAGTTATTCTAACCCGCCTGAGGATAGGGCACATAGGAGCCACACATGGCTACCTTTTGCGTGGCGACCCGGCGCCTGTCTGTCCTACGTGTGACATCGAACTGTCCGTCGCACATATATTACTCGACTGTCCGCAATACGCTCGTGAGCGCCAATCTATTGGTCTGGGGTCTACACTAGCCTCTATTCTAGGCGACGACCCGGAATCTGTAGCTAAGACTCTACAGTTCGTCGCCGATATTGGCTTCGATAGACAAGTCTGACATGTGATTTTAACCCTTAAAGATTTCCTTTTATATGTTTTAAAGTCTCGACTTTTTAAACCTCAGACTTGTTTTTCCTTTTAATTTATGATGGATTTTATATTTTTGCAGTTTTATGATATTTTAGACCTTTTATACCTCACATTTTACCGCGTTAGTTTAGAATTTTAGCCATGTCATTTAATTTTCATTTTAACTGCGTGAGTGTGTTTTAGATTGTTTAACTGTGGGCCCAAATGACCTCGTTGTCGGCGGGCCGTTAAACCCCACACACTCACTCACTCACTCACTCCTTTCTATTGAAAGCTTCCTTGATGTCTTGGCTTAGTAGGAGTACATTTTCACTTATACTATGATTCTGTCTGAAGCCGGTCTGTGAACTATTAACTAAGTTGTAATATTCTAGGAACCAGTTAAATCTAGATGCCACCATTCTTTCCATCACTTTTGCAATAACACTGGTCAAAGATATTGGTCTGAAACTATTAATATTGTTTGAAGGTTTGTTTTTCTTTAAAATCGGGATGATAATGGCTTTTTTCCAGTCGGAAGGTACAGTCATTCTCCAACACGTGTTATACAGTTTAAGTAGGATTTCTTTTCCTTTCCTGCCAAGGTGTTTAATAAACTCTGGGTGGATCTTGTCAGGTCCTGGAGATTTTTTGTTCTGTAATTGTTCTATTGCTAAATCCAGTTCTGTTTCGTTAAAATCCTGAATAAAAATATCATTTCGTATACCTTTTGGCTTATTAGTTTCTCTGATAGTTTTTTGGATAGCCTTATCTTGTTTTTTATACGCTTGGGGTATTCTTTGTGACTGAGCATAAAACTTGTTAAGGGATTCTGCTATTTCCCTATCTGTAGTTAAGCTTTTGTTATTATGTTTTAATGGTTCAGTTGTATTTTTTGATAATTTTGTTTTATTAAGGAATTTGTATATTTTATTTCCATCTTTCCTATAGTCCATATGTTCTACAAAAGTTGTGAAACTGGCCCTCTTTGCTGTAATTAATTCTTTCTTAAAAATGGAATCAAAATGTAATCAAGACATAATTGACAGTTGTTTTTCTCAAATCAGGGGTCTAGTGAGTGAGTGAGTGATTGGGGTTTAAGGGCCCGTCGACAGCTAGATCATTAGGGCCCTCAGGGGTCTAAATAGATTTCATGATCATCCCTTACAAACTACCAGAATCAGAGAATAAAATCCTAGCTTCTTGGATGCAATTGCTCCGAGGTATTAAGTCTGAGGATTATACAGTGATATTAGCATTACATTAAGTGCAACGAACATCAGTGAAATTGAAAGCAATGATAAAGAGGCAGAAGAAGAACTAGGGGGAGAAGAAAGAAATTTAGATAATTGACCACCAACAACATGAGGATTATGAGTTCTTTTCCTGTGTTAACCATCTTATTGAACAACTAGATCACAACTTCCCCAAATGTGCAACTTTTAGAAATGTTGGCATGCTGTGTATCATATAGATTAAGAAAATCAAAACCTGATGAAGTTGCTTCATTGTATGGGACATATATTCAGATACATAAATTGTGACTTTTGTAGCTTTCAAGGAGAAGAGTAATTAAACCATTGAAGCAGTGGCTTCACTCCCTCATTAGTCTAGAGCAAAATTTCATTGGCTTTCATGGAAGTGGCTTAAATAAATGTTCAAAAGTAATAAAGATCCTCATTGATAAGTTGTAAATGTGTAAATATCTGCATATAAAACAATACACCATAAAGTGTTTAAAATCAGAGAAGTGTCCAGAACAAACACAGTGATTTGGCAAGAAAGAAATTAAATAAACTGAGAAATACAATACAGTATTTTATTATTTACTCTTTTTTGTTTCCACAAGACTTACTAGTCTTGTATTGATATTTATATTTAATATTTTAAACAATTGCTCCTTTAACTTCAATAATTTAAATCTAATGGTTACA